>OY756391.1:22428291-23628291 GCA_963576865.1 Anania hortulata | reverse complement strand
TGATAGGTATAATTTGTATAAGTTTTTTTTGTTTGTGTTATAAAAAGTTGTATTTGAGTAGCAGCGTACCCATAAGAGGTTTTGAGTATTTGGAGATAACATTGTATTGTATATGATGGTTTTTCAACACAAAAACCAAGGAAATCAATCGAATTATTTATGTTGGTACTAACTACGACAAATATCAATTAAAATGAGCACCCAGCTGTCGCGAGGTCTGGTGGAGTGCCAACAACTCCTGAAGTGGTGCCAACAGGACTTTATTTATTTATTTATTTATTTATTTATTTAAAAACTTTATTGCACAAACTTAAAATGTACAACAGGTGGACTTAATGCCAAGGGCATTCTCTACCAGCCAACCTTTGGGTCATGCAGAAAGCAGGTAATGGGTGCGGTAAAGGTCCAAAATAAATTTTAATTTGTACTAAACAATGATAATGCAAATTCAATTTAATAAAATACACATATATTTGGATAAATATGATACAATACACAAAATAAATAAATAATAAGTAAATAAACATACATACTATTAATAAAATAAGAAAAAATATGCAACTATGTACTGAAATATTTTTTAGTTTCAGTTCTGAACCCGGACTTTCTAGTCCGGGTTCAGAACTGTTGCATCTCCTAGGTATTCAGAGCGTGCGCTACCGTCTATTGCTTAATGGATTTTAAATTAGGGCTTTGTACGTGCTAGTTCGAAAGCGATAAGCTTAATGGGCAAACTAAAGATACCTATAGCAATAATATTACCCACATATATTACGTGGATATGCCTACTTCAATTAGTCCCCAAATGAATTTTGGTCTAGATTCGTGAGAAGATAAAGGCTACATGGATTGTACACATAAGACCGTAAGTAGTTTTTTCTACCTATAGTGTCCCACCGCTGGGCAAAGGTATCTCCATAGTCCCACCATGCTTGCCTGTTTAGGCCAGTCTTTGTTGGTTTGGCTTCCTAAATTATCACACCTTTCTTTGGCCGTCCCTAAGTAATAGGCTGTAAAAATGACAAGTATCATTTCTATAGGTTGATAAAGTAAGTAAATTATTGCTGTTAAATGCTGCAAAAACAACATCGAGTTGTAAACACAAGTACTTTATTTAATTACCTATATTCATGCAAAAAGAAGCAAGCGTTTTACCAGTAAAAATGTGTCAGAGACTGAGGTTATTTCCTTAGTTTTAAACTACAAATCTAAGTCGTTACCATTATTCATAATTATCTACTTAATTCCGAAAATTAAGGAACTGGCGAATAATGTCAACTTAATGTTAAAAAGGCGAACATTAATGTCGAAGTAATCGAGTCACACAACCTAGCTGAAAAATGGCTTAAACATCGCACTAAAAAGCTAATGCTATGTTGCGGAAGAAAAATACGGAGTAATTTGTGCTTTGCGAATATTCGGTTGCGGCACGAACGTCGCGGGGGTGCCAGTTACCAAGGTTTAGAAGCCATTGGATTATGCTTTATAAGGCGTAACTGTCAACACAGTAAAGAAGCAAATTGGATGGCTATTTTATAACTTAAATAATGGGATATTAGATACAAGGCCAAGGCAAGATAAGATACTGGCCAATTTTTTTATTTTATTTACAATTAAAAATACGAACGTTCCAATTCCAAAAATATCAACATCATCATCATTTCAGCCATAGGACGTCCACCTCTGAACATAGGCCTCCCCCAGTGACCGTCGTCCTAGTGACAGTTACCAGGTCGTTTGTCCACCTTGTAGGTGGACGTCCTACGCTGCGCTTGCCGGTACGTGGCCTCCATTCCAGAACCTTTACAAAATTTCTCAATTGGTTTTGATCTCTACCCGTCGGACTTAAAGTTTAAAATCGGTTCAATGACCTTAAACTTTTTGGGTTGGTTGACCCGCCATTGTCTGTACGTACAACGGAGCAACAAGGACTAAAAATCTGTCAACCTAGTATCTTGATATATTAAGGTCGTCTGTCGTCTTTGATATTAAGAGGAGCTAGAAAAAAGATTACTTTAGAGAGTAAGTAGTAAAACCGAACCGCTTTAACACTGTACTAGATAATGACTAAAAGTACGTACAATGATACGTACTTTACGACTACGTAAAGTACGTACTACGTAAAGTTCGTACGTAAGTACAACTAAAAGTACGTAAGTAAGATACAATGTATATACTACTGGCTATGCGAGATAATAGGGATGTTAACATCGCAAGTCCCAAAGTTCGTCGTAAACAAACAAAGTAGAGTGAACCCGGAGGCCCGGAGACTCCGGAGAGGGATGAGCGGTGCGTATCGATCGCCCGTGACACCCCGTATCTGCTCCGGGCAGGGCTGTCACTGCTTAGGCAATAATAACAGTAAGTGAAACGAAACTTCCAGAAAATATGGCGTAAGTTCGCAAAGAAATTGAACATTAAATATTTTTTTTTTAAAAGTTATGTTGCAAATGAAAATAAATTTAACTTTATTGACACTAGTCGGTTTAGAAGGCTTTTTGAGATAACACACTCCAGCATACGATAAGATGATTAAATTGCAATGAATGGCAAGTCCATGTTATAAACATAGCTAAGCGCATATTTGTTGACTGAAGTTAATCCTTATTAATAATATTAATATTAAAAACCTTATAAATATAATAAAAATAATGACAAGATTTAAACTATGACTAAAACTAAACCAACCTATTAATGACGTACCTAGGCCACCGATTTTTCCAAAAATAGAAAACATGTCTTTCACAACAAGTTCCCTGCACCACTTTCCGTTTTATAGTTGTCCTCTACCTGAAGGTTGTCTGGAAGAAATAGCTTTCAGCGATAAGACCGCCTAAATTGTACATATTTCTGTACACATCAACTCTATCTTCTTTCTATGGTGTGCAATAAAGAGCTTCTAGCTATTCATAGACTAACCTTGGTGTTATTTGGAGGATAAAACAAGTTTATTAATAAGACTGTAAGCGTGTACTTAAGTAAGTATTGTTTAAAGTGTTAATTAAAATAATATTATGCCTGGCAACCCTAGAGCCTGCCGCCTATGGCGATACGGACCAATAGACACTACTGCCAGTAGCTAGTATACATTGAGGACTCGATAACTACGTTTATTTCCCGAACTGGGACAGGGATGAAATGGCTCCAGTATGTTCTTTCAGCGAAAATATGTATATCGTTAGACTCTTTATATGGCATCCTACATTAAGTTTTCAAACTAGAAATATAGACACATAATACAGATGATAAAAATGACGCTTCGAAAAATATCACGACAGACTATTTCGCCAAAACTTTTCTCTACAAAATCGATTTTATCAGATCATAAATTAGCTAAAAGACCATAAAAAAGAGAAGGTTGTGGACTATATTCCCATATCTCATAATATTCGTTGTAAAAACTAGGTCAATTGGGTGACGCCCCATACAAAAGGGTTTTTCTGTTTGTTTTGATAGTGTACCTTGGGAACTTTACCACACGCAATTTTATTTTTATTTTATTTATTTCAGATACTACCATGCCCACGAACCTTTCCCATTGTTAACTGGTAGATAGAGCTTATGAAATTAAGTCCGCAATTTTAAAATCTGACTGTCTGTACACTGTATTGTGAATTAATAAACTTATTATTTATATGTATCCCAAATAAATGTTTTGATTTGATTTGGTAGGACTCACCTCACAACGTCACATTATTTAAGTTATTGGTTATTACCACTAGAGTAGTACGATCGCATCTATTATTAATTTATGACGATGCAGATCAAAAGGCTTTAACAAACCTCTGTTCAGATGACTATGCAGACATTTTATTTTGGAGTATTCACGAGTATTGTATAGAGGGGTGGGCATTAACATTATACAGAAGTTAGGTTGTTTGGATGTTGTAGGTCGTCTTCGGAACGACTTATTAGATATAAGTAAATCTTTGGCAAACATTTATACTAAACCTTCCTGCGATCAGGAAAAGCATCCATAGACTAGGCTTTTTTCTATCCCTAAAAATGGTCATTTCTCGAGGGACCTATAGCGCTGTTAGCTGTCAAAAATATAAAATATTATTTACTGCTCAATATTTGACGCAGGCGAAGCTACCGATACATAAATCAGTTTGATAACAGAATATCAGATTATTATTATAGTTAAACTTGACTCTAACACAAGTAAATGCCGTATTTTTAGTTCGTTCTCTGTAGCTGTGTATAAATAAATAGAAGTAAGACATATAATAGTCAACAGTTAAGCTGCAAACAATGTCGGCGAGATAACGTGCCCGCGGTAGAACACGTACGTATCGCGCCGCGTGCGCAGGTTGTGGTGACCAGTGGGAAAAAATACCATCGAGGAAGGACGATAAACAAAGACGATTACATGGAACCCTATGATTTTTTTTGGAGAAAAAAGGGCTGTATTATTTGCAATTGCGAAAACTTCCCAAAATTGCAATGACTCAACTCTTTTAACCCTTTCTTATATATCCCGCTTGTATGAACACCAGCCATAGTACGCTGAACAGTACGTAAGCTGTATTGTTTTTCCGTCAAACTCAAATAAAACAAGATTGAAGTTGTGCTAAAGAGATTATAATTAGGCCCCTGTTCATGAGACCTATAGTGTTGGGTGGTTGTGTTACCGCAAATTTGAATTGCGAACATGAAAATAAGAAGAAGTATAGATTACCTAAACCACGCCTTGGCTATGATATCATTTGAGTAATTAATTAGTCATCAAAAGTCTGCCATGTAGGTAGGTACATGTAAAATATCTGTCTGACTGCATGCTTTGTTTGAGAAAAGTAATTATATTAAATACTGAACGGTTAATTAAACTGAATTAATGTTAAGCAACGGATTAACTCAGGTTGGATGAAATGGCGACAGATCACAGCAACAACATGCGACCCACGGATGCCCTTAAAGCTAAAGGGAAAAGTTTACAAAACTATTATAAGACCTGCTTTACTACATGGCTCTGAATGCTGGGCCATTAAGAAGGTAGATGAAAAGCGATTGCATGCAGCAGCACTTATTTTCTCCGCGTAAAAAATACTGATAAATGTGGGTCTAGCCAGACGATGATAATTTACGGCAGTGTAGTCACAACGGATAATGTTGTAGTTGAACGTCATTAATGGGCTAGTTTCCTAAAAAAATCTAATTAGTCCGTCAGTTAGATTAACAGAAAATATTAGACACGTTTTTTTTTTCTTTTCTCAATCAAACAAAAAATTATGAAAATATAGCCCGTTAAAGTTCCGCGTAACGTCCCGCCCTGCGTCATTTTTTAGCAAGTCGTGACGTCACATGCTCACTTTGATGCGCTTTATCTCTGTCATGTTTTGTTTCATTAATAAAAGACAAAATACGGGTCCAATATTTTTTGATAATCTAACTGACGGACTAAATAGAGTAATCTTTTTTGACCCAGGAAACAAGCCCATTAGCTTATCAAGGAAACCTAACGTTTATAAACTAAAACATCACAACTTTCAAACTTATTTACGTTCTCCATAATTACGTCTTTCCAAGCTTTAAGCAATTAGAATCGACATTTATGGACACTCGCTAATATCCACATAAATAAACATGTTACTTGTTATAGTTAAGCGACTTTCAGGGCATTTCACTCTCATTTTCCTTGATTAGTCAGGTGACGTGTCATTAGGGACATTGCAGATAATTATAGTCAGTTGCGCATAAGTTTGAGCTCTTAAAGGTATTTGATAGTTACAAATTACACAGATTTATAGAAACTCATTAATTAAATTGACGTAAACATTAAATATGTTGTAAGTATCCAAACCTTTACTTACTACTACTTTCATGCTTCGAAATAGTAACTAAAACTATAAAACAATGAAATAATATTAGCTCATTCGTCTATTTTATAAGTAGGTTCTTAGTTCACATTAAACTTAAGGCGACGGGTAAGGCAAGTGACCTTGAGCATTAAGCGTCGACTAATGCGACTTCTATTACGTGCCTAAGATAATACAAATGCTTCTCGCAGACTAAACATCCATCCATTGCGCTCCTGTGCAAATAGATTATCATTGTTAGCAAAATATCCGCTTATGGAAAAGTAGGCGCTAAGAGTAAAATCCAATTAAAAAACCTTATAATTCTTAATTGACTATTTGAAAAAAAAAACTTCACCCTAAAGGCTCGAATATTATAAATAACTAAACTAACTTTAAAGCTAAACAAAAACCTCGTTTAAAATATAAATGTGTACAAGCTCGCGATATTTGCGGTACTTTGAAATATTTTTAGTGTTCAGAAGAAATAATAACTAGTATTTAGATACAACAGTAAAAAAATCAAAATATAAGTTACATGATATATTAATTTTCACATCCTATATCCAGTATTTTTGCCAGAAAACTTGTCCAAAAACACCTCTTATTCGTGTATTCTCCTTACCCGGCGCCTTAAATCATAGCACAGCCAACTACGTAACAGTAAATCACACTCAGTCGCTTTATATTCAAATGTTAAAACTATTTATCTAGTAAACAGAATGCTTTCACTGAAAAATAACGTACAGACAATGGCAGGTCAACCTACTCAAAAAGTTAAAGGTCATTGAATTGATTTTCAAATTTAAGTCCAACATGTTTGTGATGTGAATGTCCAATTGATATTGATCTCTCAATATCAATTGAGAAAATTTTACGTTTTGGGTAGTTTGACGTGCTGTTGTCTGTACATACACGTTATAAAGTGATAGAGCGTTAACAATCTGCTCTACATACAATTAACTTGTTATTATCTGTTATTGTTTGAGCAAATTACCTCTTATTTTATAAGATGCCAATTAATAACTGCTTACATATACCTACCTACAGGCAGCAAATTTTATTTTCATTATAACTGTTTTAAAACGAATTGACGGAATGTTTCATAAGTGGCAATTTTCTGTCCTAAACTGAATAAATAATTTTTGACTTTGACTTTGACTTTGTTTTGTTTCATTTCGTTTTTATTCATATATTTATTAGAAACTAAACAGCTTTTTTATATTAATTACGCACACCAGGCTTCTTTCCTAGGCTTTATCTGGATTAGTTCTCAGACGTTCAACGCACGAGCACGATAACGCGTGGAGATGGCAAGATGTGCGCGGTCATCGGAAGCGTGGGTGTAAGTAACTGGCAGGATGTTATAATTTTAAACTTTAATTTTGTCGCGTTCCTACTTCAAATGTAATGGGGCACCGAATATCAAATCTAGATAAAGAAGAAAAAACAAACTTTCGTGAATTGTATAGACAATTTTACTAAAAAAGTGTACGGCTTACTTTAATTGTTTATTCTATACAAATGTCTAATAAAAACTAATCTATAAGTATATTTTTTATTTAATATGTATAAAACAATTTTCATTCTGAATTAAACTTGGACATTTGAAAGTACGAGCTCTGTGACGAGTTTCGGAACCAACGAGTCGTCGGTTCAAATCTGTCACAAAAAACCTACCTTCTAAACGTTACACACTTCTTAGCCTTTTCGCTTCTAACAAAAAGATCTACATGCAGTTGTTACAGCTACTTACACCATAGCGGCATGAGTCACGCGCGGAATGCTGCCCAGCCGTCCCGCCCCGCGGGTCTAGCCTAAATGCAAACTCCCGGCCTATCTAGGCATTCCCTTTATAGGTTTGAACCTAGATATTGACCACCAACTTATGAAAACGGTTTGATTTTTTTAGGAACAATAAATAAACTGGTTCTATAAAGTATAATTAATTATGTTTATTTATAAACAATTAATGAAGAATAACAGAAACAAAAGATAACACTTCAGCTGCTAAGTTATTAACAATATAACATAGCTCTTGGTTGGCGCGTAATAAAGATATCAACGAGTCAAATCATAAGCAGTAACTTTGCTTAAACAGCTTGATGGCCCAACATGCATCTAAACCAGCAGCACTCTACGAAGCTCATTAATGGACGGGAAATTAGTGTCCATCTGAAAGTTGACGTCACGCGTAGTGTTGGCCTTGGTTGGACAAATAAAAGACGTCCGAACAATCGTCATTGAAGGCAGAACAGCCTTTGTTCGATCGTTTACGATTGGTCGTAGGCGCAGGGTAGTAAATACGAGTAACCTAAATACCAGCTGCCTTGGAGGTTTTATTTGTTTACGGTACAGAAACAGTTGTACGGATTAACGTCAGTTGAATTAATTGCTTTTACAGTTAAGTATGTTATTAAGAATGCTTACTTTTTTATAATTCTAATTTTATTTTCAACAGGTTGATGTTATTCATTCGAAAATTAAATATCATACTAATATTATAAATGCGAAAGTTTGTGAGTATGGATAGAAGTTTATTACTCTTTCACGCAAAAACTACTGAATGGATTTTAATGAAACTTGGCATACAGATAGACCATGGCCTGGATTAACACATAGGATACTTTTTATCCGGGTAGGGTCAACGCTGACGAAGTCGCGGGGTAAAAGCTATACTACTTCCTACTAATATTATAGATACGAAAATAAGAATGTTGCCTCCTTTCGTTAGAAAATCCTTCATGAAAAAACTATAGAGCACGCGAGCGAAGTTGCGGGCAACAGCTAGTAAATCAATAAACCAGACCTTGCATTGAATTAACATTACGTGTTACGAGAGACCAGACAGTCTTTTTTGCCAGGGTGAACCCGAACCGGTTTAGAAAAATAACGTTTTCTGAATTGACCCAAAGCGGAAATCAAACCCATTACGATCGCGCCACGGCGCCTATCGGATCGTCAATATCGGACCAATAACGAAATCGGGATGAAACGTACTTACTAAGTAGGATGTACTAATGATTCAGCTTTTCATACTATATTTTAGTCAAGTGAGAACATTGTACTTTTATTTGAATGGTGTGTGTAGAAATGAAAAGTACAATTTAGAAAATTTACAAAGTTTTTTAATTTATTAAAACGATTTTAACCATTTTTTTAATAAACTACTAGCTGTTGCCCGCGACTTCGTTTGCGTGGTCTTTTATTTACTTGTAAAAGATTTTTTGCGCCTTTTTTTTTCTTTCAAAAGAACTTTTACCTGACAATAAGTAACACAATAAAAAAAGACTACGCGAAAACCCGTTCACGCGGGATGCGATGACTAAGGGAAATAGATATTCATTTTTATATATATAAAGATTATTTATTTGAACTATATAAGGTGCTTCATAAATATCTGCAACGGCTGAAATGGGTGAAAGTATTGCTTATATAGATTACGATAGTGAACAAATTACGTGCCCCGGATCGGTAATTAATTATTTGCGAAAAGACAGTAAATAAATGGTTACTTGCTTCAATTTGCATAACACACTTCGTCATCCGCCCTTGACTAGGCCGCCGGGCGGTATAATGTAAAACGTTAGCATTATTGGACAGGTGTGGACGGTTTGAGACAGAATAAAGTCTAATCTTTATTTAATATAATTTTTTTAATGAAAAAATTAATGATGTTCTGAAAATAAAATTTCTTTACTATTGTAATCTATATAAGCAATACTTTTACCCATTTTAGCCGTTGCAGATATTTTTACAGCACCTTATATAAGGTCGCCTTTTATAAACAGGTGAAATTTAAAGAGCAAATACAAAAACATAAATGAATCATTTTTGTTAAAAAAAAAGCAAATTTTTATACGCTAGTTTTCGAGAAAAATGCCAAAAACTATTTTAATTTCAACGTGAAATAATACACCCCGTACCCCGTGCGTGCACCCCGAGGGAAAAGTGGGGCACGATTGAAATGAGAGAGACAGAGGCGATGACGTGGGACGTTTCAGACTAGACAGGATGCTCTAAATTTTTTTTTTTTTGTTAGGAATAATGAAAATGAAAACTAGCCTGTTTTTAAGAACGAAAATAATAGGGCACGGTTTCTCTAATATAATTAGAAGTTCTGTTAAAGTTTCACCCGTTTATAAAAAGCGACCTTGTATAAGATTATTTGACCCTAAGTAATAAACAAGTCATGAAATATCATAAATTATCGTTTTCTAGAACTACTTTAAACAGGATTTTCTATATATTTTTTTTAATTCAGGACATTGTTACAATTTTTTTTTCCATGTTATGTGTTACTTTATTATAATGATATTAACTACATTTGAAGTTCACTGCAAGTCACGTGTTAAATTACTGCAGCTAAACCTAAAAGCGCATTCTTTGCTTCGTAAAATATGAAATCTAATTTGGCTTGCGTGATGGAGCTCGCTTTCGTGCTTCATCGAACCGCGCCATTTTTATGCGGACTTCTATAAAAGATATTTGCCTCCCACCAGTTGTCATCCAAAATAATACGTCGGCTTAACTGCTTCCTTACATCTGGCAGTAAACTCTATTGTTCACATATTTGTTTCTTGCGTCACATAAATTGCAAATAAACCGATACCTTTCAGAAATGATTACGCAACTTGCATGGAAATTCGCGTGAGCAGACAAACAGGTAAAGTAATTTTATTTGATGATAAAACAAGAGGGATGACGACTAACATGTATTTATTTATCAAGTAGATTATCAAAAAATATTACAAAGATATTTTTTTTCTCACTAACTTGCAACTTGTTAATGTCAAAAAAATATCAAATTAACTTCTATCTATTAAAAAAGACTCTCACCGCTTTTGTATCGTCCTTCGTGGCTGTCTGTACAAGTTAATCTCTCAAACTGCTGTAGGGATTTTGATACGATATTCAGTAAAAGATATAATGATTTACGAAAATGGTTTTATGTATATAATTTATAACCGTAGATATGCGCTACCGTGTGAATCCGGGGCGAGTCGCTAGGTAAAAAAGAAAACCGTAACCCCGTGAAATGGTACAAAAAACGTACCCCAGAATGCATAATGTTTAGATATTATTTGCTTACGTTTGTGGTACCTTATAAAAGGCGTCCTAATTACGTAGCTTTATAAATTAAAGTTGTGCTAGTAAGTATACTATGACAATATTTGAACACAGAATACCTAATTACTTGAACACGTTTCTATTCAAACACTACGTCCTTAATGTTGACTTAACGATGCTGGCTTTAATAAATAATGGACAAAAACTTGGCAAAGATTAAATATGTTGATAAATCGGTACACGAAACTCGATAGTAACACTTTTGTATTTATTGCCTAGGTGTTTTGAACTTAAATAACAATTTCATCATGAAGATTGTTTAGTTCGTTTGTACTAATCTTTGTCATATTTATTGGTCATTTTGTCTATTTAGTTTAAGTTTATCTTTTGCCATATCTAGTGGCTAGTCAACCTGAAATAGCCAACATCTAAAGCTCCTAATATCTACTGACGTCGATCTTGATTGATAAGTCCGCTACGACTCGGCTGGGGACACTTTTACTTTTAACTAAATGATCTGTCATGTCAATTAAGACTCGGTGCTAAAAAAAGTGCAAAGAACATTGGCTGTTTTTGCACTCCGTATTATCTCAATCTGACACAACTGTCAAAAGTAACGTCGAGAGAAGAGAGAGTCACTAAACCACCACTCAGCTGTTCATGCGTCACTAAACTGTCTAACTAGGCAGAAACAATGTTAAAATTACGAGTAAGTACAATCAGGACGTGAAACAAGAATACGAATTTATTCTTTTAAAAAATCTGCAAGATTGAAAATTGGATGTGTGTTAACGAGTCTCACTGTACCAACTGTGTCATATTTCGCATTTTGCAACGGCAGAGTGCAAACCGGATGGCAAGAAGGCGATCTGATTACACTTAAAATAGACGTTATGTAACTACGTGAAAATATAACATCATATGCAAATTATAAATGCAAAAAACCTTAATCCGGCTTTTGTTGGACCAGATGTTTTGATGCGCGGACTAATTATAGATTCATGTCAATGAAGTCAAATAAATGCCCGTCCATTCGAAGAAATCTTTAAAAACAGAAGATACTCTCTATTTTGAAAATGGGTTAGCTAAAAAACCTTATTCGTATCTTGAATAGTCACTATTAAGATGGAGTACCTAGTAGGTATGTTAAGATCTTAAGATTGAATAGTATTTTTTTAACAAGACTCATCTATCCTTGGTCTCCCCTACCACACAAGGTAGGGGGTATAAAAAGATGACTATAGGGGTAGGTTAATAACTTTTACACAATGTACCTAGAAAGTGTTGCATTATTCAACTGGGTGCGAAAATCTGTTTTCTTTCTCCGCTTAGTCACCGGAAACGCATTGAATTTCTTGCGTTTATTTGAACGGCGCAATACTGACAAATAAGTCTAGTTTTTGACAGTTAGCCAACCTGCCCATATAGTCAACTATCCCAAATCTCCCCTACGCTATAAATAAAAATACAAACCGAACAGTCTGAACAGTCAGACAACACACCAAATGCTATGATATGATATAAGGAATTACCATCCTTCTGTAACATTTGCCCAAAGTGTTTCCTAGGACACTTAAACTCGTTCCAATTCGGGAAAAAAGATTTTAAGCTTTGTTTTATATGGATAGTAATAACAGTCAAATAAACTTACCCGCTCTACTTAAAGTAAATAAGTGGCACGCTGCCACCAGCAGGAGCAGACTCGTCGGCGACGTCATGTCGCCCTTTGACCTGCAACAAACAGACAGACAATCAACAAAACAAATCAAAAAACAAAATACTTTATTTTCCATTAAATAGGGTGTGATAATCGACTAATATAAAAGAAAATCTTCTAACAATGATGTTAGATTTGGATCAGACGCAGTCTTCTTCCGTTAGTTCACTGGTTTAGGCCCATCGAGCATATTATATTATATGCTCGATGTTGAAGCCTCAACCAAAACTTGGCAACCTCGATTGTGACAGTGCACAGAGAGTAAGTGGTCAAGAAGATGAGTTATAGTCTGGGGATCTGCATCGCAGTCACTTGCTGTTAATAGTATTATATTGTATCCTCCATACTCCATTATACTAGTAGGTTCTCTCTACATCGACGGAGTGCATACCAACAGCGATACTTGGATATCTTTAACAGGTGTTGAAGCGCCGCCACTCGTTATATGGAGCCCCTTATAACTGGATGTCTTCCCCACGAAGGCAGGTACACGTAAGGAATTTCCGCCGCGAAAAAAATATATATTTGTAGGAATTGGCCTCAATTAATAGATTTCATACTTTAGTAATTACTTTGCCTGTAAGTACATAATTAGCAGGCATTGCAATCCGTAACTGGCCTTAATTAACAACAGAAAAACCAAGTTATTTTACGGTATCATATACATGCGTCTGATACCGGTATTACGAATTCCATCCCATCTTAAAATTCCCCATACCCAAACGTGTAACCGCATATAAATATTCTAATTAAACAAGTCAATTAGCAAAATGACAATGTCGGATCGCGAATAAGACTCCGAGAGAAAAATGCGTCGGATGCACCGCAAAAAGACCAGCGCGCGCGCAGCCTACGAAAGGTCCATGACCGAATGCGTAAACCAACCCCTCTTCGGTTTATGGACCTTAATAATTCACTATTAAGGTTGATTATCGCAGGTAATGGTCTATATAAAATTGTTCACGTAATAAGATCCTGCCATCTCCCGCACCCATGAGTATAGTAATCCTAGAGGCTGTTGGGAGGAAATAAAAATAGCTCCGGTATCCCAGACGATTCAATTATAAGCCTGCGATGCCTTCGCTCGCTGTTGCTATGTCAGAGGAGAAAGAATGAGATCGGTTTTATGTTTCCAGAGAATACCTACTCAATACGTGGCATTGTAAAAATGGCTTCCTAAAAAAAAGCTGATATATAAATACTGATGGCCCAAATCGTCACTCGGTGGGTACCTACAGACGGCTGTCGCCGAAGAGGTAGACCCAAGAAAAGATGGTGTGACGATTTGGTTAACAGGCTGGTACAAGACAGACATTACAATGAGTCTTACAATAAATCATAATCTAATCAAATAATCACACCAATCAATCAATCAATCCCAATCCATCGCCAATGAGACTCGTCAGGACGAGGGATTTGGAGTCATTGGCGATGGATAGAGCTCGATAGAAGAGTCTGGGGGAGACCTGTGCCCAGCTGTGGGATTCAAAAGTTTTAAAAAAATGCTGATAACGATGGTTTGCAATCACTGACATTAGAAATGCTAGCTGCTTTTCAATACTCAATTCTCAATGATTTATTGCTCTATTAGCAGTTAGGCCTTACTATTTTGATAGTTACATAATAATTATCGCCTCGGCAGGACGATCTTTTAACTAATAAAACCTAATTTTGTTATTCTAAGTTAAATAACATTAAAAAACATCACATACATTGCTCTGATCCTGTGATAAGTAGCTTAAGCACTTGTGTTACGAAATCAGAAACAACGACGGTACCACAACACCCAGACCCGAAAATCTATAGGAGTCTAGTTAGGCATTGAATTGGATAGTTAAGCGCTCTAGATTTTTCTCTTAACGCTTTATCTCTATACCTAATAGACAGGGTGGCATGAACAAAATCTTAGTTGCATCAATTATATTACATTTACAGACACAGACAGACAGAGCACTGACATTCAAATTACAGTAGGTGCCTAGTAATCAGACAAGATTTGAGATTTCTTAAAAACTCAGCCAAAGAAAGGAGTCCCGTATTACTCAAATCGCTATTCCTGCTATCAAGCTATGTACCTATCAATTGTCACCGGGGTCCACTTTCCCTAATGATGACGGACGGACCCATCTCACTCTGCGCCACATTCCCATCGAAATTAGCGGACAATCGTAAGCGAGTGGGTTTCGACCGGGTTCTGTATGTGAGTAAAAATAGAATAGATTGTCTAAAAATAAACTTTTGTTTATTTACTACACGCGAGAGCAGTAAACTCGGTTTACATTTGATAAATATTTTCTTTACTTTTAATTTTACCATGTAAAACTAAAATATAAACCAATTATTGACGTAATACCATACACAAATAAGAACTACAGTTAAATGTGACATATCAACTTTTTTTATAAAAAAAGATGAGAAAATGCGAACAGACATAGACCGGAGTTGTATTAACCTCGGAACCCCAATATTGACAATAGCATTATACGTCAAAGGGATCGGTGTCACGACAATTTGTACAATTTGACCAAATGTCGGCCGCTGGCGGGACACCACTTACCAATCGGCCGCCCTCAATAAGATAATCGCTGTTCATCATCAGCCATCGGTCACTGCCACCACCAGCCTTCCGTGTGAAAGTTGGGATCCCACTCACGGATGACAGTTACAACGGCTGGTAATGTCACTTGTGTTTAAAAAATATATACAGACTGTCCATGTGTTGTAATAACATAACTCATTAGATCATTTCTTCTCACATGATTGTCATTTTTCAAAGAAAAATTTAAGGTTTCATGAAAAAAAGACGACATCAATTACTTATTATATTTTAGCTTATTTATAATTATGAATGATGATAAAAATGAATAAAAAATATTTGATGCCGCGCCGAACAAATAAGTCCATCAAATACAACATTATTAGTAATTTAGGCTTGTTTTACAGACGTTACTTGCAGTATATTCTTTCGGTGTTCACAAAATCGTTTACTTATATTTTCTAAATCTGATTCTGATACAAGTAGTATTGCGGAAAAACGTACACCGTCAAATATGTCAAGTTCTTTGTTAGATGATATTAAAATGGAATACGGTAAATAACGTGTACAAAAGGAACTTCTGCAGAACTCTCCCTATATTTTGTCAATTATCGATGTCACCTAGTGGCGTAATCGTGGGAAACTTACTTGGAAACAATTTTGACCAGCAAAACCATGGGCGAAATATCACAGAGCGTTAATTTTTGTTCAAATATGAAATTAACTTCACTACCCGGCAAGACGGTAACTTAAGAATTGTTTTATTCCGCGCGCGAGTTCTTTAGAATCCTAAATCTGATTTTAATAATTTTATTTTTATTGTGCATCCAAAATCTCTTATTAAGGTGATATTTACTGAAACACTTGGCTACCAATTTTATTTATAGAACGTTAATTTATCATAATTATGAGACTCGATCGATACTAATGAACTCGCGCGCGTACAAACTAATACTGTCGTATAATTGTCTAATTAATCAAATACGAAAACATCAAACTGATGAGTCGTACAGAAAAAAAATATTGTCATAACTATGTCATATTCTTATGCAATAATATCGTACGATTCCGTATTCATAGTGCAGCGCTGACACGCAGTCTCAACTCGAATGCAAATCGATTTTGCTCATTCAGCTCGATCAAAATCAAGTCATAGTGATGCTACTTACTATCGATAGAAAGATTGTTTATTGGTACGCCATAGTGTGACTATCTATACAACTATTGATAGAGTCAAGTATTTTTTAAATATATCTATAGTATCGAACCATTGCAGTAGTATATTACATTAGTATTCATAGTATACTTCCTATCACATAGTCAGGGTATGTTACCAATATTGTTAACTTACCTATCTTAACAAATAAATTTTTTTTTAAATAATAATAGCGGCAACTCTAGTTACAAAAATGGTAACCTTCTTCATTATACGGACTAGCAGGATAACTAGCAATCCTTAGATTAGGGTTCTCTCCAAATGTCAGTCTCAAGACTGCGGGGAACCCAGATCCTTTTGCACAATGGATACAAATAGAGTGTTATCTGCTGCACCGTACTGCCGAGTAATATACCATCGATACCATCAATACTATTTTCAGGTCAATAACGTCAATTGTATGTTCTTGTAATTGTGCATCAAACTTATTAGGAACGGCATGGTAATTACTGATATCGATAGTAGGAAAGAAAAAATTGCAACTATTTAATTTTGGTTTATATCATCAATATTATTGGAAGGCATCAATAGTAAATACACCTTATTTTGCGCTATCGACAGTATCGATACAATTGATAAACCTCTTATGACAGTTCCCATCACTAGTCCTACCTAAACTCGTATTGTAGAGCACAGCAAAGTAAGTTTGAGTACCTCAAGTCGTTCAAACGGGTATTAATCAACGTCGGAAGGATGGATGTACTCAAGCGGCCTCGAGGGAAGCCCTCCGTAAATCTGGGCGCTGATTAAACTGCCTCTGACCTCTGATATTGACGCTATTTTATAAAGGGAGGGTTTAAGAGGCCTATTTGTGAGCAGATGAAAAGTTAAGGCTAGTTTTCACTCTTACGCTGATTTATCTTTATAGGAGAATAATCGGCAATTTTTATACTGGCAAGTGAAACAAAACGTATAAAAGTAGGGCACTTTCCGTTCCCCCTAAAATATTTAATTTTTCATAATCATAATTCTTTATTGTGGAGCACAGGTGTGCATTGGTCTTACAAGGGTTTGTCTTAGACTTACCATGTCCTGCCTTCTTGGCGTACAGTTTTAAAAAAACAAAACACAAATTTAAAATAAAAATGATCGTCCATCGTCGGATTTACAGAATTACAATCGATAAACATTATATATTTAATATTAAAAACATGCAAGTGAATATAGATACTTAGTATTTAGTTTTATTCGTCATAAATTCACTTATGGAATAATAGCTACACATAATGACCCCGTCCTTGTAATGTGTAGAGCCTACAATAATATTAGTAAGGAACTAGATATATTTTCACTTCCTTATCGTTCCTACTTGAACATAGTCAGAAATAATTTGTATTTTTTTTTCTTTTTTGTTTGGTGGTTTTCGTTTTGGATATCAATTTATCTTTATTAAAGGTTGAAAATATTTTTTATAGCGTTTATGTAGATTATACTAACGTCGTGTTCGGCTATAATCGGAGTGCAAATTTAAAATATGTATTTTGTAATGTTTCTAGGTGTAAGTTGTGATTTGTATTCTGTTGCTGTACCATGAATAAATAAAAATAAATAAAAATAAAATAGCATTTGTCAATTAAATATTTTCTAAGTTTAGATTTAAATATTGCTATGTCATTTGTGTCTCGTATGGATTCTGGTATCCGGGTACGGTTTCGGTTGGTATCTGGTATACGAGGAGCGTTACAAAATATACTTCGTGTCGTATAAACTTGATTTAGCTCGAATTGAGCATAGTTTATCTTTGTGGCGAGCTCGGGTTCTAAATTCAAATTCATCCAAATTCAGTTTAATAAATACAGCGCATTCCAAGATGTATAAACAAGGAAAGGTTAGAAGTTTTTTATTTTTAAAATATGGCTTACATGACTCATCCGATTTCAAGCGATACATAGATCTGATGCAGCGTTTTTGCGCTCTAAATACCGTTTCTCTCTCAGTAGAATTTCCCCAAAAACTTAGACCATATCTGAGGGTAGATGCAACATAGCTATGGTATGCTGTCAACACAGCACATTCATTGACTATTAGTTGTAGTCTGTAAAGAGCAAATGAAAACTGACTTAGCTTTTTGCAAACATGTTCAGAGTGTAATTTCCATTTCAGTTTATTGTCTATGTTAAACCCTAGAAAATTAGTTACGTTTGTTTTTTCAATTGTCATACCTTGGTAGTCTATGTCAAGATTCAAGTCAAGATTTTTTTGGGTAAAGTAATCTATAATTTTTACTTTTTAGATAGCTTTTTGGCAAAAAGCAATCTATACTAATTTCTGTAATAATATTTTTAAGCTGAAGAGTTGTTAGTTTGTTTGGTTGTACGCGCTAATCTCAGTAACTATTAGTACGAATTAAAAAAATATATTGTGTTGGATAGCCCATTTATCGAGGAAGGTTTTAGTTTACATTACATCACGCTACGACGAATAAAAGCGAAGCCTCACTGAAAAATGTTGGAAACAGGAAAAAATATTCCTTTTGGGAGCTTCCGTTACGTGCGCCGCGTAAATGGTGAAAGTTACGCAAAAATTATGTATAACGAAATTATTCCGCAAGTTGTAAGAAAAAATTCGGGACATCATAATGTCTCTATCTTTTAAGGTTAACATTCCATGAGTGAATTAAACTCATCATCATTATCATTTCAGCCATAGGACGTCCACTGCTGAACATAGGCCTCCCCCATTGACTTCCAGATTGGCCGGTTGGAAGCGACCTGCATCCAGCGTCTTTCTGCGACTTTTACCAGGTCGTCTGTTCACCTTGTTGGTGAAACTCCTACGGTACGTAGCCTCCATTCTAGAACCTTTTTGCCACATCGGCCGTCAGTTCTACGTGCTAAGTGAATTAAACTCGTGAAATCATTACTCTTTACAGTAAAAGGCCATTTTAAAATGTATAATGTCTAGTCATAATGAATCTGTACATTTCCGGGTCAGACCATCCAATACATAAGCATTACAGTGGTGTGCACTAAGTATCTGACATTACTCCGTTTGCACTAAGGAAGTTATTACGACCTGCGACCCATGCTTATCTTATCGAGAAATCGCCACGAAATTGTGGAACAACTTGCAACTTCACGACCATTTCATTGCACTTCAGTAGTGCTAATATCGTTACTGAGTTATCGTACGGTTACTTATTTAAATATCTTTGTTTAAGGAGATAATTACAATTAAAATTGGCCTGTACAACTAAGTTGCTTAAATATAAGTATTGGTTGCAAAATTGCATACCTCTGCATTATTTGGTGTATTAAAGAACTATGACTAGATACTCTTTCTTCATGACGATATGAAGCTTTTACCACTGAATGTGTTCAAGAGAAAATTGAAATGCTGACTAATTAGTAGTTGTTTATACTCTCTTGACGAATATTTTGACATTTAATTGACCACTCTGTTGACTTGTATTATGGTTTTTTTATTGTATGTTAATAATTTAATGCATCCTGTAATAATTTAGAGTAATAATCTAGTGTATCTATTGTTTACAAGACTTGTTCTATTCATTGTCATCATAAATTCAATTCTTAACGATCTTTTTAAAACGTTTTTGCAAGCCAGTGTCTGGTGAAATGTGTGAAACCACCAATTATATTGGCATCTGTATATGTACCACATATATTTCTATTTCTATTTTATGATCTACTTATTTATGTGTGTTTTATTGCGTTCAATTTGTCACGGTGTGGGAAAAAGGTTGGCACACACACCTACATAGACTTCCGGAGTTAGATATTTAACAATAAATAGATAAATAATGGACAACATCACATACATTGCTCTGATCTTATGGTAAGTAGCCAAAACACTTTTATTACCCACGGAAATCAGACGCAACGACGGTACCACAACACCCAGACCCGAGACAATATAGAAAAGTTATTTTTCTACATTGACCCACCGGGAATAGAACCCGGGACCTCAGAGATAGCGACACTAAGTCCGGTCTGCTCGCCTCTCAGCTATAAAGGTCGTATAATAACACACAAGTTCCCAAAAGAGAGTCTACATATTCTTCTATTTTCAATGTGCATGTATAAAAAGAGTTGGCATGCGTTAGTCCCGCTTAAGAATGACTCGACCGATTTGGATGATTTCTTTTCGTTGTGTTCGCAATTGTGAGAAAAGTTTTCAAATTCGGGAAAAACTTAATACTTATTTTGCTACTACAGAAGCAAATGTCATTTGACAGCTTTATTACCAAATTTAGGCAAGACAACGTCAGCTGGGATAGCTAGTACTGAATAAATGAGTTTTACTGTAAAGTAACAAATATATACCGTTTCGGCGAAACTTCATTTTCATCAGTAACTCAAATAGCGTTAAAGAAGTTTTCTCTAAACACTGTACTGCTCATGCAACGATTGAACTTGTAGCTAAAATAATAAAATGCAGCTCTTTAATTACGATTGACCTAAAACCGCTCCATAATGGTCATGTGAGCATCGTTTTATCACAATGCCACATCTGCTGGTATTATTTGCAGCCTAATTCCGCGAATGTGACCCGCCTCGGGTCAGGCCGCGTGTTTTGCAAACTACTTTCGAATGAACTTATCTAAGCTGTGAGAACAGACAAAAAATAATTTATTTGTCTAGATTCACACTCGTTCATTATCCACATTATTTGTTACATAAATGAACTACGAGTACAGTAATACATACGGTGAATTCATTGATACCAGAGCATGTTATTAATATTAATGAAGCATATAGTTAACGAAAATCAGCGTCGTGATAAGTCTGTGGCTGTCACGACAAATGCTGAGCGGGCACCTTTTCGACACAATATCTAATTTATATTGTTTTGTGTATTATTATATTATTTTCTCTTGTGTGTCGAATAAACGTTTCTTTCTTTCTTTCTTTCTTTCAAATTTACTATACGTTGCTCTACTAAAGAAATAAGTTTCAATCAATTATTATTATACACTTTTAAGTTTGCGCTATACAGTTTTTAAATAGGTAAACACATAAAAACCACAACATATTTCAATCAGTACATATTCTAACAATAAATAGTATAGAATTGTTTGATGCACTTGCTAACATTTATCACATTTTACTTTCCATGACGACCTCCGTAGCCGAGAGGCGAGCATACCGGACTTGGTGTCGCTATCTCTGAGGTTCCGGGTTCGATTCCCGGTCGGGTCAATGTAGAAAAATTACTTTTCTATATTGCCTCGGGTCTGGTTGTTGTGGTACCGTCGTTGTTTCTGATTTCTGTAACACAAGTGCTTTGACTACTTACCACAGGATCAGAGCAATGTATGTGATGTTGTCCAATATATGTTTAATATAATATATAATAATGTTTTAGAAGTCAAAGTCAAAGTCAAAGTCAAAGTCAAAGTCAAAGTCAAAGTCAAAGTCAAAGTCAAAAATCATTTATTCAATTTAGGGCAGAAAACTGCCACTTATGAACGTCAATATTAACATTATTGGCCCATATGGGGCAGAACATGTCTCCTTATTTTTTGGGCCCTACTAGCGCTTCGACACAAGACACAGACAATCTGGCAAGTGCTGAGAAGAAACGCCGGAACAAACTCAGTCACCACTAGAACTCTAATACTCTACGCTACCCTAATTAATTTTAAAGGGAATCTATTTAACATCGTCTATAATGTTGTAATGGCACGACTGTCCTCGCATTCTAAGAAACATGTTGAGTATTTTAGCAACATACATTTTCCGGCAGATATAACGGTGTGTTTACCTATCATTGGCATTGAAACCTTCTAGGAAACTATCATAGCGGAATGTCGTGCCAAATATACCTCTTTTCAAAGAACCGCTGACCACCGGGCGACATCCGACATGCGTCAACGGCGTAGCGCTCGTTCGAAGAACAAACAATACAGTATATAATACGGT
This sequence comes from Anania hortulata, assembly GCA_963576865.1. NCBI lineage: Eukaryota > Metazoa > Arthropoda > Insecta > Lepidoptera > Crambidae > Anania > Anania hortulata. The sequence continues at coordinate 23,606,072 of OY756391.1, read as the reverse complement.
ACATAATGTATTATATACATTATGTGCCGTATTATATACTGTATTGTTTACCTATGTACCTATGTACCTACTGAACAAACAGCCAGCCAATTTTTAAATAGTCTCAACTCAAACATATTTGCCACTAATTAAATTGATTGAGCAATTGAGCATGTGGCGTCATGTTTGTTGGCTTTAGTTGTCTACTTGACGAAGAATTTTCCAGTTATAAAGTACAGTAAGTTAAAGTTGTGATTATACAGGGTTACATTGCAAAGTGGTGCCAAATTTAAAAAATAAGATCTAAGGAACAATATTAAGAAGCATCTTAATCGGTATTATTTTTAATAATCGTATTTTACGAGAAAAAAAACAATTTAAAATACTTGAAATATAAATATCCGATAAAATATCCTAAAGTCAAAGAGAGACTACGAAAGCCAAACGGTCATTCATCAGGGGCGTAGGTACGGCGAGCCAACAAGGACCTTACGCAGTGCACATACGTTGCATTTTTTTCATGAATGAGTTGAATTATCCACGCGTACGATTTTTGCCAGCGGATAGGAATAATTAAATGTAAAAAAAATTAATTTTTGTTAATTGCATAATTCGATTAAGTTACTGATTCTGAGCCACTCCTAAAGATTTGGCACCCCTTTGCAATGTAACCCTGTATACGCAACGCTGCTGACAGCGGATGGAAAAGAATTGCCGAAGATCGGGCCCATACGAGTAGGTGCATAGGGAGAAGCATAATTATGGCTAGCAGCGGACTGACGTGTGCTGATTATAATGATGATGATGAAATCAGTAAAGTTAGGTTCATTAGATAGAATTTAGACCTTACTTTACAGGCTAAATGTTTTTTAAAGTTATTTACTAGATGATCTGCCTAGCATTACCCAGAAAATGTTAGAAGCACTTCCGTCTTCCCGTAACATAATGCGTGACAAAATAAAAAGGTACAGCAGTAACGTTGTTGGTTTAACGCCCCCCTAAAAAGATACAGTTACATCTTATTTAAAAAGTCTGCAAAAAATACGATCAAAGACTTTTTCAATTTACGTGCTCGTACGTTGAGTCGTTGACCCAATAAGGCGCTGCAGATCAGTGGGCCTACCATGAGTTATCTAAACATATTTGCGAAGTCATTTGCGAAGTCGCTTGCGAGAAGCGACGGCTTCATACAGTATTCTTGTAAGGATGACAAATGCACGCGGTGTCACTCGTGTGATGATAAATAGTTTCAAACGTTAACAGAAATACCCTATCTTCTGCAAAATTTTAGCCTTTTAGGTCCAAGATTTTGGGCTAGGCGATGAGGAATCAGTCTAAGTGGATCGAGCCCCTTCTTTTTAAATTAGGATTTACACAACGCCTCTATAGTTAATATTCCGAACTACAAATGGCAATACAAAATAAAAAAACTCTAGCTAACGAGTATTGACTCCATAAACGTGATATGATGGCAGGCTATAGCCACAGTGCAAAAACCAATAATGATAAAACGCCTTTGATGTTTGCGCTAAAGTCAACATCCTCCGCACTGTCCACACCTAGGGATGTCATGTCCTGTTACAATAATACATATTAAAAAATCACTAGGTACGATAATTACTTATTCGCAATAATGCATTTATAAATTTACTATATGCATTTTATTTGCTAAGATAGTAGTATGTGGTCGTAGTATTTAGCTTGTACCCTTGTAGCTGTTGTTTGCAGTTTATTACAGATATAATACATTATTATTCATTTGAATTAAAAATATCATTTTCATAATAATATATCAAATAAATCAATCAAAATGTCTAAGTCAAAGTCAAAGTCAAAAATCATTTATTCAGTCCAGGGCAGAAAACTGCCACTTATGAACGTCAACAATAACATCATTGGCCCATATGGGGCAGAACATGTCTCCTTATTTTTTGGGCCCTACTAGTTCTAAGTCTATAGAAACAATAACATAGAACCTATCAGAGAATGCAATTGTAACAACTACCCCCTAAAATCCAAGTATTCTTGAACAACGTCAAAACAATAAGCGTCACTATAAAACGATTAAATTTCGGCTACATATATATTATTCTATTACTTAAAAACAAATGTAATAAATATCCCAAGTAAGCTAGTCGAAAATGATAACTTTATCGATATATATTTTAAATAATATACTTACATAACCCATTTCAAAATTTAACACCTTATTGTTACATAATAAATCCATTAAATATTTTTGGACTAGATTTTGAAACCTATTACATAAAAATCCCAAGATTTATTTAAAAGTTATACCGCAGTTTTGTTAATGACATAACGCTGAAGCTAGCAAGTATCGACTCTAAGGTGAGTAAACTCGTGGTAGCCCGTAGCAGTGGCGCCACCGCGGTGAATCGCAGCTTGCGCCCGCGCCGGCGCGTAACGACACGGCGCTGATTAGATCGCAGTTCTGTTTACACCTTTTTTTCTGGCGCCTCGAATCAGGTGCCAGTTTATTCACCCTGGCGATACCTTAATAAAGTTATGAAGATTGTTATTGAAAACAGGTTGACATATTCAAATTTTATCAGGCAAAGGCATTTCAGTATTTTACAATCTTCTAAAATTCATTTCTAAATTCCCTAATCGAGACGATCCTTGTATAAAATCAAGCAACAATGAACGCAAATTCAATAAACTAAGACTTGATTTTTCCTGTGCTTAAATTAGGCTATGTTTACATGCTTAAATAAAGTTTTGCACCTTTTAATATTTCTAACCACTTTGAAAGAATTAATGAGTCATAGCTGACATGCAAATATTGAAACCGTAAATGTGACTTTAGATTGAAAACAGATGCAAATAGACATAGTGGTGTTAAAATCTTATGTGGCAAATAACGAGGAAACAAATGTCATCTTTTGCAACAACGGTTTTAACATTTTACATAGATGTGCGAAATATAACATGACGACGAATGACTTATTTTGCAGCTAGATACATTTATAAAAATTTATGTTTTTTAGATAAACAAGCCGACAGGCTACAAAAACATATTGTTAAAAGATGGGGCGTGACATGAGGCGAGTTTAACAGGGAATTCGGAAAACATGAAATCGTTGTTATTTGGTATACGTGTGTGTCACATAAAAAGCCTGTTAATGAAAACCTATTCCGATTTTTAAAATGCGCAATAAAATAGCTTTACTAGATTTTAATAAGTCTTCTTTTCCATCTATATGGTCAATCCCGGTTGCGTCCAAAGCCATTGCTTTGGAGCCCAGGGTCGGTTTCCTTGATTTACTCCTCCACTTCGTGCCTTAGTATTCGATTTAAATATTTAACTAACGCACGCTGTGAAAACCGTAGTACCCTAATATTGAATTTACGATACATGCTATGTAATAATTAAAATAGGACGTCAAAAGTATACCAAGCACACATTAGAAAAATATATTGTACTGATATTTATAATTCAAGTGAACTTATATTTACCTCTGTGACTAAGTTTTTTTTTCTTCATTTTACTATTTGTCCCATAGTAAAAGTTAGAAACTCATTAAAAAGTCACCACATGGTGACCACCAGGCAAACACAGACACGAACACGGGACACGCACGTGTCACACTAACAATTTGACGCTTTTAAATAATATCTCAACTTCATACAAATGACCAGCATATTTATATAATATACCACAAAATAAAACATTAGTCACAACGACACACACAATACGAAGTGATACATTCGCAATACCGTCTGTTTCAATTCAATGATCGTGGGACTCAATTGAGATCTTACAAAAATCAATTATTTGATGTTTACTTGTCAAAGGGTGCGAGGTAAGCTTATGCTACTGAGTGTATGTGTAATGGGTCTATTCCCTTTGGCTTTTTGGCACAAACACGCCGCGATGCGCGGGATCTTGCGATTTACATATTTTATTGAGCTGTCGGGTAGACGCCGAACGTACCTGACAGCGTATTTAAATCGCTCGTATTTAGATATACACATTTTTATGCAAATTCTCATCTCAAAACGGTAACAGTTCCTCGTATTTATAAACATGTGGTACATATAGTATGCTGATTATATTATTTTACAATTCTACAGAGAGCAGAAGATTTTGGAAATAGTTAAGCAAGTAAGTAACCATTTTGCCTTAGAAAGAAACCACTGGTATACACAGTAAATGTTCCGCATAGTACTAAAGTAATTATCAGTATATTTCTGATACCTACCGAAAACATTTAATTAATTAAGTCCTGGCAGATTAACGTAGTATTTCAGAAAACTCATTTTCGTTATCCAGCCATCCAATCAGGCTCAAATTAATTAACTACTCGTACAAGTTAATATTAATCGAGGCCGAAAACCGCGGTCGAAAACCGATGACGAGCCAAAAATGGGGGACTGAATGTCGGGAAAAATTGTCGGCACCGACATCGACACCGCCATCCATCAGCGTAATCGACGACAAATTGATTGAGAGGGCCAAAATGCGTGGCGGATCGTAAGTCGAGTGAAAACTTTGTTTGACAAACGATTTTATTGGACTTTTTTGTTGTTCAGGCGCAGAAAAGTTTTTGTTCTCTTGTCGCTAAAGGAGACTAAAAGCAATGGTATTTTTAGAAACATAGAGGTAGGTACTAAGTACGATATACTATAGAAACACGAGTTCGTAAAGTATTAAAGATATTATGATGACAGTCGGGTTATGTTAATGAACTAGACTGGATCGATTAATTGCACTATGGGTCTGTGTATCGGCTGCTTTGTCTATACCTTTTCTGACCATCTGGTCTAGTGGTTGTGCTCCTTAAAAAAGCCAGGCGGTTGCGGGTTCGAACCTTTAAGGTGAATTATTGAGTGATGAGCTCGAGCATTGATTCCTAAAATATGGATTTATAATAAATTTTATTAAAAAAAATAAAACCGACTTCAAAACACTAAAATGCTAAAAATAATCCTAACATTTAAGTTTTGGAGTCACTTTTGGAGTCGGTGCCAGCCGATGAGAGATTCAATGTTTTTGTTTGCACCGACTCCAAAAGTAACTGATTAGGTACTTAAATGTTAGGATTATTTTTAGCATTTTAGTGTTTTGAAGTCGGTTTTATTTTTTTTAATAAAATTTACTTATTTCATAAATTTTTAGTGATAAATTCCTAATCTAACTGCTGAACACCGATTTCATCCCCTATTTTCCTACCCTTAAGGGTGATTTTTATTTTGCAAACTTTTATCATATTATCTTTGAAGTATAGGCTATTCAATAAAACAAAAATCATCAAAATCGGCTCATATTTGTCGAAGATAGGTAACAAGAACCACAACCAAAATATTATCTGGGTATATATTTGTTGATTTTCTCAAAAAGTTCTAAATCAATTACGATAAATAATTGGCGGAGTAATCGCGTAACAAACATACAAAAAAAAAAAACATACAGTCGAATTAAGAACCTCCTCCTTTTTTGAAGTCGGTTGAAAATTATTTTTAGTATTTCTATCAATTATCACGTCGCCATAGCATGGCGCTACTTTGGTCGGAGCTAGCGTCGTTGTTAGAAGAACTTATTTATTTTGTTTATTATTCTTATGGCAGAAATATCAGTCTGTCAATGTACAGTCTTCTAAATACTCAATCATTTATTGCTTTACCATATTAGCAGTTATGTCTTATTAACTTGGCAATTTACAAAAAAATCGTTACATACTATTGTAATGTGGGACGACAGGAGACGAATTTAAAGATGTATTAAGCGCGCTCCAAGAACACAGCAACTTTGAACAGACGCAGGACGATAATTATATTTGAAACTTTGTTTAACTTTTTTATTTTATTTTGATTATTTTACCAGCAAGTGCAGCGTATGACGTCGACGCGATAAAGGTGGACAGACGACCTGTCCAGCCAGCTAGTAAAGGTTGCCAGAAGCCGCTGGATGCAGGTTGCCGGTTGGTTGCTAGGTTGCAATCTGGAAGTTATTGGAGGGGGGGGGTATGTTCAGCAGAGGGCATCCTATGGCTGAAATGATGATGATGTCAGTTTTCTACCTAGGCGGGGCACACTTGACTATGATTCTAGCTTAGATGCGGGAAATCTAGTTAACACATTTATTCATTTAAACTTTATTACACAAATAAAGATCGTACAAAAGGTGGACTTAATGCCATGTGGCATTCTCTGCCATTTGGAGCGATAACCATCAACCATCGACTACATACCCCATAGAGCAGCAATACCAACCATCTTTCTCCGAAACTAGTAAGTTATTTTTCACTTACATTTATTATGAAATGACAAGTCCTGTCAACTCTCGCGCATACAAAAAAGTACAGATACAGATTTTAAAATGGCGGAAACAAATCATATATTTTTACTCTATAGGGAATGTGCTCCATGCTTAACCCAACAACTTATAACCTTTAAACAGGACAACTAAGGTAACTAAGGTTTGTGTTAAAGTAAGGTATATCAGTATTTATTTTAGAATAACTAACATTTAAACAAGCAATGTACGTTAGCCTGCTTGAAATACGACATAGCCGTACGAGATAGGTATAGACTAGAACGTAATGAATTTAAAATTTTAACAACAGCAGTTTCCAACAACCCTTGAAGGCGAAATACAGTCCTTGGACCAAAATTAAATCCTGCGAAACTGTGGCGAATCGAGTTAGCGCCGGTATCATCTCGCAGAAACGGTTCATTATCAAGATTATCTTGAACTGTTTGAGATACTATCAACTGTACACACGTGCCTTATAATTTACTTTTAGCAGTTAAAACTAAGCATTCTTTCTATTCATCATCATCACTTCAGCCACAGGACGCCCACTGCTGAACATAGACCTCCCCTAGTGATTTCCAGATTGGCCGGTTGGAAGCGGCCTACATCCAGCGGCTTTCTGCATTTTTTACCAGGTCGTCTGTCCACCTTGTGGGTGGATGACCTACGCTGCGCTTGCCGGTACGTGGCCTCCATACAAAAGATTTTCTGCCCCTTCGGCCGTCAGTTCTTCGTACTATGTGCCCCGCCCACTGCCACTTCAGCTAGCTAATCCGTTGGGTTATGTGAGCGACTTTTCGTTTCGTTCGTTTACGGATCTCCTCATTTCTGATTTGATCTCGCAAGGAAATACCGAGAATAGCCCTTTCGATAGCACGCTGTGCGACCTTGAGCCTTCCTTTGACGCTCTTCTTCCTATTAGACGATACAATTGGCGTAGTAGCTGCTGTGCACTAACTCGCCATGAACGCAAAGAGCTTCGATTCTCGGTTCAAGTCATTTCGAAAACGAACGTTTCTAAAGGGTATGGGTGCTAGGAGAAGCTCGTGGCTAATTTTAGTCTCGTTATTCGTAAAACAAGTGTGTTAATTCCTTACACCGAGATCATGACAATAATTCATTTTTCTGCTGTCTGACGCAGTCAAAAATTTCAAATTTCAAATTTAAAAAAAAAAATTAACAAAAAAATTTTGCAATTAACAACCAGTCATCTAACTGTTTCATTTTTTTTAAATATTGTAAACTAGCTGTCCTGGCGAGCTTCGTACCGCCATACTTTTTTTGCGAAATTTTCGTATTTTTTATGGTTATTCTGCTATTCGGGGCGGAGACAAATTCAACAAAATAAAAATCATAAAACTTGGTCCAGCCGTTCTTGACTTATAAATGGTGTAACTAACCCGACTGTGTTTTATATATATAGATAGTGCCTTGGTGACTCAGTTGGGAAAGCGTGCGTATAGCAAAGAGGTGGATTCGGTTTCCTCCTAATGCGGGCGATTTTTTTTCAACCGCAATTTTTTTTGACACTAGATACTTTTTGGTAGCAATAAGACCGCCTGTTTGACTACCTCTATCCCACTGCTGTATATTAGACTCTGTTGCGTCTCGCGACTGAACAAACGACTACTAGAAGTAATACTTATAGTTTAAGTCATAATCTTATTACGGCTTCACATGTTTATTTATAATGTAACCATTATTTTAATCTCAAGCCAGCTTAGACGGGGAAAGTAAAATGTATTTAATTAAATAGGTATTTGCTGGCGCCATGCTGTTATGTATTCTTAATGGTTTTATAGCAAGTTACGCGTAATCAAGATTAGCTGGACACACAGCTTCGTTAGGTAGTAGGTTATTAAATTACCTGAAATTTCAAAAGTACGTATTTTTTTACTGAAGTCGAAAATGTATTACCAAATGATATAAGCCTTATTATTATACGACTAGTTTCATTTCTTTATAATGTTTTAAGCCTTTGACTGCCACGAAACTAGACACAATAGAAAATGTATTGTTTGGGAGTCACGGGTGATCACCATGCCGCCCAATGTGCTGGCAAAAGTAAATACAACATGTCACTTTACTCGGTTTGTACGTTTGAACGAACAAATACTGTCCATGGTCGCTTCCAGTACCAGATTAGCTTTTCCAGTAATAAAAAAAAAATCTAAGTAAGTCAAGATATTATTTGTACATATTGAACGAAAGAAAAATTATGTTCTTTCTTAAGCTTTTAAGCGTAGTAAATTCAGTGTGCCTCATCCAACGTAACACCTGTATATGATCAATTCCAATTTTGTAGGCTTTATTTTTTATTTATTTGGTTCACCAGCAGTTATATTACAATACATTGCAGATCTTATAGCTTACGGATTAAAATATTCGTAAATAACTATTTTAAGGTAAACACCACTTTCACAGCTTTCGGCTTTAGATTTAATAATTTTTTATTTGATATTTTGTGCACACGATTATTTTTGTTAGTAATTCCTACAAATAAATCGTCATAATCGTTATGGTATACAACATGGCCATCATTCGGAAAATTACGATATTATTTCAATACGGTTTTTTGCGATTCGTATAATCTCGTAAGCTCTCGGAGGCTTGCGCGCGCGCCGCTGACTCACCCGCGCACCGTCAACGTGACCGCGCGTTTTTGTGCACTTTTTTACGCTCGCCACTCAAACTAGTTTGCAGTTAGGGATGCCCAGGGCTGCCACGCGTACATGATTATTGCTATTTATTTTATTGTTTTTTATAGATTGTTTATTGTTGTGCCCTACAGGGTCTATAATGATCTGTTTTATGTATCTATTTATAACACATGTGTAACATTATAGAATGCAATAAATATATTGAATTGAATTTAATTGAATTAAAAAATAGATAACAGGTAAACATATCTTAAATGCAAATGCTTGTGCTCATCACACAAACATTTGCAACTTAATATGTCTATTCTACAAGTCTTACATTGTGGATTGTTGTAATTTATTGTAATATAATATACTTCTACGAATTATTATAAATACTTGTGTTACTCCTAATTGATTGGTTTAACGCTGGCCAATGGGAAGCCAGCTGCGTCAGTCATTATAGTAGTAGTAAGGAGATTGGGTTATCGGGGTCATTTGGTAAGGAGCCCACTTTTGCTCTAGATTGTTAACTAACAACGTAACTAAAGTGCCGTTCTTAGTTTATATATAATTATTGTGTGTTGCTTAGATTGGTTATAACTATTGTGAGCGGTATCTCGAAAAATACAGTACAGTAAATACAGTGAAGATTTCTTCTTGGTTTCAAATCAAACCCAATACCTTCTTAGTTTATTACACGGTGTGGTAATAGGTTGTGTTGTGACCTCATTTAATTTTATTTAAAAAAAACTGACTAAATCTAAAGCTTATGAATCACATTATGTATAAATGAACTATTCATATTAAACTTTACATATCAATTTCAAATTTTATTGCGACCGTTTTCAATTAAATACCTGTCTACTACTGAAGCCTGTTTGACAGCAGTGACAGCCCTGCCCCATAACGCACAGAGTGTTAGGTATCATCAAATCAAATTAAAGCCTTTATGTAGCCACACATTCCTCAGCGATTGTGTCGACAGATTGATATTTCGAGAAAATAGATGTATGCTAATGTGCGCGAAATGTATTCACGAACGTTGTAAACATGCGGTGCAGATATGCGCAGTAAGTGCGGCGCATCGGATACTTAAATTTGTTAATTTGACGGAATAATTAAACCATACTAATATTAGTAATGTAAAAGTAAATCTGTCCGTCTGTTTGTCTGTCTGTAACGTTTTCACGCCTAAGTCGCTGAACCAATTTTGATGATTTTTGGCAAACAGACAGATTAGACTTTGGAGAAGGACATAGGCTACTTTTTGTTGCAAAAACTGAACCGATTTTGATGAAATTTTGTACAAAAAAAAGCTTGAATCCTAGGGAAGAACATAGGCTACTGTTTATCCACCTCCTAAAGGAGACAAATAGGGGGAGACATGCCGTATTACACGCGGGGGAAGCCGCGGGCACAGCTAGTAATTAAAAAAGATTCGCCAGACCACACTATTCTGGTCTTGAAGTAAGGAGTTAGTATTTTGTCGACGTATACCTACTTGACGATAACTTCCTAAGATAGTCGTTCTGCCAGTTTGTCTATTTAATGTATTTGAATAAATGAAACATGAAACAGCTGCAGCTGTTAGGTAATACTCCGAGATTTAAAAAGCTAATGTACTTAACTTACTATCGGTATCGTTAGCAATTACACAATTTTAAATCATTATAATTAGCAGTAATTGAATTAAACTCATCCAATTATAAATTCAAATACCTACAAGTAGGTATTTATAAGGTCAACATAACAAAGCTCGCCGCTTTTCGCAGTAGGTACCTATCAATGACGAGCAGTCGTCTACCAAATACTTGTACCTACCTGAGAAAATAAAACAACAGATGTCCCAATACCTATCTAAGTTTGTATAACACAGTAAAAAGACAATTCTAATCTCGTCTCTTCCGCAACACACGTCTGCGATATAAATACAAATATATAAATATTGGACAACATCACATACATTTCTCTGATCCTATGGTAAGTAGCCAAAGCACTTGTGTTACAGAAATCAGAAACAACGACGGTACCACAACACCCAGACCCGAGACAATGTAGAAAAGCTATTTTTCTTCATCGACCGACCGGAAATTGAACCCTAGACCTCAGAGATAGCGACACCAAGTCCGGTATGCTCGCCTCTCGGCTACTGGGGTCGTCAAATGTTTGTAGTTGTACATACAATTGGGGCTATGAGGAATTAGACGACAGATATTAATTTATAGGGGCCTAACTATAAGCTCATAAACAGTATTACTTCAAGCTTGTTTTGTTATTGTCGTAAAAAAGTAACTGCTAAGGTACTGACATACGAATTTATAACAAATTGCAAGAATTTATTCAAAATGAATCAAATGACATCAAATTTATAAAACAATTAAAACAATGCTACTAAAAAAACGCTATTATACAAAAAAATATAAGAATTCTCTTTCCAATGATAAATCAATATATAATGCCCCACAAAATACAATGTAATTAATTACGATGATTATACAACATTCATTATTATTTTAACATATTTACATTGTTACATTTTTTATAAATAATTACCATTTTAATTAATTATCATTAAAATAAACTACAAAAGGCGTCATCCTCTCCGTCCTAACCGTATTGTTGTGCCCAAAATGGTCTATAATAATCTGTTTAATGTACCTTTTTATAACACATATGTAACATTATAGAACGCAATAAATATATTGAATTGAATTGAATAGAGGCCCCAGAAGCTGTTTCAAGTTTTATGTAACTTCATTATCAGTGATGAAACCTTAATATCCTAGATTAAATTTTAAACGGCGATTAAGTATAAGGAAATAAAACAGTGTTTTAAATGATTAAGCAAATCTAGATTAAACTAGGTTGAAATCCTAGTTTTAGTCATTAAACAAGTTCACATCTCATCTCTGTGAAATTTTTTCATCATTTCAGCCTTTCAAAGTTAAGATGAGCTGTTGAAATCATCGGCTGCCTCGCCGGCGCTCGCGCTGCATAATTCATGATCATCTGCGCAGAACCTGTGCAACAAATCAGCATTCAGGTAGAGATGTGATGTGTTTTGGTTTTCCCGCATTATTTTTATCCCTTGATTATGCGAGTTTCCTATCTTACAACTTCTTTGAGTCATATGTGAGTTATAGAATAGAATACTTAATAGTTTATATACTGGGACTTACTCGTAACTTAGTTTAGATCATTAAACATTGCGACTAGAACATACTGAATTCAATGCTTTAAGTATCTTAATAAAACGACAACAAGATAGAAATGTTGTTTTCATTTAAACCATATTTTAACGAATAAATTATCTTTATTATTTTGTTGTTGTTGATCTACAACTAATAAGGCCATATTCATTAAATAAATTCCTTTTAAAATTTATGCTTGATGTTCTTTTTTGAAAATTATTTTTTACCTGCTTACTCTTAACCTAATTTTAGTCATTTTACTCGTTGTCCTACCTACAATTTGTCAAAAAGGTTTTACTAACTTGTTTTGTAACAGGCTTTGTTTTTTGGATAATCTTTTGTATTCTAATTCATTATTTATTGAATTTTGATGGAATTTAATTATGATAAATGCCACTAACTTTCCAAGTAAACAGGTGATAGAGGATAAAAGTTTGCTCATTGTCACAAACATTAAAATTCCAAGCCAAGCCACGGAAAATAGTTTTGTGAATGAATTTAAGGGCTAAGCCGCGAGCCGCCATCGCGCCAGCCCTGCGCACCTGTCGGCAGCGTCGCATCGCGACTTATCAACGTTTTTTATGCTCACGCGCATTCCACAGTGCTATTATGAAACATCGGAATGAGTTACTGTCTATCGAATAAACTATTAAACTAGCTTGTGATAAACTAGGTACGTATTTTTTTGTGGACGTTATTAAAGCTCTACAATATTGCGATTTAGACTTCATTCTTATTTTCTTTTTTCTAGAGCTTTATCGCGTTTCTTGGTGGGAGACGAAATTGACCATGATCCTTGATGCAATAAGTGTAGTTATTATATATTAATGTATTACAAATTTACTTCCCCAAAATGGCGGCAGAAATGCGACTTGCTGACGGATTGCGGAGTAGTCTTGATTGCGAAGAATCTTACCGATGCGAGATAGGACCATGTGGAGAGTGTGGACTGTGTATTTGTTCCGGTTGATGGTTTCTTCGCTTAAATAAAAGATTTAATTTGTTCACTGGGACGTTTAATCTTGCTCCGAGCCGAGGTAGTCGAGAAGAAGGCATAGTTGCCATTACAAAATATAAAACTTATAATTTAATGTTGCTATATTCGCAACAATTACATTTGGAGCGATTGCCATCAGAATTCCGTACCCTTATACTGGGAAATCAGTTAATTGTTGGACTATATGGTTACACATTCAGGTTTTTGCCTGCCAAATGTCAAAAATAAGGCAATAAGCTAGTTTTCTGGGTCAAAAAAGATTATTCTAATTAGTCCGTCAATTAGATTATCAAAAATTATTGGACCCATATTTTACACAACTAGAGACGCTCAAGACCGCGCGAAGTGGAGGAGTAAATCAAGGAAAGCGGAGCCTGGGCTCCAAAGCAAGGACCTAGGCTTTGGACGCAACTGGGATTGACCGTATGGATGAAGAAGAAGATTGGACCCATATTTTGTCTTTTGTCAATCAAACAAAAAATTATTAAGATAAAGCGTATCAAAGTGAGCACGTGACGTCACGCCTTGCTAAAAAGTGTCACAAGGCGTGACGTTACGCGGAACTTTAACGGGCTATATCTTCATCATTTTTTGTTTGATTAAGAAAAGAAAAAAAACGTGTCCAATATTTTCTGTTCATCTTACCGACGGACTAATTAGATTTTTTTTGAAAACTAGCTCTTTGTATAATTTGAAATTTGCGTATATCGATCAACTTGTAAAGATTCGCCAACAACGAGGTGCAATAAACATTCAAGACATCCTTTTAACTCATTTCAAAAGGCTAAGATAAAAGCCTATAATAATTCTTGTACATAATCTTGCAATTGCACATCGTCTGGGATATAATTCGCATTGCATATCTGATTTTGAATGATGCCACTACATAGCCACACTTAGGATGCACTTACACTAATGCAGACACAAAAGGAGACTTCTGTGGACTTTACTTAATTCTTTAAGCTGACTTGCAGCTTCTCCGTTTGCCCTAAATGCGGTTAATTTAAGCAGAGTTACACATCTCTAATCTCCATAGGTCGTAGCTTGCGCCTATGGAGATTCGCTAAGCAAACAAACGATAACCCTGATTAGACTTAAGCGTACTCCTCTCGGGATATAATTTTAAAAATGACAGCTCGTCTCCTTTTGTCTTTTTCTCAGTGGAAATGCTCTCTACTGAGCAACACTGGTCTGCTGCAATCGGCGAGCTTGCAGGTGCAGCGAGCGGTCTTGTCAATGACCCACATACAGCTATGATTATAACAAAGCAAAGTTACAGTGTTGTGGCAGTAGGTCGTTAACGTTACGTCGGGGATCGTAGTCCCATTGACACCATCGCCCTTAGTAAATGACGTTTTCATTGCCATGGGGCTACTATTACAATACCTCTACTAGTGGTGCCGCGAGTAATGAATCAAATTTAGGTCCCGCATCAGAAAGTTGAACACAGATGAAGTGATACATTTTTCATATCAAAATCTCACAAAAATGTAACTATTCTTAAAAAAACGACATGTACATTTATTCAAAATTAGACAGGCAACATAAATAGAATACATAAACAACATGACACACATTAATAAATAGTGTTTAATTACTATTTAAAATGTTACTACGCTGCGAAGCTACTAATATTAAGTAAAGCTACTAATATTTAGACTTTGTTGCATATTACGGGAAAAAAATACAAAGGGGGGACTTAATGCCGAGAAACATTATCTACCTGTCAAAAAGCGGCCAAACAGAAGTACAGGTGCACCGCCGTAATAAGAGAAGTTATTAAAAAAATATCTGTTACGAGCACATTTGCGATTATAACAGAGTTTTTGTGGCAGGCACTATAAGTCGAAATCTACAAATATCTTTAAGTACTTATTTTGTTTCTTAAAAAATAGACCCGGTTTGTGCACGTAAACATAGGATAATGAAAATATGTTATCAGACTTAAAAGAATCAATTCACTTATTTAAAATTATTACACTTTTTTTGCTTTTTATTTCCAACCGTAACATAATGAACAACTCTGTGTTGTAAGAACTCAAGCTCATGGCAGGTGCAGCGCTTTTGTCAATGACCTATGGTGTATCTAAACACACTCGCATTACAATTATGTTAAAGCAAGTCTACCAGTAAGTTTGCAACATTTCAGGGCAATATAGGAACTCTATCGCATCGGGTTTTGTTTTGTTTTTAAATATTATAAAGTACAATCTATACGCGTTACCGATTTGACATAGTCCTAACTAGATAGTTGCAGTTTATGTAATACAAGCTCATGTAAAGAGCAGAAAGGATTCACCTAACTGGTATGAATTTTGTGTAGCAAACGTCTCACAGAATCAAACTGCTCGCACAGGTATACATTATTTTCTTTTCCTTTTTTTTTGTGGCAGCTAGTGGTGACTGAGTTTGTTCCGGCGTTTCTTCTCAGCACTTGCCAGATTGTCTGTGTCTTGTCTCGAAGCGCTAGTAGGGCCCAAAAAATAAGGAGACATTTTCTGCCCCATATGGGCCAATAATGTTATTATTGACGTTCATAAGTGGCAGTTTTCTGCCCTAAACTGAATAAATGATTTTTGACTTTGACTTTGAAACAGAATTCATTTCAATCTCAAAAAGATCGTTTTTTAATTCGACCGAGCCGACCGGGAATCAGTGTGTCAGAACCTAGTGTACCTCGAATTTTGAGCTTAACGTTGCGCCAATGCGAGGTTAACACTGATTTATTATTTCAAGAATTTTTTTAAATCTTTAAAAGACAAGTTACTGATCTTCGTATACTCTACTGTGTCGAGGTAGAGCTGCTAAAGACTCATTGTTGTTGTAGTCTGTAATTAGAGACGAATCATTTGAGACAACAATGGACACTTGCCGATCGAAATTGCTTGTGACTGAGGAAACACATGCTCTGGTATGATATGTCTATTTTAAGCTTTTAATATTTCCTAGTAATTAGTGTTAACAAACCAAGTTTTTTTTTACTCTGATGGTAAGTAGCCAAAGCACTTGTTTGACTTGTAACACACTTAACGACAGTGATACCCAATAATACATATTTATTAAATATACGGGTACTCTTTCGGGTACATAAACTAATCTTAAACTATAATAGTCATAATGGTGGCGTGTGGGGACGGCCGTAAGTGCCGTGTGGGGACGGCCGTAAAGAATACACTTCCCCACCGCCAACAGAAGACGTGTTGTAAGTGGCGACTGATTCGTGTAGCTCGAGACGGGCAGTAGCGTCTGCGTGCGAAATATTATAAAAAACTTCGCTTGCCAACCGGCCTGCCAAGCTTGGCGAGTATTGGCAATCCTTCCCAATGAAAGTCATTGGGGGAGGCTTGTATTCAGCAGTGGAGGTCCTATGGCTGAAATGATGATGATGAATAGTCTTAATAATACTAATAATCATTTATTCAGTATATAGGCTCCTATGGACAGCTACATATATAACTATGCCCAGGGACTGCTTTAGGGACTAGGTACATTTGCTGGTAATAAGAAGCGGAGTCAGTCACGTATCTACATTGCATTTAAACATACTAAAAAAGTTATCAATATAAACAACACGATTTTGAAGTCGAAAAAATATAGTTCAATTACCCTTAGCGTCTGATTTCAGGCATCTGAATGGCATACCTCAAATACGTGATGTTTTTGTAGCCCCCACCCTGGCCCAAACGGATCGGCTATGGAACCCCGGCAGTGTAGAATTGATTACATCTGAAATGTCAATCCAAGTGACCTTGGACCTCTAAATAATTATCTTAGATTTGTGTCGTAATCGTGAAATCGTAATAAATTACGTTTATTTATCAAATATGCAGATCGTAACGCTACTCATAAGACGTGATTAATACAGTATTTAATGGTAAAAGCTATAATGATAATCAATGATTGCAATAAATCTCAAGACACCCAAATGTCCAGAGTCATAACGATCGCTAAGAGGACGCGTGCGCGTCTCTTGCGCCGGCGCAACGTTGCGTCACTCTTACATAACGAGGAATTTCATACGAGCGACTCTGTTAGTATATATGCTAGACTATTATTAATATCTAAGGATCAACAATGCTGCAATGTGATTTATTTCTGTAGATAACTATGATTTACTATTTTAGTTAGAAGTAGCATAATTCATGACTGGCCACGGGTTTCATTTGTGGTCTATGTTTCATTTATGTCACAAGTTAAAAAATTGCCAAAGTCTTGACAGAATGTTTAAAGTTTTACGAAGTAAATGAAGTAAGTACTAGAGAAATTAGTAAATAAACAAACAAGTTGATAGACCATTGTCAATATCAAAGATTCAACAATACTGATATACAATTTATCTTTGTAGATAGCTAACATGATTTTCTGGTATATTTAGAAGTGATGTATTTCATGACTTGCACCAGGTTTTTTTGAAAGCCAAGTCTCGTTGGAATGTTATGACATTTTGAGAAGTGACTTTATTCATTGAAAATATTAAAAAAAAATTAAAATTAATTTAATTTAATTAAATTTAAAATTGAAAATTTTAAATAAACTAGTAAATTGACATGATAGAATTAAGAAAACAAGAAGAATATGTAGGTATTTGTAACAAACAGTCTTGTCAAATTCTAAAGATAGCAGAAAAGAGAATTGACTCTGTGGTCTTCCATAGGTTTACCGAGATGCCTGTTGATACGTATTTGATGACAATAAAACAAAAATTTTTTACGATATTTTAAAAATTCATAGGTACAATTAACATGGTTTGAATAAATGTTAAGTAAGTGGGCTAAGTTGTGTAAAATAAAAGATTTATATTTATTCATTTATCAATTAGAATCTCTTTATTAGTTTTATACAAACTCCAGTAAGAAATAATGAATGTTGCCTATTCGACATCGAGAGTCCAAACTCTGAATTTGAAACTTTGCAACACACATACGTCGCGCGCCGTACGAAGTTGAAAATTAAAAATTTACTCTAAAAACTGAAGTTCCCAGAATCTCTACAATCCAAAGAAATGGGTTCACCTCTTAACTCGGTTCGAAGAAGACAAGTCTGAATATTTAAACAGATGAGTCAGAACGAGACAATGGAGCCGCGGAAGCAGGAAGTCTCACGGCAAGTGGGGCTCGTAAACAGACACATCACGAGTACACTCGCAGACGAAACTGACAGCCGACTGATGAGGCACTTTCATGTCTCAATCATGATAATAAGATCGTAAGTGAACGAGAAACATACAAAACAATAATCTTATTTTTAAACCGGCATGCCCCACCGATTTTTATAGCACTGTTTAATAATCTTTCTGACGAAACTAAACTTCATCAAGGTAAATACTTTTAAGACAGGGCTCACACAGTGGCTACAGTTATATTGCTTCTGTTCTGTGCTGTGCTGCATTTTTTTTTATGGATTTTCCTGTCTAGGAATATTTTGAATGGAAACAATAAATTGTAAAGTTTTATTTTAATATATTTAAGGTGATTTTGTTAATATTTTCATGCCAATGTTATACTAATAAATGTGTATTGTTCTTTAAATAAAATTATTAATATCTTGACTTGGACCACATTTAAGAAGAATCTATTCTATTCTTAAAAAGTCAGCTACTAAACCTCAATGCCAATGATATTACAGCCAGATATTTTTTTATTATTCTTTTTAGTAGGATTTTTTTTTACTTTCGTTTCGTTTTAAGCAGTCATTTTTAGGGTTCCGTAGCCAAATGGCAAAAAACGGAACCCTTATAGATTCGTCATGTCTGTCTGTCTGTCTGTCCGTCTGTCCGTCCGTCCGTATGTCACAGCCACTTTTTTCCGAAACTTTAAGAACTATACTGTTGAAACGTTACTGTTATACTGTTGGTAAGTAGATGCATTCTGTGAACCGCATTAAGATTTTCACAAAAAAATAGAAAAATAATAATAAATTTTGGGGGTTCTCCATACTTAGAACTAAAACTCGAAATTTTTTTTTCGTCAAACCCATACGTGTGGGGTATCAATGGATAGGTCTTTAAAAATGATATTGAGGTTTCTAATGTCATTTTTTTCTAAACTGAATAGTTCGCGTGTGAGACGCTTCCAAAGTGGTAAAATGTGTGTGTCCCCCCCTGTAACTTCTAAAATAAGAGAATGATAAATCTAAAAAAAATATATAATGCACATTACCATAAAAATTGTTTTAAACGAGATCAAGTAATTAGTTTTTTTTTAATACGTCATAAATCGTAAACCGCAATTTAACTTTCGTAATGTTATGGATTTCATTTTGCAACAAAAATACCATAACTATGACTCGATTGTGGAGATGGGTGAACTTTTACTCATAACGGTACCTACAGGTTTGTACGGAACCCTCGGTGCGCGAGTCCGACTCGCACTTGGCCGGTTTTTTTTGCTATTTTTATCATGATCTAAAATCACCTAGCTTGATATAAAAACTTTACAGTAGCAAGTTCGTTTTACAAGCAACACTTTGTACTCCAACTATCACTCCCTCTGTTGTGTTCTTTTCTTATTATTCATAACAAATTGCATAAATGTGGATCGTCTTTAATTAATAATTATTATCTGATACGGATGAAGTCTGCAGCTTCACCAATTTTTAATTAAACTACTAAATAAGCTCTACTAAAATACTAAATAAACTCTTGTGCGCCAAGAACAGACACATTGTGCACAAAACAATTGACAGACTTAAATGACTTATCAGTAAGATACAATAAAGTTTGATTAAATGTGAGGTAGGCCTGCAACGTAGGCCTTAAAAACTAATTTCATTATTTTCTACACTATACAGAAGTAAAATGCCTTCCTTCACTTTATACTAGTGAGACCGACTGTACAGAGCCTTGAGGTAGAACGACAGACGAATCACAAGTTGAACGAAAATGCTAGAATTTCCTCATTTACAAGCTACATGAGCGGTAAAATTTATTATGCTTGTGTGATTTATTAAAGAACCAAGTTATGTGTTCTGATGACGAGATTCAAGATCACACTTAGGTAAATATTGAAGGTCACTTGCAGAACCTTCTAAATCGAAATTTAACTTTTGCTTTTATACCTAAGTTTGAGGGTTTTAATATAAATAAATAAATATTGGACCACATCACATACATTCCTCTGACCCTATTGTAAGCAGCCAAAGCACTTGTGTTACAGAAATCAGAAACCGCGACGGTACGACAACACCCAGATCCGAGACAGGTGTCAATCTGAATCTGTATGTTGAAGTTGATAGAGGCAGAGTTGTTTTAAACCAGATTTAGTTTAAATCGAAATTAAAGAGAGATGTGTAAGTGGGAATAGGTGCAGGTCATGGGGATAGATGAGTCACGGAATTCGGTGAGGTCGCCTGTTAAAAGTCAGTATTCTGTTGTATACTAATTAGAAAACAATGAAAACGAAACTGAGAAAGTGATTATGAATTGAGGTTACTCAGAGAAAAGTCAATCCGAATAAAGGTTACTCAACTGAAGGTCACTTACTATTCGCACAAAAGCTTTATTCGAATATTCATAACAACTGAAATACTATTTATTTCCAAACATGCATAATTTATTTAAGTATTCCTGCTAAAAAATCATTGTTAAATCGCATTTATTCTGTAAACGCTGAACTTGGTTTATTGAAAATAAAAAACGTCATTACATAAGACTATTTGCATGTATCATCTACGTATATGACGTGACATTGAGGAGTTGAGGCCGTTCTGGAGCTAATTGCTAGAAGGAAAACCCGTCTTCCTGCAGACGTGACCTACATGAGAGACTACTAATTGACTACATCGAAGACCCGACCCTGAACGTGATTCATCTGGACAAAAAATTGACAACGCAGTCCACGGCCGAATTATAATCAGCGTTTAAAAATAAGTTGCGAATAAACACAAGTTATATAAACAGTTACCTTCTAAATAATAATGCGGTGACATAGATGACTCTCGATTAATACATAAGATTTTAAATCGCAACCACTAGTATTCACATTTGATCCTGAACTATTCCTTGCTCCTCAGGCCCTTCGAATGAGTACTGTTTAGGGGTTCAAATGGTAAAAAAATAAAACTACAAAATCTTCTATTGATTACTCATTATATTCAAGTGCCTTGGGTACTTATACGTATCCAAAGAGTACTATACCATAATGTAGAGCTAGTATCAAAATAACACAAAGCCAATTAGCTATAAACTAGAACTACAACACTCATCAAAGGGCAGTTAAGACATAAAGATCGCTTATACACATACATGTACAATTAGAAACTCTCTTTCCCCGGTTAAAAAGTATCCAGTGTTTGCATATGTGTGATTTATAAATATATCTAAAATGCGTTTAGCTTGTTACTACTTAAATATCGATTGAGTAACTTGAGAAACATTCATAAAACGTTTACAGGTAGGATTAAGATAACAATTTATTTATGACATTAGAACGCATAGGCCGTCATATGTGGAGGAAAATATGAAAGGTCTGTACGACAATGGACATGAGACGGATAACCAGTGGAATAGTAATCAATTTGGACCTATTATAATGAATTAGTAGGCTTAACGACGCGGTGCAGGGACCGCTGACGTCAACGACGGTGCAAATGTGACGGCCACGTTTGCTTACGCAGAATAATATCGCTGCTTATTGACACCAAATATACGCTGGAGGCTAACGGTTCAGATCTCCTCGCTGCAGTAGAGTTTATGGGAGGCCATGTCAAGCAGTAGACTGCTAGAAGCTGATCATTGATGACGACCTCCGTATCCGAGAGGGGAGCATACCGGACTTGGTGTCGCTATCTCTGAGGTCCCGGGTTCGATTCCCGGTCAATCAATGTAGAAAAAATATTTTCTATATTGTCTCGGGTCTGGGTTTTGTGGTACCGTCGTTGTGTCTGATTTCTGTAACCCAGGTGCTTAAGCTACTTATCATCAGATAAATTTATATGATGTTGTCCAATATTTATATTTATTTATTTATTTGATGATGATACGACATTATTCCACTCAACTAAAAAGAATCACTGATTACTTAGGTCCCTCTTAGATGTATGTAGGCTTCTCCGTGATGCTTTCTTTTTATTTCCTTTTATAGTTTTATTAAAGAAGGTTGTATAAAGGTAAAGATACATTTACCTATTAGACTTACCTGTAAAAGGAAAATTTAGAAATTACTGTTCAAGCGTAGGAAAAACTGGGCGTCGACCCATATCACAAGGGTATTAGACAGTCTTAAATGGAAAACCCCACTGAAAAGAGAAACGCTCCGAACTTTAATTATTTAATCTGAAAATAACACTCGGAAGCAACATCAAAACGATAGCTACGTTTAGTTTGAACAGCGACGTCAGCAAATACAGATCGTCAAACAAACTCTGAGGCTTTTTAACCAATTTGATTTGTATGTTGTAAATTTTTTAAATTGGATGTTGTATTAATTTTAT
Source organism: Anania hortulata (assembly GCA_963576865.1). Lineage (NCBI taxonomy): Eukaryota > Metazoa > Arthropoda > Insecta > Lepidoptera > Crambidae > Anania > Anania hortulata. The sequence continues at coordinate 23,583,557 of OY756391.1, read as the reverse complement.
ATTTAATGTTGTTTTTAGTTTAGTGCTTCTCTATCGCATTAGGTAACTGTACCTGTAAAGATAGTTTGTAAGTTTAGAAATAAATAAAATTAAAAAAAATTTAAAAAAAATTTAAAATTAAAAAAAAGGAGAATATTCTTAATTGCTCGAAATGTTTTTAATTTTCCCTATTCTATATTTGTTCCAAACGACAGCAAAATTCTTTCGGAGTGGTCCTATTGAAAATATGGTCATCAGAACTTTTTGATGATGAGATCTTGAAAATTATCAAACATTGCATGAACTCCATACCACGCCAATTGATTTTTGTATCTATGTTACCCAATATCTTTGACAAATGTGAACCGACTTTGATGATTGTTTTTTTTATTGAATAGCTTATACTTACTTGAAAGTATATTTAAAATTTGCAAAAAAAAAACACCATTAAGGGTTGAAAATTAGGGGATGAAATGGGTATTTAGCAGTCAACTTTTGTTTTGCACTCTTATGATTATGTTTTTATAAGGATTTATCACTAAAACAGATTTAGGATAAGATAAGTAAATTTTATTTTAAAAAATCACTTTCAAGAACTGACAAGAAAAAATAATATTAACACGCTTTCCAGTTTTCTATTCGCTTTAACAGATATGAAACCAAACATGACATTCCCAAGCATATAGGTACGCTAATAGGTGTGCATGTGTACGTACTACACATATTATGGCAACAAGTCGATGTAACTAGTTAATAGTTTCTGGACACCTAATTTGAGCAATGCTCCGCATGCAAAAAGCGGCGCCGGCTGAATACCGAAACACCGATATGTCATTTAAATACGCTTTACTTTCCAATGTTTTAGTCACGAGCGTGGAAAGGCAAGGTTTTTGAATTTTAATAGGCCGGAATCTCAGCACTTGGTTAGACTTTACAAGCACTTGCAAATAATTTGATTAAGGCGAGCTGGAGCGCTCTTATATACGAGAGCTTAGAAGATAATTTCTTCATCAGTCTCGGCAATTTGTTGGTAGAATTATTTTAAAAGTAAGATTAGCAAAGGCATAAAGTTATGTCAGCCGAAAAAATCCTTTAATCGCAATTGGAAATTGAAACACTCGACCGCATTCTGCCCTATGGTTCCATCCTATTTTTCCCAACAATGCCGCGTGACATTCGTGTATATGCTATATGCTACAAAACTCTTAACTGGTCAAAAGTATTTTTAAGGGGCAGAATCAGTTGAAAGTAGTTTTGACTGCATAACCAGTCTAAACTCTTAAAAATGAGACTAAGTTGGTTAGGTTAGGTAAGAACAGTGACCACACACAGCCAGAAGGCGAGCGAACGGAGCGACCGTAGTGAGCGTGCCGCGGCAGCGGCCATCGAGCGCTTAAAAACTTAGTTTTGACCAGGAGCATTAGTCAAAACTACTTTTGACCGCAAACTTACAGTCAGAAGCAATATAAACCAATGATTTTTAGGCAAAACTACTATTGACCAATCTGTGCAGTTAAATCTATTTTTGCCTGTTATTTTTAGTTAAAAGTACTTTTAACCGGTTTAGAGTTTTGACTGTAAAATATACATTAGGTAGCATGGTTATACCAAAACAGACAAAAGATTAAAAAGAACACAATAAGATACCTACAAAGACACTCTTAAAAACAAAAATTGTGTAATTAACTTCCATATGCTTGTTTTCATGTTTGCAATATTACAATATTCAGCTTATTTTTTTCTCGATTGTTTTACGTCATTCGTGTAAATAACAGCCAACTTATAAGGTCGAAGTGATTCACAGGCAAGTTAAGGCATTTATCTAGATAAATAAATCATTCAATTTATGTTTTAAACGACATTGGAACAAAAAATAGCAGATGGCAAATAATAACAACCACTCATGTACCCGACATTGTTCGTTTTGGGTATGGTCGGGTACAATTAACTACGGGTCGGAAGAGATGTGGCGCTCGTTTCTCACATTTTTAAAATTTTAATTGGAAAGGTACATAGTGCAGATATACTGGGGCTCGTAGGGTTGTGTGTGCCCGATAGGTTCGTGTGGCGCCGGCTGCTGGCGGTGCCGCGCGCGAGGATGCGCTTGCTGAGCGAGGCGCCGCTGACGCGTGCACTTCGCTCTCTCAATCTCATAGCGGATCACTTAGACCTGTTTTGTTGTAGCCTGAGTGAATTCACAAGAGTGGCACTGTTTATATCCTGTTATTATAACTGAAATGTATTATTGTGTAGTCTTACAAATTAGTACCTAGTCTAGTTGCTTCACTATCGCATTGGGTGCCTGTAATGATAGTTTTAAGTTTTGGATAAATAAATAAATAAAACTTTATCCGACAGTAATTGGGACATCGCATATTAATTTCTGTAAACATATTGTAAATGTACACTTGGTTTTTGTAAACCGATTTGTAAAACAACCTTAAATTTATTTAAGCATTGGTTTTTGTAAAGAAATTAGAGCAAGATAAAAACGATGTTAGCTTTCATTTAAAACTAACGGTAAAGCTAACATGTTTATAGGTAACAAAAATAACAAAACAAATTGCGTCTAAACTTGTATACCTACGTTTTAAGTTTCACATTCATAATTAAATTGCGCAATAGTATAAACTTAATTTAAAACAATATTAAAAACTACTTCAATCCGGATTTTAATATGATTTTTATTGATGAATAATTACTGTGGTTAATTTGAATAAATATCGTTATTGTACTCGTATATTTATGCGTAATAGTATGGTATAAAATTTACTTATTCTTATTTGTGTAGGTAAAACTCGTGGGGCGTCAGTTCTATCACTAAACCGGTTTAATTATTATATAACCACGTTAAAACATTAATTAACCAGTCACATAGTTAAGTCAAACTATGAAAATAACGTATTATGCATTAAATTCGATACGCAACACTCCTTACGCTGAAGTAAAATTTGTTTCACTGCAGTTTGCAAACATTATAAACAAATAAAAACCCTTACATTTTGTAAGGATCTGAAAAAGTTGTACCTAATAATAACTTTCGATTAATTGAGACGGAAAAGTAAGGCTTCCTTGTCTGGATTATAGAGATGTAAATTTGACGCGTTAGGTCAAGATTACAGGAGAAAATAATTAAGGAATTGTTTAAAAAAACTATAAATTTCACTGTTATATGTATTAAACTCGTCAAAAGAATCAGATGGGCCCAAAAACGCAAAATCTACTAGTAATTGTTAAAGAGTTCCCTATCCTGACTCCAATGTCAGATACTTAAAAAGTTTTAAATCTAACGTCCTATAAGAAGTTTTTAGGTTATGTCATTTACGTTTTGATGAATTTCCAAATATACCCGTTAGATAAAGAAATACTAATATTGCTCATGTTTTTTAGACATTATAAGGAACAATTTGATACATGTTTCATTACTAGACGTCACAATTTTTGGTGGGCCCATCCTCAATACAAAAAAAAAGTCTCCTTTGGTTAAGAACTACTTCTAAGATTTGATTTCATAATTACAAGTGAAGTTAGTTTAAGTGCATTAAAAATAGAGCCTTATAAATAATTAAAATAAATATTGGTCAACATCACATACATTGCTCTAATCCTATGATATGATATTAATAAGTAGAATAAGCACTCGTGTTACAGAAACAACGACGGTAGCACAACACCTAGACCCGAGACAATAAGAAAAAATATTTTTCTACATTAACCGATCGGAAATCGAACCCAGGACCTCAGAGATAGCGACACCAAGTCCGGTATGCTCGCCTCTCGGCTACTGAGGTCGTTAAGCCTTAAACTTCATCGTTTCTGTTCTCAGATCATCTATGATCTGAGGTTACTGTTTTTATTTATATTCGGGCGTAACACAAAACAGACTTGCTATTTATCAAGCATATTTAGTTTGGATGTGTAACTCAAAAAGGTCATAAAACCTGTTTCACTTCTTCGCGTGCCCATTTTTTGCGCGAGATGAACTTTTTGCTATTGTCTAGCAGGCGCGACCTGCGCAGCACTTTCGCGCACTTTCTCCGAAGCGCCGATCATGCGCGCGCGACGGCCTTAGCGATCTCAATGTCGATCATTATTCCAGTCGATGAGCACTCTGACCTTTGTGCTAAATAATGAAAAATAAAACAAGTTGTAATAACTATTCACCATACTTATATGATTAATTCTGGGTACATTTATTTATAAATACAATTACTTTAGTGTTTTTTTTTTTTATTCTAAATTAATGGCTTCTAATTTCTGACTGCAACATAGTATTTAGATGAATTTCTTAGCACATGCTTTTAACGGCTTTATGGAGTCATAACATAAAAAACCCTGTAATAAAAAAATACTGTCTAAAAGTAATCTAAGCCTGTATTTTTTTTATTTTTTGGGGGTGGTGAGGAATTGGTTGTAAAGTTCCTCATCCCCCATTGAAAAGGGAGGATCCTCCGACCAGACGGGTGTTGTGTCTGGTGGGCTACTGCCCAACGGTTGTTTGTCGGGTTCTTGTATATAAGATTCAATCGCTCCGATAACTTTAATATCGCGATGTAGGATACGTCAGATTAGTTTGTATGTGGCGAGATAGATGTCGATTAAACTACTAAGAAAATAGTTGTACATTATTAAAACATCATAGCATTAAAGCAGTTTTCCAAACTTTGTAATAAGACTCAGGGCGGATTATTCAATAACCAATAACTTTAATAGGACGAATTAGTTTGACAGTTTTCGTATAGAAAATATTCTGTTGAAACGTCTATTTTATTCGTCGGATGAGAATCGGTGGGGGGTAGTCGAACGAAAAGCATGTTCGATATATTTTTATGGTTATTATTTATCTTTTAATAGATTTACAGTTTGGTGAAGTTTGTGTTTGAATGTTTGGTACAGTAATAAAGATCTGAAACTATTTATAATAAAAAAAATATATATCGTTGCATTCAACGCCGCATCGAGTGCCAGGTGACTTGTCTCAAGACAACTTACTTTAGACCCGATAGTGTCTTGAAATCTGCTTCTACAGGAAGAGTAGCCATCACTGAATCCATGAAAATTAATAAAAACTAAACACCCGTTATTTATTGTGAACACTATATCAAGAATTATACTCGACATTAGCAGAATCACTGCTCTGCTTATAGAGTGGAATTGAGTCCATATATATTTTTTAAATCGTCGGATAAAAGTTATCTTACGTTTGATCGCCCTTTCGCATACAAACCTACTAGAAATGGGGTTTGAACAAAGTCTACTTTGACTTTGCATTTTTCTTTCATTTTGTTTCCCACCGGAAACTATGTAACTTTAATACCCTATTTACTCTGACCCTCACATGTCGACTCTCAAAACTAAACAATTAAAGTTATCACCAAAAAGAACTCAAGGAACCTAGTGGCGCAGTTTCGGCAAACAGTCGTAAAGGGGTGTTTACACAGTGGACGTAAAGAGGCAACTGGGTCGCTGGGTCGCGGTTGACAGCTGCTACTGTTTGCAGAGCGACCGATGAGCCAGCGCTGAGATAGTTTTTGATAGCCACATAACGGGATTGTTGCTGTTTCTTTGGGTTGTGAAACTCAAAAGTAAAAACACAGAACCCTTAAAGGATCATATTGTTGTCCGTCTGTCATTACCCTTATTCTCATAAAACAAGTAAAGTTATTAAGTTAAAATTTATTTAATAACTAAGGTCTGAAGGGCAACGTACCGCCAAGCACAGCGTAGCACGTCTACAAGGTGCAAAGACGACCTGGTAAAGGTTGCAGAAAATCGCGGGGTGCAGGCCGCTTCCAACCGGCCAATCTGGAAGCCACTTGGGTAGACCTATGCTTAGCAGTGGACGTCCTATGGCTGAAATGATGATGAACTAAGCTCAAAAGGAGTGTTTCTCAATCTGTGCTCTTCGGACCCCCAAGGGTCCACCGACCTACATCAGGGGGTAAAAAAGTAATAGTAGAAGACTTATTAGTGCTGCCGAGCGTGTTTAGGGGTCTGCGGATTTTTGATAATTGGCGCAAGGGGTCCTTAAAAATGGTGAGAAAGGCTGGTCAAAATTTTTGGAGTTGTTTAAATTCACAGTTCTAGCTGTAGTCAACGAGAAGTAACAGGATTTGGTGAGTAATGTACAACTAACCTACAGGATTTGATGAGTAATTTTGAGAGTATGAATGCTTATTTAAAAAGTTGCGTACCCGGTTAGCGTGGCGTGGTGATTTACCTAAAACGCAAAGCTTGATTACCGGTTTGAATTAATGCATCTTTTTTTTAATTTCTTCGAGTCTGGGTGCCCTGGGAGACGCCCCTTGGTAAAAGGATTTTGATTCCTTATTTCGTGACGGTGACAATTGATGTATTGTCTGGCCCATTTTCATGATATTTTACATTCAGTAGGCACAGTCAACGGCAGGTCAACCTACCAAAAAAGTTAAAGTTTGAAACAATTTTCGACTTTAAGTCCGACATCTACATGTCTACAGATATCTACATATCTCTACAGATGAAATTGAAATTCGAATCATGTCGCTTTTAAAAGACCAATTGAGAAATTTTTAAGTAAATTAAATTGTGGTAAGATGACGAGCTGTTCTCTGTTTTTGCTTCAAATATAACATTGTACGAGTGTGTACTGATTCAATAAAATGATAGAGGGAATTGGCAGCAGGCACTCTGTGCCACACTGACGCTACACTACCAGTTAAACGTGATTCACTCGCTTGACTCACTCTGTTAACATTGATATTTGCTTTATTATGAAACCTTTACAGGTAGTGTGTTTGAGTTGAATATTTAATTTCAATTTAAGAGTATAATTTCATTTCATGTAGAATTTTTATTACAGTGACGTTAATCCCTTTATTTTTGCGATATTTTCAATTTGTCTGTATAAGATTAGCTATATATTACAGTTACAGTCTTAAGCTGGCTATGTTCGTCCTCTTGCGAGAAATAGAAGAAAAGTAACGTTAAGAAAATTTGCTTATTTCCTTGTGTTAAATAATATTATATGCCTGCAAGGTAAGATAAGCTATTTTAAGACTTTTGTATGTACCTACATTCTGCAATAGAAATATTTGAATTTGAATTTGAATTTTTAAAAAAAACAAGGGAATAGTAACTTATTGTATATATTATTATAGAATTTAGGAGAATACGTCTTAGTGTCTATAATGTCCTTTAGTCCTAAGAGTGGCTCAATAAGTATTAAATATTGTGAAAGTTTTGTTATAGGCACTATAGGTGTTTAGTTATGCTTACTTTACCCATGTAATTATTTGTTTACATGACTTTATATTGCCTTAAATAAATTAAAAATACAACAAAAAATATTTTTAACTAGAGGCTCAAGGACAGAAGATTTTTTCCGGTTTAACGTTGTTTTTATGACACCACCCTGTATATTATATCAATAGCTACACATACATGAGTATACTCGTATTGTGTGCGCATGGGCACGGTGGTCCGTTACCCTGAGTCACCGTCACGTGCGACTGCCGGCCATATTATGACATACTTTTACTCGCGCTTGCCGACCGAGATGCGTTCAATCCGCGCCGACACAAATCCAATTTGATCCCAACTTTCGTTTGCTATCACTGGGCTCTATTCTAAAATTTCAGCCAGTTACAACACTCTTTAAAACTACAGTTTGATTTCAATTCAACAATCAAACAGGCAGGACTAAATCGTTGAACGCTATCTGTCACACTTATGCAATGTCTTTTTATAATTATAATACAAATAATTTAGTTTAAAATTACGCTGTATGGGGTATTAAATAAATACAAAATGTTAAGGTTGCAGGAAGACGCTGGACGCAGGCCGCTTCCAACCGGCTAATCTGGAAGTCACTGGGGGAGGCCTGTGTTCAGCAGAGGACGTCCTATGGCTGAAATGATGATGATGATGGTGATAATGGGCTATTTTGACGCATTTTCCATAACACAACTAAATTGCTATCATTAATTTAGAATCAGCACTTAGTCTTTAATCGTTTATTTTAATCTTTTAAGGAAAAACAGGTTTATAACACATCAAATTAGCAAATTTTATTGTGTGACATTAATAAACGTTGCTTTACTAATTTCCATGTAATTATACCTATTGTTAATAACAAGCAATAGCAAACTACATCAGTTTGCGCACAGCGCGTTAGCCAACACTGCGTACGCGCACCACTGTGCAGTATGAGCACACTTGTACTTCAAGAAATAAGATCCACATTTGTGTAAAACTGATTTTTGGAAGGCAGGATGGAGCACTGAGGTTAAGAAATATAATTTGGATACATGCACTTTCGTCAGTGCTGTTCGAGGATTATTCATTTTAACCTTAAATATACCTACCTACTTACAAATGGTAGGTATGTTACTGTAAATGCCAGAAATGAGTGGATGTTAAGATGCAGATATTGATAAGATCTTTGTTGTGAAAGATCTGAGGGTTATTTACTACAACCTGAGACCTGAGACTCGCTGAAATTCCCTCAATTTCCGCGCGATTCTATTCCAATGTGGCGCTAGTGTCGTTTTCAAGAGTGCCGTTTGACGTTTTTTCGACTGAAATTGAAATTAGACATTGGAATTGTGAGTCAAGAGTAATCCTACTGTTCGTATTTAAAAAAAAAAAATAATAGTTGCGTAATATACCTTTTAAACATAGCATAAAACAAAGTCACTTCCCGAAAACCGCACCAAAATCCGTTGCGTAGTTTAGAAGATCTAAGCACGGATGCTTAGATCTTCTAAACTACGCAACGGATTTTGGTGCGGTTTTAACAATATACAAAATTATTCAAGAGGATGGTTTATATGTTTAATACATGTATATTATCTTTGGTACGACTGCTTCAATATTTTACAAAGATTAATCTAACTTAAGATCCCGCACAAATTTGTGACTTATTTTCTTCCTTCTTGCATTATCTATTTGAGCCATCGACTGTTAGGCCGGGAGACTGGCAACCTAGTTTAATATAAATGAAATAAATATAAAAATATGTAACAGACAACACACCAATTATAATTGTTTTTGAAGCAAGAAATTAAATCCTTATATTACGAAGCACCACACAATGATTTCGCCAGAGACATTTCCTAGCACATCCAGACTCAAGCTAATTTAAAAAAAAGATCGTTTTCTGATTTAACCCTAATCGGGCATCGAACCCTTTGCGTTTAAGGCGGATTACCGCGCCACTACACACACTACTGCGTTGTCGAATGTTACGTGTATATGAGGATTCATACTTCTAATGTGTTTTGCATACACATTGCACTACAAGTCTTGCTACGCTTAGATGCTTAGGCCACATTTTAACAAATAAATTATTTGAAAATAGGCATAACTACCTACTAACAAAAAGCACACAAAAAGAACGTATGTAAAATCCTAGTATTATAATGCCAGACTTTAGACTAGCAACTTATTAAACCACTCTTCATGAAGGTACAGACGTCATTTCTATGCACCATGATGCGGATATGAAGATGTCGGTACAAAAGTCTGGGGCACGTGCTGCTGCACTCATTACGACAACTCACACACTAGAGAAAGTGATTTGTATGCGAACTATGCCAATTCAACTACACGTTATAATAAGTTTCCCCTTTCAACACCATGAAGAGAAATTATTTAATTTCTAGAGCCCGCTACAGAAGCTAAAATGCGGCTCTATTAATACTGTTGTAGCGGCTCGATGTTCGCATTTTTGGATCGTGTGCAGTTTCGGGAAACACTATGTAAATCTGGTAGTCATCACCCGCCGCGCTTCCCGACCACTTACTACCATCTAAATTAATTATGTATTTTTATTGGTGCACCAGTAAAGTTATTCATCAGAATCCGGACTTCTCATTTACCACAACCGCACAGTCGAGCCTTACACATAGAGCCTTAACATTGGTGACCACCTGACGTGATGAAGACAGTCAAGCCTTACACTGTTATAGTAAACGAGCTTTTGCCCGCGGTTGAGCCCGCGTGAAGTTGTCTATCACTTAAATTCAACTACCAAATAATACATTGTTTTAGACCGAATCTGATTACCATAAAAAAGGTTATAGTAACCTTCTCAGCACTTGCCAGATTGTCTGTGTGTTGTCTCGTAGCGCTAGTAGGGCCCAAAAAATAAGGAGACATGTTCTGCCCCATATGGGCCCATAATGTTATTATTGACGTTCATAAGTGGCAGTTTTCTGCCCTAAATTGAATAAATGATTTTTGACTTTGACTTAGACTTTTGACTTAAAAGATAAAAATATATACAGTGACGGAATTTTTTTGGACTTTTAAATTGGCACAATTCCATCGAACATGTTTTTTTCTTAACTTAAATCGTTTACGCAGCACATGCAATGGAAGGTCTCAAACGGATTTTTTTTTGTTCCCGTTTTTGCAACATTTTTATTGGTGCTCAGCTCCTATTGGTTGTAGCGTGATGTTATAAAGCTATATAACTTTCCTCGGTAATTGGACAATCCAAAAGAATTTTTCCATTTGAATCAGTAGTTCCTGTGTTTAGCGCGTTCAACCAAACAAACAAATAATTATATTATAATATAAATAATAAGTATAGATGGCTTGTAAGATGGCAATCGTCTTTACTGTGTTATAAATATCTTATTTCTAAAATATTTAACCATGATCAGTCTAACCAGCCAGTTTGAAATGTAAATCCCCATTAGTTATCAAAAACATATAAAATGGAAGTCATTGGGGAGGCCTATGTACAGCAGTGGACGTCCTATGGCTGAAATCATGATGATGTCATCTGAAATATGTCATACAGTGTGTAAACTATTCGTAACTTCTGGTTTAAATCAATGGATTTAAATTGAATTCCTGGATTAAGGAGATAAAGGTCCTACAGCAACCTATTCTTTGGAAATAAATGTCTTTATCTTAATCATAATGTATGTGATGTTGTCCAATATTCATTTATTTATATTCTACCTAAAATATATACACTATAGCTACTAAAACTATTGGACCCATATTTGGTCTTTTGTCAATCAAACAAAAAATGATGAAGGTAAAGCGCATCAAAGTTTGCACGTGACGTCACGCCTTGCTAAAAAGTGTCGCAAGGCGTGACGTTACGCGGAACTTTAACGGGATATACCTACATTCATAAATTTTTGTTTGATGAGAAAAGAAAAAATACGTGTCCAATATTTTCTGTTAATCTAACTGACGAACTAATTAGATTTTTTGAGGAAACTAGCCTACATTTATATGTCGAAGTAGTTCAAGTCCTCTCAGTTGTTCACTCTTACAAACAGTTTTCGCATGAAATTTCACATTAATTCACTAATAGAATCTCTTAATCGGTTCAAGATCGAACGAGTCTAAAGGGTTTCTGTTCAGCGTTAATTCAAATTGTATTTATAAAGTGTACCTCATTATTTTGGTAAATAATGAACCTAAAAAGCAACAATACTAAACAGAGGCTAGCCTGACCGCCTGACGCAACGCAGGCTTTCACTCGCTTCACAATAGGCCGGTTTCAGTAATATCTGTGTAATCCACTGAATCCTGCATACAATGCCTAGATTTAGATCATCGTTGTTGCCAATAACCTGATCTAGCAGAAAATGACTGAAAATAAGTTATCCGTAACCAAGATATTACCATTTACCAGATTGAAGCAGCCACAGTAGGTCTGATATAATCTTTGATGACCAAATCTTATGGATTAAGCGGCAAATTTGTTTTAAGAAATATCTAAGCTGTAAGTAGATAGAATATGAAGTAATATCACTAGGAAAGCCCATTTGTAAACTTTCGTAGTACTTGAATATTAAGGAAAAATTCACACTTTTTAAAAATTTACTGCTCACAATGTATCACCAAGGTAAAAAACGTAAAATGACGTAAAGTAGGTAACTTTATAATATTAAACACAGGTAAACTATTATTTACAATAATGTACAGCAGTTATTTATGGTAATTTATTGCTAGAAATAGTAAAGTTTTAATTTAATCAAAATAACAGTTTTCGCTGTTACAAAGGTAAATTTTTTGGGTTTTTTAGAATGCAGTGACTAGCGACTTGGTGAGGCTGCGCTGGGACCGGCGAAAGGCGTTTTTAACTTTTGGAAGCTGTCAAAGAGTTAACAAGATGTGATGCAGCCGCAAAATCTCACACTGATGCTATCAATCAAACATAGAGTCGTAAAATTGCAACGCATCAAAAATCCAGTCGCAGAAAAGTAGCAATCTTAAACTGTTGCCCAATTTTTGTATTAGATAACTTAACCGACTGCCAACTTCCTTCCTATTCAGCGGAAGATTCATCTTTCGTTATGAATATTCTGTCTTAACGTTACGAACAGTATGAGAACGGAGTACGTCCATCATTACAGAACAAGCGTGTTATTGTTCCGAAGATTTACGGCGAGCATCAACAACCGTGACACAGAACCTCGATTCCGGATTCACTCGAAATATTATTACCTAACTGAAATAAATTAGTCAGCGTTCATTGCATGTTTATATTGGACGTGTGGCGAGGACGTGCGGAGTGACGCCGCATGGGTTGTCAAGGGAGTTCAAGAGTGCATTGTTGCTACGCGGGGCTAATTGCCATTCCGGGCTGATTCGCGACAAGCGGCTGCGACCGCGACTTGCGACACGGCGCCGGCCGCAGCACCGACGCGCACATTCGCGATGCACGAGACGAGTCGACAATTACCCGCATTACGAAACGCACTCCGTATTCAGCCCGCGTCATTTCCACGCAAATTTTACTATTTTAATTGCATAAGCCGCGGTTTTGTTGCGTGCGCGAATATAGTTAATCGATGATTTGTTGAACCAGTTACAATTATTGATATTTGCGTTAAAGCTCATCTGCATACAATTGAGAATAGACTGCTCTTTGTTCGAAATGAAGCAATGCAAACTTTGACTGCAATATCGAGAATCATGTCGTATTCATTTACACAAGTCCTGAGGCTACTGGCGAGTCTCGTATCAATAACGGGACGATGACTAAACAAGCATTTGTAGTACGATAGTCATATTTGATCCGCTATGATTTAAAAAATCACAAATTTACGCGACAATTAATAAGTTTAAATTTCTCACGCTCAATGCACTTTTTAAAACCGGGGCCCAAGGAAAACCGGCCTGAGTCACCGCGGCATATTCTGACACTTTTTTGCGACGATGATACAACTGGTTATCGCATTGTTTCTCGTTCGGCGAAAAAACGAAACTGAGGTCATTGCGTCAGTAATTAAAATTCCTCATGCAGAATGGAGGAACCTTCGGCCGTTAGCGCGTCCGCTGCAGCCGGGACCTGTGCCCGCTCATTACTCACCCATCTCCGGTGTCCGATCAAGTTCAGGCATTCCTCGCGACGCGTTTGTTATTAAATTAAACAGCGGCTTAATGACACAACGGTATCCAATACTGTTTTTGTTAATGCTAATGCCACCTCATGCTAAATTAACGCGGACTCCAAATTAACAACGACGTATAACGACTCATCTTATGCTTATGATGCCTACCAACCAATTTCGCATTCTCAGAAGTCATTAACGGGATAATTACGTGTGATTTATAAATTAGCAAGGTTCTTTGGAAATTTTACGACACTATTGGGAGAGGTCCTAAGAAACACGTTCTGTCTGACTGTAACGGGACCCTTAGGATACCGAGGTATCATGCAACGACAGAACACCGATAGGGTTAGTCAGATTTTTCCGGGGGAAAAACACCGGGTCGGGAAAGCGTAGATAGATCATAACATGGTTAGTTATTATAACAAATGGCACTCACCGTTTCATTGGTGCGTTCGAGGTGTGTTCACAGTGGTGTTTGTTGTAAATATTCACAGCACAGACACGTATGTTGTTCAGCGCGCGGTCGCCATACCTGGCGTGCGGTCGCGGCGAGGGTGACGGCGCGAGTGCGGGGCCGCGCCCGGGCGCTCCGCCCCGCCGGGCGCCGGCCCTCGGCCCGCCGGCGCTCAGCCCGCCGGAGCTCAACCCCGCCGGTGCTCAACCCCGCCGGTTTAGCGTCCCGCCCGGCGATGCTTGTCTCGAGCATCCCTCGGCTTACAAATCTGGAGCGTTTGATGCATTGTGATGCAGTGACACTGTTTCTTGAGCTTTGTTTGTTTGCAGATATTGGGATGAGGTTGGAGCGAGATTTAGAGTGATTTTACCATTTGTTTTTACAATTAATCAATTTCATTTTCTTCATATTGACAATCCGGGACATAGTAAAAGCTCTACCTAGAGTTTTCTGTTAGTAGTTAGAGACCATAATATATATTATGTATATTTTGGCAAGCATTTGTAATCATAACTCATAAACAATGCTTAATAGATATCAAAAGATCAACTAAAAGTGTTTAACATTTATTAAAAAAAGGTTGTAACTAATATAATTTATCAATGAAATCTTGATCTTAATTGGTTTTTCCACTATTTTTACGACATCCTTACAAATCGTTTAATGGAGGGAAAACCTTGTAGCTGATGACGAACTGATCATAAGTAAAGTTAACATATTATATATTGAAGAAGTTTTAAAATAAAATTTATTGGCTTTTTTTTCCTTCATCATCAGGAAAATCTCCAAGTATGGTAATTATGCCCATGGGGCCTCCCGGCGCGTAGTTTGTATTCGATGGATGATTATAACATATCTATACAAATAATAAAACTGTAAAAGGTTCAACTCTGTTTAAAGGTATTTAGAAAATCATTTTTAAGGACACTATAATCGATACTGAAGCTAAAACTGTAGATGTATTTTATTTTTTTATTTTTGTGTGGCTGTCTGTATTTTAGCCCTGCATTATTCCGAAACTACAGAATTCTAAATTAATTCAAATGAAACTTCGCATGATTTGAGTTCATACTACAAGGATGTGTCCTTACAAGGTAGTATACAGTGGTATACTTTTTGTCCCGAAAGTCAGCACGGTTCACTTGGGTCAGGGGATGTCAATTAAAATGTGAACTTAGTTGTAGTTCAAAGTACGGTTTCATTCTTTTTTAGTCAGCTGGTGTTGGGAGGTACTTTGAAGATTGTCCCGTAAATACCTACAAGAAAGCAAAACACTGCTTCAACATTTATTTGAACCGCAAAAGAAATTACCTGAATTACTGTCTTCTGATAAATACAACCTAGGAGTTTTGAAATCCAAAGTAACTCCTTCCTTGATAAGACATACCAAATATCCTGTCTACGCTAACAACATTGCTTGTTTATTATAAGTACTTAGCTATATTTGTTTATTGTGGATAAACAACACACAGAACTGTAAGTTCTGAAAAGTTTTAGTGGATCACATCTCAGAATCAAGAAGATAGTCTATAAAATATGCGGACCGAATTATTTTATTGAACAAATATGTGACAGATAGCACTCCAATAGTCTTAGTCTCAAAGTAAGGAAGGGAAGTACATTTGTGTGTTACGAGGTACCAGACGATGGCACACCCACAGACACGTACCAATTTAGAAAAGATCGTCTCGACATTCGAACCCGGGACAATTTCAAGGCGTGACATGCCATCACTGCGCCAATCATGCACAGTAAGTCCGAGACAAGGTAAATACTTCTGCCGTACGTGTGGATGTCTGGTTTTGTTATTGCATCATCTGGTAGGTACACAAGTTGTCAAAACAAAGATGCTCTTGATCAGATTGTTGAGTTTCACGGTTTAATGGATGCCTTAATACCTACATAAAGCATACATGATGTTATTTTATAAGTAATTGAGACACTTATGCAATCAAATCTATTTTAAATTCAAAAAAAAAAATTGTTTTATGATTACAGCACACATATCGCATAAGTACTAGTTGTATGATAAATGCCACAAACTGTTTTAGATGTAAAACCGGATAGAAATCCTATGCAACTAGTTATGATGATTCTGCTGACAATGGTTACCAAGTTATTCCACAAATTGTAGGGAAAAAATTGGATTCGTAAAAGTGCCATTAATAGCCTATTTGCGAATGTAAATTGTTTTTACTCTCGCATTTTCTGATAACTCTCTATCCCATTTTTAGCTGAGGTGTACATAACCATGATCCTAAATTCAGCAAGTCTAGTTAGAACATTTGCTTTAATTGCCATAGGGCACCAAACCATTCTAACATACTTATATTAGCTTTACATCTAACTAACTAATTATCTAATCAAATCTTGGAAGTAGTTTTAACGAACTTCTAATTGACATATCGATTACAAACTTTGTATTTATTTGACATTCGAATGACAATACAATAATTTGACACCATCATGCTGATCTGATGATGGAGTCGGGAAGTGGGTAGTGGAACTCTTCAACAACTACTAGTAAAACCTTCGTGTTTGGGCTCATTTGTTACTTTTTGACAAGTTCATTAAGTATAAGTGTGTTTTATAGCTTTCGAAGCTATTATATTTCTAGAACCGAGCAAGTAATATAAATTTACCCGTTGTAGATGAATGAGAGTCCAGAGGTTCGCGCTAGGATTCAACCTCACCACGACTTGCAACATGTGAGGCAAGCTTTGTCCACTGAGATAGCACAGCTTGTTTTAGCGATTAGTGTTAAGAATCTGCGCAGATGCAAATTTAGTTAAAATAACCCTTCACTCACGTGTCGGAAGACGTGGCTATAAATGGGCAATTACTACGCTAAACAGCGGATTGTAATGACATCCATAATTGATCAGCTCACCTCAATGATTGTGTGCACGATCAGAGCAGGTACAGTTGGTCAATGAGCATCATTGATGATAATTGGTCAGTGCGGTGATTAGAACAGAGCCTCGGAATGGGTTCGTTTGCGCCGCGACGACAGTTGTTAACGTGATAATACAAATGTGACATATTATGACGTAGGTACTTACACGTTACTTTTTAACGCAGTTTTAGACTGGATAAAATCAAGTACTAGTACAAGTAATCGTTTTACTGTTTGGCTAAATAGGGGAGAGACTAGTTTGAATATTGCTACAAGTCTACATGTTGTTTGGTCGCATTTTATAGATATTCTACAAACGTATAATACTTACTTTGATCGATTATGTACAATTTTTTGGTACAGCATCTTAATCGCGAAAAAATATTCCATATTAATGTACTACCTATAAAATAATGTAGGGTTCGTTTGAATAATATTTCGCGATTTGAATATTTAAACGTTGGCGTGTAGCGCAGTGGTGCTGTGTTTCGCTTTCAGCTTGGTCTATTCCAGTCAGGTCAATTCAGAAAATAAACCTTTGAACTGGCTAGTGTCTGGGTGAACTGGGAGACACATTCGGCAAAAATACAAAACAGTTTTCTGTTAAGGTTACTTCCATAGGTCATCTATGTACTCATTCCATCTTCTATATTATTGTTATCCCAAACATCCAACTTAAGATTATCATTTCCGCTGCATGCAGTCAACTTTCATACATTTTATTAGGTATAGGTAACCTAAATGCATTAGCAAAAATACGGATTGCCAAAATTCTAATATTTCAAGTAAATGTGCTGGCCCATTCACCGATCCGTGGCGGAGCGTGACGCGTGCGCGTGCGCATCCTTGGGCACGCAGCCGCTTTCACACTCCAGGACCTTTGTTTATTTCGTATTTCAATGTCACCCGCAATCAGCTGATGAGTTAATTGGAGAGCGTTACTGACTAAAAAAAATACAAAAAACCCTCTAACTAAAAACAGGTTTTTAAGTCTGACACCAACGACATTATGGCGAAACTTTATATTCGCCCCTTAGGGTTCTCTTAGGACTACGGAACTCTAAAAAAGACGTTCAGTTTTTCCCGAATTTGTAAATTTTCCAGGAATCTTTTTTAGTATTTTTTCTCCTAAAAAACAAAAAACATATTAGCTAAATAAAAAGGTGTAGCCATTCTGAAGTGATTCCATGTATCAATTGATTTCTATGTATAACAAGATTCCTGTCAAGTTTGTGGTCCCCCCATATGTGTTCATGTCTGTATTAATTATGTTTGTTTTCCTTGAGTGTCAAGTACAGTCTTGATGCGGGCAGCCGGAAAATAGTTCCCATTAGATTCGCCCACTGTTTATCAGTTAATGGCAATCGGAGAGGCGACAACTTCCATGCCTACAAGGTTGTTCGCTTTTTTGTAGGTCTACCTTCCAATTCGATAGAAGTACTTTCAACAATGTGTGCTTTTTGCTATTGTCTCATCGAAATTAGTGGTATTTAGTTACTTATTGGCATAAGTAAAAATTCACGTCCTAATTATTTAAAAGATTGCGATAGTTACGTCGTTTTTAGATAATAATATTCCATTACCATAATACTCAATAGTACTCATTTAATTAATATTTCGAGTGCTTATACGCGTCCAGAACTTGTATACTATATTTTCTACTACCTCTGGATCTTTTATTTTTAATTGTCTCGAACCTTACTCCTAACCTTATTCACGAATCACAACGTTATTTAATACTTAGCGGATATTTAAATACTTAGAAATAAATGTTAATTCCTTCCTCCGAGACCACGACAACTGGTGTGCTGTCTGGCGCCCGCTACTTCGCCTGCGTTGACCTTACCCAGATAAAAAGTATCATAAGTGTTAATCCAGGCCATTTTCTATCAGTATGCCAAATTTCATCAAAATCCATTCTGTAGTTTTTGCGTGAAAGCGTAACAAACAATACGCACAAACTTTTGCATTTATAATATTAAAATATAATTATAGTAGGATTACATAACCCAAGAAATTAAACGAATCGACCTTTGGTTCACTGATGTTACCGCTGTTAGTTAGACCGCAGACTATTTATTAAGAATAAAAACTTGTTTCACCTGAACAACTGTAGGTATTTTGTAAAAAATCTGGGGCCAACCCGGTATTATGATAAAGAGCTTTTACTAACAACCCCTCATGGTAGTAAAGGCGCTTCTGTCCAGTTTTCGCCGGAGCTATGCACCGGACCGACTCATTAGAAATCGGCGAATGCGGTATTAATCCTATAATAAAAGATGCCTAAACCAACAGCTAATTAAGGCATAACCTGCTTGCATGGTAGTGTACGATTCCTTTCATCCTGTATTTTTTCAGCCAGGCCTCGGGAGTCGACCATGAAGTCAACCGGCCCGAATGATGCGGGCGAAAATAACATGAAAAGGCTTACGGGTAGATAACGAGACATTTTCGCTCCACTTTGCCGAAAAATACCCCCTGAGCGTACGTGAGCACATTACGTAACTGCGTACAACAACAGAGCGTGACTAAACACAATTTTGATTGTCAGTAAACAGGTGAAAAAAGAAAATGAGTTCTTTTTTTCTACTATTTTCCTTTTTATCAGAAGTATCACTTTTTGACAGCACCGATTTTAGATGGGCCTAATAGTGTCCACAAATTTGGTCGGCTATGATATCTTCTCAGAAGAAAAGCACGAGTAATGTCCATCCTAAACCTTGTTTAGTGGCAAATAAATGATTCTGATTCTGTTACCTTTACCTACTTACTACAACAATAGTTTCTTTATTATGTCAATTGGGTAGAAATTTGATCTCACACATTATGACTGTAGAATGTTTTAGATTCTTTAAACATTAAAATTTTACGTTCAGATGACTCTACCTCTTTTTCTGAAATTATCTAAGTATACAAGGTCTTTATTTTATTTTCTATTATATCATCATCAATGCCACACGTCCACTGCTGAACTATATGTTCGAAGGTTGGAAGCGGCCTGCATACAGCGGCTTCCTGCAACCTTTACCAGGTCGTCTGTCTACCTCGTGGGTGGACGTACTACGCTGCGGCTGCCGGTACGTGGCCTGCATTCTAGAACCTTACTGGCCCAAAATTAAATTAAGTAACAAGCATCCTAACAAGCACCGCCTGGCTTTTACTCCATAGCGCCAACCAGACAGTTGTCAAAAAACATCATACAATAGAAGATTGAGGAGAAAGGAGAAAGGGAAAACATTTTATTTAACAGAGGAAGAAGAAAACCGATAGAGTACAAGCTAGGTCGTTTCAAGTTTCGTTTCAAACGGCTGTAAGTTGATGATTACGTTGACTTAAATATTTTCACAGTTCCAAGGGGTTGTAGACTTGACTACCTACCTATTTGATATTAATTTTAACTTGATTCCTTCACGCGTTTATGGTAAAAAGGGTCTTAATTTTGGTCTTTACTTTTAAGGTACGGAACCCTATAAACGAATAAACGACCAACTGCCGTGTTATGTGACCAAAATAATTGCCAGTTGTTTTGCCATGGTGGAGGTAGCCACGACACTTGTGTTCTGTGGAAACCATAAAACGCGGCACATCCTAAATTCTAACTCACACGGTGCACCGGGTAAGAAAAGAATTATTAAGACCTTGATGTACTATTTTGGGAAAGCAATGAAGAATATTGAATTGAATTGAAGAATTCATAATACCCGCACTTAGTTTATAATAATAAGTGCTGCTGACCTCATCATTAAAGTATTTTATAATAAAACACTTCTTTTTCAAAATACCATTCATTCAACTAACTACGATAGAAACATGAGCAACATCCTGGAAAAGCAAAGACATTTCAATAAAGCTTGAAACAAAGGCTACAGCAAATTATATGTATTTATTTATAACCACAAAGGTTATCAATGCCCTAGTTCCACCTCTGACATTGTAACTTCACAGCACACGTGCAAATTATAGGTCGTTGGCTGCGCGCGAGTCGAGAGACGCAACGCGTCAGCGTCAGGTGCGCCCGCGCAGCGCTGACGGCGTGCTGACTTGCAGATCAAGTTCAAATGTTACCAATGGCTTTATTAAATGCATTTCACATTGAAAATTACGAGCCCTCTTGAGACGGAGTAACAACGCCAATTTTAAACAACGCTAATAAGATTTTGTCGGAAATCTAAATCATAAACATGTGATAAAGTCACGATTCCCATGTTTTTTTTGTATGTCAATAAAATTACATCCATTCTACGCTTAGTTTCAATTCCAATGCAATCAACCTAATTGCCAACATGATTTTAGTTTAAATTCACAACTTTTCCTCAAACTTATCATCCAATTAGGCTCACTGATCAGTCAAGGTACCGACATGCGAGTACGCATACTTGCCCGATGAGTAGCGCAGCCGAGACAATAGGATGCCGTGCGCCGATACCACGCGCAGCTGATGTGACCACACTAGTAGAGCTAGTCGGGATTTACCTAGTAAAACACGAACACTGAACACATACTGTGTCACAAGTTCACAATACTCGTAGCAGCTATGCTATAACCAAGATTATAATTATTTTTAACTCCTTGAATCTAACCATGAAGGCTACTCTACGTTTACTTAAGCAGTATATTTGTACGTCAACCTCTTTACAGAAAAAAACTAAACATGGTTAAAGTAAAACTGCTTTTAGGTAATCATGGTAAGCCCCTGATTATCATTTTCTGCTGATAGCATTAGTAAATAATAATAAAATAAATATATTGTTTCCACAATCACACCAAATAGCTAGCCCCAAACTAAGCAAAGCCCGTACTATGGCAACTAGATAACGGATAAACATACTTAAATACGTTTTACATCTATGCCTTAAGTACAAATACTCGTGCTCATAACACAAACATTTGCCCCTTGCGGGATTCTAACTCATTGCTGCTCGGCTTTGTAGTTCGGAGCTCAAACCACTACACATTTGCAAATCAAACTCATTTTTGCATGAAATTTGCAGTGGCTATTTATATGAACTCTAATCTTTTCTCATCTTAAAATTGCATGATAAAAACACTGTGCACCACTTTCCCGTTTCACAATAGTTCACTTCATCATCATCATCATCATTTCAGATGTCGGACGTCCACTGCTGAACATAGACCTCCCCCAATGACTTCGACCATCAGGGGGATTGCCAATACTCGCCACGCTTGACACGCCTTCCTGTTGGCGGTGGGGAAGTGTATTCTTTACGGCCGTCCAAACACGGCACCTACCAACATGTTTTTAAATTTTATACTCAATAATTGACATGATAATTTACATCTGCATATATGCTTTAATAATAAATTAAATACCTGAAGGAATTGACCGCCAATCTAGAGTTCTAAGCTTCTGCAATCCTAGGCATTCATAACTTTTTTCAGTGAATAAATACTATTGCGATATACAACAACAAAAAAATTACACAAAGTATATTTTATTTCAGCTGACAAGGGGGAAGAGGCAATAAAATGACTGAAACTCTGCATTCCTGCAACCAGACTACAATCGTCTGAGCTCAAAACTATGTACGATGTCCTTGATATTTCGTAAAGTTGGTGACTCTACCAGCCATTTAGAATGCACCCCATTGCATTAGTGCTATGAGTAACAGACTATGCAATTCGCTTATCAACCGGACTAGACACAGGTAGGTAACCCAGCTGCTTGGACAAGCTTGGGCTTTATCTATTCTCTTTGTCCGATACAACTAAAATACTAATATGGCGCCAGAGATAAGGGTTATCTAAAAGAATTACAAAATCAAGAGGGAATTCGACGATGTGTGGTGTATTGATTGAGATTTGAGCGTGTGTATGGTGGTCATCAACGTCTCCCGGGGCCCTGACTAATGATCATAATTCAGAGCCTTGAGCAAACATCACGACAGACTTCTTTACAAAATGCTAAATGTATAGCACATTTTATTTTAAAAAATAACATCTTTTCAATTTAGTTAAATTCAATATTTATTTATTTCGGGCAACATAGGTCCATGGGTTAGTACAAATTCAAAACTTTAAAATAGGTGTTAGTATATACATATTTTAATTTAATTTTAATTTTACTTTTATAAGTCATGTACCTGGGAGGCATCTCCCGCGGACACCAACCAGCAGAGCTATCACTAGCTAACTCGGTCATTGTCCGCAAGAGATGCCTCAAAATAGGTGCATGCGGATCCTCTGCCACCGTTTTCATGATACTGTTGTTACTCCCCCGCACCCTGCCCATCAGTGATGCCACTTTCTTCCGAACCATGGCATGGAAGCCGTCAGTTCGGGTCAGTGCAAACATATTGGAAGCACTGCAGAAGCGGGGGAGTCCCAACATCATCCTGAACACGTTATTATACTGGACTCGTAGGGTGTTGAGCGATTTCATGGCATACCGAACCCATAGACTTTCTTCCCGTGTACAGGCCTACTACTACGTTAATTTGACCTGTTCCGAACAGCGAGCAAATCTACGGGCCAGCATCTTGCCTCGAACTGCCAAAGCCCTACGCTCCCTCTCTATATCTAAATCGTCTTTAAGATCGTCGGTAAGAATATGCCCTAGGTATTTAAACTGGGTCACTTGCTTTAATTCCGATCCATTTAGGATAATTGGAGGGATAGATGACAGGCACCTACCGACGACCTTAAAGACCATGCACTCACTTTTTTTGATGTTGTATGTGAGGCCATGGGACGCAGCATATTTCTCGCAGATCTTCAACATTTCCCCGACTGCTGTCGCAGTGGGACCCAGCAGCACCACATCGTCCGCATAGCTGATGCTATTAACACTAACACCACCTACCCGGCATCCCACGCGCATGATGCTGAGCTCCACCAAGAAATCGTTAACATACAGGTTGAAGAGCTTCGGAGACCATAACCCTCCCTGTCTAACTGCGCACTCCAACCTGTATGACTCGGAGAAACTGTTTGACCATTTAACATGGTTGGTCTGATTGGCATACCAGTATCGACAGATACCAAGTATCTCCGCCGGAATTCCCCTGTCCTCCATCTTCCTCCAAAGCACATCATATGAAACGAGATCGAAGGCCTTGGAGAGGTCCAGAAAACAGGCGTCTTCCGGTCTTTTACCGCTTCTAATTCTCCTACGACACGATAACATAGTTTCCAATAATAATAATGTATTAGTCCAGGTTAGTCATTATGTCATCTAGTCATGTCATCCCTTACTCGTGCTTCCAATCAAGCTGTTACAAACAAAATAATAATATAGGTAGTATTATTTGACAACATGAGCTTGTAACTACCCTGAGTCAATTTAGTATCCAGCCAATTTGGGCCAGAATGTGCTGCTCGCGATAAGTCGCGTTACTCGGCCCACGAAATGGCACTAACTCACCACTACCTTCACTACACAACTAACATGGATGCAGTAGGCTCACATTTTACGAGTGTTGCTCCTCGCAAGCGGTGGAATAACAAATAATTCACAAACAGCTCATTTATATTCTTCAAAATCGAAAAACGGTAACATTTCACATCAAGCGACAGGCTTTGATACACACTCACTATCGTCACATGCCGTAACTTTTTAACACACAGAGGTAGATTTATTTAGATTGTTTGTACATCATGTGGTTTGTCGATACAAAACAACGCGAATGCGTTTTTCAACGAGATATGATTAGAAATGTATATTTCGCAAAAGAACAACATTTTCCTTAAATTGCAAAACCGAAGTGGAAATGGTCAAGTCACTCGCTCGCAGAGCTGAAAACTGTTGGGGAAAAAAGGTTCTCGAGTGGCGGCAGGGTGGGCACTGGGTAGATCTCCCGCTCGGGGGACGACGACCTGATCAGGGCACGGGAACCACTTGATGCAAAGGACTTAGAGCCGTTCGCTGTAGCGTTCTATAGGGAAGGCCTATGTCTAGTAGTAAACTTCCAAAAGCTGATAATAATGATAGTTTTTTTTGGGATTTGTTTTGTGCGTCTTATTTTGTCGTGATTTGGGCGTGTGATTTTACTTGAATTGTACGGTTAGTAATAGTGAGCATACTTCCTCTATGTTTCTTGTGGCAGTTACTTTACAAATTCACCTACTAAGGGAATTCTGTTCGTGCTATGTTCGTTGAATAAGTGAAAGGTTTCAGACTGCCCTATTTCAGGTCGTCATACAAGATGCAAGCGCACTAGATATTATCTTGCTGCGCTTCTCTATTATCAACGTGACTGTGTTTGAAATTTATGTTGCAAATTATATTAAGACAGATTTTAAAGCCATCTCTTTCACACAAGAATCTTTAGGTTCTATAATTAACATAATATAAAAGGGAAAAGTGCTCGGTTAAAAATATGTTTATAAGTTTTAATACCTTTAACTAAGAGTAAGTTAAGTATAATTTGACTTTCTATTAGATGCAAGATATAAAACAGTCATATTTTAAAAAAAAAATCTACTTCAAAAATACTAAAAAGCAAAAAATTACAACATACCTGTCAGTTATTTTTGGAATCGAACGAAAACATTCAAACACTCCACGGCTGGCACCGACTCCAAAAATAACTTATGAATGGTTGTGTAAATGTTATTTTAGCTAACA
The DNA here is from genome assembly GCA_963576865.1 of Anania hortulata. Taxonomy (NCBI): domain Eukaryota; kingdom Metazoa; phylum Arthropoda; class Insecta; order Lepidoptera; family Crambidae; genus Anania; species Anania hortulata. The sequence goes on along the minus strand of OY756391.1, from coordinate 23,558,295 downwards.
CTATCATCATCTCACTATCACTACATGGGTAATTGGGTATATATTAATACAATACACATATAAAAGTGTATAGTGTTAGTTACAAAAATTAAACAGGAAAGTTTAAAATAGTTTTAGCTTTTTCTTTATAAAAAAATTCGATTATTTGTAATTTTTTTGTAATAAATTCTGATCATAACAAATGATAAGAGTACGAACATTTCATATATTTCTTTTTCGTCTCTAAAATGGTTTTTTTTTATTTAATTTAATTGAAATGCGACTATCTAATCTATATGTTAATTTGGTAAAAATAGTTATAGTTATAGAGCATTTCATGACGATTCCAAAAAGTCCACACATTGTCGGGAAACTTTTTTTACACCAATGGTCCCCGACTGGAAACGATTTCAGAAATACAGTAGTACATTATTTCTACTTTTTAATTCGCTTTTTAGTTTTAGACGGCAGTCGTGTTTTTAACCTTTTAATTATTAAGCCATAAAATAGCCATTTTAGATTTCATAACTTTTCTCGCGCCGTACAATTATTTATGTTATTAACAGTGATCGGAATAGGTAGATTGATTTGATGTACTTTGGTATTGCTAGCGTAATATGGATATGCCTTTTTTTTTTCAAAAACTGATACCAAGAAATGCCGGAATCCCGGAGGCATGTCCATATTAACATCAATGTTTAAGATCATTGACCCCAAATCAATCTACCTATTCCGATCACTGCCTATTAGTTTATTACACATCTAAAATCCACAGTCTTCTTACTTGAAACTTGTTTGAAATAATATAAAATGTTGAGATCGGCAAACACGTTCAAGTGTGAATTGAAGCGTTTTCTCGTCCTCACACGGATAACTCCTGCCATTAGTTGTGCACGGCACACTGCCTCGGATTCTCCTGCCATTTGTTGTCGACGCGGCTCAACCATTTGTCAGCGAACATGTTCACTGAGACGTTTCGTGACAATAGTGGGTCACATTACTATATGACGTTTGTATAATATAGTAACGCTTTGTTTATACTTTCACAATTAGGTACATATTATTTTTTGATTTGTGAACACTATTTACCAACTAACAGGTGAATTGAAACTCCTCTATGTAAGTAACATTGCATTGTTCGTTTAATAAAAATGGTGGTTTATTTATTTTGCTATAGAGGACAGACCCATTTAAATAAATAAATAATAAATAATTTCTTTCCACAATCACACCAATTGTCTTGCCCCAAAATCAAATCAAATCAAATCAAATCTTTATTTGCAAGAATACAGTTTTACACTAAGGTCTTATTTTATTTACTAAGCAAAGCTTGCACTATGGCGACTAGATAACTTTGTTAGTAACAATTTTACTATTAGTAAATATTCCAATAATGCAGTCGTTCCTATCTCTGACCAACAAGTACGTTTGTAAGTCAGTTGTGGCAAATCATATTTGTTATCGAATTAATGCCGTCAGGACACTGCTTGAAGCTGATGTGGGAACGAATGCCAAACCATACAAGAGATAAAAACAAAATAATTACACTCGATTTATGTAAAAAAGGGTACAGGCACTTTATTTATTTAGGTTATAATTATATTTTAGTTAGTGTAACTTTATTTACGTTTAAAATGCGTAAATTTAACAAATGTACGTCGCGGCAAACGTGGCGTAGGACACCTCTCATCTCAATGGACCGACGGCCTTAGGAAGATGTCTGGCAGTGACTGGATGAAAAAAGCGGGAGATCGTGAAATAGACTAATGATGTTGATGAAATGTAAAAATCTAGAAATATCTCGTAAAGTTCTTGAATCAGTTAGCCCATAGGGCGGATTCGTGGGCGGATGGGCGCGTCCCTATCGATCGCCCCCCCCTAGAGATCTCCGAAGTGTTTACAAACTGATGTGACCTTACGTTTCATATGCCTTTTGCTTGTACATGCTAATTATAGGTGAACTTGAAACTTCAAAAGAAATAGATGAATTACTAAGTCCTCACATTGGTTTAGTTAAATTACATACAAAAAGTTACAAATAATCAAAATGTCTTCAAATTTTGAGACGCATAGTTTCACTTTTTCAAATTGGTGTCAAAAAATAAGGTACCTTCTTAAATAATAGCGTACTTTGATTTAATTCATAATTCATTTATTTGCATTTATAGGGTTTGGTGACAGTTGATCACAAGTTGGTATACCGTGAAATAGTTGCTTATAACCTATTCAGCCATAAAATACAGCATGCAAACTTATACTCGTATTAACTTTTTTTTTTTCCTGAGTTTTATAAATCAGAAATACCGTTATATTCAACATGCCGTACTGCGGTAGTCGATCATGGCCGCCAAAAATAAAAAATATGTACATAGTACAGACTGCGCAACGTATAATATTTGTATGCAACACTGGTTAGCTGAAGAAGAGGATCGAAACTCTATGTACCTTCGTCAAGGAATATATAATACCTAATTATAGATCATACTTTGTAATAGTCCACCCCCCCACACCCAGACTAAATAGCAACGTAATTGATAAAAAAACAAATAAATTAACAACTTGAAATAACCAATAGATTAAATAATAAAATATCTTATATATAAAATTCTCGTGTCACAATGTTCGTTCCCGTACTCCTCCGAAACGGCTTGACCGATTCTCATGAAATTTTGTGAGCATATTGAGTAGGTCTGAGAATCGGCCAACATCTATTTTTCATACCCCTAAAGACCACGCAGACGAAGTCGCGGGCAACAGCTAGTAATAATATATAAACAAATAACACAAATGTTAAAAAACTACATTGAAGTGTTAAACCTGTATTAAAGTACTATAATATACTACAAAATAAAATAATATTTTCTTCCATACATTGGATAATTATTGTATAAGAAATAAAACTAAGTAATAATAGTAATAGTATATGTTTTTATAGGTTTAACCTATGCCTTTACTTTAATAGTACATAACCATATAAAATGCATGCTTTGAATTATTATAAAATGTCAATGGTCTCATCCATTGTGTTGCTGTGCCAGACAAGGCCCATGATGATCTGTATTTTAATTATTAAGACCTTTATGTACATTGTGGAAAAGCAATAAAGAATTGAATTGAATTGAAAGACAAATAAATAAATTTCATTTCATTTCGTACCTAATCACTGAGTGCCTGCACGCATCATCTTGTATCATTTTTCAATCGCCGTCACGTTATTTAGCCTCTCTTCTTCGCTGTATAGCTCTCATTTGTAAAATAAGTAGTTACTAAGAAAAAGTATCAGTTTTATAATTTCCCTATTAATAAAATAAAAAACTACATAATTTTGTACTGAACTATGCCGTTTCATTTATGATTTCAAGAAGTATGTAATTGATAGATCGCACAGGGTGTCGTCAGTGAATAGTAGATCTTGGCTGGTATAAACGGAATATAATAAAAACCTGTGTACCATATTTTATGCAAACAGAGAGTGCCTAATTTATTATTAGAAGCAAACTTACAAAATAACCACAAGGTCCGCAAGACACAGTCAACCATCGGTTAATCTGATTATAGCTTATCGGACAATGACCAAAACTGCTTCTTCATGGTAATCCCTTCATTCAGTTGTTATATTAAGTTTTAAGCATTTTACATCATTATTAAAATTATTAGGTAAATACTTTTTCATGGCTCCAATGGTGTGTCCCACTTGCACGCCAGCCGCCCGAAACCTGACCTCGATAATAACGCCCGCTCAGCACTTAACCTATACATTACCTAGCACTCTAATTAGAAGGTAATTCCCCTACGAATGCGCACACAGCATGTATATCGCTCATTTAGTGAATTGTGATCGTATGATCATTATTGCGAAAGCTTTAACCATTTAGGTTATGATGAAGTAATTGGTAGCATATCTATTAACTACGGGAACTAATATAATACAAGACATCAAATTGTTTTTAATAAATTAAATAAAACAAAATAGTTAATAATACATCTATTTCTATCTAACTAATATTCTTGTATCCCTTTTTTTTGTTCCGCATTTTGTCTCTTCAATCATTTACTTGTATTACCTAGCAGTGGAAACTTTAGTGCTTAAGTACTATCCATAATTTTTAAGCCAAATTTTTAATTGATAGCTGTTTGTTTCCTTAATAAAGAAAATAAAATAAATAATAAATACGATTTATTTATTAGCTTGACATGATGATATACTGGTTTTAACTAATTATAGTACATAACGTAACACCCAAACGGATCAACTTATGTCCTTTTTTTTAACAGAAAAATTATGCAAAGCCATTTAAATATTATCAACAATTTTCTTTTGAAAGCTCTAGATACAGTAAGCTTACGAATATTAATTTAAATTTAGTTAGATTTCAAATAAGTATATATTATTTTTATCTGTGTGCAAATTCGTCGTTTAAGGCAGTGTTGTGTATAGACATATGTATTATAACAAGACACTTCACCTTCATTTGTTTATACATAGTCAAGTATGCTGTTGGTGTACCTATTTAATAAAATAAATAAATAAATACCAATGACCTGTCTAATAATGGAGAAGGAACAAACATTAAAGAGCTTAATTTAGGTGTATTTGCAGAAATTTGGTTTTATTAAATACATATAGGTAACCGCAAAGCTTACATTATCGCCTCTTTTACTAACTGCCGCACTCAGAGACGTCACTTAACTTTAATGCTTACTTAAGAAAAATCTGTGATTTTAAAATCGATACGAATAAAGTCAATTATTGGATGAGCAGAAATATTTATCAACACTTTCCTCTTAATTGGCGTCACTTTACTGTTAATCGTTGAGTGCGGTGGTTAGAAGCAAGCTATTGGCAAACTAAATTTTTTATTATATAGCCTACGAAGTTAAGTATGTCACACGAATTATCACATTATGTATTTCACACGAAGTTAAGTAGGTACTACTTCAGTTTAAAACTATTCGTAATGAATAAGTGTTAATCTAGTTGGTGCTTGTTCAGGTCCAAAGCACAATGTCCATTCTCATGCGAAGCTGTGCTCACTCACCCCGGGACAGAGGGCTCAGAAGCTCTGAACGGAGTGAAATAACTTATACTTAACCCACTTTTCAGGAGCACCTCCCAACGGAAAACAAACTTTATGACAGTAACTGTAAAGTCGCCTTTCCATTAATATAGAAAGTACATTTCAGGGCAGTGAAATGTAAACCTATTCAGTGAAATACGAAAGTCTAAGTTCAAACGTTATGTTATTTGATGAGAGGTTCTTATGCTTTCCGGAGTTCCCCGGGCCGATGACTCAGGAAATTTCTTAAAAACGAAATTGTTTACCTAGTTTTAAAAACGGTTTTTTGATGATTAGAATGTAGCAGATGCTAACAGTGAACAAATTAATAAATACGTGCCAAATAATACCCCTATCAGAGAATAAATAATATAAATAAAAGATATAGAAATCAAAATTTAAGCTCCGTGCAATGCGCGCTCGTGCAACGGAAACGAACATTTTGCTGGGATAAAAAGTACGTTATTTTCTATTTTAGAATTGAATCTATTTCTGTGTTAAATTTAATCAAGATCTGTCTAACCGTTCTGGCGTGATTAACTACAAACATCGATCTATCCAATGCATCTATATATATAAAAACCGGCCAAGTGCGAGAGTCGGACTCGCGCACCGAGGGTTCCGTACAAACCTGTAGGTACCGTTATGAGTAAAAGTTCACCCATCACGACAATCGAGTCATAGTTATGGTATTTTTATTGCAAAATGAAATCCATAACATTACGAAAGTTAAATTGCGGTTTACGATTTATGACGTATTAAAAAAAAACGCATTACTTGATCTCGTTCAAACCAATTTTCGCTGGTAGTTTTTATGGTAATGTACATTATATATTTTTTTTAGATTTATCATTCTCTTATTTTAGAAGTTACAGGGGGGGGGACACACATTTTACCACTTTGGAAGCGTCTCACACGCAAACTATTCAGTTTAGAAAAAAATGATATTAGAAACCTGAATATCATTTTTAAAGACCTATCCATTGATACCCCACACGTATGGGTTTGACGAAAAAAAAAATTTCTAGTTTTAGTTCTAAGTATGGGGAGCCCCCAAAATTTATTATTATTTTTCTATTTTTTTGTGAAAATCTTAATGCAGTTCACAGAATGCATCTACTTACCAAGTCTCAACAGTATAGTTCTTATAGTTTCGGAAAAAAGTGGCTGTGACATACGGACGGACGGACAGACGGACAGACAGACAGACAGACATGACGAATCTATAAGGGTTCCGTTTTTTGCCATTTGGCTACGGAACCCTAAAAATGAATCTCTATTTTCTTGGTCATCGCATCACGCGTGAACGGATGGAACAATTTTGCTAATTCTTTTTTTGTTGTGTTATTCATTTTCAAGAGAAGGTTCTTTTGAAAGAAAGAAATAAGAAAGCTGCGCAGAAAATTATTAATTAATAAACTGATGACCACGCGAACGAAGTCGCGAGCAACAGCTAGTTTATAATATTAGGAAGATAAGATTATATGCCCCAATAAATTGTCATGGTATGTCATTCACGTAAGGAAAAAGTGATGTCCTCTTTGTTGCAATGTACTTACTTCTACACAACAATTTTTTGGCGGAAGCTCTCCCAGCACTCTACCCGATTTAGTTAATTTTGTAGATAAATTCGTTTCCTAAATGGACTCAACTGGGAATCGCAACAAGTGCAATTGCGCTTTGTCCTACCTAATCACTATGTTACTGCATCAATCAAACCGCCTAACTAATATTTACTTAGTATAAATGGAAATATTTTTTTAAATATTTTATTGAAACAGCAAGATATTTTTTTTTCTACGTAATTGTGCGCCTGTATGAATCAAAATTGTTAAAACGTAATATAAAGTTGACGACCTCCGTAGCCAAGCGGCGAGACCGTCAGACTTAGCGTCGCTTTCTCTGAGGGGCCAGGTTCGATTCTCGGTCGAGTCGATGCATAAAAAGAACTTTTGTAGTGTCTCGAATCTGGGTGCTTGTTTCTGATTTCTATAACACAAGCTTTAGCTACACTTATCTTAGGATCAGGAGACGTATTTTTGAAGCATTAGAAATGAACCTTGAATTCGAACACGAAAAAAATTCGTGTATGAAATTCATTTCTATTGCTCACGATTTTACGCATTTTTGAATCACTCGAAATAGGTGCTACTATTAAATTGAAATCTTGTAACAATTTTTGTTTCACGCAGAAAATATATAAACCATAAAGCTAAATCTCATTAACGAACGTAAATAAAAAGTTATTATGTCAAATTTCTGTCAAACATACGTTTACTTGTCAATGTAGTTTTTCCGTACTTTCTACTAGTAGAAAACAAAAACGAGTGGTCGTTGCAGAATTCACGGAATGAATTTTCAAAAATAGTGATTTTAGGAATTCGCATGCGAATCTTGCGATTTCGTGTTCGGATTGGAATTCGCATGATTCAAAAATACGTCTCCAGAGCAATGTATATGATGATGATGTGATGTCAATATTAATTATAATTTAAACTTAGATATTTTTTGGTTTTCTGATTTCTGTAACACAAGTGCTTAAAGCGCCTTATCATAGGATCAGAGCAATGTTTGTGATGTTGTCCAATACTTATATTTATTAGAGATAAATTTTGAAACAAGGTTATCCGGCGGCAGACCGAAGTAATGGACATAGTCATAAAATGTAGCAAGCTAAAGTGGCAGCGGGCCCCACATCTGTCGCAGATAGCGTTGCCAGGCGTCCGGATAAAGCCGGACATAGTTAGGCTTTTTGATTGCGTGTCCGGCCAAATATTTACAAGTCCGGCCTGTCCGGCTTTTGTTGTTGGGCTTTTGGCCAGTGTCATGGGCATGGGCTAGTGTCAATAAGGGGGTAAAATACGCCAAAAACAGTGGCGTCCCTCGCGCACTTGTTTTAAAGTCTCGTAACAAAGGAACTATTCATATATTTACTAACGTAACGCTAATATTTTGTTATTAAATGTAGGTATTCAAAGATTTGCATCCCACCGTTAATCTTAAAATTCAGCGTTTTTCGGCGTGAAGGCAAGGGCTAAGACGAGATAATTTTTCGAACCTTGTGCACGCCCCCCCCCCCCCCCCCCCACTTTGAAAGCTAGTAACAGTTTTTTTTGGTGTCATGCTTTCAGATCAAAAGTCCGGCTAAATAAGCATCAGAGTCCGGCTTTTAATTTTTGGGCCTGGCAACCCTAGTCGCAGAAGCAGAAGCAGCAGTAGCTGAATGAAAAAAGCGGGAGATCGTGCTCTTTGCCGCTATTTAGAACTGCAATAGGCTGACATGAAGATATCAAATCATGTCTTATTAATAGACTAGTTTCCTGGGTCAAAAAAAGATTATTTTATTTAGTCCGTAAGTTGGATTATCAAAAAATATTAGACCCATATTTTGTCTTTTGTCAATCAAGCAAAAAATGACGAAGATAAAGCGCACAAAGTGAGCACCTGACGTCACGCCTTGCTTAAAAATGTCGCAAGGCATTACGTTACGCGGAACTTTAACGGGCTATATCTTCATAATTGTTTTGTTTTATTGAGAAAAGAAAAAATACGTGTCCAATATTTTCTGTTAATCCAACTGACGGATTAATTCGATTTTTTTAGAAAACTAGCCCATTATTATAGATACAAAAAACCTATTGTGGATATTAACCAAAGAAAATATTTCACCTAGACAGAACAAGACTATAATTTTCAGTTTATTTATAAATCAATCCAACGCCATGTGTGCTCTCGTTTACTCTTGATCGGCCATCACGACCGCGCGTTACCCCAAAACACCGTTACAGAGAGTGTGCAGTTGCAGTGTGGCACGATTACCGAGTTTTTCATTCACCGAGTCATATTATGATACAAAAATTGAAGAGCAGGTACACGAAGTATTTCTTTTGTTAATTAAATATCTGCTTCCTTAGCATGACCACCAAAACAATATACGGGTGTAACGAAAAGGTGAAATAAAACTTTAAGGGGTTATTCTACGGCTAAATTACATCAACTTTTTCTATGGGACCAACATCGAAATCTCAAAAAAGAAATTGACGTTTCCATACAAACTCTTGCCAGCTGGTCGCGTTTTAGTATGGGAAAGTGTCGTCGAGTCGAATTCGATGTTGGTCCCATAGAAAAAGTTGATGTAATTTAGCCGTAGAATAACCCCTTAAAGTTTTATTTCACCTTTTCGTTACACTCAGTATAGCGATCAATCGACACCGACTGTGATAGAAATAGCCGCCACGTTAAATTCACCGTACCAGCTTAGTGACGTCACAATATGTTATTATCGCTGTTTCGATAAAAAATATACGTGGCGGCTACATCTAAATGTTTATTTAAAAGACAATTGTTGTCAGTAAACCGCTATATCATATCATGTTTTGATGGTCATGCTAGGGGGGGCTGGGTTCCTTACAAGTTACATATAATTAAAAAACCATTAGTATTTATACCAGCCAACACACTCATAGTCGTAGTCCTAAAATAAGGAACCTTGTTTTACAAGGTACCAGACAGTAAACAGCTAGAGGCGTCTCTCAGCACACTCAGACAAGAACCAATTTATAAAAGTTCGTTTTCAGAATTGACCCGTACCAAGAATCGAATCTAAAGGCAAATTACCGCTCCACTCCGACATTGGGTCGTCAATAAATTTATTTATTTGTATAAAATTGGAATTTACACAGCGTGCGATAAGGATTGCTCCGCGCTTGATGTGTCCACAACGCAGAACGGCCGCTTTCCGTGGTAGCTTTCGCTATGCTGCCACGAATGTTGGAACAATCTGCCGCCACCGATTAGAAACTCAAAATCTATTTCCTCCTTTAAACACATCTCAGAAAATTACTGATCGACAAGCGATTATCTATGACATGAGCAGCCGTACTGTACTGTATTTAAAAACTAATGTACACAATATAATCTACACACACACACACACACACACACACACAATACGATACGGATCTTTTTGTTGATATAAATTAAAAAATACTTTGTAGGTCCAAATAGGATTTTGTTGGGAATTTGATTAGATGTAATGAAATGAATGAAATGAAATAATTACCTAATACATAACAAAAATCATTTATGCCATTGGTGAGTATGTATTTGCCGTTTAAATAAACTACGTGTAATGGGATTTCAAGGTTCTTTTAGGCCCGTTATTTCGCAGAAACTAATAAATCGTCTGTCAACCACTTCAATTCGAGGAATACATTTTTATTACAGATTTTCCTCTAAGAGTTCATAATCAGGAAATAATTTGTAAGTACTCACTATCTACTTTTAATTTTTTTTTTCTTTTGTAAAAATACTTTCAGTAAAAATATTATGTGTAAATGGTATTTTAAATTTTAAAAAAGGTACTTAATATAAAATAAAATAAAAAAGAATTTTCGCTGAGGACAGGATTCGAACCTGCGCGGGTAGAACCCATTGGATTTCAAGTCCAACTCCTTAACCACTCGGACACCTCAGCTCTGAGAACAATATCGAAATTACACTTCCCTATCTATCTACAGTTATGGCGTGACGTCACGCACGTCTGCAAAAGTGAATGGCGTAGTATTACACAGTCACATTCACAATAAACACCACGCACACACTCAAAAGTCGAACAATTCCCGTACATGCGTCTGCGCACAATTATTAACATTTTATTAATTTGACACTGATAAATCAGTTTACCTACTAACCTTGTACCTACCTGCAATGACTAATTACTTATACTTACTAAACAAACAAGATAGACTACTTAAGCTGAAACTATTGAACATGCTTACTCTGCCATGCAATTAAACGATTTAACTCGGTCAGTATGTGTTAGGAAATTGTTAAGAGTATGTAAGTCTATTCTCTAAAGTCTAAAGTAAGACAATGGTATTTTTACACTACTGCCCAAAAAGGAGTATTTTGTAAGGGTTCTTAATTTATTTATTTAACCATGACGACTAAACGCCTAAACCGATTTTGATGATCGAGGTATCTTTAGAATCCTAGCGTTCTTCCGGGTGACATAGGCTATATGCTGTTTTCCGACTGCAAACAATTGCCTAATGGTAATTACAATTTATTCTAACTTTTAAGTTCGCTTTTAAAAATCTCAATCGTTTTTAGTTTTGCTTAAAGATTTGTACAAGACGTTAAGCAGAGTTGCGACTTATTTGAAATACCTACTTGTATTTAAAATGCAAATACAAAATGCAAAATACGTATTTTATATTTTGTATTTAAATACCATTTTGAAAAAAGTATTTTTTATTTTATTTGAAATACTTTTCTAAATGTACCTATTTTGTATTTGTAAAATGCAAAATACGTTACTGCTGTTTAAAAATGAAAATTAAACATGCAGATTTTAAAAGTGTACACCAATAATCATCAACGAAAATAAAGGAGGAAGGGAAGAAATTGAGTCTTACTATATGTTAATGATGATTCAGACTCCTCAGTAAACCTGAATGCTTGTAGCTCAGTGGCGGCAGCGCTTTGGCTGTGATTACAAAGTTGAGCCCACTTACCTAGCGGTTGTGAGTGATGATGGTGACCAATCCGATCATATTTATTAAAATTTAGTACAAGCATCTCCGTGCTTGGGAAAACATATTAAAAGTCGTTCCCGTCTAATATCGCTTAAACTAGTCTTAAAGCCTAGTCAGAGCCTCAGAGGCTTTAGGGCGGCTTGAATACATCTGACAATAATGTTTAGTCACTGGCCTTACCACACCAGCCGTGAAGGCGCGGCCGGGGGCTATGTGGGTCTCCGGACCTTTGAGTGAAGTCGTATACCCCCTAAAAACCTGACGGTGTCCCTCCGGAGCCATATGAGAAGGAACTACGGGTTTCGCCATAGGCCTAGGCCATAGGCATTTTCCACAGTCCCAGATCGGCTGTGGCTCGCCTGTCAGCGAGCGCCACCTGGCTTAGAGGGAGTGGGGCTTCCCATACCTCTCCCAGTTTCCTACTAGCGGCACGCGAGAACACGCGCTACGCCATCGCGGGCCCCCCTTAAGCAGACGACAGACACCCCTGTGTCGGCCGTCTGGGGCCCATTAGGAAAAGGCAAGTAGAGGAGGTGATAGATCACTGATGCCCAGTGCGTCGTCGGCGGATAACTGGAGCGTCAGCTGAGGCTTGTTCTCCGACGCTTCCTTCTGCAAGATGACAGCCTCGCAGAAGGTGAGCACTGCCTGCCAAGCCTCCTTCCTGGAGACTATCCTCGCCATAATGGCCGCCAAGGAGAGATCACATCTTACGACTGCGACAAGGTTACCGCGCTCCCTCGCCCAGGCCAGGCATGTATCGAGGGTGTGCTGCGCGTTCATTATGGTGGTGGTATGATCATGCGTCTACACAGACGCAACATGCAACATGATGCTTTTTTTGAACAACTAGTAATGTTAAAATCTTTGATAATTAGAGAATATAATTTCATCTAAGAGTATTTTATTTGAATAAAGTATTTTGAAAATACCTATTTTGCATTTAGTATTTAAAATACAAAAAGCAAAAGTATTTTGTATTTTTCATTTGAAATAGTAAATGAGAAAACTATTTGCATTTTGTATTTAAATACTTTTTTTAACTATTTTGTACATGTCTGACGTTAAGTAATAAGTGCTTACCTGTGTTATGAAGGTAATTAATAAGAAAATTTGGTACCTATTAGAATCATAGTCAATCGTGTCTTGACTGGGAACTGGACAGAACGCTAGAACGAAGGAGAGTCAGTTATTAATAGGGATGACTTCTGGATAAAGAAAATTTTATTTTATTTAGTTTGTCAGTTAAGTAGATTATCAAAAAATTATGAAAAAAAATACTTGTCCAATACTTTCTGATACTCACGAAGAAAAAAAGTTAATCGTAATCCCTATTGAAAAATACCATGCATGAATGACTTATCGTGGCCAGTAGCGAAACCCCTCTTAAAGGTTCAGCAGATAATGCGTCGTAATTTCAAGACGTAAACTAATTTTTCATCAGGCGCATTTAGTAAGTCTTAATTTTAAATGAAATGAAAGTTATGTTTATTTTTAAAACACATTTACGGAAATCAATTCTGTAACAAAACAAACAAAGATCCGTCTACAAGTGCGTAGAACCACCAGCGGTTTCCAGACCGCACCTGAATACATTTTACCTTTCTGCCATTGTGACGTCATTGGGTACACAACGTAAATTATATTGAACTAACGGATAACACTCAGTATTTTTAGTACGGCCCAACTGAAAAGGTAAATAAATTTATATGACGTAGCCCGTTTACGTTATATTTAATAATTATTCCATTCAATTTTTAAAAACAATGTTTACTTAACTTATTGTTTTGTTTTTCTCTAAGTACAAATACCCTACTTAAGTACTATTTAGTGCGTAATAATTGGTCATGATAGTAATCAAAAACTTACTTAGTAATTAATCATCGCCATTTTTTATTCTGGTTATTATTAATAATACAATAAATAGTGCCTAGTCACAGAATAATAATAATAGGAGAGTTTTGGTTTGGGTCCTACACAAACCACACAAATCTCTTTATTTCATCTGAGCTATTTAATCTTTGTCGAAGTTTTTTTAGTAAAAATTTTGTTATCTGATTTGCCTGATGTGCCTTCTTCTTCTTAGTCGTTTTCTTCATTTCTGAAGGTTGCGTCCCTGAAAAGCCTTCATGTCTTCATAATTTTCAACACCTACTAGACATCCGCATTGCCTTAGTACAGGGATCGGCAACCTGCGGCTCGCAAGCCACATTCGGCTCTTTGGATGTGAAGCTGCGGCTCTCAAGTTCCTCAAATATTGTTTTATTAAAAAAAACATTAAAAATCGTTCCCAGTCGATTAACGAGGATTAGGCACCATTTCTATCTCTCAAGCAATTCAATCCTAACAAAACCACTCAAGCATTCATAGTAAATCCTCTTCACACAAATAGTAACAAAATCCAATTTGAAAATTAATCCTATTCCAAAAAAAATATGGCTCTTTAAAAACTTTGAAATTTTGTAAGTTGTAATTTTTTCAGGTTATGGACCCCTGTCTTAGTAGCAACCCATGAAAAAAAAAGCCAATGGCAATCTTAGTAGGTAGGTAAAGATAAATTGCTATTTTAGTTTTACAGGCGTTATACTTACACGAATGAAACATGATACGATACCGAAAATTGTAGACGTGAAAATTATTAAATTGTGACGATACCGCAAATTGTAGGTACTATACCGTGTCATATTTAGCCCGCTCCTATATCATTATTCTCAAACTTTGGGGTAAATCGCCACATTCGAGCTGCCGTAATTAAACCAGAAATGCTGCGACAAAGGGATCCGTAATTAAAGAGCTCGGACATACGAGATGACTCCCCGCTCCGCTCCGTTTAGGGATGTGACAAAAAGACAAGACAGTACTTACTTAATTAAAATTCGGTATTATGCGAATTACGCGAAACACAATTTGGAAACAACATTTTTTTTTGTTTCAGTGTTTCACGCAGTAAGTAAAATACTTAATTTAATATTAAAAATAAATATAACAGCACCTCTAAAGTACACAAAACAAGAGTTGTAACCTACACTCAGTCTCTTAGAGAGTCTTTGACTACTATAACTAAAGCTGAGTTTTTTAATTTTTGCGCCGTTTCTTCTTATCACCAGCCAATATGAAGTTCCGAAGCGGTGGTAGGGCAAAGCTATATTTTCGGAATAAGTACCTATTAAAAAAAGAGAGAGAGATTTCTCGGGTATATTCATATTGGAAGGGATTCATTGGGAGACCAAGTTTATATATTGCACATCATGGGCATGAATCCCAGTGTTTAGGTACATAAAAATGAACGAGAAAGGACAAAGTGCAACCCTGGGCAAGGGGTAGTAAGTTCCGAAGGCGCTGTGCAGTGTGCATTGTGCACTCAGCCGCGCAGCCCCTTTGATGGCGCACTATCCGTTAATGCGACCCTCAGCCTCACTCAACTCTCAACTCAAAATGCACTAGCGTGTTCTGAAACCGAGGTCCTACATTAAATTTGTTTTAAAATAACGGGTTACTTATGTAAGAGCCGATTTTTCAACCGCCAGATAACTTCACAGATAACTTTATTCCACGAATAAAATTGACGTTTTGACAAAATTTTAACACGAAAACTGTCAAGTGTCAAACTTATGCTACAAATAAAAGATATCTGACTATTGAAAAATGAGCCTTAAGAGAATCTAATTTATTTAGTACATATAAATTAATTCTGTTTTCGGGCCTTAACGATTGATATAAGGGTCGTTAATCAGAATTACAGAAGTAAAGCTTCATACAATGAGCGCTCGAGCACTGATTTGGCATCGCACACATACTTACTTAGACATCGCTCACACGGACACGAAATCTCAAATCGCTTAAGACTAAAGCCTTGGGCACACAGCCGGCGGGACGCGTCGGCGACGGTACGGCGACAGAGCAGCAGCGCGGGTGCACGTCGTCACGTCACGTCATCGCGCCCGTTTGTATGTACCTACGCTCGGCGGGACGGCGACGGGTATGTGTGTCGTCTTCTATAGACTATAGTATGAACATTACAAATACAAGCGTTGCGCTATATAGCATCCCGTCGCCGTCGCGCCTCGTCGGCTGTGTGCCCAAGGCTTTACTTAAACTATCTTTAAACCGTAATAAACAACGATATTAATATCGTTGGTAATAAACGATATTATTCAATATCGTTGGTAATAAAGCGTAACAAACGCTGGAGGCGTGAACGGGACGGCAACGGATCGGGTTAGGAGAACGGCGGGTCACAATATAGAAAAGTTTAATAAAAAGAGTACATTTACGTTTATAATATAAAATGGACTTTATTTACCTAACAAAAAAGAACAAAAATAATCACTTAAGTACTTATCAAAAGATAATGGAGATCAACAAAACAGAAAGCATTATAAAAATCAACAATGTCTAAAGCTACTAGTATGCATTCAATCAACTTTCGTTTTATGTAATCATGTTTTTTTTTTTTACTAAAATTAGTAAGTTCCGTCACATTCAGGACATATTATAACCTGGCGAGCAGTACAAAGCCACTAGTAACATTATAAATAGACGTATTCTACATCTATTTCACATTAATTTGTAGACCAATAACTTTAGGCTTAAATTACTTACATGTTCACGTGTATCCAGCCCTAGCGCGATACTGAGGGTCTGAAGAGATAGCCAATCGAAGCTTAGCTGGATGCTGAAGTATAAATCAATGTGAAAATTCCACAAAGTTATGACGCCCAAAAATTATCTGGGCTACTTATGTAGCCCGAGCTTGCACTTTAGTGTTAAATGGGTACCCACAGACAGCCGGCGTGAGCGGCGAGCCGTCGTCCCGCTCAAGCCTTCTGTGTGTGTTACGCTTTAAGCCTTCCAAGGACGGACTCCTTTTTCTTCTTGACATTGTGGGGACAAGCGCTACCATTGGACATTCTTCCGTCCACTTCCGTCAGCCCGCCAGCAAAACCCTGCCTCCTTCCTGTTCCGAAACTACCCATAATTGATAACAGTGTTTTGTGTTTAAACTTGGTCCGCCGATTTTATAGTCGCCTACACTATTTAAGTTTCAGTAAGCTAAAATCGATGTATGCTCAATCTGAAACAAGAAGCGAAGGGTCGACGGTCAAGCAATGTCAAAAGGCGGACAGCTTCCTTTTGTCAGCCCCATTATTTATGTGTGGTTCTAAGACGTTTCATTTCAGCAACTGCATTTTGAAAATCAGACTACTTTTATAAAATTAACATTGTTACGCCTTTAAATTAATGTTGTAGGGACGCAGTTTTTTATTGAAATTGATTAACTTTATATTTTATGGCAATATTTACATAATAGATATTGTAAGCAATGCAATGCTTTGCTTGATTGATGCATGCATGCATGTGATGCATGCAACGGAACGCTACTTTTAATGATGGCAGCATAATGTCAAGTAGATGTTTTGGTTTTTTACGTAAATAATTTATTAAAAAAACATCAAATGGTTTGCTCCTAAAGAACCGTGAACCAAACTGCAGTTTTTGTGTAACATGAATATGGTTTTGTGATAGTGGTAGTGTGGGGCGAAGGTGTTGATTATGCTAGATGAAAGCCCGTGGGAGCAGATGCAATAATATGCCTTGCGAAAGTTGTGCTGTACAGTTTAGTGTGTTCAGACGGAAACGGGCGTGCTGTGAATGTGAGCGGTACTACTGTAGCGGGTGCCTGCGCCGCGGCGGTGGGGTGATGTGCGCCGCGTGCCGGGTGCTCTCGACGAGGCCCCTGTCGCGCCAGACTATTGCCCATCTCAAGGTCCGCGACCTACAGTGCTTCCTGCAGCGACAGAACGTCTCCACCAGAGGATGTGTAGGTTAGTAACGATCTCAGCTGTGCATTTGAAAACTTAGAATTGTCCTTTTAAATGAATAGCAATTACTTAACTGATTAGAAACCAACTGATAATGCATTGATAAGGTTGTGAGATACCTTTGCATAATTTTTCGAATTTCCTTTGTTTTACCAACACATGTTCGTACACCATGGACTGAGGTTGATTTTTACAAGCTATGTAGGTACATTTACAACCTTTTTTTACATAAGACCTATAAATCAAGATTCACTGACCCACTCCCTAATGGTCTATACTTATATTATGGGTATTACCTTTAAGATAATAAAAAGACTTCAGACTTTTTTGTATGGAGTTTGGCATAACTCAAGTTGCAACTAACCTTAAATAATGTTATTTTCGTGTACACATATGAAACATATGTTAATCGATAGAGAAAAAAATTACAAACAACAAATAATCTTTGACAGATTGTCATAAATTATGTACTTATGCTTAGAATTTCAATTTGATTTAAATGTAAATAAAAATAAATATTACATGTTCACCCTGAAACTCTGAACAAAGTATACACTTTGTTATTATGTGTATATGTATGTATATATGTTATACAATTTACTACATTTCGTCAAAGAGTATTGGTTGTTTGAAATTATTTTCTTAACTTGAGGTATGCCAATTAGGTTAGATGCCTTTTGAACTTGTCAACACCCAAGTGGTTGCATGAGATTGCATATCAATGACATTTCTATCAAATCTTGGTTTTGCAAGGCTGCTGAGTTAATGGAAAATCAACTATATGTTAGTCTTCTTCATTTCAGTGGAAAAATGGAAGGCACCTCTAGGGACCTGTGCATCAGACTCATGAGTCAAAACTACTTTGCACCAAGTGTCTTATTATGAATTGGTTGTTTGATTTGCACCCCTGCTTTTTCTGATTAATTTAGATTCTGGCTTGGCAAAATGTGGATTTAGATTTAACTATGTTCAGGCTACGCTCAAAGGTCACTGTAAAAAATCCACATTGTGAAATTTGTGTTATATGGCTCTTATGAAAATGCTCACGTGTTGTGGCAATCACAGAAAGATCTTATAGCAAAATTTGTGTCCTGGCTATCATACTTTACTAAACAACCACAGCGCGTTGTGGCAATGAGGAAAAACTGTGCTGCTTATGGTTCAACTATACTAAATTTTACTAAATTATTGCAAAGAAATAAGCAGAAATTGTCATAAGGTAAATGGTCACCGTCATAAATGATTGCAATATTTCAAGTAGGGAATATCCCTAGTTGATAAAATCAAACATGAAGTAGATAATGTTGCTCTTGAGTTTTTCAGTCATCTAACAGTCTGCATGTTAGGACTCTACTTTAATCACATGACTCAATTCTACTAAATATGTAAATACGAAAGTTTGTGAATACGGATGTATAATCTTTCACACAAAAACTACTATGTGGATTTTGATGTAATTTGGCATACTGATAAACCATGGCCTGGATTGATTAACACATAGGATACTTTGTATCTGGGTAAGCTCAACAGCAGACAAAGTCGCAGGCAAAAACTAGTATGAGACTAAAGTTGATCTCTACATTAGTGTGAGTTTTTTTCTGTAACTTAAGTACTTACAAAAGTAAATGTAAAAAAAAGGTAAAAAATCTAATATCCCCTGGTTTGATAAAACATCTCTATGCCATTTCAAGTTATCTAGTCCAGTTGGCTAAACCAATATCTTGTTAATTGAGGAATTTGCACTTAGCATCCTAAAAACCGGCCAAGTGCGAGTCGGACTCGCGCACCGAGGGTTCCGTACAAACCCATCACGACAATCAAGTCATAGTTATGGTATTTTTGTTGCAAAATGAAATCCATAACATTACGAAAGATAAATTACAGTTTACGATTTTTAACGTATTAAAAAAAAACTACTTACTAGATCTCGTTCAAACCAATTTTCGGTGGAAGTTTGCATAGTAATGTACATCTTATATTTTTTTTTGTTTTATCAATTACTTATTTTAGAAGTTACAGGGACACACACATTTTACCACTTTGGAAGTCTCTCGCGCAAACTATTCAGTTTAGAAAAAAAATATATTAGAAACCTCAATATCATTTTTAAAGACATACACATATGGGTTTAGTAAAAAAAAATTTTTGAGTTTCAGTTCTAAGTATAGAGAACCCAAAATTTATTGTTTTTACTCTATTTTTGTGTGAAAATTTTAATGCGGTTCATGGAATACATCTACTTATTAAGTTTCAACAGTATAGTTCTTATAGTTTCGGAAAAAAGTGGCTGTGACATACGGACAGACAGACAGACAGACATGACGGAACCCTAAAAATGTGAATTATCCCAACAATGTGCGTATGCTTAAACCTGCATTAAATACTCTCGTCTTCATAAAAAATATTTATTAGTAAAAGTGTCATCAGCTCTACTTCTTCTTCTTCTTTTTTTTAAATGTCGATGAACCTGTGTTTTACCACCGTGGTTACACTGTCCTTGCTACCATGTATGTAGTGACTGATAGGTTTGCTAGATGGCGCTGTACATCTTTGATTTGCGCAAGCACCCACTGTTGCCGAAGTAGATACATAGTAGGTAGGTAGCGATAGTATTGTTGGGTTGATTTCACTTCTGCCTACCCAGCATGAGCCCCATAACACGATATGATATGATATAGCGATATAACGACACCAACTGTAAAAATATGACAGATATAGCCGTCTTGTTGAATCGCCGTGCCGGTGACGTCACATATTATGATCGCTGTTTCGATAAAAAATCAAAATGGCGGCTATATCTATCACGTTCTTACAGTTTGTGTCGTTATATATAGGATATGATATATATATCGCTATATTATATCATATCATATCGTGGTTTAGTGGTCATGCGAGGAGGGCTGATGTAAAATTTTGAACGCGACGCGTTTTTCATATCAATACCCAGATACCTGTATCTGATAAACGTTTGGCGCAAAGCTTATAGTGGAGATAGATAGATAGATACTCTTTAATCTTTATTGCACACCATACAATAAAATTACACATGATTTTTACATAGACGTACAAGTTAGGCGGTCTTATCGCTAATAGCGATCTCTTCCAGACAACCTACAGGTAGAGGACAACCATTAGAGAAAGGGGAAGGTGGTGCAGAGTTCTTAAAATTCTTAAATTTACCTACAAATAGGATAGCAAAACCTTATGGCATAGATGTATACACGAAAATACATACAATAATATACATACATACACTAAACATACTTAATACTACTTGATATATGCGAGGAGATGTCGAGAAGGACCAACAGTGACCAGTAAAATTCTAAGATATGAAAGCAGTTTGTGTCAAGAAGAAAGAAAGTAGATCATACTAGTACACTACACAGATAGAATCAGCAGATCGATCAGTGAATGCTATTGGCAAAGAGATAAACAAGCGTGGCGAGTATTGGCGAGGCAATACCCCCAATGAGTCATCGGGGGAGGCCTATATTCAGCAGTGGACGTCCTATGGCTGAAATGATGATGAACTTTGATTGTAACATAAAATAAATAAAAGCGAAAATAACTTAATTTTTATGTTTATTTCAGAGAAAGAGGAGCTAGTGACCCTGTGCGTGTCGCACGTTAACAGCGCGGCGTACCGGCGGCGCGGGCCGCGCGCCGGCGCCGGCCCCTTCGGCTCGCTCAAGGACTTCACCAAGCTCATCAACAACGCCTTCGACCTGCGCGCGCCCGCGCAGCCCGCGCACCCCGCGCACCCCGCGCCTCCGCCGCCGCACTCGCCGCACAGTAAGGCGTCCACAATATTATATAGACCTTCCTCCGTACTCCGTAGCCGAGAGAGACGACTTCCGTAGCCAAGAGGCGAGCATACCTGACTTGGTATCGCTATCTCTGATGTCCCGGGTTCGATTCCCGGTCTGTCAATGTAGAAAAATAACTTTTCTTTATTGTCTTTGGCCGGGGTGTTGTGGTACCGTCGTTGTTTCTGATTTCTGTAACACAAGGGCTTGAGCTACTTATCATAGGATCAGAGCAATGTAGGTGATGTTGTCCAATATGTATTTGTTTAAATATCCTATTATCTAACATTCTTTGCGTTTGTCTATTAATCGAAGAAAAGAAGTACGAAACACCTTTATGGAATACTGAAAAAAAACACAAATTTTTTCACAAGGGAGGAAAGGGGGGGGGGGGTAGTGAGATATCACGTGTATTTAAGAAATCACGCGAAATGATGTGAAGCAGTGCTTAATTTTTCATAATTAAATTAGATCATAATATCTGATACAGGTGATTTTTGGAAAAGGTAGTCTAAAACCTCATGTATCATTAGTACAACAGTAAACCTAAATAGTTGCTAAAAAACTTCATGTGATTAGTGGACGACCCCTTTACAAGTTTTCACTCATATTTGACAGATAAACATCAGAAATTCAAAATGTTCAGTGTCCGAAAACGAGGAACTCAAACGGTTCTGGGAGGTACCTTTGCCCAACTCCTAGCAATAACATTAACATAGATTATAAAAGTTGTATGATTTTTTGTACTGTTTTTTTAACCCTTCTCGCGACAGTAAACGGCTATAGCAGTGATAACAATAGAACTTCTATTGTGTCAGGGTCAGTGTCGCGGAAAGTGCCCATTCTTTGTTTTTTTTTGCTGCCATAACGTTATTTTACATTTAAAGTTTTATTGTTAATATTATTATTCAGGAACAACTGCCCCATTATTTGGCTACTAAATATAAAAAAGTAATGCCAAATCGAAATGGCAGAAATTTGTTTTCAGTTGTGCCATTTCGATTTAGCGTTACTTACTATAACTACTTATTTATTACCTACCTTCTCTCTTACTACAAATACTATAAAACGTTTGCATAGAAACTAGTAATTTCGATAAATTAACCATGACCCGAAGAAGGTTGGCTGGTAGAGAATGCTCCTGGCATTAAGTCCACCTGTTGTACACTTAAGTTTGTGCAATAAAGTTTTAAATAAATAAATAAAACCAAATTAACTTGTGGTTAAGAACTTTATTATTTCTCACAAGAATTACAAATTCACTTACTGAGAAATCTATTTACATTTTGTGAATAAAAATACACGACAGACGAGATTAACTTCTTTACTTTATCGTTGTTGGCATGTAAATTCTGTTGTCTCATCATAATTAGCCCACGTCAGCCCACTGCTGGACATATGCCTCTCACATTACGCGCCACTGAGCTCGATCCTCGCCTATGCTTTTCCATCTGCTGCCAGCAGCTTTTTTTGGACAACATCAAACATTGCTCTGATCCTATGCTGAGTAGCTTTGCCCTTATCATCGCTCCATCTTGTCGGAAGACGCCCTATGTCGCGTTTGCCGTAGTTTATAAGTTTTGTACTGTATTTAACAATGTACAGGTACAATTACCTTACAACGATAAATGATATCTTAATTTTTATTTTGTAATCCCATTATTTCTTGCTTGTTGTGTAAAATCACATTCATATTTCAATATATACCAAAGAAGAACATGGAGTAACGGAAAACCGCAACCGAAAATTTAGTTATTGAACTTTATACAGGGAAAATGGTTTTATAAAATATTAATCACACATAAAACCATATTCACAAAACAATGTTGTTAAAATTACTGTAGGATGCAATGTAAGGGACAAATTATTGACGGACTCGCAACTACTAATTTTCATACAATATTGGCCTTACTACAAAAACGATAGACAAGGTTTAAACCATGTCTAAAGAATAGCCATACAATTTGGAAAATTGACACATAAATAATAAATAAATAAATAAATAAATCGTTTATTTGCACAAAACACGGTATAAATGGTAACATTAAACAATAAAAAGAGCTCATGTTTCGCTAATAAAAAATAGCACGCAAATTGTATGTTATTACCTACATGAACTGCAATAATTAAAAATGTCTGGAATCAAAATTTCAATAGTAAATATATGTCAGTAAAATCGAGCTAGTTGTCAATAAATTCCTTAACACTATAGAAATGAAATGAAATGAAATGAAATGAAATGAAATGAAATGAAATATTTATTCGTCATCATAGGTATAAAAGTCAGTTGTTACAATTAAAAGGGGCCCAACATGATCTACCTTAAAGGCATACGAATGTTTTATAAAATTCAAATAAAATTATTTAAAAATATCAGATAAAGTAATAGAAATTTTTCAAATTCATTTTTTTAGAAATCACACATCTCACACATGTCTCGGTTATGTTACCATACTATTTAATTGGTTGGCTAATCTTTAGTCAGTGTTTTAACCTAGTCTATCTTTTTTGTAGTAAGGCCCTAAGTATCTAGAAAGCAAACCTCCCAGAGCCCCTCGATATTTTTCGATTGACACTACTTTATATTCAAAACAAATACTAAAACGCAATTATATTATAGCAGTTATACTGATGATAAGAATAGCCCATGAACGCAAACTGGGGGGGGTGACGTCATCGCTTGAATTTAGTGCCTCCCGAACTTCAATTAAATCAGTTGTACTGCGACTTTGGTCCAGCGCTAATTGAAAAGGTTTATTTAGTTTAGATTAGAAATAAGCATTTATTGTGAAGTGTTTTTTTTTTTAAAAGGCATAATATTTTAAAATGTCGTATAATGAAAACCGGGATAAACGCAGACCGGAGGAAAGGGAATTTCGTGGCAAATTCAGCAAGCCTAAAAAAAAAATTCATGTAGAAATACTAGAAATACAAACACGGCCCTACGACAGTCAGGTCGAAACAACTATTTTTGATACAAGATGTTTTCCGTCATTCTGTGAGGGCGACTTCCAAGCGCCACCTTGGAGAACTTCGCGCTATTCAGTTCAGCCGATGGAGGTTGATGAAGTTGAGGTTTCCAATGGTAGTATTGCTCAGTAGTATGTACATACTAACAAATAAAAAGCATGCTAATCGCTACATTTTTTTACTAAGCTGTGGTAAATGTTACTGGTGTTGAAAATAGTCTTATTTTAATAATATCATTGTATTTAACGCTGCTTATTTACACAAATTTTATTTTATTTTTAAAAGTACATCTTCCCCGTTCGTGGCGTTTTTAAGTATCGTACTCGTAACGTAACTCGAAAAAAAAACGAAACTCAGGTTTTTAGTGCGGCGATTAGTACGTACAATTTCACTTAGTATACCATGAAAATGCCAGAATTTTATTTGCTACAATTTCACTTGGCATACTATAATTATGGCAGAATTTTGTTTCATTTAATTTCATTAGCATATTGATATTTCTATTAAATAGTATTTTAACTTTAGTTTAATTAAGATATTGTCTCAAAAAGTCAATATGTTTTGTTACAAAAGCCGAGATACAAGAGATTACAAAATTCAGATTATCGAATTTCTGACTTCACCATAGCATTTATATGCATATATAACATAGGCTAGTTTCGGCTAGATATACCATTTACCTAACACCCTGTATATACATTTATTTTGTTTTACTATTTTAGTGAACATAATCATTTGAGTCCAATTAAGAATCTTCTCATTTTTTAAGTCGGTTAGAAATAGGAAGTTTATAATAAATAAATAAATACATAGCTCATAGAACTGACGGCCGATGGGGCAGAAAGGTTCTGGAATGGAGGCCACGTACCGGCAAGCGCAGCGTGGGACGTCCACCTACAAGGTGGACAGACGACCTGGTAAAGGTTGCAGGAAGCCGCTGGATGCGAGCCGCTTTCAACCGGCCAATCTGGAAGTCACTGGGGGAGCCTATGTTCAGCAGTGGACGTCCTATGGCTGAAATGATGATGATGATGATGAAATAAATAAATTGTTTCCACAATCACACCAATTATCTCGCCCCAAACTAAGCAAAGCTTGTACTATGGCGACTAGATAACGGATAAATATACTTAAATATGTTTCTAAACATCCATGACTTAGGTACAAATGCTCGTGCTCATCACACAAACATTGGCCCCTTGCGGGATACGAACCCGCAACCGCTAGCTTTGTAGTCCGAAGCGCAAACCACTACACCAGACGGTCGTCTTATATTAATTTATAGTTAATATTGGTCAACCTGCCTAGCATGCGCGCCAAAACACAATATGGTATTATATGATATAGCGAAATATCGACACCAATTGTAAAAATATCATAGATATAGCCGCCATTTTAATTTTTTATCGAAACAGTGATCATAATATGTGATGTCACCGGCACGGCGAGTCAATATGGCGGCTATATCTATCATATTTTTACAGTTGGTGTTGATATATCGCTATATCATATATCATATCATATCATATCGTGTTTTGGTGCTCATGCTAGGCAGGCAGGTGTATATTCTATCTGGGTGCCAGACTGACTGAAAATTCGGAATCTACGCAAGATTAGTATCTGAGTTACAAATACACATCGAACCGTTATGATAGATATGGGTTTTCTGTAACTGTGACTAAGCGTTTGACGTCAATATTTATAACTGTCCGAAATAAATGAATTTGAATTTATTGGGAAGATAATGAAGTCAAAGGTGGACCAAGCTTGATAAGTATACGGTGCCTTTCTTGCTCTCTTGTTCGGAACAATAGTAAGCTGTTTTGTAATGTATTTTTCGTGAATGTAAGTTGTAAGTTTTGGAAAACATTGCCGAATGTCTTAATCAAATTTAAAAAAGAGAGATCGCTTTTATCGTTGGCGTTTCTAACTTTAACCTATTCCCCTTTCTCTATAGTTGTCCTCTACCCTAAGGTTGCCAGGAAGAGATCGCTTTTAACGACTTCATTGTACATCTATCTAAAAACATCAACTGTCACTTCATTGTGTGGTGTGTAATTGAAATGACCGACTTTCATGCAAACATTTACCTTCTAATTTACTCTTTTAGGGGTTTAATTTTAATACTATTCCTTTTTGATAAGGCTTTATGTCACAAAGTATAGGTAGTGGCTTAATTTCAACTCTCGATCCTATGCCATTTGGGCTGGGCGAAGATTTTACATACATACTTTCATCCACCATTTTACACTTTTAAAGGATGCGAGTTGACAAATGCTCAAACAGGTTTTTAGTTATTTTTGTTAATGAGTAATTGTGCCATATTTCAGGTCCATAGATTTAAAAAAAGGTTTTCCATACAAATTTTCCTACTCAATTTTCCCCTTTTGGCCATGCTTTTCCCCAAAAATACTGAATGCCTTATTTTTTATTTACAAGCAGTAACTTGGATACGAATTTATATCTTTTTAAATTTAGGGATGACGAAATTTCATACAAACTGTAATCCAAATTTTATCCCCCTTAAGGGCTAAATTTCGAAGAATGCGGCCTTATTCCTCGCTTATTGTTAATAAGAGTATTAAAAGAACCTCTGAGCAAAGTTTCAGCTTTCTAGATCTACGGGTTTGGGTTGTGCGTTGATGAGTCAGTCTATGAATGATTCAGAAGTTGTCTTTTTTATAAATAAATAAATAAAATAATTCTTTATTTGCAATAAAACATGGTATTACACAGGTGTTATTAATGACAAAATATAGCTCAATGACATGTTTTGCCTAATTTAACAAAGCATGCAAATGTATGGCTAAATCGAGGCGTTGTCTTAAATGGTTGTATTAAAATCTAGTATAAACATTTCAGTCCTTATAAATAGTAGTCCAGCTTTTATAACTAAGGTATTCTTTAACATTATAGAAGTTTATCTCATTAAGCCATTAATAAAGTTTTATTTTAAATAGTCTGTTATGTAACAATTCTAGGGCTTATATAAAAAAGATACATGTAATTATTACGGATGTGTGCTAAAATACGATTCTGACTGTGAACTTCCTGCGAATAATGGTTCCTCTTTTTTATTATTGTGGATATTAAATTTATGCCTTGTCTCTGGCTTACAAAATTATGAGTTTTGATTGTCTGATAAATGAGTGAATGCCAAATGTTTTTCTGCGAAATGAAGTTAATGCTATTCGCTGATATGCATATGACATTAAAAGTTCTGCGATAAAAGGTAGACTCATAAAAAAATACTACAGTCGCCAGTTCCTTGAAGGTAGAAAAAACAAGCTTCTAAGTGCGCGATTCCTACTTACAATTGGTCATTTATTTTTATATTTCGTTTAGCTTAGATTCACCTACATCTACACTGACTATTTTTCTTTTCAGTATGGAGCGTAAATAAAATTTACACGTTTTTACAATAATTGCAGGTAATTGCTACAATTCTGCGCACGCACACTCGCCGACCGGCGCGCCCGCGCCCGCGCCGCCTAGGGAGAGGTTCACCACCACTCCTGGTAATATTTATTATCTACTATAGTCTATAGACTAGAATATATACTAGGTTATAGAATAGAATAGGTTTTTTATTGCGGTAAATGTGGATATTGCTAACCTACCTATGTTACATTTAGTTACAATAGTGACAGAGTTACTTCTATAATTCTACCTAGCAACATTAAAAATGGTAACTGTGAAAGCGCAGTACCAACTATCTGAAGAAATCGAACGTAACTACTCAAATTACAAGAAGGATGGCGCTGACAGGAAAAATAACACGGATTATTTCAAGAGGCGGTGGAATAAATTAGAGGAACTGTGGAACGAATTCCAGTTTAACCACGATCAATTATTAGAGAACATTACTCAAGCAGACCCTTATTTCGAAACCAAACAATATGAGAAAACTAAAACTATTTATACTCAATATAAAAGTCACATAAATAGTGAATATCAACAACTTCAAACTCAACAAACACCATCAACTTCTAAGATGGTTGAGAAACAGAAAGAATTTGGGTCAGAACATCTGAAAAGGGAACACGGGTCATACAGCAAATTAGACGAAACATTACGCAAACAGCATGGCAATTTTAAAGCTTTTTCTAGAACAGTATCTAACATCAACATAGAGCAGCTAACTGATAAGTGGGAGTTTGAGGACGCACTTAAATTGTTAGAAGTACGCTGGACCGCAATAGACAGCTTACATTGGGAAATAGACAGTGAATTAGATGGCAAAGACTTGGATTATGAAGCCAAGTTCAGCAAGAGTGAAAAACAGTACAACATGTTAAAGAAGGAGATTAATAAAAAGATGTGGTCAGTTTCGCACAGAGAAAAATCAACACCAACATTAGATATCCCTGTGTTTAGCGGCAGCTACACACAGTGGGTGTCCATGATGGATTTATTCAATGAAGCGATTCACGAAAACCCAACATTATCACAGGCTCAAAAAATGCAAATTTTAAAAAGTAAACTAAAGGGTGAAGCAGAGAGGTTAATCCAACATTTATCAATATCGTCAAACAATTACACAACATCCTGGAACATTTTAAATCATCGTTATAACAATGAACGCCTTATTTTTACGTCACATATTAATGTTTTATTCAGCCTTCCAACAATGCAACAATCATCGTTGTCTCACATCAAGAAAATGCACGATGTAACCATCGAAACACTTCATGCCATTAAAAACCTTGGCGTGGATACCACTATGTGGGACCCAATAATAGTCCATATTTTATCTCAGAAATTGGACGCAGAAACTTATGCCGATTACGTCGAATCAGTTAAAAACCCACGAGCGTTACCTGTCCTACAAGAACTATTAGACTTTCTCGAGAGTAAGTTTACTGTGCTCGAAACATCATCTCGACGTAAACAAGAAATATCTTCTCAAAAATCGAACAATCTTCAGTCAGGATTTCAACATTTTACATCATTAAATCAGAAAAAACAACATTTTAATACCTATCGACCTAGCAACGGAAACCCGATTGCGAAAACATTTCATGTCTCCGGTTACACATGCCCACTTTGTAAAAATGAACATGGCATTTATAATTGTCGGCCTTTTTTGCAAATGTCAAAAGAAAAGAAACTGATAACGATAAACAGACTAGGTATTTGCGTAAATTGCTTATTTTCACATAACGGAAAACAATGTAATTCATCAAAAACATGTCGCAAATGTCCTGGAAAACATAATACTCTAATTCATGACGCCTTACAACAGTCTAAATCGGATGCTGATGCAGTTTTATCTATGAGCGTCACTTCTAGCTCACATACATCTCTGGATGACTATTCAGAAGTACTGTTAGCAACAACCCAACTGAAGGTTCTGAAAGCAGACGGAACTTACCATAACATGAGGGCGTTGATTGACCAAGGCTCTCAAATATCCATTATAACAGAACACGCCGCCCAAACCTTAGGTTTAAAACGAATGAAGTGTAAAGGTGTGGTGTTTGGAGTAGGTCAGCGCGAAAGTAACTGCAAGGGGAAAATTAACATAACATGCTCGTCAATGTATAACAATTACACATTTAACACAGAAGTATTTATTATGAACAACCTCATAAAAAATCTACCTAACAAAACATTCGCTAAACCAACGTGGTCTAACATTGAGAACATTAACTTAGCTGATCCCGAATTTTACAAAAGCCGTCCCGTTGACCTTCTTCTGGGCGCAGATATCTATACAAACATTATTTTAGGAGGAATAATTAAAGGAAATGACGTGTCACAACCAATGGCGCAACAAACGCAGCTGGGTGGCTCCTATGTGGAAGTGCCCAAACATTTCAGTATAACGTCATAATTAATAACATAGAAGACATACAACAATTTTGGGAGATGGAAGAGATAATAGAGGATGGAGATATGTCTTCAAAAGATATTTACTGTATTGATTATTTTCAAAACACAACAACACGTAATGAACAAGGAAAATATGTCGTAAGACTACCAATGAAACAGAATTTTGAATCACAGCTCAAAACCAAAAGCCTTAGCGCAATTTCATAATCTGGAAAACAAACTGAAAAGACAGGAACATTTGGCCATAGCATACAAGACTTTTATGAGGGAATATCAAGAATTACATCATATGGAAATTGATAATAGCAACATGACATCAGTCGAATGTTATTTACCTCATCACGGCGTAGAACGTGCTGAGTCAACAACAACAAAATACAGGGTGGTCTTTAATGCGTCGTCGAAAACATCTACAGGTCGATCACTTAACGATCTTATGTACAAAGGGCCCAATTTACAACAAGACTTGCAACTTTTGCTGTTGAAATGGAGAAAATATCAGTATGCCTTCACAGCCGATATTGAAAAAATGTACCGGCAAATATTAGTTAACGATAATGACCAATATTTACAGAAAATTGTCTGGAGAGACTCATTAGACTTACCTGTACAAACTTCCCTGTTAACGACAGTAACATATGGCACTAAATCAGCACCGTTCCTGGCCATGATGACTTTAAAAAGATTAGCAGCAGATGAACATGACAGATTCCCTGAAGCAGCACAGGTCCTAGAACAATCATTTTACATGGATGACCTGGTCCATGGAACTCATTCTCTAACAGATGCTATTAAATTAGTGAAAGATCTCGATAAACTACTTAAAACAGGGGGTTTTAACTTAAGGAAGTGGGCGACAAACAACCCTGAAATACTAGCAAACATCTCTGATGAACAAAACAGTGACAACAACAATATTATATTCAATTTTAAAACAGAAAACACATCGAAGACTCTCGGCCTCTGCTGGAATCCTGTAAAAGATCAATTTATATTCAAGTATGAATTATCCCCACAAACATCAAAGCTAACTAAGCGCATACTGTTATCTGAAATCTCGAAAATCTTCAATCCGTTGGGGTGGCTCGTACCAATTACAAGAAAAATGAAATTATTATTTCAAAAAGTCTGGAAAACTAACACACAATGGGATGAAGAGGTGTCACATGACATAAACAAAGAGTGGTCAAAAATACGTGGAGAGATAAACGAAGTTATAAATAGCTTTAAAATTCAACGATGGATATTGAGTAATGAGTATGACGTCATAGAATTGCATGGGTTCTGTGACGCGTCAATGGAAGCTTATGGGTGTATTGTATATGCTCACGTGAAAAAACAAAAACAAGTTGTTCTTGTGGCCGCTAAATCAAAGGTTGTGCCAATCAAAAAGACTAACATTACCAAAACTGGAGTTATGCGGAGCTTATTTATTAACAAAGCTAATAAGCAAAATAAAACAGGCATTACAACAACATAACATTGAAACCTTCGGGTGGACTGACTCCCAAGTCGTTTTAGGTTGGCTGAGAGGAGAACCAGACCGATGGAAGCCTTTCGTGGCAAACAGAGTACAGAAAATAACAGAGATAATGCCAGAACATAATTGGAGTTACGTAAAAACTGATGAAAACTCAGCAGATTCGGCAAGTCGAGGCTTATTCCCTAATCAAATTAAAGAAATGCTAGAAACTTAAAGTTAAATAAAATGTTTATCACTAGTCCTCATCTAATCACAACCGCGGCGTAGGTGGCTTTGATAATCACTACCAAAGCGCTGCCGCCACTGAGCTACGAACACCACAGGTAAAGGAGCTTAATTTGGGCCAATTTACAGAAATAATTAGGCTAGTCACTTTAAGATTTTCACACATTACACATACACACATTATCGCGATAAATAAAGTTTGAAGGTAAAAGTGTTTACCTTCAAATTCAGCCCGACGTTTCGAATGCGTTGCAGCGTCCGTGGTAGACTGTAGTCTACCTGTCACCACGATATATTTATCGATTTATTTATCGCGATAAGACCTGTGTGTATGTGTAATAGTTAGGTTTTGAATGGTCGTTGAACGTCCAGGCGGCGAGCGCGACATCGTGGTGGAGGTGCCGGCGCACGTGTCGCGCAGCACCTCGGGCTCCAGCGCGGCGCCGCGCGTGGACACGGCCGACTGCTTCGAGATCGAGGACCTGGACGACGCCGGCTGGGAGTTCGTCTCTCGCCCCGCCGAGCCGCTGCCCAACGGTCAGTGTCCACTGCCCACTGCCCAGTGCCCCAGCCGCCCTGCTGGCAGGTGCAGTGGCGCGGGCGGCTGCAGCTGCACTGGATGCCCTTTCTACTATCGCTCACTTGTGTAATCGATTACAATCAAATTCAACCGATAAAAGTTGGGCAATCTGGAGGATAAGATACACTAATGAATCAGACTCGAAAGGTCGAAGTATAATAATGACTTTAGGACCGAAATTAAAGTAAAATACAACTAGTTTGTAGGAAAATTATAGCTGGATTTCAGGAAACGTTACAATCTTTTCATTTCCAAACTGTCGAATCCTCATGCTTGAGATTATTATAGAATTTAATTATTAAATTAATAAAATTTAAGTACTATAAAAAGCCTTTAATTATCATGTTTTTGTAAATAAGTATTATTAAACATACGGAACCCCTCAGCTCGCCAGACCCAAAAAACGATAGTGTGACGATTTGACCAGGCTTCCAGGGAAATGGGAAACTTTTTTGTTGGACAGAGATCGGTAAAGTATTTCGGGGGAGACTTTTTCCCAGCAGTGGGATGATACAGGTTAAAAAAACCTCAGCTCAGCAGAAAAAGAATATAACAACGCAGCCTCCTGCGACCGCTCGGGGTTTCATGAACCTAAACATTTTCAGATTCCGAGGTGCTAATAGTAGAAAATGAAAACCAACCAACGCGTGAGGCGCAGCGGCCTCCCGTCGACCGTGCGGGGGGCACTCGGGCGGGGGAGCACGCGGCGGGGGGGCACGCGGCGGGGCGGCAGGCGGCGGAGGGGCACAGTGAGGAGGGGCAGGCGGCGGACCGGCTGGGCGCGCGGCTGGGCGCGACTCCGCAGCGCGCCGCGTCGGAGCTGGAGCTGCGGCGCGACGCGGCGCGCGACGCCGACACCACCAGCCTGCAGGACGAGCCGCTGATGACCCGGCAGACAGGTAACACATACGATTACCTTGTGAAGAACATTCGTTATTTTCTATATGCGAATGCCTGTTAATAGCTACGTTTATATGATAACTCTGTTCTCATAGATTGTGTCAATGCTGTTGGTGTTCCGAATAAAATAAAATATTACGCAAAGTGGAAGACGCTGAGGCGGTCACGCTCCCTGTTCTCCTTACCGGAAATAAAAGTGTGCTTTCCAACTACACATTGATCCCGATAGGTGTCGCGTTGTGTTCGGTCTGTAACCACAAAAAAAAATGGGTCAAAAATGTTTTTAATTATCTGCAAACAATAACATCTCACATAGGTCTTTTGTAAAGTAAGAGACGTCATTTATATACAGTAGGAATAGCGGGAGTCCTAATATAGATTCTTGCGGTACACCCATTGTTGGAGTTAACTCTGAAGACTCAGTTTCATCGATACACAGTTTTTTAGTTCTGTCTGTGAGATTAGAGGTTATTCAATTTAAAGATTTCTTTGAAATATCAATATGTATTTTTTTTTAAGTTGGATGATTTACGCGACCGAAACCTTGGGATCACAGAAGACATGGCACAAAGCATCCAGCTTACTATCCCAAGCATCAAACACGTGTTTTAGGAGTGCAACTCCAACATCAGTAGTACTTATACCTGGAAGGCGATCGGCCTTAGGTCCGCTCCACTAATGGGGGCCGTGTCGTCGGACCTCAGGGTCGTAATTGTCGAAACCCCATACTAGAGGGCGTGATCGGGCCAGTGTCGAGTGCGACCGCGACTGACCGCTATACTCGCTCGTAGGGGAGGGGCGCACGCATCACAGATGATGATTGGCGTTCGGTGTCGAGATTTTCAATCCGGCGACGCGAAAGTTCAAAACTTTCTACACTTATTTATTTATTTCTAAATGGAAAACAAATATAGATAAAATAGTAAGAAACAAGTATGCCTTGAACAGTTTTCGCGAATAGAAATGTATATAATCCAAAATCTAAAAACTACATATTTCTTTAACAGAGTTAAGCAAAGGATAACAGACAAAACAGAATTACAAACAATAAGCTTAAAGCCACATCAAAATGAATTTTAAAGAAATGAAAGTGTCACCAAGTTACACTTCGAAAAATTCAGTATTAATTTTATTCTTAAAATAATTGGGTCTCGCCGTAAATAGATCAACATGTTCTGAATAATTACGGTTAAAGTTTTTAAATACCCTGTTGAAATAAGAATTCCGTCTATAATTTGTAGTACTTGCATCAACATGGAGTCTGAGATGATTTCTCCTGGAGTTGGCACGAACTGGTAATTGTATCTTGACCCTAGATAGAAGCATTTTTACCATTTGTTAGGTTTTGAAGAAATGTTAGGTCATTTTTACCGTTTGTTAGGTTTTGAAGAAATGTTAGGTCAGCTGCCTCTCTCCGCAGTTTTAGTGGAAGTAAGTAATGACGTTGGCAGTTTTCGATGTAGTTAAAACTTGAGTTTAACCGGTGCTTATAATTTAAAAATCTTAGAAACTTTTTCTGAATTTTTTCAATTTTGTTTACATATAATTCATATTGAGGATTCCAAGCTTGACATGCATATTCTAGTTGACTTCTTACTAGTGAACAGTACAGGATTTTAAGCGATTTTACCATTTTAAAATTTTTCGTGATTCTATTTATAAATCCTAGTGTCTTTGTGGCTTTAGATGTAGTAGATAATTTCAACATGTTTGTCAAGGAGAAGCTTAGAATCTAATGTTACACCGAGATCTCTCGTGTGGTCAGTACGTTGGAGCGACTGTTGGTTTAGTGTATAATTAAAACATAATGCGTTTCGAGATCTGGTGAATGTAATACAATTGCATTTAGAGACGTTTAGTTCAAGTTTGTTAATTACACAATAACGCTGTAACCTGTCAAGATCATGCTGTAACTGTACACAATCGTTTATTGAGCATGTTTTTTTATATACTTTCATGTCATCAGCAAATAATAAGTATTGAGAATTAACATAGCATTTATGAATGTCATTAACAAATTATGTATACATTAGAGGTCCTAAAATTGAGCCTTGCGGGACGCCAGATGGAATGGCAGAGAAGCGTGAATGTGAAGAATACCCGTTAAGAACCACAGTCTGACATCGGTCTGTAATGTAGGAGGTTAGTATGTAGGTAGCTATGTGTGTGCTGTGACACCACGCTAACATACGGCGTTATTATAATAAACCAGTGCATCACGAGCAGCCCGTCGTTTTACTCGTTCCCATATTTACCAGTGGCGACGTCCGATAACTACCCACTTTAAAAAATAAATAAATAGTTAAAATGTCCTCTGTTTCGATGAGTTTTGGAATTATTTCTAACTTTGATCATCAACAGCAAGACTGGATCACTTACAGGAGCCGTCTACAGCAGTGGTTCATAGCAAATGGAATAGATGATACCGTGGACAAAGGAGGAGTAAAACAACGGGCGATTTTACTAAGTGCACTCACCGAGAATTCCTACCAACTTGCTAGTAACCTGATATTGCCTAAATCACTGGACGAAGTGAACTATGCTGAAATTGTGGAAGTTTTAGATAAACATTTTACACCAAAGAGATGTGGCTTCGCGGAGCGGCACTATTTTTACATGGCGGTGCAACGGTCCGGTGAAACGCACACTTAGTGGGCGGCCCGTATTAGAGGCCTAGCAGCACATTGCAATTTCAAAAACCTCGAAGAGGTGCTGTTGGATAAATTCGTGATGGGAATGTTACACGGTCCGGAACGGGAAAAACTCTTCGCAACGGAGATCGAGAAGCTATCCTTGAGGGCAGCAGTAGATCTGGCGGAGAGCGTGCGCTGTGCTCGCATGGCAGCGGCAAGCTCGTCAGCGGGGACCGAAGGAGACCCCGTCTTTAAGATAGGAAATAAGTCGAAATCTAACGGCAATTACAGTGAAAAGTGCTTAGTGTGCGGTAGGAAAAACCATAAAGCGAGCGAATCTCGATTTGCAAGCTATAAGTGTAATAAGTGTAACGTGAAGGGACACTTGCGCAAAATGTGTAAACAGGTCAATTATGTGGAGTCAGGCGAGGTGAGCGAGGGCGAGGACGATGGTACGTTTTTTAATATTCGTTCACAGGACGGTGCTCCGATGACACAAATTATTTCTATCAACCACATTAATTTAAGTTTTGAGATCGATAGCGGTTCTTCAGTTACGGCAATATCAAACAAAACCTACAAATCATTATTTAGCGTCGTTCCTTTATCACCGTGTAAAAAAAACTTGATTAGTTATACGGGAAGCGCGATAAAAAGTTTAGGCATTGCGCGGTTGCCAGTGACGTGCTCGTGACTAAAATGCTCGACGTGTACGTTATTGATAACGGCGGGCCACCACTACTTGGCCGCGATTTTATTGCCTTGTTCAAACTCGAGTTAACGCCTATAAATTTTTGCAATTTAACCTCTGACGACCGTGAATTACAGGCTCTTCTTAAAATTTATTCAGAAGTATTTTCAGACAACTTAGGGTGTTTTAATAAATACAAAATAAAATTACAATTAAAAGAGGGAGCTAAGTCCGTATTTTTTAAAGCACGACCAGTCCCCTTTTCGCTCAGAGATAAAATTGACCAAGAACTAAATAGGTTAATTCAGATAGGGGTCATTGAGCCCGTAGAATGTTCTGAATTTGCTTCGCCAATAGTTCCAGTACTAAAACATGATGGCTCAGTCCGACTTTGCGCCGATTACTCTCAAACTATTAATAAACAGCTGCTACTAGAAAAATATCCTTTACCAACGGTACAAGAATTATTTACCAAGTTACATGGCGGTATACAATTTTCCAAACTCGATATGTCTTCAGCTTACAATCAGTTGGAAATAGTTGACGATGCAAACATAACTTGTATAAATACACATAAAGGATTATTCAAGTACAAAAGATTAGTATTTGGCTTGTCATCGGCACCAGCCATATTTCAAAGGGCGATGGAGAGCATTTTAGGGTTGGAAGGGGTACTATGTTTTTTGGACGATGTTTTAGTGACAGGCGAAACCAAAATTATCCACATGGAAAGACTAAAAAAGGTATTGCAAATTTTGAGAGATGTAGGGTTAACTTTACGAAAAGATAAGTGCGAATTTTTCAAAAACGAAATCACGTATCTAGGCTATGTTATTGATAAAAATGGTATTAAAAAATCGTCGGAAAAGGTAAAAGCTATAGTCGAAGCGCTGAGGCCTAAGAATTTAAGTCAATTACAATCATTTCTGGGGTTAATAAATTATTACCGAAATTTCGTCCCGAATGCTTCTAGCATTTCATCCCCACTGTACGACCTTTTAAAAAAAGGTACCAAGTGGGAATGGGCCAGTGTACATGAGCAGGCATTTAGTCAAATTAAAAATATTTTAGCCTCAGATAAAGTTTTAACTCATTTTGATATTAACGCTAAAACTATTTTAACGGTGGATGCGTCACCAAACGGGTTAGGGGCCATATTGTCACAAGAAGGGCCTGATGGGTTAGAAAGACCGATTTCTTTTGCTTCGAGAACTTTAAATTCTGCCGAAAAAAAATACTCTCAAATCCAAAAAGAAGCAACAGCTATTATATTCGGTGTAAAACGTTTTCATCAGTTTTTATATGCAAGGTCCCAACCATTCATCTTAAGAACTGTTCGCAAGCCCCTAGTGTCCATTTTTGGCCCTCACCGCGGCATTCCAGAGATATCAGCAAATCGCGTTCAAAGATACGCAATATTTCTTTCAAGTTATAATTACGTAATAGAATATGTTCGTAGCGGTGATAACTGTGCGGATTATTTATCACGAGCGACGCTTCCCGAGCCTAGTGCGCGCCGCGCGGAGCAAAGGCGCGGAGGCCCGAGGCCCGCACTCGTAGCTCGAGCGCGGCAGCGGCGGGGCGCGCGTGGGCAGCGCCCGCGCACTATGAGTCCGCCGCATATGTTAATTTTGTAGTGGAGGGCTCGCTCCCGGTCACACTAGATCAGGTACGCACTGAAACCGGTAATGATACGACACTCATTAGGGTGATGGACTTTGTTGGGAGGGGTTGGCCACCAAAATTAAAAGATAAATTGTAAAACCCTATTTTTTGTGCAGACCCCAACTATCAATCGAGAATAGCATTCTAATGCGCGGCCATAAGGTTATTATTCCGAAAACATTGCAACACAAAGTGCTAACTGAATTGCACAATTCGCATTTAGGCATTGTTAAGACCGAGTGTGAGGCCCGATCTAAATTTTGGTTTCCAGGTGTAGACCAGGCTATTGAGAACCTTATTAAAAATTGTTCCCAATGTAGTTCAGACTTACGTTCGTCTCCACCTCGATCTAAAGTCATGCCATGGCCATATCCAAATGTACCGTTTTATAGGATCCATATGGATTTTTAGGTCCCATACAAAATCAAATGTTTTTAGTCGTTATTGATGCACATTCCAAATGGGTTGAATGTTTTAATATGAAAAATAATATAACATCATCATCAGTAATAAATAAGTTATATGAATATATGTCTCGATTTGGAAATCGGGGCGTTATGTAATTGATATGCACAATAAGTTGCTGAAATATTTGTTTGACTACCGTAACTCAGTGCACACAACGACTCGTCAATCGCCGGCGATGTTAGTGTACGGGAGACAGCTTCGATCTAGACTAGATTTCTTAAATCCATCTTCGTCTTCGCCCCCGCATACCTATCTGACTAACTTGGTACGACACAAACAGTGCTTACAGGCTAAATACCACGGAGGTGTCAAAAGAAAAAACTATTCTGTGGACAATTAATTAAGTTTAAAAGTTACATAAATAAGAATAAATTTAAATGGACAAAGGGAATCATTATTAAGCCACTCGGGACTGTTTTATTCGTGGTAAGGGACTTACAAACTAGAAAAGACACTGTACGACACAAAAACCAAATAATTTCTTGTACAAAAGATAATGATAAAGAAAACGTCACAAATTATAATAATCTGTTTGATGACTTTGTAACAACAGAAAACTCTTCTGAATCTAATGAGGGAGAGAGGAATAGAGTGAGTGATGCGACCGACGAGGCAGATGATCAACAAACAGACACACATGATGTTGAGTCACCTGTGATTACGCCTGAGTCAGCTGATTCTCCTTCGAGTTCTTCATCCCCGCCGGTCGGCGGCGCATCGGCCAGGGGTGCAGGCTAATTTAGTGTTACGTAATATTCCCCGAGTAGACTACAAGTTCTTCTAAACCATGTCTAACTTTAATTTGAATATTGTGTACTTATGTATTACTAGAAATAAAGGTGGAGGGATAGTATGTAGGTAGCTATGTGTGTGCTGTGACACCACGCTAACATACGGCGTTATTATAATAAACCAGTGCATCACGAGCAGCCCGTCGTTTTACTCGTTCCCATATTTACCAGAGGTAAACCATCTGAAAAGATCACCATGGATACCAGCTACCTGTAGCTTGGTGAGCAGGATCACGTGATCAATTCGATCAAATGCCTTAGTGTAGTCAGTATATATAGTGTCGACTTGGCCTCCAGACTGCATACCAGAAGATACATCCTCCGTAAACGCTATAAGGTTACTGACTGGATCTTCCCCTTAAAAAACCATGCTGCTGAGGTATGAAGGTATGTTTGAGAGCTGCATATACTTGTTGGTGAACCAGTTTCTCCAATACTTTGGCCAATATACAGAGCTTAGATATTGGTCTATAATTATCAATTTCGCGCTGGGAGCCTTTCTTGTGTATGGGAGTGACTGTAGCAGTTTTCCAGATCATAGGTACAATACCCTCACCAACAGAACGTCTGAATAAGAAACTTACTGGGAAAGCCAGGCTACCTGCGCATTTTGATATTAAGATTGGATGTAAACCGTCAGGGCCCGCCGACTTGTTACAGTCAAGTGATTCTAAAATTTTGCAGACTTGATCCTCCACAATGTTAATAGTACAAATATCAGGTGAGGCCATGACTGACTCGTCATAAATGGTTGAAACAGCCAATTATTTTGGCGGCATTTCGCCACTCCACCTCGAGTTGCCAGCTCTTCCAACGAATTACTAGTTATACCAACAGATGTAAGATGCGATTAAGGCGAGTGTAGTCGCCAAATATAAACTAGCATGTGGTTTTAGGAGCTTACTACTTAAGCCCAAATTGTCTCGTCTCCCTCGACAGAAAACAGTGGTCTTCGCAACTGTTTCCTAACCACCCAACTTACTTAGAGGTATCACCCACTAAAAACATGCGATGTACCACGCAACGTGTTGGTAATACATGGGCACCCGTGTTCTGGATTGCTGTCCATGCATCACCCACTTACGGCATGTTATGCCGGGCCTCAGGCATAGGGAACGGGTGATCTTGTACACACGGGATCACCCCAGACTGGCAGACTGTGCAATGTGAGCATGGAGCCCCCGCCCGTCGCTCACTAGTCTGCTGGAGGGGGGAAGGTAAACTCGGCGTGACGTCGTCTCCTCCTCCTCCTCCTTCGACGACAGATCAGGTCAGCAAGAGGATTGTCGTCCTGACCCGTTTCGCGGCCTCCTTTTGCGACATGGCGTCGTCGCAAAAGGCGGCCACTGCCCCCCGCACGCCCTCGCCGCCCGACATAGGTCTCACTATGCTCGGAGCTATCCCACCACAGAGGTCAGAGTACGGCGACCTCCAAGTTTGCGTTTCCCTGAGCCGAGTTGTGGTTCTGTCCGCAGAGCCGGGCACGCAGCCGGTGGCGCTGGAGCAGATGCGGTCGGCGGCCGAGCTGGAGGCGCTGAGCGTGAAGCAGCTGAAGGCGCTGCTGGCGCGCAACCGCGTCGCCTACGCCGGCTGCCTCGAGCGCCGCGACCTGCTGGAGCGCGCCCAGCGCCTGTGGCGCCACCACGCCGCGCTGCGGGACGGTGCGTACACTCGCCCACACTCGCCCACACTCGCCCGCGCACCCGCGTCGCCTACGCCGGCTGCCTCGAGCGCCGCGACCTGCTGGAGCGCGCCCAGCGCCTGTGGCGCCACCACGCCGCGCTGCGGGACGGTGCGTACACTCGCCCACACTCGCCCACACTCGCCCGCGCACCCGCGTCGCCTACGCCGGCTGCCTCGAGCGCCGCGACCTGCTGGAGCGCGCCCAGCGCCTGTGGCGCCACCACGCCGCGCTGCGGGACGGTGCGTACACTCGCCCACACTCGCCCACACTCGCCCGCGCACCCGCGTCGCCTACGCTGGCCGCCTCGAGCGCCGCGACCACCTAACGATCTTTTTAAGTACACCAATAGTCTATTTTCCACCTCACGCGTCTATTTATCGATGTTCGCTGGTATTGCAGAGATCGACAACCTGCCGCTGGAGGAGTGCTGCAAGATCTGCATGAGCGCGCCGCTGGAGTGCGTGCTGCTGGAGTGCGGGCACATCGCCGCCTGCACCGCCTGCGCCAAGCAGCTGGCCGAGTGCCCCATCTGCCGCCAGTACGTCGTGCGCGCCGTGCGCTGCTTCCGCTCCTGAGCGGGGCCCGCCGCGCCGGGGCTGCGGGGCCCACGTCGCGCCCGCACCGCGCGCTTGGGCTAGCGAGGGGGCCCCACGTCGCGCCGGGGCTAGCGAGGGGACCCCACGTCTCACCCGCCCACACTATTCCCTGACGCAAAAGAGTCGGATGCCACGCTCTATACGACGTGCGATCTGTTGAATTATGATTGAAATATTTTAATCACAAAAAAAACTAGAAAAATAAAGGAAAATGTTCAATCGATCGTAACCCGTCTCCCGTTGCTTTAATTTGCATAGCTGCGTCCCGCGACCTCGCTTTTTGTCAATGTTCAAACGAATGGGTATTGTATCATCACTGTAGTACTCGATAGCGATCGATTTACTAAACCTTTAGTGATCGATCACTAAACCACACACTTCAGTGATGACCGCGACGCAGCTGTGCAAATAGCGAAAAGAAAAATAATGAGATAAAAAAAAATGTATTCAACATCATAACGTCTTTCGTGTATTAAAATAATCATAAAAAGTGTACGTAATGGCATTGTTTCCTGCGGTCAGTTCCGTCTTTATCATAAGGGCCCTTACCCAGGGCCCCCAGCCTAACGGGGGGCCCAAGGCGCTTACAAAAAAACTTGAACTGGACCTGTTAAAGATTAATTATACACATTATGTATAGATTATGTTTTTATTCTTTAACTAGCTGTTGCCCGCAACTTCGTTCGCGTGGGCTTTAGTATTCATAAAGGATTTTGTGTATAACTTTATTTTTTTCTCTCATAAGAACCTTCTCCTAACAATAATTAACACAACAAAAAAAGAATTAGCGAAATCGTTCCATCCGTTCACGCGTGATGCGATGACCAAGGGAAATAGAGATTCATTTTTATATATTCAATAAATAGATAACATGTTCTTTCTTGTTATTTATTTTTACTATGAATTGGGGCCCGGAATTCTTGTGTGCCCCAGGGCCCCGGGATATGTTGAGACGGCCCTGCCTGCGGTGCGCAATCGTTACGTTCCTACAATAGCTTGTCCGTAGTTTAGTGGTGATTCAATTTGTAAAAGGAAAACTGATTTTCAATACAATTTTAGCAAAACCACCGACGTTAGTGTATATTTTATTAACCAATTTTGTTCAATTGCTTGTGCCAGTAAGCTAGTACAGCACAATCAACAGTAGATATTCGTTTTGAAAACCAGTTATCCTTATTAAAGACTTAAATAACGCTTGTCCTCAGACAATACTGTGTAGACATACCCATCTTAGATAGATTCTATGCCAAAAGTACAGAACTGAGTATGTAAATATCATATTTTTACATTTTTTATAGTAGCCGATGTATCATTTAAAGATGTTGCGGTGTCAAACTTCCCTTACTCGGAGGTGCAGTGTTCCTACAGCGTGTAAGGAAATAATCAATCAAACAATCAATCAAGGGCTAATTCTGCTGCTTCAATACAACTACCTACCTTTGGAACTGTCAAAATCATTTATTCAATTTAGGACAGAAAATTGTCACTTATGAACGTCAATAATAACATTATTGGCCCGTATGGGGCAGAACATGTCTCTTTATTTTTTGGGCCCTACTAGCGCTTCGAGACAAGACACAGACAATGACAAACTGACTATCGGAACAATCTTACCGAATTATATATGAAAATTATGATTACATGTCGTCTTTCTGTCTAAGGCTGCGTGTTGACCTTAAGTTTTATTGATTTTACATTTTAGAATCTGGCACTTTTAGTGTATCTTCTTTCCGATTTATTCACAGAACTTGCCGGTAACTAGTACTTTAACCATTTTTTTGTCGTAGAGGGATGCTATCATCCTGCAAGGATTTGGGCCTACGCTGGATTTGCAATTTGAAAATTTTATAACATGTACCATGAGCCCTCTGCGTTACATATTCGCGGCTACTAACATTCGTTGTGAGCTTTTTAGTTTTAGTAAAATTTATTAATGTCGTCCGCGCCTCGCCCCACAGGCCCCGCAGGCCCCGCAGCCCCACAGGCCCCGCAGCCCCGCCCTGCGCACGCGCCTGCAGCCGCGCACTCGCCTAAACTAGAATCAGCCAGAACAAATCGTGCCTCAGCGTCAGTCTGGATAGATTATAGTTTTAGGTGGGAAAAGACTTGAACTTTTTCGTATGGAACCTGGCATACCTAAAGTTGCAAGTATCTACAATAGGATATTTGCCTTGTACTAAAATTCACTTAATTAATAATTTAGTTTGATAGTTTTCACCATATGGAACCGAAACATATCGGTAGTTACTAAAAATAGTACATGATTACTGTAAAAAATGCATTTTTGAATGTTATATTTTTGTCGGTATTTTACATTGTCAAAAACGCCGGCCACAATGACAGGCACGTCACCATTGAGTAACTTTGTTCTAGAACTGACATCGCAAAGCGAGATTTTGCGCTACGCTCGCACAAGGTATGAGTAGAGTAGCCAAGAGCGACTGTCGACGAAGGTTTTTTAACATGCCCGTTCTAGTACTTTATAACTCAATGGATATTTAAAGGTTCGTGACGTCACAAACAAGTACATCATGGCCGACGGCGTTTTCGCAGGCTTTTAAAAACGTAAAGAATGAATTACAATTTTTTAATTATATTCAAAGGTTTAAAATTGAAATAAAATTGTTGACGCTTTATTTGAATATAATACCAACATAATAACTCTATTTCAGAAAACAGTCAAATAGCCTATTACGTTATTTTGGTGTACACCTATGAAACATACGCCAATCGATAGAAAAAATAATTACAAACAACAAATACTTTTTACAAAATGTCGTAAATGAAATACTTCGTTCAGAATGGGCTAGTTTCCTAAAAAAATCTAATAAGTCCGTTAGTTGGATTAACAGAAATTATTGGACACGTATTTTTTCTTTTCTCAATCAAACTAAATATTATGGAGATATAGACCGTTAAAGTTCCGCGTAAATACAAATACAAAATCTTTATTTGCTATTAAACGTCACGCCTTG
Source organism: Anania hortulata (assembly GCA_963576865.1). Classification (NCBI taxonomy): domain Eukaryota; kingdom Metazoa; phylum Arthropoda; class Insecta; order Lepidoptera; family Crambidae; genus Anania; species Anania hortulata. The sequence goes on along the minus strand of OY756391.1, from coordinate 23,513,593 downwards.
CGACACTTTAGCAGGGCGTGACGTCACATGCTCACTTTGATGCGTTTTATCTTCGTAATTTTTTGTTTGATTGACAAAAGACAAAATATGGGTCCAATATTTTTAGATAATCTAACTGACGGACTAAATAGAATAATAATTTGTTGACCCAGGAAACTAGCCTATTTCAGTTTGAATATGTAATATTTACTTTTATTTACATATTCAATTCAAACTGATATTCTAAACGTAATTTTAGGTATGCCAATAGGGTTCGACAGAGGCGACTTTACCTATGGTGCAGGGCGTGCGTGGCCCGCGGGCGCAGCGCACTTAGTACCCATTCCATTTAGACCACGCGCTTACTGGGGGGCGCGATGTTTGCACACGGGCGCTACGTGGGCTAGAGACGCCTCTGAGGTTCGATGCCGTTTGACATTAGAATCACATATGCCAGGGTAACTTTGAGTTCAGTAAATGGAACTTGCACCGATATAACTTCGACAACTTCTATTGGTTGATAAGTACCGCCTTTAGCCGCTCGGCAAAGTTGCCTCAAGCCTGGCCAGCGCAGCGTAGGATGTCCACCTACTATGTATTATTGAGTATTATATAATTATCCGTGATTGTAATGTTACATTTGCGTTGCATTGGACGTGATTTCGCGGTCAGGCCGCGGCCCTCAAGGCGCGATGCACTCTGCCTTCGACGCAGCGGGTGCCCTGAGCGGGGTTCTCGATGTTTAGTGATGTATGAAGGTAGAGGCGCCTTAGTTCTCCCCTCCACATGTATGTATAACGGCACTCGACACGCTTGTAATATGTTAATGTATAAGTCGCAAAATCTCTTTATTTTTTTACATATCATATTTATCTTATCAACATTAGCATGTGTATATTTTGGGAGTATCCCTTTGTTTTGTTATCTTCTAAATTGTTCGTCCGTGTATATTTACGACAGGAGTATGAAGTGTAAAACTTTAAAATCAGCGGTTAAACTTCCAAACATGCATGATGAATTAAATAATAATTGTATAGACAGCATCTGACACTTCAATCGGCATATGTGTGAGAAGGACAAAGCGCTACAATTTTTTTTAACTGTAGTATGTTCTTTCATCCATATGCCAATAAACTGCTGGGACTTGTACATTCTAGAATAGTAGAATCCTTTACTCGTAGATTGCTAGCGACAATACGGGCTGTGTAATGTTTATTTTTATATCGTATCGCTTAGGTGACTATAATTTAAGATTACTGCTTTCTTGTGTTAAAAAAAATCTTCTAGTGGTATATTTTGCTGTCGCTTCGTAAATAAAAAACCATAAAAATGCAAAGAACTCCATTTTATGATCCATAAATTTCAAGATGTTTTCATAAATTCAACTGTCACTTTATTTAAGGTGCAAAAATTAATTAATTTTTAACCTATATTTATAAAATAACAATGTCATCTTTTTCTATAATGTATAAGTTAGTACTTAACGCGCACGAGATTAATGCCATAGGGAAGCACACTGCACATTTGTCCCGACAGGTGTCGCTTTGTGTTTGGTCTGCCCGTTAAAGTTGCTAAGTTATCAAACTTGCGTCAAACACACAATATTATGTAATTATACACAATAATTGCATTAATTCTGTCCATTAACAAACACATTTTTAGTTGCTACCTGCACTAGCGCCTGTCTAGCAATCTTTAAAATAATAGTTACAAAAGTTAGGGAGGTTTTTTCACCCTAAAGAACTAAAAAAAATGGTAAATACGAATGCATGTTTTTGCCGAATAAATACGACACGGGCGGTACTGGCACGCAAATATTTGTCGAATGAATCCGACACAAGCTAAACGAACGAAGCACTGACATTTACATGTACAGACAACAGCTCGTCACCTACCACATATCGTCCAATTTTCACAATTGATATTAACCTCTACGTGTTGGACTTAAAGTTGAAAATCGGTTCAATGATCATTAACATTTTGGGTAGGTTGGCCTGCCGTTGCTGTACATTAGTTGACAGTACTAAACACACTGGCGCCATCTGAGATTAGCTTTGCGTGTACTTCCCCATTTGGACATCATGGCGCAGGATTTTCGGTCCGGTACCTAGTAAAAAGTGAACAGTTGTTTTACCTAAAGATGCCACGTCTATTGAGCGCCTAAATGCGGCAACTCGTGTGCGTTTCTTTTTAATACGTCTAAATAAATTTGTAAAGGTGTCACCTTCGTCCTGGCTCTAAAACATGTCGACCGTGATTAATCTAAGCGGCGGAGGTTGTAAATAGAAGCCATATTTTTTGTAAATTAAAATTATTTTATTCCATTATTGTATGAATGCAAAAAATAAATAAATCGTTACACTGTAATGTGGGTTTTATTTAATTGATCTACAGAACTATGAATCGAGGAAAAAATTAGCGGGGATATAAATTTTGGTCGAGTCGCAATAACTTTTCTAATGGCTGATCTATTCCTCGATTTCATTTGGTCCCATAATAGTATAAAAGTTGTTCATTAACATGAGTACATAGAGCACATACCCTATAGAGTAGAAATGTCATATGATTTGTTCGACAAAAGTTTCCGCCAATTTTTAATCTGTATCTGCACTGTTTTTGTATGGGCGAGCGTTGACAGGAGATGTCATTTCACACTAAATGTAAGTGAAAAATCACTTACTAGTTTCGGAGAAAGACGGTTCGTATTGCTGCTCTATAGGGTATGTGCTCGATGCGTAAGTAGAACACAGTAGTAGAAGCAATGGGCTAGTTTCCTAAAAAAATCTGATTAGTCCGTCAGTTGGAATATCAGAAAAAATTTGACACATATTTTTTATGTTTCCGGGAGATATGTGCCATCTCTAGTCGCGGGCGCGATACACCCGTGTCCACCTGGCGGCGACTGGAGTTTAGTCCCGTCCCACGTGGTGCGTGTGCGCGGGCCGGTCCACGCGCACGACGCTGCGCGCGCGCACGAAGTACCCCTCGTAGTGCGCGGCGGCGGGCGTCACGTCGTAGTGGTAGTGCCCGCCGTCGCCGTGCTCGCTGAACCCGTGGAAGTGCTGCACGCGCAGGTCCAGGCCCTGGGGAGGGGAAGGGTTCGATGTTATCATCATCGTTTCAGCCATAGGACGTCCGCTGCTGAACATAGGCCTCCCCCAGTGACTTCCAGATCGGCCGGTTGGAGCTTCCTGCAACCTTTACCGTCCTATGCTGCGCTTGTCGTTGCGCGGCCTCCATTCCAGAACCTTTCTGCCCCATCGGCCGTCAGTTCTACGTGTTATGTGCTCCGCCCACTGCCACTTCAGCTTGCTAATCCGTTGGACTATGTCAGTTACTTTTGTTCGTTTACGAATCTTCTCATTTCTGATTCGATCTCGCAAAGAAACACCGAGCATAGCCCTTCCATAGCACGCTGTGCGACCTTGAGTTTTCTTATGAGACTCATAGTGAAAGGGCACGTTTGATATTATGCAACACGCAATTCAGACGGGACAAACGAATATTCATAAATTATGGATTGAAAGAAATAGCCTTAGTCTTAAATATACACTTGTCATTCTAGGGATTTGAAAGCAAGCCGCGAGCTAAAAGGGAATCCGCTGCGCTCTCGCTTGCAAAACATCAGTGTTTTAACGCTTTAACTGTAGTGCAGCTGAGTGCAGCAACGAGTGAGCGAAAAGTATACCATGTCCCCGGTGACGAGCGTGCCGACGTGCACGATGGGCGCGCGCATCTCGAAGTAGTGCAGCCAGGCGTCCACGTCCGCGTCGCTGCACAGCGCACTGGCAGAGAAGTCCGGCATCACGTGGTGCCGCACGCGGCCATCGCGCAGTACGAACGTGCCGCCCAGACCTGCACACGTTCATTCATCACTAAACGATTCTTGAATGATCGAAGGGACATGATCGGTTCGGATACTGCCTCGAAGTTAAATTATAGACAGGGCGTATTTAGTGTCAAGCGGATCACTGATAAATCCACCCACGCGGGATTGGCCCGCCTGCAATTATGCGGATCGAGTGCTAGAGTTGCGTGATACGGTATCACCTTCCAGTACTCTTAAGTGTTATTGTGATGCGTGATATACGCACGCGTACTATAAGAAAAATAGAATTTCTTCTTCTTTCTTCGTGCGTAAACTAAACCGTATGACACTAAAAACACTTTACTGCACAAAAATGAATAAAAAAAAGGTTTTTGCAAACAAGGCACAATATGTAAAATGAGAGGGTCTTATCGCCCAAAGCGATCTCTTGCGGACAACCTTTAGGTACAGGATTTTATATTTTAGAGGAGTGTAGTGTGTGTAGGAGGAGCAAGAAGTGCGTGACAGAAACAGAAATAAAACAACTAATAAACTAGAGAAGCAAAAAAATTGTGGGTCCAAGTCCGAACTTAGAAACGCTTTTGAATCTTTAATCCATTCCCTATCCATGAGTAATGGCAATAGGTAAAAACATTGTTATAAATCATGTTAATTCAACTGATAAAATGAGTTTTGCTAAAGCTGTAAGTAAGTACCTATTTGCTTAAATAAATATGTACCTCTTGAAATGGACAGGACATAAAACATGAAAACATACCGACGACTTTATCACCATAATGGTTTTTCAGTGTTTCTCTTATTGAAGTGATAAAATTGGCTTCTCCGATTCGATTTTTTGCTACTACCTTGATGACCTGCAAAAAACAATATACAAACTTAACCAACTGATTAATAATTTCTAATTAACGTCTTGATCCATAAGCAAAATGAATGCAAGCTATTTTCAACCGATTTCAAAAAAGGAGGAGGTTTTTAAATTAGTTTTTTTTTTTTGTATGTATGTTACGCGAATTCCCCGCTAATTATAAATCGATTTTGTTAATTCTTTTTTTTTGTTTGGTAGACCATACTTCGAAAATGGTCCCATATAAAGTTAGTTTTCTACATTAGCCCGACCGAAAATCGAACCCGGGACCTCAGAGATGGCTTCGCCAAGTCGGCGTACTCGCATCTTGGCTACGGTGGTCGTCATATGATCGATTATGATGATCAAAATCAAAATAGTTTATTTTTGCAAATAGGCCATTAACAGCAAACAAAAACATTTGGACTTGGGACAATTTGAGGGCTGGTGCCGAGAAGAAGGAGCGCAAGAAACTATCACTGTTGTCATGATGATGATGATGATGATCATACCTCCCCTGGCAGACCGTCGCTAAGCAGGTAGTTCCCGAGCAGCGCTGTCCTGGTCTCGTTGCTGGGCAGCAGGCGCTGCAGGTAGCCGCTCTGCCCCTTGGGCGCGCCCACGGGCTCCACGGACACGATGCGCGTGCCCTGCTCCACCGTGCCGTTGCGCACGCTCAAGTTTATTATACCCTGTAATTTACAGTCATTCATTTTGACCAATCTTCAAGCGATTTGTCTAGATTTTAGTAGAAGTACCTACGTTTGACGGTGACCGTAGGGGTCATATAAATTCATAGATAGATAGATAGATAGATACTCTTTATTGTACACCATACAAAGAAGTTAAAATTTGTGTTTACAGAAAGATGCACAATTTAGGCGGTCTTATCGCTAAAAGCGATCTCTTCCAGACAACCTTCAGGTAGAGGACAGATAAGATCATTTTATCATTTTTTTAAAATATAATATTGAAAATTCTGCCAACCAACTCTTAAGGTAAATTCTATAAGCGCAGAATGATGATTTAGGAAGTTTCAGCTATTGTGCGATCGTATTGTATCGGTCGTACATTTGTTTGCTGCGCCATCAGCGACCTACAAACCGGCGGACGATGAATGGCGCTCTATACCGAAGGCACACAACGATCAAAATTTACATGTATACATTACATTTTTCATATTAAATCAGATATCAACCATCCGTATTGGTGCTCATTTTCCTCCGCTGCGGCCTAGTCCTAACGCTGCTACCCTGGGCGACCTGGGAGCAGCTCTCATTCTCCTTTCTACATCCTTATTATATTATCGTTAGAGGGTTAGGTCTCTAGGCTCTAGGCTTAGTATCTGGGGGTAAACGGATTCTACACTCACTGGGGAGTTAGGTTTCTGTCTGACCTCATAATCTGGATGACTGACGGGAGCGGTGCCTAGCAGACAGTTTTTTTGTCTCGTTAAAAAATTTCAAAGTTATTAAAAAGTATTTATGATCGTTTATTCCAGCTTGTTCTTGACAAGCTACCACATGCAGAAGATAAAAGAGAGAGAGAACGTCGTGTCGTATCAGGATGTGAAGAGAAAGGCGGAATGTAGGGAGAGTATAGTATCATTAAACCAATCCATATAAAAGACGATAAAAGCAATCCTAAAAATTATAGACCAATAGCTATTTTGCCATCTTTTTCTAAAGTAATTGAGAAAGCTATGTGCAATAGACTGTACATGTTTTTAGAAAAAATTAAAATCTTAGCTGACTGTCAAAATGGGTTTAGAAAATCAAGATCAACCACCTTAGCTGTTTATAAGTACATCCAGGCCGCCCTGCAACACTTAAATGATAAAAAATATACTTATGGCATACTACTAGACATGACAAAGGCATATGATAAGGTTTCTCATGAAATCTTATTATCCAAATTATACGGTTCTGGCATACGCGGCACTGCATATAATTGGTTCACCTCATACCTTAAAAATAGAAAACAGATTGTCCAAATTGAGTACCATAACACTGAAACAAGTGAAATAGAATTAGTAACTTCGGAAGAAAGATACATGACCTGCTCTATCCCCCAAGGTAGTGTATTAGGTTGTGTACTCTTTTTGTTATATGTCAACGATCTCCCCACAATCCTAAACAAAGAAATATCATTGCCTATATTATTTGCAGATGACGTGTCAGTTCTAATCAAAAGCGAAAAAAACTCAAATCCAAATACCCTCATCAACAATATATTAGAAAATATCACACTTTGGCTTAAACTACACAACCTAGAAATAATTCTAATAAAAACAAAAATCATACAATTCCGACCATATGCAACAACCCCCCAGAACGTAAATAGAGTATTACAAAATACACAGATAGAGACTGTGGACACATTTAAATTACTTGGACTGCATATCGACACAAACATTAATTGGAAAACGCACATTGACCAAATAAAATCAAAATTATCCAAGTTTACATGTGCCCTTTTTGAAATCAAACACAGTACAAACACAGAAACAGCACTCACAGCCTATTACGCATATGCATACTCCTGGCTTAAATATGGGATAATACTATGGGGTAACAGCGTCAATTCTAATGATCTTTTCCTAATGCAGAAGAAATGTGTAAGAATAGTAGCCCAATTAAATAACTTACAAAGCTGTAAACCATACTTCATAAAGTACAAACTAATGACACTAACATCAATATACATACATGACATATGTACATTACAAAATGCATACAAAAATATAGATTCTTTCACTAAAATGCAAGACATTCATGACATTGACACTCGACATAAAACTAAATAAAACTAAAACTAACTGTGCCTGCCATTATCTAGAATAAAAATGTTAAATACCTACCAGCCATATTACATGGCTATCAAAGTATTTAATAAACTACCTCATGATATAAAAAATGAACAAAAATACACAATATTTGATAAAAAGTTAAAACAATATTTAATAAATAAATGTTTCTATAAACTAGATGAATACTTAAGTAACTAACAATAAATACTTTATAGAAAAAAAATACTTACGTCAATGAAACTACTAATAATAAAGTTAATGATACGAATTATATTACAAAACGACTTGTTTAAAACATGGCGTTCTGGGACTGGTCTCTCATATTTCTATTATTTTGAATGTATTATTTTATTATTGTTAATTTCTCGATTTAATAATGTAAAAGTGCAGCCCTCCTACTATAATTTTGCAACACCTATAAATAAGGTTACTAAGTCTTAAGCATAATTGTACCTAGCATAATATCTGTACACACTTGGTAAGCAAAATAAATACTTGAATACTTGACATGAAAAAGACTCCACCGATAAAGCTCTTAAATAAGGTACATGATGATTTCGGGAAAATAAAGTAAATGGATCACAGTAAATGGATAATGCAGGAAACTATACGTTTGTAGGAACTTCTTGACACCAAATTTCCTGCGAGTAAAGCAGAAGGCAATGCTAGTACAATCATTAACATAGATACTAATTCTTTTGTTACAGAATAAATAAGTATTGACGCAATTCAATCGGAATAACTATTATGTAATTTGTTGTTCTGATAACGCGATAACCTTTTGTTTTAATACATTTTGCAACGTTGATTGAACGATTCTTTTGATGAGAAAAGAGTCTAGAAATAATGGCAAAAATGCCACGGAAAACGCATAAGACGGCAATGAATTGCTTGACATGCCTTGAAATCGGTACCCCCCACCCCAGATGCGGCCCCTGGTAACATTTTCCAAAAGGAAGATAACATAATCTATTGACTTGAACTTGGACATGTCATGAATAAATGTCGGTTGGGGTAAATATCATCATCATCATCATTTCAGCCATAGGAGGTCCACTGCTGAACATAGGCCTCCCCCAGTGACTTCCAGATTAGCCGGTTGAAAGCAAGGTGGACAGACGACCTGGTAAAGGTTGCAGGAAGCCGCTGGATGCGGGTAAATATGAATAAATATTTTTTCAAAATTGGCCCAGGTTGTGCGAGAGACGCCCTAGAAAAATGCAATGTGTGTTACCTAGTAGTTCGAGACGGTATTTGTGTGTTGCCTGGCGAATTTTTAAAGTATGTTCTATATGTCCCAGTGCAGGGAACAGACCTCTAACTAGGAGGTGGTTTGAGTTACTGGGCCTCCACCACGCAGGCCCAGTGCGATACGGTGGAGGGGTGGTGATGTAAGGCCAGTGACAACCTTACAGTCAGATGTTATTAAAACGCTCTAAGGCCTCTGACTAGGCGCCACGACTAGTATCGAGCGATATTAGCCGGAACCAACTTTTAACGTGCCTTCCGAAGTACGGAGATGCTTGTTAAATATCATAAAATATAGATAGATATATAGATAGATAGATACTCTTTATTGCACACCATACAAGTAAATTACACATGATTTTTACACCACCCGCTCACAACCGCGGCGTAGGTGGCTTAAGCTTAATTTTGGTAATGACTACAAAAGGGCTGCCGCAATTGAGCTACAAGCACCTCGCATATTATCTTACTAATATTATAAATACGCCGATGTTGCTTGTACGACTGAACGGATCTAGATGAAATTTGCCACAGAAATAGATAGCCTGAAATAGCAGATAGGTTATTTTTTATAACAGAAAAATGTACGGTTCGAATGCAAGGTGACTGTCATTATAGATGGCGCTTCTTATCGTTAGATTTCGCCGTTCAGTTGGCAACATTTTTGTATGTAAAAAAAGTTAAATACTAGCAGTCGCCCGCGACTTCGTTCGCCTGGTCGTCAGTTCAGGCCCCAGATTCAGAAAGTTTCGATAACGTGGTTTTCCGGTTGACAATTTGTTACCGAAAGGTTCTGAACCGGAAGCCAGATGAGACTAACTACAGTTTTTTTTGTAGTAGTATACCTCGCAGTTGATGCCGAGGTGCGGCCAGGGCCCGGCGCCGGCGCCCGCCAGCAGCGCGCGCGGGCGCCGCAGGTGGCGCAGCAGGCGCGCCAGGTCGTACAGCTTGTCGCGCTGCACCAGCGGCACCAGGTACGGCGGCCCGCCCAGCTCCACCAGCTTCTCGTCGCCGGTCAGACCTGAGTACGAACGTTGCGTATCTTGGGTCTATTGCCCTCGGTCGGGTCGGAGTATTAACAATGTAATCTTATAAAAATCCGCGCTCGCCAACCCGCCTGCCGAGTGTTGCTAGTATTGGCCATCCCCCCAATGAAAGTCTTTGGGGGAGACCTATGCCCAGCAGTGGACGTCCTATGGCTGAAATAATAAGGTGCGGCAACTGCGACGACTCTAGATTACATTTGAAGCGATCGTCATCAGACCTGCGTAACCCTAAGACCCGGTATCCACCAAAGCGGAGACGAGACGAGAGGAACTGTGTATGACAATTGACAATCAAAGCGGAGTCTGCTCGTGTCCGCTCGGGTTGTTATTGTATGAAAACACAGCTCCTCTCAGAGACGAGAGCTTTGGTGGAAACCGAAAAAGAAGAAAAACCATCCATTGTTATTAATGTGCAGGTATCATTTACCGCCAACTGAGTGTTAGGTAAGTAAATCTTTATCAATAAATATACTAAGTGGCTGTGCAAATAATCGGCAGTGAACAATTATTTACGCTTAAGATTATAATTAACCAAAATGGGATCAGCTAAAATGTTTGTACATGTCTGTTTTTTACTTTGTGCATATTTAATACCTACAACGTGTACTAAGTTTTATTTCATACTAATGCGCATGCGTGCCTATCTCGTTTTAATATAATAACATTATCTAATCAAATCACGGCAAAGTTTGACGAACACTTCTGCAAACAAGTAGCACACTCCAATATAAATGTTTGTCAGTAATTTAAGAACGATTGATAACTTGAATACACATAGGTAAGTACACATGTCACCTACTTCTAAGAAAATAATATTACCGCACTTTACTTAATCAGCCCGTATCCATTTCAAAAGTAGTATTGTGTGGTATGTAACATCTTCCCTCAACTTAGCTATTGTATACCCCAACTTTAACTTTGATGTCTAATCATGACAATAGAAAACCAAAATTTTAAGCTAAGACCACTTTCGGTCCCTTGATAGCTTACATGCAAAGGTTCTCAATTACTTTACAGTAGAAGTTTATATAATTAATGATCACAAAGCGGTCTTGTTGCAAAAATAATCTCTTCCAGACAACATTCAAGTGTTTTAACAGAAAAGGGAGTGCCAACCTGGTGAAGTGAGGTAGAAAGGCGGCTGCGTGAGGTCGGGACACTCCACGGCAGACACCTCCACCGTCGCGAAGTTCGACTTCAGCCCGCGGGACAGGACTGCAAGCATTACATCTCTTATAAAAATGTTAATTTTAATAATCAAGTCACTTAAAGAAAAATAATAACAGAAAACTTTCAAATTGGCTGGGTCTAGGGTCTTGGTATGCTGAGACTGCTGGGAGACGCCCATGGCAAAATACTGTCTGGTATCACTTACCACAAAGATGTCAATTCCTTACTTCGTTCCCATGACAATAATAATTGGTGTGTTAACTTAACATAGTTTATTTAACGAACTTATCGCATAAGTACTCGATTTCCTTTTCGATTAAACTAAATTAAAAAAATAAATAAAAAAACATGTACATGTTCAAATTATTGCATAATAAAAATTCGTGGACAAATCTATACTCAATATTATAAAGCTGAAGTTTGTTTTTAAGATTGAACGCGCTAATCTCAGGAACTAATGATTCGAATTGAAAAAATATTTTTGTGATGGATTTCTGTAACATCACAATCAAACACATTAAAATGTTGCAAAAACGGGAGAAAATATTCCTTTCGAGAGCTTTCGTTGCGTGTGCCGGTAACTTTTTTTTATGGTAAGTAATCAAATTTGTTTTAAAATCATCATTATTTGGTTGTTGGTAAGTGATAAACCAAAATAGCAAGTTAGCATACTTCCACGCAAGCGAAGTCGCGGGCGAAAGCTAGTATTATATACCTAAATGCTGAATGACTATATTAGAAACTCACCATCGACGACTTCTTCAACGGGCGGAGTAAACAGAGGTTTTTCCTCGATCGGCAGCTGTGCGTAGTCTAGGGACGTCATACTATAAAAACGATGACAGTAAATATATACTGGATTTAAAGGTAGTTTAACAAAATATAAATAAATGTTGCCATTCTTTATCAATAAATGTTACGGTAATCTGACCGGTATAAATTGTTTAACATGCTTAATATATTGTAATGATCAGTTAGTTGCAAATACTTTCACTCACCTTACGGTGTCGGCCGGCAAGGCCGCCGCATTCACTACTACAAAGTAGCTCGCAAACAATGACAACACGGTCCACTGCTTAGGCATTTTCAACTCTAAGGCTTCCACGCTCATTAATGAGACTTAACCTCAATAATCAAATAAATAAATTGATCGAGATTAATCGACAACCCTATTAGATACTATACGTACGTTGGTATGTTGTACGACGGGCGACGTGAATGGGTAGGTATCAGCTGACCGGGTTCGGTAGTACAATTCGGCAGCGAGTGGTCCGGCGCAGGCGTCCTCGCGACCGCTGACCTGCGCTCGCGCTGTTTATTGATTGCGCGACACTCTCGGCAGATATCTCGCGCTCGGATTGCGCCGTTATCATCACAGTATAGATAGATATTTTAGAAACAGGCAGTAGGCTCACTCTTATAAAAATTTCATGACGTTAAACTATGATATTTAATTCAGTACTTCACACGCATTTATTCTATGGTATTGTGTGATTTTTAAAATTACACCTTCTACTCAGTTGACCTTGAGTAAAAAATTTGTTAATGTTTTTAAATTACCTGCAATAAGATCTATAGTTTTGTATTAAACCGCAATACTATTAAGCCACTGGCAATATAGATATAAGGTTATTTCGTCTATATCGTCATTTTATTCTTTGTTCTGAATTTCAGTTTAAATATGTAAAATTAATATTACACATTCAAACTCAAATTCTTAACAAATTATATCATTTGCGACATTTGGTCAAAGAGTATTTCTTATTTATAATTATTTTCTCTATAGATTGGCGTATATTTCAGGTTTACATCAAAATAACGTAGTTTTAGATACTTGCAACTTTAGGTAATACGCCAGGCTCCATACAAAAAAGTTCGAAGTCTTTTGCTCAACCGATTGTCAACTTAAGGCCGTACAACACGAGCTCAATGTCATTGATGGGGAAGCAAAGGCAAAATAAATTTTAAGACAGCACCAGCGTGTTTGGTCTTGTCAACCATTGTTGTAACTTTCTGAAATATTTCTGAGCCTGTTAAATAAACACAAAATAATGGCTATAGCTAGTACTTAGAGGCATCGTTTTAAACAAAGATAGAATTACTTAATAAGTTTATTAATTTAAAATTGTATGAGTTTGACATACGTTTGACCACTTCGCAGAACGTATAAGTAGTAAATAATTGACCAGTGGCAGAACCACCGAACCAGTGATTGAATAAATAATTACTACAGACAAGACCAAACACACCTACCGGGATAAATATGCATTATGCTTCCCCATCAATAAAATGTAAGATTTTGTAGTATGTTGATGTACAAAGGAAGGGGAATAAATAGACTGATGACCTTACAAAAAAGTCGTGTCCACCAACAAGCCGGGCGTATAAAATGACAGGCATAAGGGAGTCCCTTGGAACGCCCGCCATTAATTGCGCCCATAAACGTCATCAGGAATGCATTTTTTCGAAATGTAACAGGTATATTAATTCTTTTGTCAGTGGAGTGAGCCTACTCTATCCACCTTCGCCTATCACAACTGCTACTATCACTCGATTCCGATTCTACTTAATTACATGAGAACCAAGGTCGGCGGAAAGCGGCAGGCACTTGAAATAAAATAAACAACCTCAAAGGTATACGTTTAATTCTAACAGTTCGAATCTATTACAGCGTTTAAAATTAGCAACGAAATTAGCTAGCATAAATAAAGAAAATGAACATAACGAGTTCAGCTTAGCTTTCAATTGACTTTGGCGTTGACTATGAAGGAAACGAATTAAACTAGTTGCATTGTTTAATAAATAATTAATGTCAAGCACACGTCCGCCACCGTCTTACACCGTCATCTCAGTTAAAACTATCAACAGCACCACAAACGATACCGAGCTATATTTTGTTTTAATATCATACCATTTAATTAAAATCACTTAAGTATACTTACACCGGTTATTTTTAAATTACTACAATTATTATGAGGGTTGAGTAAATAGTAAATATATTTTCTATACAAACGTCTTTGAACAAAAACATTACCCGTACTAAAATTATCGAACAGCCGCCTAATAAAAAGCTAACACTATTTCAATGACTTCACCTTGTTTCCATTGAGAATATTTTTACTTTCAACCCCTAAAATATTTGTAGAAATTTCAATAGACTTGTATAATGTACTGGACATTACAAATCCTTATTTTCACATTTTGAAACTCAACATTTGTCGACTAAAATTGGAATAGACTTAAATCAGAACAGCTCTCTACTTGAACTTAACAAGTAACCTAAATCCAGAGCAAACGATTTAAAACATTCGAACTTTATTCAGCTTCGGTATAACGTAAGGCAAACGCGGCTACTCGCTGCGAAGTCGCCAAAATGTATTCAAAGAGGATGGTAAAGTTAAGATACGTGAATAGGTATTTTCAAAATGCTTTCCGTTTCACACCGCTTAACTCTGCCTCCGACCCGTATCGTACGATAGTAAAAGTAACAAGTCCTTGAGGCAATGGGCTAATTTCCTAAAAAATAAAGATATAGCCCGTTAAAGTTCCGCGTAACGTCACGCCTTGCAACACTTTTGAGCAAGGCGTGACGTCACGTGCTCACTTTGATGCGCTTTATCTTCGCATTTTTTTGTTTGGATTGACAAAAGATAAAATATGGGTCCCATATTTTTGGATAATCTATCTAACGGACTAAATAAAATAATCTTTTTTTGACCCAGGAAACTAGCCTATTGCCTACATTTCCATTTTGAATTATTAATATTGTTTCGGGCGATAAAGATTCCTCCCCTCCCCATAAACCTTTACGAATTAAGTCAATTTTAGATTCATTATATTCAGTACACCATAATATAGGTTTGTACGTTTAAAATTTTTAGTAATTTAGCTTTGTCTAATTTAAAAAAATAAAAAAAACGTAAGGACCTAGATTTTCATTATATCTTCATGTTATGAAAATTGGGCTGATTACGGGTGAAAGAACGTTATCACTTTTTGTATAAAAATTCACAGCTTCACAATCCTCTTAAGGTAGCCTCACACTTATAAACTCGGTAGCTCCTCTCTTGAGGCGCGGGCGTAACTTATTCGCTATTGATAACACTTAGGACAGACTGAGAGAAAAGGAGAAACCGTGTATATTTGTAGCGACTATCGCACAACCACTCACGACTTACAGTACCTTTAACAGCAACTTAATAGCCATGCCCCATCCCGGTGCACAGCGAGTCATAACTTATAGCCCTACTACCCGCTACACATGTGGGTAAATACTTTTGTCGAGCGGATTACAGGTCACAGCCTAGTTCCGGCTTAGTGTGTTCCGGGATCACAATAAGGCATTGTCCTACGTGAGCGACAAACGCGAGATCGCGAGATTTTAACCCGTCGCCTACGTTGTAGCGTACAGATCAGTTTGCGACGAGACATGTGTAAGGTTTGACGTCGCATGTAGTGTTATATCGTAATAAGTCGCTTTGTTGTCGCTTTCTGTCGCTCACTTAGGACAAGTAAGCATACAGGTGCATTCTTACAAAGCGCGTTCGTTTACCATGAGCATTCGACAGCGAACGTTCATGTGGTGTGTACGTTGAAAGCGTTAGAGCGGTTGCCTCTGCAACCGTCAACCGAGAACGAGTTTATGTGTCTCCTGTAAAATACATCTATCCAAACCGCATAAATTGAAATGTACTACTATTATTATTTAACTCGCGAAACCTGTATTTACTAGTGGTTTTACGTATACAGCTCGTTAACGATTGCCTTTCAATGTTCGCGACGAAAGCTCTCTGTAAGAATACAGCATACATATCCGTACGTTCATACACAAAATAAAATTATTTTCGACACATTTAACAATTCGTCTTGGACGTTTCAGTTCTACACACGCACTACACAAACGTTTTATTAAACACTATTTTATCTGACACTGAAAAATTGTACATTATTTACACGGAAACTGCCGGTAACATTGCATTGAATCAGCATTGCCTTATACCCTTTAAGTACAAATAAACATTGTGTAACAACATAATTCTGTTTTTTTTTCCTTTTAATTATTTAGAAATTTACAAAGAAACAACGTATATTGTACGAGGGTAACCATAAGTTTATGACGTACTGTCCGTCAAAAATATCTATGCACGTATGACGTCGTCAAGTGTTAGCTTTTGCGTCGGAACGTACGATAGAAAGTAAGACAGGTGATGAGTGTGAGGAGCACAGATATGTCCGACGGCGTGTGGACACACACAAGAGGATTAAAACACCCTTTTACCTAACTTTTTAAACTAACATAGAATACAACTTCTATAAACGACATAATTTATACAAATATCAGTTTATCTAACAGTAAGGTACAATGTCAGCATGTAAACAATTCGATATCATAAGTATTTTTTAAATATTAACTACACAGTTTAAAACCGTCTTGCATGTTATTACAATTATTAATACAGTTTTATTAAAAACGTGAACGAACATTGATAATTGAACATTGTATGTACAATATGTACTGAATAATACAAAAAAAATAACATTTTTACATTTGTCAATATTGATAATGATAAGTATTAATATTATTGCGATATATATAATTATAATACTAGTATGTTAACCATACTGTTACATAATCTATTTTAAATGATTGTGATGAAAGATAGTTAAGTGTCCAGTAACTTTAATACTTCTAAATAGTATACTATGCAGAGCCCGACAAGAAATATTATTAACCCTCCATTATTCTGCGGAACTTGATGAAGTTTTTATTTTAACGACAACACTATTTAAGTTATTTCCGTGGTAGCCTTGATTATTTCGCTGTATTTGCAAAACGTTTTGACAGGAATGTTTGAGTTTGACATTAGAACTTCGAAGGTAAAGTGGTGAGGTGGTAGTGGGCCGACGGCCCAAGATTCGGCCCTTAAAAAGAAGAAGTTTCGTGGTTTTTATTTTGCCACTTTGCATCTGATATGGTATAGATTTTTTAACGAACGAACGAGAAAAGTTTCATGGTAATCTTACGCGGTAAGGGCGCCTCACATTAGTGGCATCTTTTGAATCTTATAACTGCTTTAAGCTGCTCACACACTGTCGCACAAACAGGCATCTCTCGTTTTGCGGCAGATTTTTACAACTACATTACCTAAGTACTACTTTTTTATAATAAAACTAATGCGTGCCGCGTAACACGCTCTTTTTAAATTCAGTCTTTTATTTGAAATAAATCGAATGTTTTTTTAATGTATTTCAATAATATGACATAAAGCATTAGCAATTATTGCAAAAAACAGGATTGAAAAATTTATGATGTGAGCTTAATACTACATCTCAAAAAAGGATGCAGAGAATCTTTTGTATGGTGTGTTGTGGTTCTGTTTATTTAAATTCGTTTCGCCTTTTCGTATTAATATCATAGGATTGATAGTGTTTTCATTTTACTCTACTAACCCGAAAAGTTTTTATTTGTATGTTGTTTTATGTGTCGGTTTTAGTTCGCAAATTTACAACGACTAGTATAGCGTACAGTGGCGTATATTGCATTATAACCATCATCTCATCTCTGAGCACACCTGTCAAGAATGCAAGAATCTTTATAACAGCGCAACGGTAAGAACAACGCTTCACTCCCGTCGCAAGCCCCACAAACTGCAACGGAACAAATTTGCGACGGATTTCGGTTTGTTTAGTCCCTCGTAAATAATACCAAGTCGTAGAAGAGTGAGGTAGAGCATGGTAATATAGTCCAAAGATATGTTTAGGTCACATAAACACTCGTGGCCGCACTCGAGTTGCGGTTTCTATCCTTTGTCTATGATGATTCACGCTGGAAGCAGCAGCACCGCTCACAGGTCGGTGTGTTCGAGCAGCGTGTGCGTGTGCTCGTAGTAGAGCTGGCGCGCGTAGGCGGCGTGGCGCGCCACCCACGCGGCCAGCTCGCGGCTGTCGCACTGCACGCGCGGCCGCCGCACGCCCTCGCCCGCCCCCGCCCCCGCCCCTGCACCCGCCCCCGCCCCCGCGCCCGCCCCGCCCCCACGCACGCCCAGCTCCACGTAGTGCGCGCCGTCGATGGATACACTCGCGCAGGATACCAGGTTGCTGATGAGAGAAACATTATTAGTCTGCATAGGCGTTTAACTTTATCGTTTCCTAACGCGAGCTTTCCGTTACGGACCAAAAATCGACAAACAGCCGGTTTGCTAATTGAAAAACCGACTTAGCAGCCTGATTTAGGACCCTTTTACGAGGAAAATATCTACTTAAGAAGCACTCACAATGAGCCAATAAATCTTTTTATGACAAATAAAATGTCTGTTAGGCTTTTTTTAAATTTAATATATTTATTGCGTTCTACAATGTTACTATCTAATGTGATGATAATAATAAATTTGTTCTTTAATGATGATTGATTGAAAAACTTTGGCAGTTTGGCATTAGAGACGAATCGGTGTAAAATTTTGGAGACCTTTACGCAATGGAAAATATAGCCGCGCGGCCGTGACTGCTACTACTAACGGAATAAAATTGATAGCTCCGTATTGAACAACCTGCTGTGTACGTATAGCTATGTAGGTGAGGTACTAACTACGGGAGTAACTGACAAGACGGTGGCTCGCGGTTAACTGATTTATTAAAAAGAATGCAGGCAGATACAACTGTGCTATAGATGCGTATTCATAACTATGTTAGTATACATATTAGCTAGACTCATACACTACATTATTCCCCGCCGTGAAAGAAAACATAAATTTTAGATAAGGGCGGGTTGCGATATGTACCTACCTACTTACAAAAAAACTTTACAAACAATAGTAAATAGTTCTACAATATAAGCAAAACTTGTCTAACATAACAGGGATTTAAATAACAACAAATAGGTACATCTATTCATACCTATTATTATTAGACTATCCCTGTGACTTAATTAATTAATGTACGTTAGATGTGTAAAAAATAATAATATAGATACAAGGTGTAATGTGATTATATGGGTACCCGTAAGACCCTGCCTTTATTCAGAATCATAAACAATGTTTCTATTTCGAGGGCGAGTGTTAACGTAATCGTACTCGCATTCCCCATCATATGCACTGTTATCACATTGTTTGTTCGAGTTAGAGATAGACTCGTCAGACAAATTAATAGGAGCCTCCGCTTCTTCATATGGTGGGGAAAACGGTGATGTTTTCAATACGGACGGCGATGGCGGGGCCAAGGTCGTGCGATCCGGGGTACTAAACTGGTTACGACAAGGACCTCCAGGGCTGCCCATAGCAGGTGACCTGCCCGCGCTCGCCACATTAGTGTTTGCGCCGCATTCATCAAATATCGGATCGTAATTACAATTGGGTTTACCTGTGCTGTCGATTGGTATTTTATATACTTGATCAATGTGGCGCCTGTGTTTCTCGTTATTATGACTTATTTCGTACATTACATTCCCAATCTTTCGCGAGATTATACCTCTTTCCCATATTTCCTTGTTAAGATACCATTTTTTAAACATGACTACATCTCCTATTGACAGTTCTCTTAGTTTACCTTTAAAAGATTTTATTTGATTTGATTGATTGTTTGTTACAATGTTTTTAGTACTAGGTCTAAGCATATCTAAACAGGTTCTTAGTCTACGACCTAATAACATAACACTGGGTGATTTTTGAGTTGTACAGTGAATTGAATTACGATAATTTAGTAAAAATCTATTCAATGCAATGTCAACAGCGATTCCTTCGTGTGCAGCTTTTTTTAGACATTTTTTTACCAACCCTACTGCATTCTCCGCGGCACCATTGCTTCTCGGGTGTCTGGGCGAAGTCAGTTTATGGCTTATTCCGTTCTTTGTCATAAAATTATTAAATTTTTCACTAGTGAAAGCTGATCCGTTATCTGTGACGATTTCATGGGGCAATCCAAAACGTGCAAAAATATCCCTTAAGTGTTTTATTGTAGTGTCTGCATTGGTTGAGTTGACTTTGCAAACTTCTATCCACTTAGAATGCGAATCGATGACTATCAAATAATAACTATTCGCAAATGGGCCCAAATGGTCCAAATGCAGTCTATACCATGGCTCGGTGGGCCATGGCCATGGCACTAAAATACTTTTAATGGGGCTGTCTCTCTCTTTTGCACACACCTCGCACGTTGCGCACATTTGTTCTATGTCTTTATCTATATTAGGCCAATAAACGTAAGTGCGAGCAAAAGATTTCATTTTTATTACTCCTAAATGACTACTATGCATTTCTTTTAATACCGAATTCTGTAAACTTTTAGGTATAATAATGCGGTAACCGAATAGTAAGCAGCCATGTTCCGATGTAATAAAATTTTTCCTATTGTAAAAATCCTTGCACTGGTTAGGCACCTCAGAATGAATTGGCCAGCCATGTAAAACATATCCAAATATTTTGTTTAGTATGGTATCTTTTCTAGTTTGCTCAGCAATCTCTTTAAAATCGATGGGTCTTTGTGCATCAATGAAATTTATGTTTGTATCACCTTCTAATCCTTCTCTGTTGTTAGAATTTACATTATCTGCAACATTTTTTTTTAAGATTTTGGCTGCTCGGGATAAACAATCTGCAACACAGTTATCCGTGGACTTCACACATTTAATGGAGTAATTATATTCGCTTAAAATTATCGACCACCGTTGCAATCTGCCAGCCATCATCAAAGGGATGCTCGTTTTTGGTCCAAAAATAGAACATAAAGGTTTGCAATCACTAATAAGTATAAAATGTCTACCATAAACATATTCATGAAAACGTTGTACCCCGAAAACGACGGCTAAACCTTCCCTACATATCTGGCTATAGTTCTGCTCCGCGGGGGACAGAGTGCGGCTGGCGTGAGCCACGGCGCGCACGCGGCCGTCCGGCGTCTCGTGGCCCAGCCACGCTCCCACGCCGCGCGGGGACGCGTCACACGATAACACCAAGGGGAGGTCGGGGTTAAAGTGGACCAGCACCTCAGAATTTTTTAACAAGTCTTTTATTTTATTGAATGCCTTATCACATTCATTAGACCAATTCCATTTATTATTCTTTTTTAATAACGAATATAAAGGAGCGACGACCGAGCTAAAGTTTTTAACGAATTTTGAGTAGTAGTTAATCAATCCTAAAAAGGCTCTAAGTTCACTCACATTTTGCGGGCGCTCCGCAGAAAGCATTGCATCGATTTTTTTTGTTTCAGTATGTAAACCCTCAGAATCGATACTATGGCCTAAATAAGATATTTTGTTTTGAAAGAAACAACACTTTTCTCTACTGATCCTTAAGCCACTATCGTCTAAAATTTTAAAAACCTTGTTTAAATTCTCAATGTGCAATTCCCTGGTCTCCCCTGTAATTATTAAATCATCTACAAAAATTGCTACATGACCCAATTTAAACAATGAATCCATAACCCTTTGAAATTTATTTGCAGCCGTTTTAATTCCGAATGGTAACCTGTTATAGACAAAGTTCCCCTTGTGCGTCACGATCGTACAAAGTTTTCTAGACTCATCATCGAGCAAAAATTGTTGGTATGCACTTTTTAAATCTATTTTGCTAAAAGTTCTACCCCCTCTCAAAGAAGAAAAGAGATCCTCTATACGTGGAAGAGGATATTTATCGTCGCATAAAACAGGATTCACCGTAACCTTAAAATCGCCACAGATCCTAATGCTACCATCTTGTTTTTTTACGGGTACTATAGGCGTACCCCAGCCGCCAACGTCCTCGACTGGGCTGATGATCCCTTCGGCCTGCAGACGCTCCAGCTCGGCGTCCACGGCGGGCCGCAGCGCGTACGGCACGACGCGCGCGCGCCGCCACACCGGCACTGCGCCCGCATTCGTTTGCAAGCTAATGGTACCGCGATTGAATGTGCCTATACCCGGCGCGAACACGTTTTTATATTTGTGCATTATTTCAGTTAAAACACTTTCACTATCGGTACAAGAAATGTGCGCCAGGATGGGCAAAGATATTTTGAGTTGTCGCATCCATTTTCTTCCGATTATGGGTGGACAATTACCGTTATCGATGACATATAATTTAGAAGTAAACGATTGATCGTCGGAAACAACATTGACCGGCATCGTGCCTACCGGCTTAACTTTTGCGCCGCTATACACCGTAAGGACTTTATCCGACTCGATCAATGGTCTACCACGGAACAGTTTATCGTAGGTATTTTTAGAAATAGCGCTTACCGAGGAACCGCTGTCGATTTGCATGTTTAACAAGACACCTTCTACATTCACCTTGCAATACCATGGCCCATCAGCCTCCTGCTCGTCACTTAACCTATAAAGAGTGGGAGATCCGATATCGCCCTCTGAATCACTGTTTTCCACTTGAAAAACCCTCGATTGGTTTTTCTTATTACGACACATATGACTTATGTGACCCACTTTATCGCACTTATAACAGGTAGCACTTTTGAAACCGCACTTATCGGACGAATGTTGCCGCGATCCGCACCGATAACAACGATCGCCCGCGGCAGCCGGTTGCGTGGCACGCGGCGCGCCGGGCCCGCCGCCGCCGCCGCCGCGCCGAGCGCCGCGCCCTGCTCCCGCGCTGCCGCCGCCGGAGCGCACCGCGTACACGCCGTTGTTTGACGCCGCGCCGGCATGCCCGTTACTTCCGCCAAGCTTTGCTTCCAGCTCCGCCGCCTCCAACGACGTGGCTAATGTCACCGCCTTCGTAAAGCTGAGCTCCCGTTCCGTTAGCAATCGTTGTCTATACTTTTCGTTGTATAAACCATAAGTAAATTGGTCACGTAAGTTTTCTTCCAGGGACTCCTGGCCTTTAAATTTACACGTCATTGCAAGCTTTTTCAATCTCAATAGGTAGTCGTTAACAGTTTCACTCTGGTTTTGTAAACATGCCCGCAATTTCATTCGTTCCGCCATGTCACTAGCTTTCGGGTTGACGTGTTTTTCCACGATTTCGACCAAATCCTCGAAAGTTTTCTTCTCCGGCTCTTCGGGGCTACATAATACCGTCATGAGGTCGTATGTTTCATTTCCCACCAATGTGATGAGATACGAAGTTTGGATGCTTGGTTTTATTTCGTTAACAATAAAGAACGCTTTTACTCGTTTTATGTAACTATTCCATGTATCGATATTTAAATTAAACTCTTTAATATTCCCGATTACACTAGTTTTCTGACTGTACTTTTCTTCCGCCATTTTGATCCTCGTTGCCAAATTGCTGTGTACGTATAGCTATGTAGGTGAGGTACTAACTACGGGAGTAACTGACAAGACGGTGGCTCGCGGTTAACTGATTTATTAAAAAGAATGCAGGCAGATACAACTGTGCTATAGATGCGTATTCATAACTATGTTAGTATACATATTAGCTAGACTCATACACTACACAACCCAGAAAATAAAAACGGTTATAAACGTTTTACTAATCGGAAACGTTTTAAATTACTTCACTGTTCAAAACGTTATTTATACCGTTCTATTCGAAAGTAACGTAAACAAATCGTTCTTTAGGTTTTAAAGACGAAACCGTTTCAAAAAATAAACCGGTATTCAAAACCTGCCCAGGATACCGTTTCTGCACTGTTACCGATATTGTGTAGAGGTTAAGATGCAAACAGAATAATTTCTTTGCTTCAGTCAAGCAGTCATTCATCTGTAAAACTGTATTTCACGTAACCACTGTTACCGTTCACACAGGAGCCAACAGTGAGCCTATTCAAAGTCGGCAGATGACAACAAATTTGGTGTTAATCTGAGCGCAACAAGCGTAACATACCTGAGATGCGTCTCCATGACAACCTGCGGAGGCCCGTGCTTGCAGGTGAAGATGCGCAGGTAGGTGTCGGAGAGCAGGGCCCTGATGTCGTGCGGGCGGTCGCGCACTATCCGGTACGCGAGGAAGCGCTCGGCGTAGTCGTTCCGGTTGAGAGCGTGCAGTAGCGCCGCGCCCGCCGCCTGCGCGCCGCAGTAGCGCGGCAGCAGCCCGCCCGCGCCCGCCACGCAGCGGGGCGGCCGCGTGCGCGCCGGGACCCACTTGTCCGACCTAGCATCAGTACGACCCTCACTAACGTAGCTCGGCCGCCCGCGCGCCGCAGTAGCGCGGCAGCAGCCCGCCCGCGCCCGCCACGCAGCGGGGCGGCCGCGTGCGCGCCGGGACCCACTTGTCCGACCTAGCATCAGTACGACCCTCACTAACGTAGCTCGGCCGCCCGCGCGCCGCAGTAGCGCGGCAGCAGCCCGCCCGCGCCCGCCACGCAGCGGGGCGGCCGCGTGCGCGCCGGGACCCACTTGTCCGACCTAGCATCAGTACGACCCTCACTAACGTAGCTCGGCCGCCCGCGCGCCGCAGTAGCGCGGCAGCAGCCCGCCCGCGCCCGCCACGCAGCGGGGCGGCCGCGTGCGCGCCGGGACCCACTTGTCCGACCTAGCATCAGTACGACCCTCACTAACGTAGCTCGGCCGCCCGCGCGCCGCAGTAGCGCGGCAGCAGCCCGCCCGCGCCCGCCACGCAGCGGGGCGGCCGCGTGCGCGCCGGGACCCACTTGTCCGACCTAGCATCAGTACGACCCTCACTAACGTAGCTCGGCCGCCCGCGCGCCGCAGTAGCGCGGCAGCAGCCCGCCCGCGCCCGCCACGCAGCGGGGCGGCCGCGTGCGCGCCGGGACCCACTTGTCCGACCTAGCATCAGTACGACCCTCACTAACGTAGCTCGGCCGCCCGCGCGCCGCAGTAGCGCGGCAGCAGCCCGCCCGCGCCCGCCACGCAGCGGGGCGGCCGCGTGCGCGCCGGGACCCACTTGTCCGACCTAGCATCAGTACGACCCTCACTAACGTAGCTCGGCCGCCCGCGCGCCGCAGTAGCGCGGCAGCAGCCCGCCCGCGCCCGCCACGCAGCGGGGCGGCCGCGTGCGCGCCGGGACCCACTTGTCCGACCTAGCATCAGTACGACCCTCACTAACGTAGCTCGGCCGCCCGCGCGCCGCAGTAGCGCGGCAGCAGCCCGCCCGCGCCCGCCACGCAGCGGGGCGGCCGCGTGCGCGCCGGGACCCACTTGTCCGACCTAGCATCAGTACGACCCTCACTAACGTAGCTCGGCCGCCCGCGCGCCGCAGTAGCGCGGCAGCAGCCCGCCCGCGCCCGCCACGCAGCGGGGCGGCCGCGTGCGCGCCGGGACCCACTTGTCCGACCTAGCATCAGTACGACCCTCACTAACGTAGCTCGGCCGCCCGCGCGCCGCAGTAGCGCGGCAGCAGCCCGCCCGCGCCCGCCACGCAGCGGGGCGGCCGCGTGCGCGCCGGGACCCACTTGTCCGACCTAGCATCAGTACGACCCTCACTAACGTAGCTCGGCCGCCCGCGCGCCGCAGTAGCGCGGCAGCAGCCCGCCCGCGCCCGCCACGCAGCGGGGCGGCCGCGTGCGCGCCGGGACCCACTTGTCCGACCTAGCATCAGTACGACCCTCACTAACGTAGCTCGGCCGCCCGCGCGCCGCAGTAGCGCGGCAGCAGCCCGCCCGCGCCCGCCACGCAGCGGGGCGGCCGCGTGCGCGCCGGGACCCACTTGTCCGACCTAGCATCAGTACGACCCTCACTAACGTAGCTCGGCCGCCCGCGCGCCGCAGTAGCGCGGCAGCAGCCCGCCCGCGCCCGCCACGCAGCGGGGCGGCCGCGTGCGCGCCGGGACCCACTTGTCCGACCTAGCATCAGTACGACCCTCACTAACGTAGCTCGGCCGCCCGCGCGCCGCAGTAGCGCGGCAGCAGCCCGCCCGCGCCCGCCACGCAGCGGGGCGGCCGCGTGCGCGCCGGGACCCACTTGTCCGACCTAGCATCAGTACGACCCTCACTAACGTAGCTCGGCCGCCCGCGCGCCGCAGTAGCGCGGCAGCAGCCCGCCCGCGCCCGCCACGCAGCGGGGCGGCCGCGTGCGCGCCGGGACCCACTTGTCCGACCTAGCATCAGTACGACCCTCACTAACGTAGCTCGGCCGCCCGCGCGCCGCAGTAGCGCGGCAGCAGCCCGCCCGCGCCCGCCACGCAGCGGGGCGGCCGCGTGCGCGCCGGGACCCACTTGTCCGACCTAGCATCAGTACGACCCTCACTAACGTAGCTCGGCCGCCCGCGCGCCGCAGTAGCGCGGCAGCAGCCCGCCCGCGCCCGCCACGCAGCGGGGCGGCCGCGTGCGCGCCGGGACCCACTTGTCCGACCTAGCATCAGTACGACCCTCACTAACGTAGCTCGGCCGCCCGCGCGCCGCAGTAGCGCGGCAGCAGCCCGCCCGCGCCCGCCACGCAGCGGGGCGGCCGCGTGCGCGCCGGGACCCACTTGTCCGACCTAGCATCAGTACGACCCTCACTAACGTAGCTCGGCCGCCCGCGCGCCGCAGTAGCGCGGCAGCAGCCCGCCCGCGCCCGCCACGCAGCGGGGCGGCCGCGTGCGCGCCGGGACCCACTTGTCCGACCTAGCATCAGTACGACCCTCACTAACGTAGCTCGGCCGCCCGCGCGCCGCAGTAGCGCGGCAGCAGCCCGCCCGCGCCCGCCACGCAGCGGGGCGGCCGCGTGCGCGCCGGGACCCACTTGTCCGACCTAGCATCAGTACGACCCTCACTAACGTAGCTCGGCCGCCCGCGCGCCGCAGTAGCGCGGCAGCAGCCCGCCCGCGCCCGCCACGCAGCGGGGCGGCCGCGTGCGCGCCGGGACCCACTTGTCCGACCTAGCATCAGTACGACCCTCACTAACGTAGCTCGGCCGCCCGCGCGCCGCAGTAGCGCGGCAGCAGCCCGCCCGCGCCCGCCACGCAGCGGGGCGGCCGCGTGCGCGCCGGGACCCACTTGTCCGACCTAGCATCAGTACGACCCTCACTAACGTAGCTCGGCCGCCCGCGCGCCGCAGTAGCGCGGCAGCAGCCCGCCCGCGCCCGCCACGCAGCGGGGCGGCCGCGTGCGCGCCGGGACCCACTTGTCCGACCTAGCATCAGTACGACCCTCACTAACGTAGCTCGGCCGCCCGCGCGCCGCAGTAGCGCGGCAGCAGCCCGCCCGCGCCCGCCACGCAGCGGGGCGGCCGCGTGCGCGCCGGGACCCACTTGTCCGACCTAGCATCAGTACGACCCTCACTAACGTAGCTCGGCCGCCCGCGCGCCGCAGTAGCGCGGCAGCAGCCCGCCCGCGCCCGCCACGCAGCGGGGCGGCCGCGTGCGCGCCGGGACCCACTTGTCCGACCTAGCATCAGTACGACCCTCACTAACGTAGCTCGGCCGCCCGCGCGCCGCAGTAGCGCGGCAGCAGCCCGCCCGCGCCCGCCACGCAGCGGGGCGGCCGCGTGCGCGCCGGGACCCACTTGTCCGACCTAGCATCAGTACGACCCTCACTAACGTAGCTCGGCCGCCCGCGCGCCGCAGTAGCGCGGCAGCAGCCCGCCCGCGCCCGCCACGCAGCGGGGCGGCCGCGTGCGCGCCGGGACCCACTTGTCCGACCTAGCATCAGTACGACCCTCACTAACGTAGCTCGGCCGCCCGCGCGCCGCAGTAGCGCGGCAGCAGCCCGCCCGCGCCCGCCACGCAGCGGGGCGGCCGCGTGCGCGCCGGGACCCACTTGTCCGACCTAGCATCAGTACGACCCTCACTAACGTAGCTCGGCCGCCCGCGCGCCGCAGTAGCGCGGCAGCAGCCCGCCCGCGCCCGCCACGCAGCGGGGCGGCCGCGTGCGCGCCGGGACCCACTTGTCCGACCTAGCATCAGTACGACCCTCACTAACGTAGCTCGGCCGCCCGCGCGCCGCAGTAGCGCGCCCGCCACGCAGTGCGGCCACAACTAGCCACCACAAGTAAACCTTTTTCTACCACTAAAAGCAAATAGTTACTAAATTATCTACTTATTAAATGATAAAACGGAACCGGAATATTTAAAAATATAAATTCACACTTCAAACAGCTGCTGTGTTTCTTATTACAACGATAAATTAAAACTACAACATTACCTCCTGCTGGTATCCCGCAGAGCAGAGGCGGTCTCGGCCGCGAGGTCCAGCACGCCGATGACGGGCTTGGTGACGGTGCCCACCAGCCCCTTGCCCACGCCCGCCAGGAACCCCGGCAGCCCCTCAGCGGCGGCTCCTTCGTAGCTGTGCTTCACTAGTGACGTCATGCCACCTTTAGACAAGGTCGAGACCGTGAGAAGCTGTTACGTTTACGATTTCTGTTTTATTTAGGCAGTTTCAAGGATGGATAACAAAACTAATTCATTCACCCCTTTTTTAAATACACACTTTGGGAGGTGGCACTACGCAGTGTGCAACTCACGTTAGTATTTTATACCACGCACACCTAGGGTTTTACGCATGCTCCGTTGATCCAAACACAAGGCGTCGCGTGCTAAATAAATGCCTTGCAACGTGCGTCCACAATGCTACATACGCTGGATCAACCTTGACCGTATGAATCATATGCCTCGAATACGATTATACGTCTCGCAAGTGTTTCGCATGCGAGACGACGTGTATATCCCACTTCAGGTTTTATTGTTCATTTTAGCGGATTTGAAATATGTTAAGCAACCATAACTCGTAATCCATAATTTTCGAACGAAGGTCTTTAATTGAGGTTCAATCAAGTGTAGACAAAAGCCTATCTAGTACTAGGCACTGACCGAGGATGCCGAGCCCGAGGCCGCGGAAGCCGGCGGCGAGGTGCGCGCCGGGCGCGGCGCTGCGGATGCGGCGGCGCGTCTCCTCTAGCTCTATCTATCTAGTACTAGGCACTGACCGAGGATGCCGAGCCCGAGGCCGCGGAAGCCGGCGGCGAGGTGCGCGCCGGGCGCGGCGCTGCGGATGCGGCGGCGCGTCTCCTCTAGCTCTATCTATCTAGTACTAGGCACTGACCGAGGATGCCGAGCCCGAGGCCGCGGAAGCCGGCGGCGAGGTGCGCGCCGGGCGCGGCGCTGCGGATGCGGCGGCGCGTCTCCTCTAGCTCTATCTATCTAGTACTAGGCACTGACCGAGGATGCCGAGCCCGAGGCCGCGGAAGCCGGCGGCGAGGTGCGCGCCGGGCGCGGCGCTGCGGATGCGGCGGCGCGTCTCCTCTAGCTCTATCTATCTAGTACTAGGCACTGACCGAGGATGCCGAGCCCGAGGCCGCGGAAGCCGGCGGCGAGGTGCGCGCCGGGCGCGGCGCTGCGGATGCGGCGGCGCGTCTCCTCTAGCTCTATCTATCTAGTACTAGGCACTGACCGAGGATGCCGAGCCCGAGGCCGCGGAAGCCGGCGGCGAGGTGCGCGCCGGGCGCGGCGCTGCGGATGCGGCGGCGCGTCTCCTCTAGCTCTATCTATCTAGTACTAGGCACTGACCGAGGATGCCGAGCCCGAGGCCGCGGAAGCCGGCGGCGAGGTGCGCGCCGGGCGCGGCGCTGCGGATGCGGCGGCGCGTCTCCTCTAGCTCTATCTATCTAGTACTAGGCACTGACCGAGGATGCCGAGCCCGAGGCCGCGGAAGCCGGCGGCGAGGTGCGCGCCGGGCGCGGCGCTGCGGATGCGGCGGCGCGTCTCCTCTAGCTCTATCTATCTAGTACTAGGCACTGACCGAGGATGCCGAGCCCGAGGCCGCGGAAGCCGGCGGCGAGGTGCGCGCCGGGCGCGGCGCTGCGGATGCGGCGGCGCGTCTCCTCTAGCTCTATCTATCTAGTACTAGGCACTGACCGAGGATGCCGAGCCCGAGGCCGCGGAAGCCGGCGGCGAGGTGCGCGCCGGGCGCGGCGCTGCGGATGCGGCGGCGCGTCTCCTCTAGCTCTATCTATCTAGTACTAGGCACTGACCGAGGATGCCGAGCCCGAGGCCGCGGAAGCCGGCGGCGAGGTGCGCGCCGGGCGCGGCGCTGCGGATGCGGCGGCGCGTCTCCTCTAGCTCTATCTATCTAGTACTAGGCACTGACCGAGGATGCCGAGCCCGAGGCCGCGGAAGCCGGCGGCGAGGTGCGCGCCGGGCGCGGCGCTGCGGATGCGGCGGCGCGTCTCCTCTAGCTCTATCTATCTAGTACTAGGCACTGACCGAGGATGCCGAGCCCGAGGCCGCGGAAGCCGGCAGCGAGGTGCGCGCCGGGCGCGGCGCTGCGGATGCGGCGGCGCGTCTCCTCTAGATCTATCTATCTAGTACTAGGCACTGACCGAGGATGCCGAGCCCGAGGCCGCGGAAGCCGGCGGCGAGGTGCGCGCCGGGCGCGGCGCTGCGGATGCGGCGGCGCGTCTCCTCTAGCTCTATCTATCTAGTACTAGGCACTGACCGAGGATGCCGAGCCCGAGGCCGCGGAAGCCGGCGGCGAGGTGCGCGCCGGGCGCGGCGCTGCGGATGCGGCGGCGCGTCTCCTCTAGATCTATCTATCTAGTACTAGGCACTGACCGAGGATGCCGAGCCCGAGGCCGCGGAAGCCGGCGGCGAGGTGCGCGCCGGGCGCGGCGCTGCGGATGCGGCGGCGCGTCTCCTCTAGCTCTATCTATCTAGTACTAGGCACTGACCGAGGATGCCGAGCCCGAGGCCGCGGAAGCCGGCGGCGAGGTGCGCGCCGGGCGCGGCGCTGCGGATGCGGCGGCGCGTCTCCTCTAGCTCTATCTATCTAGTACTAGGCACTGACCGAGGATGCCGAGCCCGAGGCCGCGGAAGCCGGCGGCGAGGTGCGCGCCGGGCGCGGCGCTGCGGATGCGGCGGCGCGTCTCCTCTAGATCTATCTATCTAGTACTAGGCACTGACCGAGGATGCCGAGCCCGAGGCCGCGGAAGCCGGCGGCGAGGTGCGCGCCGGGCGCGGCGCTGCGGATGCGGCGGCGCGTCTCCTCTAGCTCTATCTATCTAGTACTAGGCACTGACCGAGGATGCCGAGCCCGAGGCCGCGGAAGCCGGCGGCGAGGTGCGCGCCGGGCGCGGCGCTGCGGATGCGGCGGCGCGTCTCCTCTAGCTCTATCTATCTAGTACTAGGCACTGACCGAGGATGCCGAGCCCGAGGCCGCGGAAGCCGGCGGCGAGGTGCGCGCCGGGCGCGGCGCTGCGGATGCGGCGGCGCGTCTCCTCTAGCTCTATCTATCTAGTACTAGGCACTGACCGAGGATGCCGAGCCCGAGGCCGCGGAAGCCGGCGGCGAGGTGCGCGCCGGGCGCGGCGCTGCGGATGCGGCGGCGCGTCTCCTCTAGCTCTATCTATCTAGTACTAGGCACTGACCGAGGATGCCGAGCCCGAGGCCGCGGAAGCCGGCGGCGAGGTGCGCGCCGGGCGCGGCGCTGCGGATGCGGCGGCGCGTCTCCTCTAGCTCTATCTATCTAGTACTAGGCACTGACCGAGGATGCCGAGCCCGAGGCCGCGGAAGCCGGCGGCGAGGTGCGCGCCGGGCGCGGCGCTGCGGATGCGGCGGCGCGTCTCCTCTAGCTCTATCTATCTAGTACTAGGCACTGACCGAGGATGCCGAGCCCGAGGCCGCGGAAGCCGGCGGCGAGGTGCGCGCCGGGCGCGGCGCTGCGGATGCGGCGGCGCGTCTCCTCTAGCTCTATCTATCTAGTACTAGGCACTGACCGAGGATGCCGAGCCCGAGGCCGCGGAAGCCGGCGGCGAGGTGCGCGCCGGGCGCGGCGCTGCGGATGCGGCGGCGCGTCTCCTCTAGCTCTATCTATCTAGTACTAGGCACTGACCGAGGATGCCGAGCCCGAGGCCGCGGAAGCCGGCGGCGAGGTGCGCGCCGGGCGCGGCGCTGCGGATGCGGCGGCGCGTCTCCTCTAGCTCTATCTATCTAGTACTAGGCACTGACCGAGGATGCCGAGCCCGAGGCCGCGGAAGCCGGCGGCGAGGTGCGCGCCGGGCGCGGCGCTGCGGATGCGGCGGCGCGTCTCCTCGTGCGCCTCGTCGCTCACCACGCGCTCCAGCCCGTCCCCCAGCGACTCTGCAACCCACCCACCGCACACCACCACACTTCTTATTTACCACCACATACTATTACTTAATACTTAATATTACACATCTGTCAGCACCTCCCTGTGACACTTTTCTCGTGCTCGGTTTCTAGAAATATATTTGTCAATTTATTAAACCTAACACATTGTTCTCTGCCTACCCTTATTATTATGATAATAAATACTCATATGTGATTTTATGTAATAATAACATAAAATGCTACCCGAATCGGATGGCAGATATACATAGTCTACTATGAGCAGTGGATCAATTCAGTGATGAAATAATAACATCTAATAAAAATATTAAAGTAGATCAGTTATTATTACTGAATAATAAAATGTTTCAACTATGTTATTTTTAAATATTGTTTTTTTCCTTTTTTCTTTATTTTTGATTATGAATATCAAGGGAAAAATTACGTATTTTTGCCACGATACCTACCTAACCTAACACGTTATTTACAAACAACGAACAATTTTAGCAAAAATTCTATTAGGTTGAGAAATAAAACCATAATTTCTTAGCTGTTATTTTTACAATCTAGCCCTGTTTCTTTTATATTTCTAATTCATTATCCTAAATAAAGTCGGAACCCGTTTAAGTAGGTTATATAAGGGAGAGCGTGGCACACGCAGGTGACAATCGACTAATTTTAGTCCCTTCAACCGCGACGCGTAGGTATTTATCCGGACCGAAACGTGGACTCTCGTAGGCCTGGCTCTGTACAATCGGATTTATCGGGGTTCTGATAAAAAATATTCATAAGTATGTACTAATTTTCAATAAAACAATAAAGATTTTTAACATATTAAGCGTAACCGTTAATGTTAGCAAGGTTTTTGCCTACAGTAACTTACCCGTGACCTTAGCCGCGGAGTTAGAGATGCCGTGCGTGACGTTTTGGAGCAGCGCGCCTACGTTGCCCTCCATCAGCAGCCCCGTTACGCCCTCTGACACGTCCGCCACGAAACCCAGAGGATTGCCCAGGAAATCTACCGACCCCAGAATCTTGGCTGCCTGCCACTTCAGCTCCTAAAAACATAAACGCTTTTTACTTCAGCTCCTAAAAACACAAACGTTTTTGGTGTAAACGCACAAATCGTAAATTTCGATTCGACTGTTAAGCTAAGTTCGGAAAACAGGAACGCGCGATCGGTGCGACGCAACGTTCATGTTTTACAACATTTATTTTACTTTAAACATAGCAAGTGCAATATGCAATAAATCCATATGTGAAGGAGACTCTTTGTTTAAAAAAGCGGTTGTTTATGTGAGAGAGTATTAGTAGTAGTAAATATTGTTAGTACTTACGTCCTTGAAGTGTTTGAGCGCGTGTCTGGCGAGGTGCGCGGCCGTGTCGTAGGCGTGCGCGCGCACGAACGGCTCCAGCTCGACGCACGCGTCCTCGAACTTGATCAGCGTCAGCCCCAGCCGCCGCTTCAGGCTCGCCAGCCCGCCCTCCAGCTTGTTCGCCGTCATCATCGACAGCCGGATCTGACATAACCAGATATACATTCAATTAACAATCCAAACAATTGCGATCCATTTATTACAAGATGCACTACTTAGCATAGTTAATAAGACCGAGCAAATACTCGTTACTACGCGACGCGAGGTAGTTAAACAAGCAGAGAGCTGTGTACTCGCTACATAGCCTATGACAACACAGGCGCTACCAGGCGTTAACCAGTAACAAATTGACGAATCGGCATTCTGTATCTTTTCAGCCCTGAACTACATCGCCTGCCGGTAGTCGCGACGTAACGAAGCATAATAAAATATGTCATAATGTGTCAAGTACCAGCTGGCATCTCGCAACAAACTGACATGAATTGTGCTGAACGCCCAAATGAAGGCCCAGCATCACACTCGCTTAGTTACAAGAACAATCTGTTTGATAAAATATTAGCTTAGCACATAGTAAACTTGTAGACGGAGATAATAGGCACACCATACTAGACCAAAAAGTATTACTGATCATCAAAAACAATACCTATACCGATAACTATACCACAAGTAATTGAGCATAGCGTACAGCTAAACAAACGATCAACCAGCGCTGCGATATTAATTTCATATTTTAAAACAATTTTAACTACTTGTATTGGTATATTGGCCTATGTTCGGCGGTATATATATGACTTCCAAATGCTAGTGATGGATGATTGATATATTGAAAAAAACTTTTATGTCAGCAAAATAAATTGTGTTGTAAAGAGCATTACAGGAAATTCTATGAGCGGGTGTATTTTGTCTCAAACCAATAAAACACGGTGCGCAGGGCGATGAGCTAGCAAAAACTACAACTCTTACAAGTCTAACTTTACGAACCTTCTTCAACTGAATGCGTAACAAATATTTTTATTGAGAAAATAAACTTATACATTAAACAAACTTGTAAAAAAGCAAGAATAAAATTATAAATCAATTAAAATATTATACAAGTGAAATAGCTTAGGCTTAACTACTAATCTAATAACATAACGATTATCATTACGAATAACGTTAAGTATTTATAACACCTTTAATTGACCATTAGTCGCCGAATAAACGCCATTTGATGGATTAGGTATTTAAGTTGGAAAGTTTTGGACAATCCAACGCTATTAATCTGCGGGCAAGTTGTGATCATCGTTATTGCCATAGTGCTTGTAGTGCGCACGCAACGTATCAATTACCACTACCTCTTTCTTTTGTTTTGGTATTTATTTAAAAGAATTTATTGCAACGAACACACCAATCCTTTAGCCCCAACTAGAATACTACGGCGATGAGGTAACGGATGATAAACTTAAATGCATTCTATGACATCCATATCATGTACAAAAGATCGTGCTCAGCTTATAAATTAGCATACCGTAACGAAATTCGAAACTGCAACAGCTTTCATCCGGCTTCCAAACCTTATTTCGCGATATATTTAACTTTTTATTTTTGCAACTAAATTTACGCAAAAAATAAACAGCTTCCCAACTTTGTTGCAAATAGTAAAAAAAATTGTCTAAATTGATAAATTTATGACTTCATGGTTTCTGAGTAGGCTCTAAAACTGCGCTAGCCCCTCAGCTTCCACAATCATTTAAAAAAATAGTATTCAACCAACTGGCTGCTTTGGAAAATTCTTTAAAGTATCTACATTTGATTAAAAATAACTTTTTGGCAATTATATCATTCTTTATATAAGGTCTAACAAAATCAACTACATTCCTTTTAATGGGGGTATCTGTACATCGAGCTGAGCAGGCTCACCAAATTTGAGCCAAAAATTCAGGCTAGTTACGGAGATATTGATCTTAACAATCTCATTCCGTAACTACGAAAATCTACACCCTTTACAGCTGTTTACTACTACATTGACACACTACGCACGCACACAAGCAAAAGTGACCCACACATGCACACACTCAAGATAACAGCGCGGTGCCACAGAATACCTAATAGTACTAACGGCGGTGCGGCGACGGTGACTCAGAAATACCAACATGAAAGAATTACCCTGATTTTAGGGTAAAATAAAGTTTGTGGGTTTTCTTTTATAAGGACTTTTTTCACTACGGATTGGAGTAGAATTATGTGTTTCGCAATTAGAGAATTAGGAATTAGGGGTTTTAATTGGCTGTTGATTTTTGCGGTCACGTAACCGAACCGACATCGAGAGAATCAAAAGTTGGCGGTACTTCATAATCGATCAAGATACTACGAACAGCTGACCGCAGAGTGCGTTGTTCGCAAACTGACCGGAGAGTGTGACTGTGTTGTTGTGACCTAATTTACGTAACAAAACTTCAACGACTCACTAGTTTTCGTAGTAACCAAGGCCGTATTCACATATCATTTTGAAAGAACGAAGATACCGCGGAGACAACGACAATTTCGATCAATGCTCTCGTCTATTCAGCTTCAATAAAAATGGCTGTACGACGTTACGTCTAACCGTTCCCAACTTCCCACCACGGCTGTAAACTCGTCGTGTAATGTGCTATTAAATTAAATTTTACAAACAAAACTACAATCGAGTTGTTTAAACTGAAAATAACAAGGTCATTAAAGTCTAATTTCTCGCCTTCTTTAATTCTACCTTATTTTTTAATTAATTTTGGGGGTAAAATTATTTTGGAGTTAGCAAGACCAAGTTTCAAAGGTGGCCCCGACAAAAGTACCCCGCCGTGTTTGTCGGTATCTTGGATAGGGTGACAAGCATTTTGTTTAGCTAAAATAAGATCGTAGGTATTCGTAAGGAAATAAAACATTTTGCTATTTTAGGAACTGAAATACATTTTACTTATTATTTAAGTTTCAACATTTGAGATATTACTATTGTTTATAAGGAAAATTGTTGGAATAAAAAGGTTTTGCTATTTTGTAATTAATTCTTGACTAGTCGTCTAAATAATGAAATCGACACCGTAAAAGTTGATATTAACTTGACAAACCACGGGACAAACTCATTTCAAAAAATGCTTTAAAAGTTACCTAGAATTTAACTCTTAACCGGTCGCAATATTACAATGAGAAAAGTATTAAAATGTGATATTTGGTTCAATTAAACACGATTATAATTGTTTTGCTAAAAATAATTAAATAAAAAATGATATGGATTATTTTAATAAACCTACTCAAACATTCGTGTAAAATCGTAATCCTAGTCCTAGATATTTATTTAACGTGGAAGCCCTACCGTACTCGCAAACTGCAGACTATGCCGCTCGAGCCGAAAGGCCGGTGTCGGGCACGTGTCGGGGTAAATCAAAGTGTGCATGCGGATAGATAGGGATGTGCCACATTTGTTCTGATTTCTAGGCTCATAGTTTTTTACGAGATCAGATCATTCATTTATTACATTACTAATTAAGATTTTATTTTTGTTTAAACTAAAATTTGATTTTATTTGATTTTAACTAAGTTATTGAGACGATAACAATGTTTTATGAGTTTCGAAAAATAGTCTTCTCAGCGCATATTTCATATTAAGTAAGTAAAACATGTTATTAGTGTTTTGATTTCTCTCGAAGTTGTTTCCTTTTTGCCACTTACAGAAACTCAAGTAAGTAGTTATGTGAATAAGCATTTTAAAAATACATTTTGGTAATTTTGCGACTGTCAGTTAAGAAATAACTGCTAGATAAAGTACGATATGTCCGAGTTTAAATGCTATGGCCTAGTTAGTTCGTTAAAAATAATTCTTAGTGACTTTTTAAATTCAGTCGTTGTATGTTTTATCAGTCTTTGTCTGTCTTAAACTGACACTTTAGAACATTTATTACCGGTTTGGACAAAATAATTTTACTCTAAAAACAAGAGTTACACTTAACTGGATTGGCGAGTTGAAAGCTAAGGTACAAAAAAACTTGTGTCGCACTCACGATTTCGTTTAAGTAGTAGGTTACCTCGCCATAATACTTAATTAAATGCGAGGTGTCAGTTCCCAATTCACGATCAGTTATCCGGTATGTTTTAGTTTTTAGTGTAGAAACGAAACGGTTTGTTTTTTTTTTTTTTTTTTTAAAATATTGTCTATGGTACGTAAAGTCTATGCTTTTTTTTTGGAATAGGGTGTAGAGAGTGTGTGACAGACTGAAATGTAACGAACGGGTGGTTTTTTACCAAATAAATATTTAAGTTTAAAAGTGAGTGCGGTTTTTCTCTTGAGCCTATATCCTGGACCCACAATTTTGGGGGCTCGTCCGGGATCTCAAGAAAATACTTACGACGAACGTACTTTACTGATTGGCGACATAACCTCTTTCTTGCACGCGGCCGGCGGGGTGAGGTTTATTCTTGCACGAAGAGAAGAGAAAATACGACGAATCTTAAGACGATATAAACGAAGATACGAAGAACTATGTCTGAAGCCCAGAACAAACTAACGGCAGAAGTGAATCAAGCTGACGAGAACCTGAAAAACGATTGTACCGTTGGCGCGACCACAGATGACTTCCTCGGCGTGTACAACACCATAACAAGGTTCAGCGGTGACGATAAAACGTACCCTGTGTCGCAGTGGGTGCAAGATATTGAGGACAATGCAGAAATATTTCAGTGGTCGCAACAACAAAAGCTAATTATAGCTAGGCGAACGCTAACAGGAACGGCAGAGCTATGGCGGCGGACGGAAAAAACTTTTAAAACATTTGATGAACTCAAGGCCGCTATATTTAAGGAGTTTCCAGATTCCGTAAACCCAAAGGAAATGCATGAAATAATGGCAGCTCGCAAAAAGCTCGAGAGTGAGTCTTATTACCAGTACCTACTAACTATGAAGGAGTTAGGGAAACGGGCTAAAATTGCAGATTACGTTGCCATACAGTACATTGTGGATGGAATACAAGATCAGGAGAATAATAAAGCTATCTTATATGGCGCGACAACCTACGGTGCTTTAAAGGAAAAACTACGTATATACGAGCGCATGAAAGAGAAGACGGCTGCCCAAGCTAAACTTGCCCAGGAGGCTAAAGCGCAGCGAACCTCATCATCATCATCTACAACTACTCCAAGACGATGCTACAATTGTGGAGGCATGGGTCATGTAGCTAGTGCATGTGTGAAAGGCGTTAAATGCTTTCGTTGTAACCAGAGCGGCCATATTGGACAGCATTGTACAGCAGCCGCAGCTAATAGCAGAGGAGGGAGCGGAGTTTCGGCGGGAAAATTTAAAGTGTCATCATCGGCCCACAGAGGAGCGGTGTCGGTAAAACAGCCGTCAGCCATGTTTGGGACGTCGACAAACGAGCATCATTGTTCCGGTTCCTGTAGTGGCGCTAGTGTATCTGTCCCCGTTGAAACTGACAATGACAGCGAAACGTCAGACCATGAAGTTATGCAAATCGTAAATAAAAAGAGTGCGAAAAAATCCATTAAAGTGATAAAAATAAACGAAATAACAGTTAACGCGTTAGTTGATACCGGTAGTGACGTGAATTTGGTGTCGTCGAGTTTGTTTACATCGCTAAAAGCGGCCGGAATGGACGACAACTTGGTGTTGAGTGGACTTGGACAGTCACAAGTGCAATCTACTTGCAAAATAAATGCGGAAGTGTTCGTAGATGGATTGCTTTTTAAAGATGTAATATTTCACGTAGTCCCCGACAATGTAATGCCTTATCGAGTGATAATTGGTCAGGAACTGTTAGGCTTTGTAACCATGATAATGAACGAAGGGTCAGTAAAGTTTTTGCCTGAAGATTTTGACTGGATTAGTAAAATACATTATTTTGCAGGCTGTATCAACATTGTTTTAGACCACATAGTCGATCCATTGGTGAAAAGTAAGGTGATAAAGTGCATCAAGGGATACAAACCTATTCAAACAGAGGAGGCGCCAATTGAACTGAAAATAGTACTTAAGGATGATATACCAGTAGCCCAACGGCCTAGGAGGCTATCTATTACTGAACAGCAAATCGTGGAGGAACAGGTAGAGGAGTGGTTGCAAAACGGCATAATACAGGTGAGTTATTCTGAGTATTCCTGCCCATTAGTGTTGGTAAAGAAAAAGGATGGATCAGTGAGAGTATGTGTGGACTATAGATTGCTAAATAAGAAAATTGTGAAGGATGAATTCCCATTGCCCGTAGTGGATGATTTGATAGACAAATTGCGTGAGGCAAGAGTATTTAGTGTGCTGGATTTAAAAAATGGCTTTTTCCATCTTAAAGTAACCGAAGACTCTAGAAGGTACACCTCTTTCGTCACTCATCATGGGCAGTTCGAGTTCTTAAGAGCCCCATTTGGTCTTTCTACATCACCTAAGACATTCATGAGATTTGTCACCATAATCTTCAGGGAGTTGATTGTGAAAGGAATAATAATGATATTCATCGATGATATTTTAATTCCAGCTAAAGATGAATTAGAAGCACTTCAAAGGCTGGAACAGGTGCTAGAGGTGTCGTCACGTTTTGGATTGGAAATAAACTGGAAAAAAGCACATCTCCTGCAGCGAGAAGTTCAATACCTCGGCCATGTCATCAAGGAGGGTGAAGTCAGGCCATGTTCAGAGAAGACCGACGCTGTAGCAAGGTACCCAGAACCCAGAAATATTAAACAGTTGCACAGTTTTGTGGGCCTTACTGGCTACTTCAGAAAATATATAGAGAATTATGCTGTCATAGCGAGACCCCTAACCGATTTACTGAGAAAAGGTGAAGATTTCTCCTTTGGTGATGAACAACGAACAGCTTTTGAAACATTAAAGCAAAGATTGACTAGTGGACCTGTCTTGAAAATTTTTAATTTTAAATTGAAAACAGAAATGCACACTGATGCATCCTGTTTGGCTTATTCAGCCATCCTCATGCAGCACCATCCTGGTTCCGGGTTACACCCCGTGCATTACATGAGTCGAAAAACAAATGAAGCCCAAAGAAAATACTCTAGTTATGAATTAGAAGCTCTAGCTATAGTCGAAGGGGTGAAAAAGTTTCGACATTACTTGTATGGCATGCACTTCAAAATAGTAACTGACTGCCAAGCATTCGAACTGACCCTCAAAAAGAAAGATCTAACCCCGAAGGTAGCCAGATGGGTAATGCTTTTGGACGAATATGATTATGAGGTAGAGCATAGGGCAGGATCCAAAATGATGCATACTGACGCCCTCAGTAGGAACCCCTATGTTGCAACAATCACCACTTTGAATGAGGATATAAGATCTGCTCAGGACGAAGACGAGGGTTTAAGAGCTATCAAGGAAATATTGAAAAAAAGTTCCTTCAACGACTATTGGTTGGAGAATGGGCTGTTGTATAAAGGAGAACAGAAGTTGTTAGTGATACCAAAGTC
The DNA here is from genome assembly GCA_963576865.1 of Anania hortulata. Classification (NCBI taxonomy): domain Eukaryota; kingdom Metazoa; phylum Arthropoda; class Insecta; order Lepidoptera; family Crambidae; genus Anania; species Anania hortulata. The sequence continues at coordinate 23,472,964 of OY756391.1, read as the reverse complement.
TTTGGAGAAAGAAATCATCAAGAGGATACACAGTAATGGTCATTTTGCCAAATTGAAGATGAAGGAATTGTTACTAAGAGATTACTACATAAGAGATGTAGACAAAAAGATTGAAGAGTTTTTGAGAAGCTGTATACCATGTCTAATGTCAATGAGAAAGGAAGGTAAACAAGAGGGCTGGCTCAACCCGATAGAAAAGGAGAGCATTCCATTTGACACCATACATGTTGACCACATAGGGCCACTAACTGAGACAAAAAAACAATACAATTATATATTAACAGTAATCGACTCTTTTACCAAGTTCGTGTGGCTGTTCCCTACAAGAACCACTTCCAGTAAAGAGACTCTTAACAAACTTCAACTGCATCAACAAACTTTCGGGAACCCACGAAGAATAGTAAGTGATAGAGGAACTGCATTCACCAGCAAGGACTTCGAAGAATATTGTAAAGAAGAGAATATTCAACATATCAAGATCACTACTGGTGTTCCCAGGGGAAACGGACAAGTAGAGAGGGTACATCGGGTCCTCATTCCCACCCTGACTAAACTATGTATTGAAAATCCTGGTTGGTGGTATCGATACGTCAGTAGAGTGCAAAGAGCCCTAAACAGTACATTTCACAGAACTGTGCATACAACACCATTCGAACTGTTGATGGGAACCAAGATGAGAAATAAAGAAGATGTAGAAATAATGAACCTACTGCAAAAGGAAGTCATTTCATTATATGATGAAAACAGAGAAAACTTAAGAGAACAGGCTCGAGAACATATTCAAAAGGTTCAAGAGGAAAATAGGAGAGGGTTTAATAAAAAACGGAAAGAGAGCTATGTGTATATGGAAGGTGATGTGGTGGCTATAAAGCGGACGCAGTTCGGCCCTGGACTCAAATTGAAACCTAAGTACTTAGGACCCTATAAGGTAACAAAATGCAAGCGTAATGATCGTTACGATGTTGAGAAGATCGATGTTTCAGCTGAGGGGCCTACTAGAACTTCCAGCTCAGCAGACCAGATGAAAAAATGGCCAGATCGAGGCAGCCTAGTCACCTTGAAGTAAGCCGTGAGTTTATATATTTTATTTGCTTCTATTTTACTTTATCTAAGTCATTACTTTTGGATTTATTCCATTATTATAATTGGTTTACCCTAGCGTTCATTATCATGGTACCAGTATTATTATTAAGTAAGTTGTAGCTTTTCTAAGTCAACTAAGTTGGTAGTGTTCTTTTCTTTTTTTTAATTAACACAGTATTAATTCTTTAAGTTGATGTATTACTTTATAAGATGTTTATGTGTCCGAGGACAGACACAGGTCAGGAGTGGCCGAAATGTAGAAACGAAACGGTTTGTTTTTTTTTTTTTTTTTTTAAAATATTGTCTATGGTACGTAAAGTCTATGCTTTTTTTTTGGAATAGGGTGTAGAGAGTGTGTGACAGACTGAAATGTAACGAACGGGTGGTTTTTTACCAAATAAATATTTAAGTTTAAAAGTGAGTGCGGTTTTTCTCTTGAGCCTATATCCTGGACCCACATTAGTATCCTTTAAATTATGATCCCATCTTAGGCGCATCCCTAGCTTGAGCCTTTTCGGCTTTTGCAGGACGACCGCCCGCCGGGCCCCCGCGCCGCGCAGTCTCTAATTCGCTTCCGTGCGGCGTGCGTGTGCGACGCCTCAACGGTGTCAGTCCAGGGTTATGTGCTACCAGGATCGCAACTTTAATTTGTGCTAAAGCAGCGCGCCTTTACGCTGATATTAAGGGCGTTTTCGTGAGCGGTTCAGGGACTGGAGTGAGATTGTTTATGTCCGTCGGGGACCAGGGAAGGCCACGCCAGCCTGTTCAATAAGAAGACAGTGTGATGCAGATTTTTGATCGGCAACCCAATCGCAAGCGCGACTGATGCAGCGTCCGTCTTCGCCAAACGCTCATGGGCGCAGGCGTCATTATTGCGAATTCTGCGGCGAGACGCAAGACGAGGGGCAGGCGCCTGTATCATTTTACACTAGTTCAAGAGCTGAAGCCGCATGACTTCACACTACGAGTCCAGTTTTGCAGAAGTCGCAGAAACTGCAACATTCTCTGGACGGACGAGAGAAGCTTCACCAGTGGTTGGATGTTTAACCTCTACGCCGCGGCGCCTACTATTGGGCTGAACAGAACCCCCACCTAGTTCGGCCCGATCATTTTCAGACTAGATGTAGCAGTAGCCTGAACATTTGGGCTTCCATGTGTGGGGCTGTGTAGGACTTAGTGTATTGTGAAGGTGATTATAACATTGAAAGTGCGACAACTACGACAGCGAATTTTATTGCAAACCGTGTGAACGCTTTAAAACATAAAAAGTGACAGAGACTGTTATTTCGCGTAAAAGTGCACGTCGCATTGCTGTGCAATGTTTTTTTGTAATGTGATTATGATCAATGTAATTTGTTGTAAAGATTGTAAACCTCTTAATGAACTTAAACACGCCAAGTAAGCGTAGATTGAGAGTAAGTGGTACCTACTTGATTGATTTGTTTGTTTAATTTTTTTGTTAGTCAGATAAATTATTTACCCGGCAGATAAATTATTTACTACGCTAACCTACTTGTTAGTCCAAAGCCTGTGAAAGTGTGATAGAGTCAGTCAGAGTCAGAATTAAATTAATAAATGTTTTAAAACCGCTTTATTTTCCTTTATTTCTATCCACCTTGCCATTCTGCTAGGAGTGATTCTAAAGAGCTTCGAGAGGTAAATAACGAATTACGTACAACAACAATTACAAGAAAGTAAGTAAATACCTACCTAGTTCCTACAACTAAGATTTAATCTAACTCATAAAACATAGAAATTATCTTTCCTTAGAGCCTTGAAGTAACAAAAAAACGATGTTGGTTATTAATTTAGTTGACATTGTTTGTTTTGTTTGTTATCGAAAACATTATTATCATAAAAGTGCATTCTACACACACTAGTGTACTAACATGTGTGTATGAAGCTATTCTTCGTTGCAATTGATCTGTGATTGGTCGAAAAAGCCTAGCTGTGCCACTCGACCAATCGCAGATCAGCTGGTTTGACAAGGGTGATGCACACAACGATCTTTGGTAATAAAATGCTGGTGTGCGCTGTGTACGTACACACCATCTGTGAACTACAGTTTGCATGAGTAAGAAAAGATACAGAGTGTTTCATTTTTGACTGCGTTTTAATTTATTTATTTTGTTAGAAAACATAACTTTTAAAAATGACTATAAAACAATACCTTATTTTTTGTCATCGCATTCAGTATGATGTATAGATACCCCCCTTTAAAGGAACGCAGTTGATTTTGTTAGACCTTGTATAAATAAATGATAGAAAATGTTGGAATCTATACAAAAAAAACCATGTGAAGTATGGTTTGGATAGAAGTCCTTGGGATGTTCAGAGGACGAGCCATACTTCTCGTGCTCGCGGACGGATCTCGCTGAACATCCAGCACCATTTCTCTGCGATCCGGGTCCGGTCTAGGTATTCCTTCTTGACCGCCACGTCGACCGGGAATGCAGCCTGCCATGAAAGTATTGTGCGTGTTTATAGAAACACGATGGTCGGGATAGCGCTCAGGTTGCGGCCCACCACGGCGTTGAAGTTGCTCGTGATACAGTCGCGCTGCTTCACGGCCGCTTCCTCGTGCAACACCATAAAAATAATGCATTTCTGCATACACTTCCTAGTAAACGAAGACTAAATCACAATGCAAAATACAGTCCAATAAACAAACAAAAAAGTCAAACAAGTAGGTGAAGTAGGTAGGCAGCAGGGACCGTGAGCAAAGCGAGTGTGGCAAAGACAAAATGACGACGCGCGTAGCAGTAAACACAATGTGAGCACTACTGGGGTAAAGTAAATTTGGCTTTGGTTGCGCGCTGCCCCTATCTCCACCAAGAGTGAGACAGATAGCAATAATTTCGTCTTTTATCTTCATATGTTTACAACCCTTGATCTGCGAGTAAGGATCACAAAATTCAATTTAACTAAATAAATTGGTTGGCTGCTGTCATCGAAAGATCGTTGTGTTTTGATACGAGGAATAAATTACGAAAACCCTATTAATTTGTACTGTTTGTAAAACTATTTATTATTAAAGTTAGTAGCAAACTTACGAGTAGACTATAATGCTGGCACTTCACATCGCGGTACGAACGCAAATGTATGAAGTTGTTGTGCCCTTCGACGACTGCGTTAATAAAATCACGCGCCTAACCAGCCTGACTCGGCACTATTGTTCATTCGAATGCAGTTTTTTTTATGTAGAAACAAAAATTGGTTGGATGTGGAACCATCGCGCAGTCACAGTGCCACTACGACATTGGGAGGATACTGATTTGAAACACTATTACATACGCAAGAATGAGCTTTTGATTAAACCTAGGCCAGTTGAGGGTTGGCTATATTCCATGAATAAATATATTTAAAATAGTTAAGGAACATCGTTTATAACCTAAATTTTTTACGTTTACCTTCCACTGGAGTGCAGTGTGATGGTAGCCTTCCATCTGCATCTGCCACAGTCCACACCTTCCATAGGGAAAGATCCAGGTTTTTAGCCACTTTTTTCACTGTAGTGGTAGGATCATCATCGAAAGCCCTGAGTATATCTTCATCGACACTATCAGACTTTCCCCTCGCATTAGTTCTGGGTTCTATAAAGCCTAGGTTTCCCGTTTTCCGAAATCGCTGGAAGATATTCTTAAAAATACTGTGGTGTGGCACCCGCCTGTTTGGGTAACGCTCTGTGTACAGTCTCTGAGCTTCTAGAGAGTTGCTGTTGGCTTTCCCATACGCCATAATCATATCGGCCTTTTCCGCGTTGCTGTATCCAACCATTGTTATGACAATGATGATAACAGAATACTTGACAAAGAGTCCAAATACTTTAAAACAAAAACATGAACAAACTAAAAAAACAACAGAAATGAATCAAGAGAGCTATGTACGTTTAACACTGACATTGGCAGTCAAATCTCGAGCTCGACTAAAGAGTAAAGAGAACCCTGTCGGGTGCGCTGTGAGCGGGCTCTGCTGGTCTAACGGGTCACTAATATTTTTACCTGTTTAATGTATAATTCGCACAGACCAGTTTAGGTTTCTTTGTGTCGGCTGTAGGCTAACTACAATGGGCTGAAACCTATACAACACCCTTACAATATATTTATTACTGAGGACTTAACTCGACGTGTGATAAATTTTTAATAACTAATGGAATAGAATAGAATAGAATAATTTATTTCGCTTAAAAGTGGTACAAGGATGTTAAATTGGTTTAAGATCACACATTTCACCATAGTATGGCCTGCGAAATACAATTTTAACTTGAATTTAAATTAATGAATTAGTACTTAAAATGTCACTTAACATACAATCAGTCATACATGCAAAATAAATAGGTTACAACATCTTGGATTTAAAAGAGTTAAAATATTCATCTACTGAGTAAAAACATTTTTCTATCAACCACCTTTTAGCGTAAGTAACTTTAAATCTGTTTAGTGGGAGTATTTTCATGTCGTCATTTAACTGGTTGTAGATTTTTATAGACATACAATACGTGCTCCTACTGTAAAGGGTCGTAGTTTTAATGGGTAGAACCAGTTTGTTGGGATGTCTTGTATTAAAATTGCAAAACTCCTTTTTTGTAGGAAACAAATGTGAATTAGCTTTTTTTTGGAGATTATAATGTAAATATTTACTATCTCTAATGCCAATGTATATTAAAAATACTGCTATTACATTATGAAGTGATTAAATGAATATGAATACCACTATAAAACGGATAAGTACTGCAGAAAAAGGAAAGCACAAAATCAGTAAATAAAACAATATTTTTTGTCTTTTTACTTTTTCTTAGACGTGTAATATGCACTGCATGATCGACGAAAATAGCAATAGCAAGAAACGATTTTAAAAGTATAAAAAATCCACAAACACCTTTTTGCTTTTAAATTTTACTAAGAACTTCGTCGTAGAAAAGTTAAAACATTATACCGTTAAACATTAAAGTACTTATTTAAGTATATATTCCTTAGATTAGATTTAGACGTGAATGGCAAATTTGTACTTCAAATCTAAGGAAACCTATTGTAATTTTAATAATTAACGAAAAAACAAGGGAAAAACCATAAGATTATTATTACCTAGCAGGCTGTGTTTTGCATTGCATTATTAGTAATAATAATCATAAAAGTATTTATGTTCAAAAAAAGTTAACCTTAGCAAGGGGCTACGAGTTTAGTTCTAACCTAAACTTTTTGGTAAACATCTAAAAAACATAATACTGTTAAGCCCGGTCGGTCTTATCCAAGTATGAGTTCAAAATAGGTATCAAAACAGGAAAAATCATTAAAAAATAGCATAATCGTTGCAAAGTATCATAAATATCAGCCAGTTAAACGATAATCTTGGTAAAACTACACTACACGTCACACAGTCGCCAAACAAACATTAATTCTTCTTTCTTCAAGAGTACGAATGAAAACAAATGTCAAGGTAATATCAAATTCTCAGTAGGCCAAGTACGTGTGCTTAAACAGCCAATGATATATTTACTCTTGTTGTTCTTAAAAATAATTCGATTCCAATTAATATTGGCATATAATCATAATTATATCTAAAATCATACTTTTACCATCTGTTACTGTACATTATGGAATGCAATAAAGTATTGAGTATTAAAATTTTATACCAAGTAAAAGTGTGAAATCCTTTTGAAAGTTCGATGTGGATTTTTTTTAAAACAACATGTTCAAGGAATAAAATATTTGGCAGTCATTACAAGAACCCTAAATAAAATCCAGTGCTTCTGCAGTGCTTGAGATTATTGAAACTTTAGTGTTTACAATTACTTATTAATTGGAATAAAATAGTCAACATCATTGGATCCAGTGCAGTGCTAGACAGGATAACTAGATGGATTATTGAACTATGCACTGATTGCCGAGTTTTTGTTGTAAATTAAGGTTTTGGGCCTTTGCCCACATGTAAATGGCCACTGCGATCGCGACCTCAGATTAATTGCGTTGGTTCGTTACTACACCCACATACTAAGTACTTAGATACTAAGTACTTGTTTCAGATTAAAGCACTCATAATTAAACACAATACAATCAGGTTAAACTGCAAGCATCTTCTGTTGTGTACAGGCTCCTTACTCTAAGCTCCTAAAGCAGGCCTGCTTTTGAGGTGCTCTGCTTTTTAGTACAACCATAATTTGAAAATGCAGGACAGTTTGCGAACTGTGATCAGCCACTGTAAGGATCCCCACTGTCCAGGGTTCACTGATGGCATCGATATCAAAGAATGTGCTATCCTTATGTATATCTAGCCGAAACTAGCCTATGGTAACATATGAATATACGGTTAACTCAGAAAGGAGTTGTCCCAAAATGGTTTTTTATGTGTCAATATTTTTAACCACGATATGTAGATATCTAGATAGACCAACCAAAAGCAACATTTGTTACTAAATTAAACAATTTTAAACACCTCCGATTTCGAGTTTTTTTTTTAATTCAACTTTTTTTATCCTTAAAACATGCCAAAAAGAGCAATCACAGGCAAACTATTAATCGAAAACACATGTTAAGAGTTAGTTGTCAGTTATCATTGCACAATTATAGAAGAAATGGCTTTCTTGCCTTTTATTACTTGATGTAAATAGAGAAATAAAAATACTTTAAATCTGGCTGTATGGCTCTGTGCCATTGCCATTCCAATCATGGACAAACATTGTTACCACTACTGTCAGATGGCAATGTCACTGTCACATATGTCACATGTGACTGTCAAAATTGACATTTAAACAAAGGATTTGGCAGTCTGACAGATACTATATATAGAAATACTTCTACTAACATTTGTATACATTTTTTTTTCTCTGAAACGGATGTTTTTTAATTTTTTTTATTTATTAAGTTACACTAACAGCACATACATAAAAAAATACAATAAACAATTACAGCAGACTGGTTCTGATAAATGTGCCAATTATAGGCGTACACAACATGCTTAATACTACCTACTAACAAACATAAGAGTATAATTTATACTAATACTATCGAGCAGAAAAATACAATACAAAAAAAATGGGAGTGCCTCCGCTGCCGGCGCCGGCTGCCAAATTGTCTTCAAGACAGTCCAGAGTTATTTCACATTTCTGCCAGATTGCGTGCTGCGATCGATTTGACGCCCCCCACCACCCACTATGCACATAGCGAATAGCCAATCAGCGAGGAATTGCTGCAAGCATTCTTGACTCATTGCCTCATGGATAGGTATGGTTTTATTTTTGAGCAAGTAGATTTTAGTTTTAGGTTAGTTTATTTTGGTATTAGATGCACTAGTATTATTCAAGATGTTGATTAAAGTTTCATTTTGTATTTTACGTTTCTTATTTACGTCTTTGACAAGCTCCGTAGCCGAGAGGCGAGCATACCCGACTTGATGTCGCTGTCTCTGAGGTCCCGGGTTCGATTCTCGATCGGTCAATGTAGAAAAATAACCCTCTATATTGTCTCGGGTCTGGGTGTTGGGGTACCATCATTGTTGCTGATTTCTTTAACACAAGTGCTGGCTAATTACAATATGATCAGATCAACGTACACGTATGTGATGTTGTCCAATATTTATTTTTATTATTTCATCATTTTCTTAGGATTTAAACCTATAACAGTATCGCCTAACCCCTTCGGTCGACCTCTTTTACTAATTTTTGCAAGATTTTTTATATTATTTAGATTTGTTCGTTCTAATATTTAACTCTCCATAAGACCTATATTCGTCACCGACTTATATTTTATACTCTAAAGAGTGTCCCAAGAAGGGTGCACCTACCAGCGGGCGCCTGGTGTTAGAGGACAATATTACTATCGATTGAACCCCCATATATGTTCACCGTTCTTGAACTCTCGGAACATCCTGGAACGCCCAAGTGTTCTAAGATGGTGTACGTGAGCGATGTCTATGTGTGCGTTGCACTAGCGCGCATTTAGGAAGCTTAACTTCTGATTATGAGTAACAATTTTTCTACGTCTATTACTAAACGGTCCCGACATCAGTTTGTATGGGAAGAACATTTTTTTTTAGATTAAGATGCTTGTTCCAAAAAATGTTGTTGTATTTGAGCATTTGTATTTTTTGTGTGTTTGTTTACCGCTATTTGAATCTATCCTTTTGCGCATTACAATAAGGCGCCGGTCGCCATTTTGAGTGCCGGCGCCGGCAGCCGTTGTTTTAAATCTCGGCTGCCGGCAGTATGGCTACCGCCGGTTCCCAAACGCTATATTTTTGGGAGCCGGCGCCGGCAGCGAGGGACTCCCAAAAAATATATATATATTATTTTGATTAATTTCAACACCCCGTCAAACTGTTTTGCAAAATCTCTCAAAGAGCTGGAGAAAATGTCTATCCTGCCACTGACCTTACTGTAATTCGAGCATAGGCGCACTATTGGTTAGGAATAGGCCGAGGTTAGTCCGGTATAAAGGGCGAGTAAAAATCCTTCCAATTCCACTTCTCGGGTAGCGATATGGGACACTTAATTTGATACTTCCAACCATATATGGACTGTCGACGACACCGTGAACAACCTTGCAAGAGTCGTAAATCACGTTTTTTTCGCCTTACACAAAGTGAAGACATCTTAAAAAACTTTAGGCGACTGTCATAGTCGGTCCTGTGATTATTCCACTGCAAGAAAAGGCTAGTGATCTAGTAATAGAGCGATGCATGCCCTCAATACAGTGACAGCTATAAAGCGGATTCCAAACAGAAAATTTTAAATTAATGTTTCTGTAGTTTCATGTATATTTTTGTAATTTCATCTTGGTTAAAATTTACTCAGAATAAAAAAAACAACCTCCATAGAAAAAAATGATTTTTTTTATGATATCAATGTTTTGACTTCACCGTTGCATTTATATGCATATGTTAACATAAGCTAGTTTCAGCTAAATATATCATTTACTTAACACCCTGTATATTCAGTCTTCCGCAGCATCTTGGTGTTAGCAGTCATTTAGCTAACATAAAAACAAAATACCAAGCTAAATAGCGGCTCACTGCCGCACTAGAGTGTTCATAATGCTTTATGTCGCTTGGCCTGATAGTCGGTGTGAGGATAGAATATCATCATTTCAACCATGGACATCCACTGCTAAACACAGGCCTCCCCCAATGACACTCATCGGGGGGATTGCCAATACTCGCCACGCTTGGCAGGCGGGTTGGCGAGCGCAGTTTTTTATAACATATCGCACGCAGACGCTGCTGCCCATCTCGTGCTACAGAAATAAGTTGCCTCTTACGACACGCCTCCTGTTCCACGATGGTGAAGTGTATTCTTTACGGCCGTACGGATAGAATATAATACAATCTATTTGCTTTAAGACTGGACATGAATGGAATACACATTATCGTATCTATAATAAGTCTTTTCAGACATGCAAAGGAGTTGTTCGAAAATAGTTTTTTATGTGTCAGTATTACTAACCACGATAAGTTATACATATTTAGACCAACAAAGAAGGACCAATTCTTATTAAATCAATTATCAAATTTTAAAGACTTCCGATTTCGAGATAAAACATTATTTTAATTCAACTTCTCTATCCCTAAAACAACAATTCTAGGCAAACAATTTTAAAGAAAAAAATGGTCAAAAGTTAGTTGTCAATAACTGGTTACTGTGCTGTGTGTAATTGTAGAAGAAATGGCTTTCTTGCCTCTTTAGTACTTGACTGATATAGAAAAATATAAGATGCTTCATAAATATCTGCAACGGCTGAAATGGGTAAAAGTATTGCTTATATAGATTACGATAGTAAAGAAATTTTATGTCCAGAACATCATACATTTTTTCATTAAAAAAATTATAATCAATAAAGATTAGGCTTTATTCTGTTTCAAACCGTCCACATCTGTCCAAAAATGCTAACGTTTCACATTATACCGCCCGGCGGCCCGCACTCGTCGCTACCCGGGTCGTCGCACGCGCCCTCCCTGCCGGGGGCCGGCCATTTGACCAGTGCGCTGCGGCGAACCGCGATGAGTGCGCGTGCGCGTTTCATGCCGAATTGCTAAGTGACGAGCGTGTCGCGAGACCGAAATCTTGAAATGGTACTCTGCGTGAGGTTAACTTCTACAACAGTTTTGTAAATAATAAGTAGTGGACTTGTGTTGTACATAATGTAAAGCAGTTTTGTAATTAAGTTACGGACTGGCGTTGTTCATACGTTTTGTACATAATATGGTGTGAATAATAACTTTGTAAAATAGTGATGAACTTTTAAACACGTCGATTACTGTGAAACACGTTATCTAATTACTCAATCAAAAACGCGGTCTAACTTTCGGTAAACCTACCTTATTTAAAATTGAAACTAAACGAAAAACGATTTTTAATCACTGATAACGTTACTTACACTAATTCGACAGTCCAAAGCCTGTTGTAAGTGTGATGGAAAGTTTATCACCTTCCAACGTGAAATCAGCTGTTTTACTCGTACCTATTTTCGGTAAGTGCAATTTGGTTTTTATTTAAAATGAGTATTCATTCTACCAGTGGTCGGCATTGCATACGTATCTTGCTGTTCCTGCGCGAAACTAAATTTGTTGGCAAAAGCACTCTTTCATAGATTTACCTGACCCGTGTATGCCCGCTCCCGCGCAGTGTCAAAGGCGGATGACGAAGTTATGCAAATTGAAGCAAGTACCATTTATTTACTGTCTTTTCGCAAATAATTAATTACCGATCCGGGGCACGTAATTCCTTCACTATCGTAATCTATATAAGCAATACTTTTACCCATTTTAGCCGTTGCAGATATTTATGAAGCACCCTATATAAATAATCAAAATTTGGTTGTATGGCTCTGTGCCTTTGCCTTTCCCATCATAGACAAACATTACTACCACTTCTGTCAGATGTCAATGTCATTGTCACACATGGGACTGTCAAAATTGTCATTTTCACAAAGGATATTTAATGTGACAGACGTCATAAATGCCAATAAGGTCAGACTATCGACAGCATCTGTGCTACAAAAATAATGAAACCTATATAACTATTTGTGCTTCTACTTCCTATATACACACTAAATATTTCTACTAACATTCAAAAATATATTTTACTCTCTGAAACAGTGGTGTTCACAATGAAAATCTGTTGTTTTGCGTGTCATACCTCATCTCGTCGTTTTGTAGCTTTTAATTTCATCCTAGTTTATACAAACTTAGATTTAAAAACCCACTTCCATAAAAAAGGGGACAGGTCCTGTAATTTAATTACTACGCATTTACTAGACAACCTGGGAAAGGTTGCAGGAAGCAGGCTGGATGCAGGCTGCTTTCTACCTGCCAATCTGGAAATAACCCTAGTTATTTCCAGCATTTTGACCTATGTTCAGCAGTGGACGTCCTGAGGCAGAAATGATGATGATAAATTATTTTCCTAGTAAATGTTGTGCGAGTGCAAGCGCACTAGTCAGTAGATATATATCGGAGGCAGAGCTGAGAGCACCGACCTGGCTGGGGATGAGCTTGATGAGGCCGCAGTAGTAGCGCGTGGCCTGCAGCGCGGCGGCGTGCGCGCGCAGCCGCGCCTCCAGCTCCGCCTCCGCGCCCTCCGCGCCCTCTGCGCCCTCCTCGCCGCCCGCCGCCCACCACCACAGCTGCAGGATCAGTCTACACGACACACCCATTATTCAGTTATTTACTAGATAACGGATAAACATATATAAACATGTTTAATAAACATTTATAACTTGGATAAAAATCTGCAACCTTCTAAGTTTGTAACCCGGAGCGCGAACCACTACACCAGACGGTCGTCAAAATTAAGTGAGTGAAATACAACCAAAGCACGCTACGTCATCTGCACTGCAACCGGGGCAGTTAAAACATGGAAATAGGAATCGTAACGACTGTCATCTTGTTTTTATGTCACCCGGTCTCCACATATTACAACCAGTTTGTCACTCATTTTGTCAAAATAATTTCCAATCCCATTTTAAATATATTTTAACTATTGCACAGATTCGAATCGTTTAGAAGATATCACTAGAGGTCATAAAAGACAGCATTATGTCGCTATTTTCAGGAGAACTAACTTGACAAGTAGTTTATATGAGTACACGATTAATGTTTGCGTGTCGCACTCCAGACTACAAAGCCTGCGGTCGTAGTTCAGAGTAAGGGATACGTGTTTATGTGATGAGCATTAGCATTTGTCTATCTGATATCTACTCACTATATTATCAAACAATCAAAACTGACTCTTTCAGGGGTCACGCCCAGATTGACTTGAAAGGCAAGACCTGCTCTTAATCGTGAGGATAGTGACCGGTCACTAACAAACAAACACCTTAACACCATAAGACAACACAGATAGCCCTCTCTGCAGTCTTACTACAGACGAAACTGCCGACCACGCAGGGAATGCGAGGCGGTTGCATCACCACTCAATGAAATCCTTGAAAACCTAAGGTCATTCCACGAAGCCTGTGAAAAACCCAGGAAATTTTTGCGCTTCTGGGCGGTTCTAGGCTGGTTACATCCATAACCCACGTCCTCCACGCACAAAGAATTAAAATTAAGTCGAAGTGTGGAAAAAGGGAGGCCACTCACATATCTATATTCAACTTATCAAAGCAAGGTCTGCTTAATTCGGTTTATAGTTAATGAAAGAAGTTTTTTGTTGTATATATTCCTTACCTCTCCTCGAGTCTGATAGCCAGCGGTCTCAGCGCCACCACAATGTGTCTGAAGAACACCGCGTTGTATCGCTTCTGCCGCCCCCCCACCACCTCCACGGCCGCGTGCAGCGCCGGCACGGCCCCGCCGCCCCCGCCCCCGCCCCGGTCGGGCAGGCAGTACAGCAGCACGGGACTTGGGGTTCCGAGGAGCTAATAACATAAAATACAACGCTCATTACAAGAACACCATTTTAACACACCTATTGGGCTTCAATATAACTACAAGAAAAGCGAGGTCGTGGTGTTTAGGGCGAGCGGATCTTCCTCAAATCATGTGCCACCGATTCGGCTGTGTGATAAACCATGTTGTGTCTATGTGTAAATAGTTGGGTCATGTAATCACCGACGAACTAAATGATATTTGTGACATAGCGTAGGGCGTTGGCAGTGCGCGGTAATATGTTGGCCCGTAGATTTGCTAGCTGTTCAGATGAGGTCAAACTGACATTATTTAAATCATACTGCCAGTCTCTGTACACAAGTGGCCTATGGGTTAGCTACACACAAAAAACCTACAACGATCTGCGTGTCCTATATAATAATGTGTTCCGAATGCTGTTGGGACTAAAGAGATTCTGCAGTGCGTCTGGCATGTTTGCTCATGCCCGTCACGACTTTCACACGGTAGTGAGGAAGAAAATATTATCCATCAAAAACAGAATGATCGGCAGTCCCAACAGTATTCTAAAAGTTTTGGCTGACAGGTGGGACAGTGCTTTACTAAGGCATTGGATTGCCACCCTAATTAATCCTAATGCGGAACATATTTATTATGTGCATTAAATAAGTTAAGATGTATATTTTTTTAATATACTAACATAGTTGTAAGAATATTGTTACGAACTTTATTTTCACTTAATAAGCTTAAACAACAAATATAGATTAGAAATAGCTACATCTCTTATCACCTCCGTTGTCTTGACACAAGTTTGCAAGTAAGAACTGCAGAGACTACGTTATATTACGTCATGAACAGTCTTCTAAAAACCCAGAAGAGTTTTTAAATTAAACGAATATTTTGTTTGTAGTCAAAATAATTGTTACTTTAAATTACTACACAATTGCCACCTTAGCCCCTATCTGTGCTCACCTGGTTGTCGAATTGCATGTGCCTGACGGCGAGCGCCAAGGAGACGTTCTCCCCGATGGCCAGGTCGAGCGCCAGGCCCGCGAACACGGCGTGCACCAGCTCGGCGGCGGGCGCGCGCCCCACCAGCGACACGCCCAGCGCGCCCAGCGACACCGACACGCCCCACTCGCGCCGCCCGCCCGGGGGCCGCTCGCTGTCCATGTCGTCTTCGCTCTCTTCGATCCAGTCGCATTCCTAATAGATCCGAGAGTCGATTGTCACTAACACTGATCATGATCATGGTGGTGATCATGGCGCTTGCAAAATTGATCGAAAACGCATAAAAAGATACAAGGTAATTATTACAAGTTAACTGTTTTAAATTCCTAAGAAATACGGTGCGCAGCGACACGTCGAGGCGGCCGGAGCCGGGCCGCAGCGTGTGCCACGACACCTGCGTGCTAGTGTACCAGCGTACCAGTGTACCGGTGTGTATAGTGCGAGACTGACCGGCGAGTGCGTGTCGTGCACGCAGAGCAGGCGCGTGGGCCCGGCGGCGCGCAGCGACACGTCGAGGCGGCCGGAGCCGGGCCGCAGCGTGTGCCACGACACCTGCGGGCACGCAAGCGGGTCGGCGGGCGGCAGCGACAGCACCACGCGGTCGCCTGCCACACGAGGGAACACGCATCAATGAGACACGATCACGATAACGAGTACTGTTCTGATTATTTGATACTGATGTTTTTAACAATTCTCTCATCTATTTAGATAAACATGAATCTCATCGCATCATGCATGTACAGGTGGAACAATTTCGCTAATTCTTTTTTTGTTGTGCTAGTTATTGTCAGGAGAAGGCTATTGAATGAAAAAATTAGGATAGTTGCGCAGAAAATCCTTAATAAAATTTAATTAAATTTTTGCGTAATTTTCATTCTGTATTTTGTATGTTTTTTTCGTACCTTCTTTTATCTATTTTTTGTTACTTAAACTGCTCAGTTCTATGTTATTTCTACTAGTGAAGACTTCATCGGTTTTAGTTCTAGTTTTAGTTCTCACTGATGTCCAGCACCTGTGTACTTACCGGGCATCATGTGGTGGGCGGCGGGGGCGGCGGGCGCGGCGGGGCGCACGCACAGGTTGGCGTGCGCGCAGCGCATGCGGCCGGCGGCGGCGCGCCAGGCCTGCGTGGAGGCGCGCCGCGGGTCCGCGCGCCGCACCGCCAGCGCGCACGCCACGCCGGGCCGCGGCGCCGCCTCGCTGATGTCCAGCACCTGCCGGCAGCCGACGCGGTGGAGAGCGAGGGATAGACGGGTACGGGTACACGAACATTATTACAATAGGGATGACGACTGGGTAAAGAAAATTAAATTCTATTCAGCCCGTCGATTAGATTATCAAAATATAATGGACTCTTCTTTTTTTTCTTTTGTCAACGCCGGGAAAAAGCCGGGAAACAACACAACGTCTTTTCGTCCGAAGACGAAAGTCTACAACCAGTGTGTGTTACCGGTGATGACATATGGAGCTGAAACGTGGCCTCTCACATGAGGATCATAAGAAAGCTCAAGGTCGCACAGCGTACTATGAAAAAGGGCTATGCTTGGTGTTTCTTTGCGAGATCGAATCAGAAATGAGGAGATTCGTAAACGAACATAAGTCGCCGACGTATCCCAACGGATTAGTAAGCTGAAGTGGCAGTAGGCGGGGCACACAGCACGTAGAACTGACGGTCGATGGGGCAGAAAGGTTCTGGAATGGAGGCGACGTACCGACAAGCGCAGCGTAGGACGTCTACCTCCAAGGTGGACAGACGACCTGATAAAGGTTGCAGGAAGCCGCTGGATGCGGGCCGCTTCCAATCGACCGATCTGGAAAGTCACAAGCGGAGGCCTATGTTCAGCAGTGGACGTCCTATGGCTGAAATGATGAAACAACCAAAAAAATAAACCGGCCAAGTGCGAGTCGGACTCGCGCACCGAGGGTTCCGTACAAACCTATAAGTAAAAGTTCACCCATCACGACAATCGAGTCATAGTTATGGCATTTTTACTGCAAAATGAAATACATAACATTACGAAAGATAAATTGCGGGTTACGATTTATGACGTATTAAAAAAAACTACTTACTAGATCTCGTTCAAACCAATTTTCGGTAGAAGTTTGCATGGTAATGTACATCATATATTTTTTAGTTGTATCATTGTCTTATTTTAAAAGTTACAAGGGGAGGACACACATTTTACCACTTTGGAAGTGTCTCTTGCGCAAACTTTTCAGTTTGAAAAAAATTTTTGGAGTTTTAGTTCTAAGTATGGGGAACCCCCAAAATTTATTGGTTTTTTTTTTCAATTTTTTCACAGAATACATCTACTTACCAAGTTTCAACAGTATAGTTCTTATAGTTTCGGAAAAAAGTGGATGTGACATACGGACGGACAGACAGACAGACAGACATGACGAATCCATAAGGGTTCCGTTTTTTGCCATTTGGCTACGGAACCCTAAAAAGCTATCTAAACGCGTCGAAGTTAGGTAGTGGGACTCGTGACATCACTTGTAAGTAACATTTCTATCTAAATGTGACATCATGCGCCATTTTAAATCAATACAGGTATGTATGTGAAAAAAGAAAAAATAAGTGTCCAATACTTTTTGTTAATCTACATGAAACACAGAATAAAAAGTTAGTCGTCATCCCTATTCAATGAGAAAGCACGGGAAAAGCTAATCTCGGATAGCGCCAGCATGTTTGGTCTTGTCAACCGTTGTCAACTAATATCCACGCAAATGTCAAAGTTTTTTTTATTGTGCTCGCTAGTATCATGCAAGTTTGACAACTTATCACAACCTCTAATGTAGTGATTTTTTTATCAGAACTATTGATCAAATAATCACTACGGACAAGACCAAACACAGTACGACACATGTCGGGATAAATGTGCAGTGTGGTTCCCCATAAAATATCTTTATTGCTTCTCAAATGGAGGCAGGTCGTCAATCTTAGGGCTAGAGTACATGTTGCAACGTTTTACAATTAAATAAAAATTAATTGTAACTAGTAACTAAACTAAAATTTGTTTATACATCATAATACGATAATAAATAACAGCAATATGGTACAATTACAACAGTACAACAGCTCGCTACACACAGCTTTACGTCTTTATCAATCCACATCAGTTTTCCATCAATCAGTGGGTTAACCAATCGTTCCAGAGTTAACAAATAAGCAATCAAACTGATAGATTAAACTAATGAAATACTAATCGTGTAAACTCCATCTTACAATTCATTTACAACATATTCCTTTATCCATTTTAATAAAACCCTATAACTCTGAAGTACGTATACTATACACGTAATCTATGAATTCTATCACGTACCATGGCGTGTGGGGAAATAGTCTGTTCGTCAGTTAATAACGCGTCTGTGGGTTGTGGCGGCGAGCTGCCTTCATGGATCAGCTGTTCGTTCGGTCCACGTCTCCACAGCTGGGACCTGTTTACAAATAGAATCATTAGGTATAAATATAAAACTTTTGGTGCTAAACCAAACAATTAGAGTAGGTACCTGTCTCCATATCTCTTCTTCCCAAGGATCACTTTGGTAGAGCCGAGAGGAACCTCCAACACTAGAATATCCTCGCTTTCTGGAGCTGATTTTGCAGTATTTTCTCTGTGAGCAAACAAACAAAATCGTGAATGAATAATTTTTTTGTATAAAATAAATACGGTTAAATAAAGATGTTTTCCTTATACAGGGTGTCGCAGCGTCTCGTCTGCTGTAAGCGATGTAGGCGGGAGACACGGACCTGTCGTGGGGGCCGAAGGCGACGTAGATGAAGTTCTGGTAGAAGAGTCGCTGCGGCGCGGCCTGCAGCGCGTCGAGCGCCAGCGTGGCGCGCGTGCCGCCCGGCGCCCGCAGCGTCTCGTCTGCTGTAAGCGATGTAGGCGGGAGACACGGACCTGTCGTGGGGGCCGAAGGCGACGTAGATGAAGTTCTGGTAGAAGAGTCGCTGCGGCGCGGCCTGCAGCGCGTCGAGCGCCAGCGTGGCGCGCGTGCCGCCCGGCGCCCGCAGCGTCTCGTCTGCTGTAAGCGATGTAGGCGGGAGACACGGACCTGTCGTGGGGGCCGAAGGCGACGTAGATGAAGTTCTGGTAGAAGAGTCGCTGCGGCGCGGCCTGCAGCGCGTCGAGCGCCAGCGTGGCGCGCGTGCCGCCCGGCGCCCGCAGCGTCTCGTCTGCTGTAAGCGATGTAGGCGGGAGACACGGACCTGTCGTGGGGGCCGAAGGCGACGTAGATGAAGTTCTGGTAGAAGAGTCGCTGCGGCGCGGCCTGCAGCGCGTCGAGCGCCAGCGTGGCGCGCGTGCCGCCCGGCGCCCGCAGCGTCTCGTCTGCTGTAAGCGATGTAGGCGGGAGACACGGACCTGTCGTGGGGGCCGAAGGCGACGTAGATGAAGTTCTGGTAGAAGAGTCGCTGCGGCGCGGCCTGCAGCGCGTCGAGCGCCAGCGTGGCGCGCGTGCCGCCCGGCGCCCGCAGCGTCTCGTCTGCTGTAAGCGATGTAGGCGGGAGACACGGACCTGTCGTGGGGGCCGAAGGCGACGTAGATGAAGTTCTGGTAGAAGAGTCGCTGCGGCGCGGCCTGCAGCGCGTCGAGCGCCAGCGTGGCGCGCGTGCCGCCCGGCGCCCGCAGCGTCTCGTCTGCTGTAAGCGATGTAGGCGGGAGACACGGACCTGTCGTGGGGGCCGAAGGCGACGTAGATGAAGTTCTGGTAGAAGAGTCGCTGCGGCGCGGCCTGCAGCGCGTCGAGCGCCAGCGTGGCGCGCGTGCCGCCCGGCGCCCGCAGCGTCTCGTCTGCTGTAAGCGATGTAGGCGGGAGACACGGACCTGTCGTGGGGGCCGAAGGCGACGTAGATGAAGTTCTGGTAGAAGAGTCGCTGCGGCGCGGCCTGCAGCGCGTCGAGCGCCAGCGTGGCGCGCGTGCCGCCCGGCGCCCGCAGCGTCTCGTCTGCTGTAAGCGATGTAGGCGGGAGACACGGACCTGTCGTGGGGGCCGAAGGCGACGTAGATGAAGTTCTGGTAGAAGAGTCGCTGCGGCGCGGCCTGCAGCGCGTCGAGCGCCAGCGTGGCGCGCGTGCCGCCCGGCGCCCGCAGCGTCTCGTCTGCTGTAAGCGATGTAGGCGGGAGACACGGACCTGTCGTGGGGGCCGAAGGCGACGTAGATGAAGTTCTGGTAGAAGAGTCGCTGCGGCGCGGCCTGCAGCGCGTCGAGCGCCAGCGTGGCGCGCGTGCCGCCCGGCGCCCGCAGCGTCTCGTCTGCTGTAAGCGATGTAGGCGGGAGACACGGACCTGTCGTGGGGGCCGAAGGCGACGTAGATGAAGTTCTGGTAGAAGAGTCGCTGCGGCGCGGCCTGCAGCGCGTCGAGCGCCAGCGTGGCGCGCGTGCCGCCCGGCGCCCGCAGCGTCTCGTCTGCTGTAAGCGATGTAGGCGGGAGACACGGACCTGTCGTGGGGGCCGAAGGCGACGTAGATGAAGTTCTGGTAGAAGAGTCGCTGCGGCGCGGCCTGCAGCGCGTCGAGCGCCAGCGTGGCGCGCGTGCCGCCCGGCGCCCGCAGCGTCTCGTCTGCTGTAAGCGATGTAGGCGGGAGACACGGACCTGTCGTGGGGGCCGAAGGCGACGTAGATGAAGTTCTGGTAGAAGAGTCGCTGCGGCGCGGCCTGCAGCGCGTCGAGCGCCAGCGTGGCGCGCGTGCCGCCCGGCGCCCGCAGCGTCTCGTCTGCTGTAAGCGATGTAGGCGGGAGACACGGACCTGTCGTGGGGGCCGAAGGCGACGTAGATGAAGTTCTGGTAGAAGAGTCGCTGCGGCGCGGCCTGCAGCGCGTCGAGCGCCAGCGTGGCGCGCGTGCCGCCCGGCGCCCGCAGCGTCTCGTCTGCTGTAAGCGATGTAGGCGGGAGACACGGACCTGTCGTGGGGGCCGAAGGCGACGTAGATGAAGTTCTGGTAGAAGAGTCGCTGCGGCGCGGCCTGCAGCGCGTCGAGCGCCAGCGTGGCGCGCGTGCCGCCCGGCGCCCGCAGCGTCTCGTCTGCTGTAAGCGATGTAGGCGGGAGACACGGACCTGTCGTGGGGGCCGAAGGCGACGTAGATGAAGTTCTGGTAGAAGAGTCGCTGCGGCGCGGCCTGCAGCGCGTCGAGCGCCAGCGTGGCGCGCGTGCCGCCCGGCGCCCGCAGCGTCTCGTCTGCTGTAAGCGATGTAGGCGGGAGACACGGACCTGTCGTGGGGGCCGAAGGCGACGTAGATGAAGTTCTGGTAGAAGAGTCGCTGCGGCGCGGCCTGCAGCGCGTCGAGCGCCAGCGTGGCGCGCGTGCCGCCCGGCGCCCGCAGCGCCAGCGCGCGCGCCCCCTCGGGCTCCGGCAGCGCCCAGCGCGCGCGCGCGTGCGCGCCCACCACGCTCTCCTCCGAGCACCCCACCTGCCACAAGCCGACACACATGGACTAACCTAGTTATCAACTTTAATAGGCGCCTAGCGATACAGACTTCTTCTTCTGTCGTGTCAGTGGCGACTCTAGACGGACTTCAACCAAACTTTGGTAACTTCCACGGCATTTTGTGTCGTCCCATCATCCCTCGTGCAGGTGCAGGGACACGAAGGGCAGGAGAGCAGGTGAGCCATAGTTTTTGTGGGTCCGCCTTACCAAATTTTGTCTACAGCGGCTGTACAAATTTTGTCTGTCTGTACGAAGACGGTTAAACGCCTTACAGGTTGGCCAAGGCTGTTTGTGCCCATAAGGAAGGTGTTTTGGCTCTTCAGTCTAGCTTCGGGAACTTTATGGCCATGAAACGGATATTGAAGGTCGGTGTCTTGCTTCTTCTGTTCTATGGCACATGCAACATCTCTTCGGACGTCAGGTGCCGCAAGCGGGCAGTTTGTTCAAAGGGGTAGGGGGGTAGGGTTAAAGCAACCTGAAATAATACGGCACGTTTTGTGTAACGAAATACCGACTTCTTTAGAGTTGCCAAATCGGTGCCACACTAGGCAGGCGAAGTCGCCTGCCGAGTTGGATAAAGCCAGTGGAGTTGAGCGGAGGACGTGCGGGGTTGCTCTCCATGCGGTGAACTTGAGACGTCGGAGCAAGTTATTTCTAGAGCTGATCTTTTGCTTGATATTCTAAGAGTGGGCTTTGTATGTGAAAGACCTATCCAGCTTAATACCCAGATAACGTGGGTGCTCTATATTGATACCGCTCCAGCTCAGCTTGAGGGTGCGGTTAGTCTGTCGGCTGCGGAAATGGAAGGAACATGACTGTGTTTTGGACGGGTTTGGCCAAAGTGCATTAACGTCATAGTATGTATCAAGTTCCTCCAGAGCTCCGGTTAGTCTGTTTTCAGCTTCCATAAAGGAGTGAGTGAGTGGACTGGGCGGGCAGCCAAGGCGAGATCGTCAGTTATACACGGACGACGAAAAG
This sequence comes from Anania hortulata, assembly GCA_963576865.1. Taxonomy (NCBI): domain Eukaryota; kingdom Metazoa; phylum Arthropoda; class Insecta; order Lepidoptera; family Crambidae; genus Anania; species Anania hortulata. The sequence goes on along the minus strand of OY756391.1, from coordinate 23,450,640 downwards.
CGTTTGGTGTTTTCGCTAGAAGATTGGTCATTCGAATAAACGTTAAATAACGCTGGGACTAAAACGCTTCCTTGGGGTAACTATTTTTTTTGCACCGCAACCGCCACAGCAATAGACTCAATAGAAAGATATCTATCATTATGAAGACTTGATGGATGGAATTCGAGCCAGTGAACACCGAAGGCAAAGCTATATTTTGGGACATGCTTATGAGGTGCCCGGAAGACGGCATGTATACTAAATAAATGAGTTTTATGGGAAGATGATAGGAAGCTGTTGAGGATCGTGACCTCATCTACTTTGCCTACTTCTACCCAGTCGCCTCGATGATGAGCGGTCTCCAAGGGTCTAAGGAGGTCCGACCACCGTGTTGGTCTCCGGTCACGTGGCCTCTTGCCCTGTCTTTATTTATTTATGGACAGCTAACAAGACATACACATACATTAGCACAAATACAATAACATTTATACATGTTTACAGTGTTGCCTTAATTAAAAGCTGCCACGACATGTATAATTATCTGCGTGGAAGCGACGTATAGCCAGCAATCCAATATCCCGCCCTCCAGACTATATCTGAAAATTATCTCGGTTACAAATGTAAAGGTGGTTAAAAATCAGATTGCTGCCTGATATCGCGTATTACAAATATACACAAGAAAACAAAAGAATACATCACACGTTGTACACCGTGGATAGCATCCACGTCGTCTTTTCCCGATGAGGATAGCCTTTTTAAGGTTATCAGGTGGTTTTTGCGCAAGGTGCCTAAAGTATCGTAGATATCGCCTGAGAACGATAGTTGTGAGGTCTAATACGGTAACGTCAAAATGGACAAGCCTAGGCTAGTTAGGTTGCCAAACATGAAATAGTTTCTACAAAATGGAACTTTGACGAATTTGGTGGAGATAGAGTTGAAGCGTAGCTTAAGAGGGTTTTATTGTAACTTTGACTGGATTATAAGCGAGTTTTGAATCCTTAAATGAAGTGTAAAGTCAGTAGAAAGTTATTGGTCTATTAATTAATTAATATATTATAAATAATTACAGTCATCCGCCTGCCCTGTTCCAAGTCATTTGGAGTCGGCGAGATATGTTTTTCTTTTATAATAAAATAACAGACCATAAGAAGTAAAAGGACAAAGATTTTTGTACTGTTGAGAGATATAAACACAAACTGCATTTATACAAGTAGTAATTTGATCAGTCTAGTACAATACCTGGTGGAACATGATAGAGACGGGCGCGTAGTTGTCTATGCGGATGGAGGGCGGCGCGCAGTCGGCGTCCGTGAACACCACGAACAGCGACGCGGCCTCGCTCACCACCTCCACGCGCAGGAACTGATAGCCCGACGAGCCGCCGCCCACCGCGCTGCTCGACCAGTCCCTGGGGGATACCAATTCAATACCATCTTCGTTGTGGTATCATATCACAGGATCACCGATATTAGGGTCTTGCTACGACGGAAGATGTCCGTTGAGTTAGCAATAAAGATTAAAATTGTTAGTCAAACTTTGAACTGATCGATTGGTATGGAGAAATGAGCATAAAATTGTGTAGGTATACATTAGTTAACACCCGAATGTCAAAAGTTTTGCTAACCGCTACAGAAATGTACACGATGACTTACAGTACGCTGCCTACCTACATACTTTTCTCGATATTAAATGATCCTAATTCACCTTCTTATCTTAAATCCCAATTTACTCTTCTTAGTTCGACGCACTCCCGTCACCTGCGTTCTTCTAATAAACTGACTCTCTCCACTCCTTCTCACCGCACTGGTTTTATTTCCAACTCTTTTCTCCTTCAATCAATTCGGCTTTGGAACTCTCTCCCCGAAAACATCAAACAAGCCCCTTGTAAATACTCTTTTAAGAAACTTGCCCGTGCTCATTTTCTTTATAAATTGAAATCATCATCTTGAACCCTTAGGTATTGTAGTCTCATGATCGTCGTCATATTTAATTACGTATGTATTTTGCCTATGTAATCTATGTATGATAGTATTTAGTTTATGTATATCGTTATTTACTGTATGTAGTTTATGCTTTTAAAAATAATTTCACAATTACCTTTCATTTGAATTTGTATCGCCTATATCACACCGCCCACAAAACGTCTCTGTTTAGCCTAATGGTCGACTGGTAGAGAATGCCTCATGGCATTAAGTCCACCTTTTGTATGATTTTTTTTAAATCTGTGCAATAAAGTCTAAATAAATAAATAAATACTTTCTCAGCGCTACGAGGTTTTTACAGAAAATAACAACGCTGTTTCAAGATCCTGTTCGAAGCAGCATTTTGCCAGAGGATTAAGTCGTTTTAAATATTATCGTTGTCTTCGCTAAAAATGTTGACGGAGATAGTGAGACATTACCTTTAGCGCAAGGGTAATGTTGCGCTGATGATTGCAAGTCAAATTTAATTACTTATTTATTTACTATTACGTAGGGTACAGTACAGTCGAGCCGTTGACTGTGTGGGATAACAGAGATAATTAGGAAAATCTGTATTTCCCGTCATCCCAAAATTCTCAGAAGAAGAGATCCAAAAAAAACTTTGTTTTTCTAAAAAGAAATACACTACAGTATTTTCGTCGACTCGTGCTAGAAATGTTGCAGAGGAATGTGTCCGACGGCTGTTACCTGCAGGCGAGGTGCAGCGTGCGGTGCTCGTCGACGCGCGCGCCGCCGGACCAGGCCGTGAGCGGCGCGGCGGCGGCGCCGGCGCCGGCCAGCAGGCGCGCGCACAGCAGCCGCGCCCGCGAGCCGCGCGGCCAGTGCCACGGCAGGCAGCAGCCCGGCGGCGCCGACACGTGCGTCGCCATCGCGCCGGGGTCCGACTGCGCGCACACGACACGACCGTTTCAACTTATCATCGTTTCGGTCACGGGACGTCTGCTTCTGAACATAGGCCTCTCTCGATGACTCGGGATGTTAATTCAGTGTAGCGTAACCACAGTGAGAGACTTTGGATCATATAGCGGCTGTCTTTGCTGTTTAGTGACCTTGATTTGTGTTGAGTATAATCTAAGGTGCTTTATAAATATCTGCAACGGCTAAAATGGGTAAAAGTATTGCTTATATAGATTACGATAGTAAAGAAATTTTATGTCCAGAACATCATAATTTTTTTAAAAAATTATATTAAATAAAGATTAGGCTTTATTCTGTCTCAAACCGTCTGTCCAAAAATGCTAACGTTTCACATTATACCGCTCCCGCGCAGTGTCAAGGACGGATGAAGAAGTGTGTTATGCAAATTAAAGCAAGTAACCATTTATTTACTGTCTTTTCGCAAATAATTATTTACCGATCCGGGGCACGTAATTCCTTCACTATCGTAATCTATATAAGCAATACTTTTACCCATTTCAGCCGTTGCAGATATTTATGAAGCACCTTTTAAATCACAACAATGTGTAATATTTCAACTATTTCACATTAGAATATAAATGTCTTTATTATGATAAAGCGCAAGGTTTATGAAACATACGAGTATTTTTTTACATCTTTTTTTTATCACAGTAAAGCTTAGAGCCCTATTAAAAATATGACTCTCGGTCATATCATTTGGTTTGGTGGTTAAAGATTAATGTTTTTCTATTTCTGAGTAAAAGCTGTCTTTATACAATCGTGACGAGGGTTATACATTCACGGTTAATTGGACACTCGTAGATGTGGAGATCAAGGTGGTGTTCGTTACCAGCGTGGTGGCGGTGCAGTGCTGTGCGAACTGCAGGCAGTGCGAGGAGTTGTTGTGCAGCTGGTAGCGCGGCGTCAGCGTCACGATGTTCGTGTGGCGGTAGCGGCCGCGCCCCGCGCGCACCGACACGCCCACCGAGTACTCGCGCTCCTCCGCCTCGCCCTCCGCGCCGCCCTCCCCGCCCCCGCCCCCGCCCCCGCCCCCGCGGCACGTCAGCCGCTTAACTACCACGCCCGGGCCCAGCCCGAACGGGGAGCACCACTGGGGAACACATTATAACTCAATCATACTGCCTACCCTCTATGAAAATGTGAGTAAGACTGATCTTTAAGCCGATTACAACTGTCAAAACCAACTGGGCCAAAAACTGTTCGAAGCAACTAATTAAATTCAATATGGCGTAGAAGTTTTTTGTAGTTCTCTCTTTTCTCTTTTTCGACTTAATTTTCAATTTTAAGCTTTATACTATTCTGCTGTAGGTATCTGTAATTTGCTTTGAGACAAATAAATACATTCTTATTCTTATTCTTAATATTAGCACATTTAACAATTCCTTCTAAACCCTTCAAAGTAAAATCTGTCTGTCTGTCTGTGTAAAATCAGATACAGACATCTGTGTATATGCACGTATTTTAAAGAGAGGTACATCCACATTATACATATTAATATATCAATTGAAAGTGCTGACCTCTGGGTTGGCGGCGCGCCCCCTGCCGAGGCGAGCGGAGAGCGTGGGCCCGCCGTCGGCGGAGGCGAAGGAGAACAGCAGCGGCGCCACCACGCGCGCCAGCTCGTGCTCGGCGCCCTGCCCCGCCGCCTCGCTGGCGGCGCCCTCCGCGCGGAACACCAGCGGCAGCCCCGTGCGGTTCACCAGCCAGTACGCCGCGCTCACCGACACCTGCGCGCGAACACAACGCCCTCACTACGCGACCACTACTATTGGGCGCAGGACAGCAACACGTATTGGGCTCACAACACCAGTGGGGGAAACACACTGCACATTTATCCCGACAGGTGTCGCATGCCCCCTGCTGTCACTGTTCAAAATATAATCGAGTGTGTGAAGCTTGCGTCATAAATAGCTGTGATATACATAACTTAACAAAATAATCTCCGACATATTATCTGGAGCGCTAGAGAAAAAAGTGGGGATCGCTTTGCGCATCTTACGGGACGATCATCCGATCAAAGACGCGTGTGCGCGTAGCGAGCCGGCCGGCGGTGCGGACGCGGCACGCGACTGGCCAATCACGTAATCGTAATGGTCTTCTGCGCAACTTTCGCCCAGCGCTCAAGAACGGTGTCGCTAGTTGTACACAAACACGCTGGCGCCATCTGCGATTAGATTTGCCTATGCTTCCCCATTATTAAAATACTTAAGAAGCGCTCAAGACGTAATATCACTGCCGAATGTTACAAATTTTAAAAGATTTAAAAAACTTGCTGCTAAATTTTTATTCAAAATAGATTAATAAATTTTTACAACGATTAAAGGACGTACCAATGGGAATCTGTTCGCATTCTCTGCCCGCTGAATTAAGAATACGAAAAGTGAAATAAAACATTATCTACTATTATTTACCTACGTGATTCATCGTAATTGGACTCAGTCGGTAAATTGCAATAGAATTTTTTTTGCGCTTTAAAATTTTTAAAGAGAACTATTAGTGGTGAAAAGTTCAATTTTAATATAAGTACATATCTGCAAAAAGTTGCGAGCGAAGCGAGCGCGAAAGCGCGAAATATTTTCGAGATATTAGGCATTTTTACACTAGAGAGCATACCAACGGCGACTGCGACTGCAAAGAGGATTCTTGGGTGGGCGTCGCACACCCTTGATCCCCTTAGCTACGCCGATGTACATTGTATACTTCATCATCGCCCATAATATCGTTTTACACAGATATTGAGTAGGTTCAAAAGGTACGTAAATTAACAAAATTACACATTACACATGAGAGGTTAAAAAGGTACGTCAAATGTGTAAAATGTACGCTAACGGCAACGCTGCAATGCATACAAAACAAAATGCATTAAATTTACAATAATGTGAGGGAGGTCTAAACGCATATTTCCTCAAGCAGCCCCCCCTCTCCTCTACCTACATGGAACAATGTACACTTATTTACAAAACCCTGCATTATGTACTATAAATATTCAAGAATTATGTGGGCCGATCCCAGCGGCACTGCAATGCCGGGCCGACCCGTGACGAGAGTGGAGCGAGCCCCGAACATCCCGTCGATTTACAAAAATCAGTTTAATATACTGGTCCCTCAGTGAGGGAACTTTCAGATATTAAGCTGAAAAGAACAGATACTACACTTTGATCTTAGCCAAAAGGCCGAGAAGCGATATCGAACTAAAGCAACCCAGCCGGGGTCATTCTACGGAAAAATACTTACACACCGCGATCCAACAGAGAGCAGCGCCATCTACACCGAGCAAAGGTACTAAATGCCCGTGCACGGAGCGTACAAAGGCACCTCAATTGAGGATTCTTTTTGCTTTGTGCAGAGCGGAAGCGCCCTCTATCAACTTGTATGTTAAATATGAGATAAATATTAGGTAAACAAAATTGTGTGGATTTTGGTTTTGAAACTAAAAAAAAATATCTGGGGGAAAAATCGCACTGGCCATTGCCGGGTGCCTCGTTTAGCGAACATAATAACCGGTCCCGTATATATAGTATACGAGGCGGTCGCACTGCGCCCTTGACGGCCGCGCTAGTCGCCTAGCGTGTTGCGTGTTTACTGATTTTGTTTCTATTGTGAAGGACCGATGTAGCGTGCTAAGTACCTTGATGGCGTCGGTGTTGGTGTACGTGACCCTCGCGTTGAGGTAGAGGCGGCGCGCGCGCGCATCCCGCAGCTTGACCCGCGCGGTGAAGGCTCCGCCCGCGCCCGCGCCCGCTCCCGCGCCCACGCTCAGCGCCGACGACCAGCCGAACCCCTCCAGCTTCACGCACAGCTCCACGCCTTCTTCTACGTTCACCTGGTGCAAGCCAAATAGACTACTTCAACGGAATTTGTATATTTTTTATATAGATAGTTTTTTTTTAAATTAACTTGTGAAGTGACAAATCTAGACACAATTAATAACAAAACAAACTACTTTTATGGCTTTAAAAGCCAAAATTTAATTACCCTTATTTCCAAATGAGTATTTATTATTAAAAAATATACACTATAACCAGCTTTACAGACGTTGTCTTTAGTACCTATGTCTTGAAATCATTCGTGAACGGTATCATGTATGTCTTTGCGCTTTGGACGCAGCCGGGATTGACCGTAGAGATGAAAAAGAAGAAGGTATCATGTATGTCTAAGGTATGAGCTATGCCAAAACGAGCGCATTGAGTCGATTCACCGAATGTAGTATATACCTCATGGAAGGGCCTGGTTTGCCCCGCGGCGAGCGCGCCGACGACGCCGCCCGCGACGCCGGCGGCGGCGGCGCCGGGCGGGGCGGTGGCGCAGCGGTAGTGCAGCTCGAGCGGCAGCAGGTTCTCCAGCCGTAGCGACGGCACCAGCGTCAGCGTGTGCCCCGCGATGGCCGGCCCGCGCTCGAGCGGGAATCGCTCGCGGATTATCGAACAGCAAAATCTGAATGAGGGAGAAATAATCCATTTGGAACTGTTAAAAAGGGATCAATAAGACTAGAAAGTGTCCAAAGATTAGTTGAGTGTAGCTACCGCCGCAGACGTAGACTTAAGATACAGTGATGCGACAGTTTGACCAGCTTTGCAGGGAATTAGGAATTTTTAGCGCTGGACTGAGATCGGTAGGTCGGAAAGGATAAGAGTTCCCAGGCAATAAAGTTATTGATTGAATCGCATTCAATCTTATTATAAGTTTGTCTTGTTTGAATACTCTGTGTTTCTTTTATTACATCAGTGTATCTTTAATAACACTTCTCCGATGCAATATGGTCAGGTCAAAAGAAGCTTACCTATAGACGTGGTCAGGCGGCGCGCGACACTCATAGTGCAGTAGCGCGCGCTGCGTGGGCGAGGCGCGCCAGTCTATCGCGGCGGGCGCGGGCGCGGCGGCGGGCGCGGGGGCGGAGGCAGAGGCGGAGGCGGAGGCGGGAGCGGTAGCGGGCCCCGCGCGCAGCACGGGCCGCGTCCACAGCGCGCCGGGGTTGGCCGCCAGCGGCGCCGCCCACGACTCGCCCGGGCCCACCTGCGCGACGCGGACGCCGCTGCCGCTCCATTGAGCTGCAATAATATTCTTATCTTATCCCTCTATTATTATTTACCTAACTTCTTTTTTTATTTGTAAATTGTTTATTAATATCGAAGAATAAGACATTGTAAAATAAAAATACATCAACTTAAAAGTAATACATCTAAAGCAAAGCTTAAATTATATACGACATCAATTTATATGGTAAGTCCATACTTACCGATTCTTCACACTATAGAGATAAGTATAGTACCCATACCTACTTAAGTTTAAAGCAAGCAGTTTAGTATTCGTTTAGTTCGCCACGACGATATTACCGCTAACTAAGTGCTATCTACAGCTAAATTATTAAGATAGGCGCTATTAGCTTATTCGATCTACTGTCCGATTTTAAAATGTTACATTTGCCTTTACATTTTAATAAAAATGATGCCTTTTTCTATTACCTATTTGTATTAAAAAGACGTAATCAATAGTGCATGTATTGTATTATGATGAATGAAAATTAAAAACCGGACTGCACGACAAGTTCAGTTACCGCAGTTGACAAAAATGGGATGCAGCGCGCGCGGCGCGACGGGCGGCGCGGCGGGCGGAGCGTCGAGCGGCGCGGCGGGCGGCGGGCCCGCGATGCCGGCGGGCAGCAGCCGCGCACTGCGCCACCAGCGCGCCGCGGAGCTACCGCCCACGCCCTCTGCCGTTACCATCTCTACTCAATAACTAGACTCGAACCGCGCAAACTACCATTTGTTTGTTTACCTACTGGCGGGGAGTACCTATCAAGTTCGTGCGCTGAGTATCAGAAGCGACAGGTAGTGCAGTGGGAAAGCTGAGCACTTTCCTACTTACTGATACTTAATTCCTTGATAATACCTGGCGTATGCGTCTCGGGATTCAGCAAACGCCTATCGCCCAGTTTAACTTTCGTGTACGAGCTCAGCGGGTTGTGGCATTGCTGGGGAGGTACGAACGGACAAGTTTGCGAAAGACTTGCCGATGTGACACCCTATTTTTGATTATTAATGTGTAGATTTGAAAAGAATCACATGTCTAGTACAACCTTAAAACCTCGACTTAAAACACAGCATTAAACAGTACCTATAATAATTTATTACTCAATTTAAAGTAGTTTAAATAATACAAACATATTCATCAAATGCGGCAACGGAACTGTATCAATAAACTTATAACTATACTGTACCAAATAATTGCGAAAGATAAGACAGATAAAGAAAACTTTTAGCTATTAATGAGTAAATAATATAACTGTTAAAAGAGAGTAATGTTTAAGGTGCTTTTAACCCGTTAACATCCAAGCGGTCTCATGACAATAGAATTTCTATTGTGTCTCGTTTACGTATGCTTGATCAATAAATTTTGACGTTTCTCCTGGCTAAATTGCTGACGTATAATTGTTTAGCTAGGAGAACGACCGATGGACTTTTCTACAGCAGTGCATCAGAGTCTGGAGTAAGAGGTCTTAGTGGACTAGTTGACCTTATTCTGCCTTGCAGACCTTTAATGACGACAGTCTGGTTTAGTGGTTCGCGCTGCGGACTACAAAGCCAGCGGCCAGGGGCAAATGTTATGTGATGAGCACGAGCATTTCTACCTAAGTCATGGATGTTTATAAAAGTATTTAAGTATGTTTATGAGATATCTATCTCTATCTAGACGCATACGTCTCATGTGGGCTGCCTACTCAAAACTGGACTTAGCTTTCAAATGAATAAATATACCAGATGAACAAAAAGCTAAATTGTTTGACCAGTGTATTTTAGTGTATTTTACCGGTACTTACCTATGGAACGGAAACCTGGGTCCTGACAAAGGAGGATATTAACAAAAACAAGTTGCCCAGAGAAAACTAGAAAGGAAACTCGTAGGGATTCCGCTGAGAGACCGCATGACAAACACCTGGCTTAGAGAGCAAAGTAAGGTCACCGATGCCATCAAACGAGTTAAGTCTGAAGTGGCAGTGGGCAGGACACATAGCCCGGAAACAAAGCTCGTGGGGCAAAGCTGTTCTAGAATAAAGGCCTTGGGGCGAAATGAGACCTAGAGGCAGACCACAGATGCGATGAAGGATGAAATTAGGAAAGTTGCGGGGACGAACTGGATGGAAGTAGCACAGGACCGGACTAAATGGCGCAATCTGAAGGAGGCCTACACCAAACTGGTTGAAAATGTCTAAGAAGAAGAAGAAGAATAAAAAGAATAAGTAGGTTTACCCGTTATTTAGTCGCTATAGTACAAGTTTTGCTTAGTTTGGAGCTAGATAATTGGTGTGATTGTAAACAATAATTTATTTATTCTATTACTAGGTTTATCCCCAAAATATTTGTAACCAAATGGTTTGTAAACCAATAAAATAATTTTGATTTGATTCTAAAAAAGGCTTAAATTTTTGATGATGAGCTAGTTAGTACAAATTGCATGAAGCTGTGTGCTGTAGAGGCTCCAATATTATGTTTCTTTTTACGCCTTATAAATAAACGTAAAAAAACCCTTAGGGCATTTGGTATCGCTAATAATTATGAGGTCATCCCTATCGAGTTACAGCTGCTTTTTCTTTGTGAAGACATGTTTCTTCATGTAAGGCGTCGAAGTGTATACCTAGATAGTTTGATTCCCCTGTCTGCGGTATTTGCATTTCATTGAGCGTTACACGTGGGCAGGTTTCTTGGCGAAAAGTAAAAATTGTGTGGGCTTATTTGCTTTCATATACTGTCATCCGCATACGTTGCCGTCATGGAAGTCGAACTCGTAGGCAGATCCAATGTAAGTATTAGGAAGATAGGCGGCCCAAACACACTACCTTGTGGAACTCCAGAGGTTCAAATTCAAAGCAGTCCGTCGTGTCAAACTATATCAAAGGCCTGTGTGACATCCAAGAATATCGTAGAGCAAAATCGCTTAGTTTCTAGGTCATCCCGTATTTTATCTATTAATATGTGCAACTGTTCGACCATATTCCGGGATAATTTGTCATTCTTCCCTTCCATGACCGGCATCAGTCGAATTACGAACAGTTTCTCAAAAAGCTTCAATGTTATTGGTAGGTTTGCTAAACATAATGATTGAAGCATATTTCTACTGCGGAAGAAAATAACTAAGTTTGAGGACAACATTAAACCTTTAAGATGTTGAGGTTTAATGTGTGTAAGGCTCGACTGTGCAGTGGTATTAAATGAGAAGTCCAGATTAACTGACCAATAAGTTTACTGGTACCAATATAAATACATAGTCAATTTAGATGGTAATAAGTGGGCGGAAATCGCGGCGGGTGAAGAATGCCGGATTTACATCTTGTGTCCTGAAACTGCACACGATGCAGAAATGCGAACGTCGAGCCTCTATTATTTCATCTTTAGTTTAATTAAGTTTAACGTGTTAACTAGCCTATTAAGTGCGCTCTAAGAACCATCTTGTATATTATACAAACAATGCAGAGTCCATAACTATGATAGCACTCATTGTATGTAGCACCTTTATGTATAACTATGACTCAATAAGAGCTTGCGCACAATAGAACTTTAAGCATCTGAAATCTGAGATTTTACGACTGCATCGATAAAAGAAAGAAAATACATTTAAATAAGACATCGTACACAGAGTACCAAAAAACTAAATCACACCACCGAAAAAAAAAACAACAACAAACATACCAATAAGACAATGCAAAGAAAAAGAAACAATAAAAGTATCAAAGCAGTGCTCGTATTTGTTCAGAGTTCAAAGGTTTATTTGCCAAATAGACAAACAGAAAATTACAAGTTGACAAAAATTCTTTCATGTCCAGATTAAAATGATGCAACCCGATTCAGCGCCTCTTTGCAATCGATCGCTAGCATCCGCGACTTAATGCTAAAAGTCACCGTGTACGCAGACTCTAAACTCTTAATGAATGAGCAGTAAACCTCACCGGTGGGGGGCGCGTAGTCCACGCGCACGTCGACGGCGTGCGGCAGCGTGTTGCGCAGCAGCAGCGCCGAGCGCACCGTCACCAGCTTGCGCGCCGAGCCCTCCAGGCACACCTCCAGCACGATGCGCGCCATTGAACCGGTTTTCTGTTTAGTAATAACTTCAACTCAAACTACGGAGACCTACACTAAACATCGGCAATCACATGTGCGGCTACAGTGCCGCGGTTACCGTTACCGCATTTCTTGTATGAAACTACACTCGACTACCTATTGAAGGCACATTTCAAATGTCAAAATGTCATATTATATTTGTACTGCAGTGTTCTTTAACCAGTGATCGGAATAGGTAGATTGATTTGATGTACTTTGGTATAGCTAGCATAATATTGACATGCCTTTTTTTCAAAAACTGATACCAAGAAATGCCGGAATCTCGGAGGCATGTCCATATTAACATCAATGTTTGAGATCATTGACCCCAAATCAGTCTACCTATTCCGATCACTGGCTATAACACACAGCGCCGCTCAATACGCTCTGTCTTTAAAAATTATCTACAGCGTAAAAGAATCAAAATCACAGACATAGATTTTTGGATTGCAAAGCTGAAGTGGCAATGGGCAGGCCACATCACTCACAGAAATGAAAACCGTTTGGAAAGAAATGTTCTCGAATGGCGACCACGAACTGGTCCATCTATCGGGTGGCCCGCCACGCCCGGCGAGGCAGGCCACCCGATGGAATAAAGATGTAAAAGTTACGGGAAGCCGCTGGAGATGCAACGGCCCAGAGCCACTCGCTGTAACGTACTATGTGGGAGGTAGCAAACTTGCAAAGATAATGATGATGATGAACTCTATTCCACGGCCAAAAGCCATCAGTATTCCATCAGCCAAGGTAGACTGGAATAATACTGGGCGCACGGGGCACTCACCGCGTGCGTGATGTGCCGGAAGTAGACCCCGACGCGGTCCACGCAGACGGGGTCGGGCGGGCTCCAGCCGTCCAGGCGCAGCGCCAGCTGGTGCAGCGTGGCGGGCGCGTCGTGCGCGTGCGCGGGCGCGTGTGCGTGCGCGTGCGCGGGCGCGTGCGCGGGCGCGTGCGCGGGCGCGTGCGCGGGCGCGTGGTGGCGTGCGCGGGCGCGGCGCGCGCCGAACGAGAAGGGCTCCGTGTCGCCCGCGCGCACCGGCACCCACGAGTCGTCCGGCCCGGACCACGCCGTTGACTCACATAATCTGAGATCAAACACTCAAATTGAAGTCTATATTCCCACATAATGTAACACACTTGAAGAAAGTAAAAAAAACTCGCAAAAAGTAAGAAATGACCGCGATCCTTTGAAAAAACGAGTCTATGCAACGCAGGGAAAACGACCACGGTTACATTGGGTCAACGACATAAAACATCTATTTAGAACGATTCTCATATTTTAAACGGTTTTTAAAATTATTCAAGAACAATTTTAACAACAACAAACCTTTTTTTTTTACCTAAATGTGCATTTTCGTTTTATTAGGTCCTTACATATGAAATTGCCGTTCAGTATCAAAAAAGTGAATCAACTTTTTTTTATGACCGTTTGATGTGTAGTGAAAGAGCAGTGGGCTAGAGCAATTCAGCAGTCTCGGTTGTTTAATGGCGAGCTTTTCCATCATTGTTCGCAATTGTTGGCAATACAAGTCTGCAGTAATCGTCTGGCCTGATCTCAAGAAGCTGTAATGGATAACACCAGCACTGGTCCACCAAACACTAACTAGAATCTTCTTTTTGGTCAGTTTTCGCTTAGGGCAAGGTTTTGTCGGTTCTCCACGGTTAAGCCATAGTGATGATCGCTTCCGATTGTCGTACAGGACCCATTTTTCATCACAAGTCACGATACGGTTCAAAATCCCCTCAATATTGTGACGATTGAGCAAAGAAACGCAGCAAGGGACGCGTGTTTGTTCGTTTGCTTCAGTGAATTCGTGCGGCACCCACTTTTCAAGTTTTTTGGTCTTACACACACGCCGAAGGCTGCTGCTAATTCAAAAGTGGTTTGAGATAGATCCGCTTCCACTATCGTCTTCTATTCTTCATTATTCACTTGAGTATCAGGTCGTCCACCAGGCTCATTGTGTAAATCGAAATTGCCAAACAGACAAACAGAAAATTACTACAGCTTTATTTCGAAATAAATTTGAATTTGGAATTCCTTATCAAACGCAAGATATTTGATGTTAAAATTGCCAGTATTGAGTATCGGTATCATATGTAGGATTGAACATAAATATAAAAAATAAACTACCTAATACAATCACACAAAAACTATAACTCAAAATAGGCAGTGCAACTGGTTTATTTGACTTACACATCAGCAGTAGTCAGTAGAGTGGTGAACCACAGTCTGTGTCCGGTGTGATTTCGAAGCGCGTACGGCACGAACGGCGACCGACGCCGGTGACCTGCCGGGCTGCCCTTCGGCGACTGCTCTGATGTATTCACCGTCTGATCAACAAATAAATCCTAATTATCTATCTGGTAAACACAAGCTAGGGATAAATGTTGGATAGAAGGAAAGTATGGTAAAAAGCCCAGATAAAAACTTGATGCGATCGGCACAAAAAAGGCTTGTACCGAACAGTGAGTGAACGAGCTGTGAATGAACGAACGATAAATTAAATCAAATGTCTCCAGCTCTGTCGCTCGACCGGACAAGACTTCCACTTAGCCCCGGCGCAGACACAGCACGCTCACTAGAGTATGAGTACCTGCGGCGCGTAGTAGTCCGCGGTCCAGTTGGCTCGCACCAGCTGCGCCAGCTCCATGAGCGCGGACGTCACGTTGGCGTGCAGCGTGTCGCTCGACCGGACCTCCACTTGGACGCGCCCGAGTGACAGTTCGCTCGTTAGAGTATTTTCCCACGTCGTCTCTAATCTGAACAAAATACACATAGTCGGTTTCAGTTGGACATTCACTACCATTCTTAGTTGATGAAGTTCTGGCGAATCGATGTGGGACTAAAATGATTGACACGAGGAATTGATATCAAGTTATTTGACAAACCTGAACATATACACGATACACATTTTGTTGATAGTTTTAGTGTTATTCTGTTAGTTAAGTATTTTTCGGCGAGATCGTAACGTTCACCATTCGACATTCATTTTGAGTGAGGCATTTGGCCAGGAATTGGACAGATGCATTCGTGCGTATCTGAGTGATAAAGGCACATTTGTTCCTTTTACACGACAACTCTTTTAGTGGTATCAATCAGGTTAGAGTCCGTGATGTTTTGTCAAGCATATAAAGGCTATGGTAGAATAGCAGAGTTTGCATGGACTGCAATCACTAAACCATAGACCATTTTGTCTCATAACATTGTTTGTAAAATATTCTATTGTCTCTGTTATCCGGTTGTTTATTTAGACGACTCACCTCCAGGGCTCCACGACCGGCTCCCACCCGGACAGCGTCCGGTTGTAGTAGTCCGCGGACAGCAGCGCGGCCAGCCGGCCGCCGCCCGCCGCGCCGGCCCGCGGCCTGGCGCCGCCCGGGGTCGCCGACGGGGGGCCCGGGGGCGCCGGCGGGGGGCCCGCGGGGGTCGACACCAGGAGCGGGTCCTCGAGACCCTCCTCCACTTTGCGGAGATCCTACGAAACGGAATCGAATTGTGCCACTATATATATATATATACACCGTGAATTTTTAATTACCCGAGAAAATTAACTAACAGACTCAGATATTATACATCGAATTTGGCGAATAAAAACATTTTTTTTATGAGAAATTTATTTAAAAGGTCCCTAACATTCCGTAAAAAATATGCACCATAAAAGTCCTGCTAATTCAAATAGAAATCATTATCATTCCAACATTAACGGAACCAAAATCCACCTAATTTGGTCGCGTAATATTGGCGTACGGAAGGAATAACTATGAATGACAAATTACACAATCTGCCGACAAAAGACGTTTCTTTCTCATTCGGCAAACTCGCGTCTAAGCTCGAAGCTGGCCAGCACTCCCTTCATCAATGAACGGGCGGGCGGAGACTCACGCGCATCCCCCGCCCGCCCGCGCCATCGTTGACCTCAGCTCAGTCCGTCGCGAATCTTAAACGGTCAAGGTTGTGTCACGCAAGGTCACCGGTGCACGCGACCTCCGCACCTGTTTTTACTTTAAAGTGAAGTGACGAATATCGTGATGGCCTATCAGTACAACAATCGTGAATACGCTCTCATGGTGAGAGCGTACATTATGTCAGGCGAGAACGTAGCGGCTGGATTATGTGTGTGTACTTTTATTTGTGGAGCGAGATCAAGCGCAGTGTTTGTGAGTGAACCTACTAGTGTTGGTGATTTGCGAAACCGAATCATTGCGGCTTTTCAAGAGGTTCAAACTCAAAGAAACGTGCTTATTTATTTGAAGAATAACTTGCGGAAAAGAGCACGTGTTTGTATCTCGGAGAGAGGAGGACATTTTGAAAAAATACTGCAATACGTGTAAGGTATGTTGATATTTGTTTTAAGGTTTTTAGGTATTTGTATCATTTGTTAATCTTGTAAATACCTAGTGGATTTCACCTTCACCTTAACTAAGTAATTAAAATAAACAATTTACTAAGCAGATAAAAAGAAACTCTTGAAAAGTGCTATTTTTATTACTTCGTGATGGCCACAACATACAAATCAACAGATATCACGTTTATTAAATGCTAGTGCAGGATGCGAACCCGCGATGCTTGGCGATCTTGACAATCGTTGGCACTAAGCGTAGCAGACGCGCATGCGCGGGAGACTGCGCGAGCGCCGCGCGAGTCTAAATGAATGCATGCGTCTCTCTCTCTCTCTCTCTCATTAAACAAATACTACGAAGATGGTTTACATGTTTTTGGTGCATTAACAGGATTTATTTGAAGTCCTATAAAACGATATTTTTGTATGAACGCTATAATATTTGTGAGTTACTTACTGATATACATATTTTTATAAACGCAAATTTTAGTTTTCTCGGGTAATTAAAAAGTCACGGTGTATATTTGAAACCTAAATAACAACTTTAACATTTTGATTGTCTGCTTACCTCACTAGAGTAAAGTATGTCTATTATACGGCCTCACCTCAATTATGAGGTGATTTGGACTATACTCCATCACGCGAGCCCAATGCGGATTGGTTGAGGGGTGTTTTGTAAGGCCAGTCACCTCTGACAAGGCCTTACAACTAGTATATTAATTATATAGTCTAGTAGTATATTAATTATTACAATATGACGTTTGTAGCTCAGCTCACCTGTTCAACTTTTAATTCGGCCAAAGAAACTTCTAGTAACGGCACATCGGAGTCCAAGCAGTCGTCGATGACGCACAATGTTATGCATTCTGCGTTAACCTGTAATAATAACACAAACTCAACAATTTTACTTAAAAAATAAGCCGACATCCGTTTTTTTTTTCAAAATAAATATATTAAAAATCTAAATATAATAATACCACAAGTCTAAATTAATTACGATGACAACGCTCTATTCGCATAAACTACATTGCCATAAAGATTGTAGCATTAAAGCGACGGATGCGCATTGACATTGTAAGGTAAAACGCATTGCAGCCATTGGTCGATCCTTTCGTCAACTTCTGCCAGCCCGCCAGCAAGATTTTAATTTTAGACAGCATTTTGCAATTTTATAGTTTATCTCCTTTCACTGACCACACAAAGCTATAAAAAATAAAATAAAACTAAACTTTATTTGTTTGTGATGTTGTTGTTGAATATTGTGTTTCTGTAATCGGTTCCGATACCTGTACAGCCCGCAGCGGCCAGATGGAGGAGTTAGCAGGCGGCTGCGGCGGCGGCGGGGGCGTGGGCGGCGGCGCACGCATCCAGCGCGGCGCGTACACGCCCCACGCGCCCCCCGCCCCCAGCACGCCCCCGGGCGCGGGGGCGGGGGCGTGCCCGTTGCCGGCGCGCATGTGCACGCTGTTGGCGGGCGCGTCCTCCTCGCTGGCGCTCGGAACGAGCTTGCCTGCGATGGGGGAGCACAGTCAAAGCTAATCTCAGATGGCGCCAGGGTGTTTGGTCTCGTCGACCATTGTCAACACATTTCCACGTAAATGTCAATGTCTGTTAATTTTTTATGCTTGTTAAATAACAACAAAATGCTAAAGACTATACAGGGTTATTTGTAAAATATCAACAACCTTCTAGGGGATGATGGGACCAGCATCGAAATCTAGAAAAAAAAAACCTTTCTATACAAACTGATGTCAGCTGGTGGCGGCTTAGTATGGGGTAGTGAAGACACATAGAAAAAGTTGTTGTATTTGAGGATAACTAGGAGGAGGTTGTTGATGTTTTACAAATAACCCTGTATAACTAGTACGAGACATGGTTTTGAACAGAGATATAATTTGTATGTTTATTTAACGAATATTGAATTGTTTTGGACGCAAGACAATGGTTGTGTTGACAAACGTGTTTGGTCTTATTGACACATAAGACCAAACACGATGCGACATCTAACAGGACAAGTGTGCAGTTTGATTCCCCATTAAACCTGGTGTCTCGTATACGTCACAGTTTATTCACCACTAATCACGAAACAGAAACAATCATTCTAAAAAGGGATATCTATACATACAGTACTCGGCGGCAAATATTGCACATCGGCAATCATCGTATTTCCGAATACAAATGAATGCTGATTTCCATCAATTATTAGATTTATCGTTTATCAGAATTTGAATTGAGAACTAAGTACTTTATTGTTGTTTTGTTTTGATTCCCGTGTTAACTATATAGAGCTGTAAAATTAACATTATGTAAGTATACCAACGAAATTAATAAAAATATCCATAAAATAAATTATATAGTTTGGGGTTTTAACAACTCTATGTAGTGTCAACAAACGTCATGGTAGTGTGCGACACAGATAACGCTATACGAAGCCGAAATTAGCCGATTGTCTCTTTCCAAAAGTCGATATGCAATATTTACCGCCGGCCACCGTACCTAAGCAACAAGACCTAAACAAGTTCATCATTTCAGCCAAAGGACATCCATCCACAAAGTGAACAGACGACCTGGTAACCCACTGTTTTTTTAAATAAATGGATATTTTTCTAAATTCAACTTTAATAATATTTTAAACTGTAAGTTCTGTTCACTGACCCGATAGCGCGGCCCGCGCCTGCGCCGGCAGCGAGTGCAGCATGGCAGCGAACATACGCATGTCGTGGTACGACAACCTCAAGTTTAGCGTGCCCATCGCGACCTGTGACAACACAATTGATATAATTTTATATATTAAAACAGAAAACTAGTCGAGAGAACACAATCTAACGCATTACGCGTGCGCCGTCATACCTAACGCGCGTGACTTCGTAATTCGTAACGTCTTTCCGAACTGCTTTCTGTTGTGTGTGTGACTCTACTTCTTATTTTTAATCTTGTGTGGTTGTGCAACAAACTGTTCTTCTTGTCTGTGAAACTGGACTTACTTATTTTGAACTACCTGCTTCTGGACACTTAAATCGCAAGAGTAGGTGAACACCTAGTTACAATCGCACGATAATTAGCATTACATTTAGCGTTTGTAAGCGGGTCAGGGTTCATTTTTCAGACAGACCTGTCGCGGGCGGCCTTTGAGGAAGGCCTCGTCCAGCTTTGCCGGGCAGTTTTGGCGTGCACTGAATCGAATCGGACTCGCCCGGGTCAGGGATCCCAACGGCCGACCCTGTGGCGTGGTGTGGCAGTACTCACGTGCAGCACGCGGTCGGCGTGCAGGGCGACGTGCAGCGCGCAGGGCTCCACGATGGCCAGCGCGGTCTCCTCCTCGAGCCCCAGCACGCACGAGAACACCTCCAGCTCGTTCAGCTCGCACGACACCGGCTTCAGCGGGTCCGACAGCCGGTACGTTATCACCGTTGTACTCTGTGCGCGAGGAAATACATTTACATTAATAACTTTAGTCTGAAAATTAGAAAAGGGATTCAATGAATCGATGACGAGTGACCAGATTCTATGGAAGAAAAAAACATACGCCAAGCCCAGACGACCTACACCCACGGCAGAGAAATGTTGATGATGGTTCTCATAAGAGAATACAACTATGCCGACGACTTTCTTACTTATTGGTTTAATAAAATGTTAGACTAAAATGTATTTTAGCTAATTATACTATACAGTGTCCTTTTTTAAAGAGTCAGGGTTCTCAGAAGTGGATTTAAACACTAAATACGTAAGGTTTTTTTAACCAAAGAACATACCAACTATCATTGTCTCGGAGTAAGAAATTAGCATGTTACGAAGTCCCACATTTTTTACGTGCGTCTTTCAGCACACAACTAATTAAGCAAGTTTTGCTTTCTAAATTGACCGCCACTATCGCACTTGTGCCAATCAGGTCGACATCAAAATGGAAAAGCACAGGCAAAGCTAACCGCAGATGGCGCTACCGTGTTAGGTCTCGGCAACCGTTGTCAATAAGTCTGACACAAGTTTGACAACTAGTAGAACCTATGTAGTAATTTGATCAAATTAATTTATATAGAAACATGTTCGTCAAGTGTGATCAGTGGCAGAACCACTGATCGACACGGCCGACCAAACACAATGCGACACCTATAGGAATAAATGTGCAGTGTGGTTCCCGATTACTATTCGACTACTGTACAGTGTACGTACCCTGAGTATGACTGCGTTGGTGTCCCACACGGAGGCGTCCTCCACGAGCACGAGCTGCGAGTCGGTCACGTTGAGCTTGAGCTCCACCTGCGCCCCGCTGCCCCCGCCGCCCCCGCTGCCCTCGCCACCCCCGCCCGCCCCCGCGCGCCCCGCCGCGTCCGGGTTCTGGGGCGTGCTCGGCTGACAGCACTGGTTTACTGCTTCGTCGCTGCATATATCAGACATTTTAATCAACATCAAAATTGTACAATTGTTAGGAGACCGTTCTAAACTACTCTATATTGATTGACATTGACATTAATTAAAAGATATAGTATGTCTAAAAATAACACTTTATTTAGAACAAAAAATAATTTATTAGTTTTTATTAATTACTAAATTTTATTTTAATTGCTTTGAAATCAATAAACTTTCAGTTGAGTATAAGGTGTGCGACACGGCACGACATTTCTAACCAAAATCTATCAAAGAATTGCGGTTAGGTAGCTCGTAAAATGTGTTTAACTATGTATGTACTTTGTAACTATAAACACACACTTTTATGTATGTACAGACAACGGCAGGTCAACCAACCCAAAAATTTAAAGGTCATTCAACTAATTTTTGACTTTAAGTCCGACACATAGAGATAAATATCAATTGAGAAAATTCGACGTTTTGTGGTATGTTGACGTTCTGTTGTCTTTACACGAAGGTTTTACTAGTAACCATTGGTAAATTCTTCTATCGGGGTCCTGACTTCATAATCAGATAAGGTCATTGGTATAATTTTTTTAATTGTCATCCGAATGTTACAAAGTTTTAAATTGATACGTCAATTAGAAGTAAATCAAAAAGGACTTCCAAGATTTGAATACATAGTTGCCTGTTAGTTAAACAAAATAAGCTTACTTACTTACTTACTTTTATAAGCTCAATAAGTGTTAAAATAGTAAGAGTCTTACAATCGCGCCTGGTCGGGGTCGGCGCTGGGCGCGGGCGGCTGCATGATGAACTGGTTCACGGCCTCCCACCAGTCCAGGATCGCCATCAGCCGCATGTTGTTCACCAGGATTGTGTACGCCGACGAATCGCCGCGCTTCCTATTTCCAAATTCAAATTATTCATTTAATATATGATTAGCATTCATTATTATTTCAGATGGCTCTCGAATTTGGAAGTATGTGCGCATCAGGAATTGAGAGTTGTAAATTGACGGTCATATGTTTTAAACGTCCATCATTTATGTTAAATGCTCGGTCACATTGAACATTTGTTGTCACGATGGTCAGGGCCCCGATCGCGCTAATAAAATCGAATCATTACCACACCACATCCACACCACTTCCGTTTCGTTTGAGACATTTGGTATCGCGCTAAAAAAGTTCGTGCCATTTCCAAACCACTACCCAACCGTTACCGCTGTCAGATGTCTATGAATGAAAGGTTTGAAAAAAGCAACGTTTTATCAACCAAAGTTCAAACGTTTGAGTAAATTTACCTAATTCTGATCAAAAAAATACCTCATTCACGTCCATTTTTGGAAATATTTGACTAATTAGACGTGTATATGCCTTACAAACTGCATAAACTAGTGTAAATAAAAAGTGTAATGTTGTGTTGTGTGTGACGCCGATAACTATCCCATGGGATTCTTGGAAAACTCTTTCACCACCTTTTTACTTTGAAGTGGTCTCACTCAAGAAAATAGTGTTCACCCAGTGATTACAGTGATAAACGTTGTAAATAAACAGTAAATATTAGATAATTTAAGAATACAATAATCAGTTGTTTTTATTCCAAAATATTTCTTCATAACATACCTATCTTAAAATCTAAATCCCAAGCTATCTACTCAGAAAACTGGAATACATCATAATCTATAACACCAAAAATATTTACAAGATACAGTCATTTAAAGATGTAAATACCTATGTAATTATCCTAAAATAGTTATTTTAGAAAGTTTTCCGTTCCCTTATTCACCACTCTTAACTAGGTACCTATTTTAGTTCCAACAGAATAATCAAAAGTAGCTCTGTTTCTGTAATGTTAATGTAAAATTAATTAGAACCACCGGTCATCAATGAGGTTTTTGTTGTGATGAAAAGATGAGATGATTATAACTTTTTTCTGTGAAATTATAGAGACAGTCATGTATTATGTAGTGTTAATATTATATTAATTAATGATGTAATATCTCAATGAAATACATACTACTAATGAAGAATTCAGTAATATATCTAGCTGCGGCAGGAATGTTAAACAATTATTAAGATTTCAGATGTGTAGTTGTATTAATGCAATAAATTGTTGAGAAATATAGATAGATGCCAATACAGGTTATACTAAATGGAAGATACAATGAAAAGAGTCACTCTTGAAGTTTGTTAACTAGTGTACGCTGAAACTGGTTTGTCATTTGGGATTTTGTGTTAAGTATCTTATTAATTTAATTTTTTACTAATACTATGTAGTAACAATAGATAATACTTATTTAATCTACTAGTCGAAAATATGCAGTAAAAATAATGTTTTAAAATGTCAATCAAAAAGTTTTAGTTTATTCGGCACACTAAAATTAAACTTGCTTGTAAAACAAAAAACCTATAATATCTAGATAGAGTTAAGACTAGAGTTGAAATAGCATTCAATATAAAGCTTATAACTTGTTATGCTTACTTACTATTATAGCATCATTAAAAAGTTGGGGAATTACACCTACAATTACAATGATTTAAAATTAAAATAGGCAAGTAAACTGAGAACATAAGGAAATAAACAGTATAGATGTATAAATAATTTAATTTCAAGTTTCTATGGAAAACAAAGAACTTTATTAAACCTATGCTTTATACATAAGTTAACTTTCATAAACTAACCAAAGATTAAAGCTTCTTGGCTCTGTGTGCTCACACTAAGTAGGTACACTATGTGACACATTTTTACTTCTTGAATTAAGGGAGTCTCCAGAGTATGAGTTTTCTTCAGATAAGTAAGGTTTTTTTAGTATAGCAATAGAAGCTAAATCCTTTTATTATTGTTCTTCTACTTTTCTTAAGGGGCGATAAACATATGTTTTACCGCCGGGGTAACACTGTCCGACCAGTATCTTTTGAGCAGCATTTGCATTTGCAAGTTGTAAATAATGTAACCTAAAATAGTTATTTTAGAAAGTCTTCCGTTACCTCACCACTACCCATCTTAACTACCTGTTTTAGTTCCTACAGAATAGTCAAAAGTAGCTCGGTTTCTGTAATGTTAATGTAAAATGTTCAATTAGAACCACCGGTAAATACTTACATTATTATATTAATTATTGATGTAATATCTTCCTTAAATGCATACTAGCATTGAAGAATTCAGAAATTTATCGGCACACTAAAATTAAACTTGCTTGTAAAATAAAAAACCTGAATTATCTAGATAGAGTTAAGACTTTAGAGTTGAAATAGCATTCAAGATAAAGCTTGTAACTTGTTATGATCACATAGTTCATAGCATCATTAAATAGTTGGGGAATAACCCCTACAAAAACAATGATTTAAAATTAAAATAGGCAAGTGAAATGAGAACATAAGGAAATAAACAGTACAGATATATAAATAATAACAAGTTTCTATGGAAAACAAAGAGCTTTATTTTATTAAACCTATGCTTTACACATAATTTAACTTTCTTAAACTAACCAAAGATTAAAGCATCTTTGCTCTGTTTGCTTACACTAAGTAGGTACACTATTACACATTTTTACTTCTTGAATTAGGGGAGTCTCCTGAGTCCTGCTGGCTGATGAGTTTTCTTCAGATAAGTAAGGTTTTTTTATTATAGCTAGGTCAGCAATGGAAGCTAAATCCAAATTATTGTTCTTCTACTTTTCTTAAGGGGCGATAAACATGTTTTACCGCCGTGGTAACATTGTCCTGCCAGTATCTCGTGAGCAGCATTTGCATCATGTTTTATGTTTTAATTAATGTTTTATACTTTAAAACAAACAGCTGACTGAAATATGCACAGATTATTAATTTCCTCTTTGCGACAGAGTATGTCCAAGGAAAGCTGTCATTAAATGACATTTAGTTTTTTTTACAAGACTAGTGCGGCTAGTAACAAATTGCTTAATCGAGTGTCGATTATACACAAATCATAGATATTACTCAAAAATACTAGGTGTGCCGTCCCTACAGAAACAAAGTTTTATCGAATGGTAACGATTCAACTAATGACATTTAGCACAATACGGATTTTGCTTCCAGCTGCATTGTTATTGAATCGTAGCCATGTTCGAATTGGATACGTTTCACGTTCGAACCGCTTACGTAAAAATTAGTGCGATCGGGGCCCAGATTAGTGATGTGCCGAGTCGCTGTTTTTGTGAATCGAGTCAACTCGAGCCAGTTTATACGGTATTCGAATCATGACTCGATTCCGCGATTCGAGGCAGTACTCGAGTTCTATGTGTGGTATTCGAATGTTGACTCGAGTCTAGTACTCGAGTCTAGAAATTACAAAATGATCTTGATGAGCTTTTTTTCAAATTAGTTGTAATTTTGTAATAAAGTTAATTAAAATAATTTCATAACAATTAAATTAACTCACAGTAACAGCTAACTGACACAAAACAAGGAAATCAAATCAAAAAGTTGCAGGTTGAACCTTGAATTTATTAGGCATCACTTCATTGCCTAAGTAAACCGAGATCGAGTACGAGCGAGTCAGTAAGTACAAAATCGATTCTTCCTGACTCGAGTACCAGGATCGAGTCCGGCGTACTCGAATTAAAATAAACCGGTATTCGAGTAGCCGAGTCCAAATCAGGAATCGAGTCTGACTCGAGTCAAGCCGTACTCGGCACATCACTAGCCCAGATCATCATCTATCGTACTTGATTGCGATCCAAATGAAATGCCCTCAGGCTATTTATCTGATCTCTAGATATGAACGTGACAGGTTTAGAGTTGGCACTTTTTTTCGGTTTAATAAACATTCTCTTTTTCATGGGTAATTTCGTCACACGTTGTATCACTATCACTACATAGTATCAAACCAAGTCGCTTCTCCGCTGTCTGTCCTTATGTATGCTTAGATCTTTAAAATACGCAACGGATTTTGATGCAGCTGTTAATAGATAGTGATTCAAGAGGAAGGTATGTATAATACATGCATAATATAGTAGAGAAACACTGATAATTTTGGAGGTTTCTAATGTGAATTAAATAAACTATTTTTTTTGCACTTACATTGCAAACGCTGGGTGAACCCTACGAGCTAGATCAAAATAATGTACTACAGTTTTGTACATCTTAAAAAGGTCTACAAAAAAGTCCGTGATGGTATATGTCTATCTCTTAGGGATAACCCACAATAACCATTTTTTATCCTTTACTTTTTACGAGAAATAATAGCTAATTTACAAAGCAATTTTAAGCAATAATCCATATATAATTAAGTACCTTAAATACATTGTGCATTTAATATAGATCAATATGGCCTTTTATAGCATGTAATTTAAATAAATATTTTCAAAGACATTAGAGATTGAAATGCAGGGATAATAAATCGCAGGGTCCAACTTTCAACGTATTGTCTAATGACAAAAAAGCTGTGAACGTTGTATTTACAGACATTCTGTAGTATATTTAGTATCAGCATTGCACCCGTGCGAAGCCGGGGCGGGTCGCTAGTACTATTCTATTATCTAGATGGAGAGCGTGTACCTGGCGTGCACCTCTGCCTGCACGCTGTGGCGGTGCTCGGGCATGGGCTGCACGATGTGGCTGAACACGTTCCCGCGCCGGTTGGCCGGCTCGGCGGCGTAGCGCGTGTCGCTCACCAGGATTTCCTAAAATATAACTCATCATCATCATCATCATCATTTCAGCCACAGGACATCCATTGCTGAAAATAGGCCTCCCCAGTGATTTCCAGAATGGCCGGTTTAAAGCGGCCAGCATCCAGCAGCTTCCTAGACTAAGTTTTTTATACAAAAATAAATTTATCTTATCCTGCAACCTTTATCAGGTCGTCTGTCCACCTTGTGGGTAATAAGCACAGAAAGATAAATCATGATCGCGCAATAGAATAGAATAGAATAGAATAGAATAGAACAGAATAGAATAGAATAGAACAGAATAGAATAGAATAGAATAGAATAGAATAGAATAACAAAATGTCAAAAGGTCGTCTATTACAAAAAAATGTTAATACTAAATATCTGCCGGCGCATTTTAGAACGGATTACATCATACTAGAGCGTGCACGCGTAGTCAAGGGCGGCCATTTTAGCCGGTTCTTTTTGATTGCATCGCTTTTGAGACGTCACGTGTACGGCGTCGTGATTTGCCGTTGATTTTTTTAATAATTTAAATGCGAATGTGATCATTACAAGTTCGCTGATATGTAGTCCCAAAGCGGTGGTAGAGCAAAGCTATATTTTTGGGACGTGCATAAGTGCCTGTAAACGAACAAAAGTTGCTGACATAGCCCAATGGATAAGCAAGCTGAAGTGGCAGTGGGCGGGGCACATAGCACGTAGAACTGACGGCCGATGGGGCAGAAAGGTTCTGGAATGGAGGCCGCGTACCGGCAAGCGCAGCGTAGGACGTCTACCTACAAGGTGGACAGACGACCTGATAAAGGTTGCAGGAAGCCGCTGGATGCGAGCCGCTTTCAACCGGCCAATCTGGAAGTCACTGGGGGAGGCCTATGTTCAGCAGTGGACGTCCTATGACTGAAATGATGATGATGATGATAAGTGCCCGAAAGGGGGCCTATATACTGAATAAATTACTATTATAAATGTCGTTGATTGGTAAAATAATACAGGATTAATTATGAAGCCGTGTTTAATTTTCCCCGCCAAATTATATACACCATTCGGCAATGGAGTTGTATCCGGGTCACGAGCCTTTATATCTATAATTATATTAACAGTAGTTAACATTTATACCTGTGAGACAAGATCGACATCCTGGCTCAGGTCGGAGTACGTCTCGACGAGCAGGCGCGACTTGATGAAGTTGACGCAGGCCAGCGACGAGACCCCGTGCTCCGGCTCCAGCCGCAGCGTCACGTCGTGCAGGTCCAGCTTGAGGGAGCTCGTCACCCACACCTGCACAATATGCGGCTGATAGGAAAGCTAGCAATTTAAAGTGATTAAGAAATACTAGTTCATAAGTTGAATATACAGTGGTGGTCATATAATTAAGAACGCAGATATAAAGAGAAGATTTTTTCAATTTAAGACGCAAAACTTATTGCATGCATTTTTATTTATTTCTCTCGGTATCGTAAAACTTTTCCATAATACCACTTTATTCATTGATACACATGATATAGCTTAAAATAAATAGACAAACTTTTTACACTACTACTAAACATAGTACTCCTATTTACTGGCTGGTCACGTAATTAAGAACGCTAAATAGTTTATACCTTTATTCAAATTTAAATAGAGAACATTCAGTCAATTTGTTACTGTTTGTATAATTTTGGCGCCATTTAGTGCTGTAAAAGATTAAAAGTGATTGCTTCCTATGAAAAAACAATGGGAAAAAATAAAAGTTGTGATAAATCTACAAGGGAAGTAATAATAAAATTTCGCCGGAAGAATTGGTCTTATAAAAAGATAGCCAACCATCTGCAATGTTCAAAAACGATGGTTTTCCACGCTGTAAAGCATTTTGCTACGTATCAAACTACTTCGAATGTTCCACGTGTACCTAAACAGAGAAAAACAACTCCTCGAGATGACCGAAACATCGTTCGTATGGCAAAACAAAATCCTTTTAAAGGATCCAATGAGCTGTGAAAAGAATATTTTGGTGAAAACAACCCTTCAGCAAACTCAGCACGCACTATTCGACGTTTGGTAGAAGAAAAATTGCACGGTAGGATAGCAAGAAAGATACCCAAGTTGAAACTTTGCCAAAAGGCAAGCCCGGCTTGCATTTGCGAGAAAGTATGAAAACTGGACTGTGCGACAGTGGAAAAATGTACTTTTTTCTGAGGAGACGAAAATTAACAGAGTATGTTCTGATGGAAAACGATATGTACGACGTCCCCCGAATGCTGCATTCGACCCTAAGTACACGAAAGTTACATTAAAGCACGGTGGTGGAAATGTGAAAATTTGGGGGTGCTTTTCTGGACATGGTGTTGGACCTGTAAAGTTGATAGAAGGTAACTTGGATCAGTTCCAATACAAAAATATACTGGAAGAAACAATGTTACCTTATGCTGAAGACTTTCTACCGGTTATTTGGACATTCCAGCATGACAATGATCCAAAGCACACTGCACTCACCGTAAAGGAATTTCTTACAGCGCAATCGGTTTCTGTCTTAGACTGGCTAGCTAACAGCCCAGATCTAAACCCAATAGAGAATCTGTGGTTTGAAGTAAAGAAAAAGGTTTCAAATACACAGTGTGGGAATTTAAGAGAGTTGTACGACGTTTTTTTTTAGAAGAATGGAACTCGCGAAATGTCAAAAATTAATAGAGTCATGCCTCGCCGGTGTAAAGCAGTAATTAAAAGCCGTGGATATGCTATTAACTATTAATTTTGGTTAAAAATGTATTAAATTGCTTTTTAAATTTTCCGCGCTATTGTAATTTTTTAAATGTGAGTGTTATACAAAACAATTACCGAGCAGTTTAATAAATCGTTCCTAATTATTTGTCCAGCTTCAGTATTATTTGAATGTGTTACTTTGGTAAAATAAATAAAATGTGAAGAAAAATAGTTAGCGATTTAATTATTTATTCCTAAGCCACGTTGCTCTATTAATGTGGCTATTTTATAACATAACTAGTTGCTTCTCAGAAGGTACACATCTCTGTGTATGACATGATTTAAATAAAAAACTTCTAGAACTTCAAATCGTTCTTAATTATATGACCACAACTGTACACAGAGTGTAACGAAAAGGTGAAATAAAACTTTAAGGGGTTATTCTACGGCTAAATTACATCAACTTTTTCTATGGGACCAACATCGAATTCGCAGTTTTTCAGTTTGTATGGAAACGTAAATTTTTTTTTGAGATTTCGATGTTGGTCCCATAGAAAAAGTTGATGTAATTTAGCCGTAGAATAACCCCTTAAAGTTTTATTTCACCTTTTCGTTACACCCTGTATATGGGAATTGACATTAAAATACAAGCTGGAAGATTTCCTGTAATAAATAGAGAAATAAAATAAATGATTTTAGAGCCTTGAATTGTCATGTAGGGCTACTCATTTAGTCAATTTATTAAAACTTAATGTTTTATCCTTTAATCATCCATTGGTTTAAATACAAAATTGTCACAAGTCATGTCATCGTGGTGTAATCATATAATAATCATTTATTTGCCATTAAACAAGGTTTATTGAAGATTACAATTTTGTATTCGTTTCAATATGTTTTAAAATGTGTTCTCGCTTACATGTTAAATATTTAAAAAATGGTCCGCAATATTTATAAATCATATCGTAAAGGTAAAAATAAACTTTTGAAAGATAAAGATCTTGCAACCAACAGGAAAGTATTATTATCCATATTTCCTCTTTGGACTATAAACTGCCTTAAATTGTTAACTTATTGTCTTTTTGGACTAGCAAGCTGAAGTGGCAGTGGGCGGGGCACATAGTACGCAGAACTGACGGCCGATGGGACAGAAAGGTTTTAGAATGGAGGCCACGTACTGGCAAGCGCAGCGGAGGACGTCCACACATAAGGTAAACAGACGACCTGGAAAAGGTTGCAGGAAGCCGCTGGATACGGGCCGCGTCCGACCGGCCAATCTGGAAATCACTGGGGAAGGTCTATGTTCAGCAGTGGACGTCCTGTGGCTGAAATGATGATCATCGATGGGCTGGAGGAGAGTAGGTAATGTGTCACGTCAGGGTACAGCACGTGCAGTAGATACCTGGTCCTGCCGCTGCCCGCCGGCGGTGCCCGCGGCCGCGCAGTGCGGCGCCGGGTCCAGGGCCGGGGTCGGGGCCGGGGCCGGGGCCGGGGCCGGGGCCGGGGCCGGGGCCGGGGCCGGGGCCGGGGCGTCCAGCTCCTCGCCCAGGTTGTGCGCCAGCACGCCGCGCACCAGCCGGTACTGCGCCGGGTCCAGCGCGCACTGCAGCGTCGTCAGCGTGCCCTGGATCGTCATGTCCGGGACTGGGGGACACATTTCAACATACATTACTATTTACAGTAATAGAGATTAGGTATGTTTAAGAAAGGTATAGTCAAGAATATTTTCTTTGCTATAAGATTGTATACTTGCAATATCGTCCAAGCATTATTTATTTATTTATTTATTACCAAATGGAAAACAAACAGCATTTGTATAACAAATATAGATAAAATAGTAAGAAACAAGTATGCCTTGAACAGTTTTCGCGAATAGAAATGTATATAATCCAAAAACTACATATTTCTTTAACAGAGCAAAGCAATGGAACAAAACAGAATTACAAACAATAATTTTAAAGCCACATCAAAATGGGGTAGTAATACACTTATAGAAATGAAAGTGTCACCAAGTTACACCTCGAAAAATTCAGTATTAATTTTATTCTTAAAATAATTTGGTCTCGCCGTAAATAGATCAACATGTTCTGAATAATTACGGTTAAAGTTTTTAAATACCCTGTTGAAATAAGAATTCCGTCTATAATTTGTAGTACTTGCATCAACATGGAGTCTGAGATGATTTCTCCTGGAGTTGGCACGAACTGGTAATTGTATCTTGACCCTAGATAGAAGCTCGATACAATCATTTTTACCATTAGTTAGGTTTTGAAGAAATGTTAGGTCAGCTGCCTCTCTCCGCAGTTTTAGTGGAAGTAAGTGGTGACGTTGGCAGTTTTCAGTGTAGTTAAAACTTGAGTTTAACCGGTGCTTATAATTTAAAAATCTTAGAAACTTTTTCTGAATTTTTTCGATTTTGTCTACATATAGTTCATATTGAGGATTCCAAGCTTGACATGCGTATTCTAGTTGACTTCTTACTAATGAACAGTACAGGATTTTAAGCGATTTTACCATTTTGAAATTTTTCGTGATTCTAATTATAAATCCTAGTGTCTTTGTAGCTTTAGATGTTATAATTTCAATATGTTTGGCAAGGAGGAGCTTAGCATCTAATGTTACACCGAGGTCTCTCGTGTGGTCAGTACGTTGGAGCGACTGTTGGTTTAGTGTATAATTAAAATATAACTCATTTCGAGATCTGGTGAAAGTAATACAATTGCATTTAGAGACGTTTAGTTCCAGTTTGTTAATGACTAATAATAATTATGTAGGCTTATTTTGACAGTTCACTATTATACTTTAACATGCATGGAAAAGCGACATTCTAAATAAATTGTACGTTTAAAAACGAATCATCATCATCAGCTTCTTAGAAGTTCACTGCCAGATATAGGCCACCTCTATAGAACGCCACAGCGAGCG
This sequence comes from Anania hortulata, assembly GCA_963576865.1. Taxonomy (NCBI): domain Eukaryota; kingdom Metazoa; phylum Arthropoda; class Insecta; order Lepidoptera; family Crambidae; genus Anania; species Anania hortulata. The sequence continues at coordinate 23,418,743 of OY756391.1, read as the reverse complement.
GTTCTAGGCTTTTTACATCCAGCGGCGGCCCGCAACCTTGACTAGGTCATCAGTCCATCGCGTAGGAGGCCTGCTCACGCTGTGTCTTTCGATTCGTGGTCGCCACTCGAACCTTTCTTCCCAATATCAGTATAGAATAAACTGTATCATACCAGCTCTGGACCGCTGCGTGATGTTCTGCTCTATGGTGAAGGTGAGATGCGCGGGCGCATGCAGCAGGGGGGGCCCGCGCTTGACGAGGCGCAGCCCGCGCCCCCCGCCCCCCGCCGCCGCAGTGGCGCACCATAGAGACGCGCCTTCTAGCCGCGCGCTGCGTACGTCTAGCACTTCGGGTTCTCCTGCACAATGACATTCAATGATTCATAGATGTTGTTTATGAAGATCCAATACAAATGTATTAGCAGAACAAGACTTTCTGTTCAAATATAAGATTAGAATTTTCTCAAAGATTGGTCACCAATAGGGATAAGTGTAGCTGTTTAAGCGAAGACTTTGCCCCACAGTAGGAGACAGCTGTTAAATTACTCTAGATTATACTTTCAAATGAGCAGACTGTTAGCCGAATACAACTTGTCGTATAATAACAGGCTAGTTTACTAGTAGCTAGATTAGCTAACTAATTAATCACGGGCTGTCTCAGGCCAACCCAGGTACACATGTTGTATTCACTGTTGTACCCACCACCACCCAAATGCAGAATGAGTTTTTTTGCTGAAACCTGCGCGTTAGAGTTGCCTGTGGATCCATTTTAATCAAGGGTGTCACAATGGATGGAGAAGAATCTTTCCTCGTTATTTCTACCATCAGAAAGGGATTCGCCGTGGCCAACATGGAATACCCTTAACCGGCTGCGGACTCAGGTCGGTCGATGCAAGGACAGTTTGTGTAGGTGGGGCTACACTGGTATAATCAACAATAGATGCGAGTGCGGATCTTTTACCCAAACATTGGCTCATCTTCTGTCTTTTCCCGTTTTCACGCAAAAGACTTACTTCACGCAACTCAAAACGCTGTCCGTGTGGCGAAGTATTTATCACATTAAAATATTTAGTTGCCTTCGACACAAGAAGAAGAAGATGCCTTATGACAGTGGCCGAATCTCAATAAATAAGTTTGGCACTGCGTCAGGGCTTTGCCACGTCCATCTTCGTTGGCTTATTTATTGACAAAAAGAATTCATAAGAAAAAATCCTCTTTTTTACACAAAATTACAGAATCAACGGTTACAATTATGCTAAGTTTTTATAGATAAATAAATGTATCTTTATCTTTTATCTTCTCTAATAATGTCTGCACTGACCCGTATAGTCGGCCGCCACGGTGCTGACGGTGGCCGGGTCCCCCGCCCTGCGGAAGCGGTTGTCCAGCCGCAGCAGGGCCAGCTGCACGGCGAGGGCGCTGCGCGCGCGCGGGGACACGGGCAGCACGATGACGGGCGCCGCGCACGACACGCGCAGCCGCCGCAGGCTGGCCCGCCCCGAGCCGCCCGCGCTCGTCGACACCTGCCGAGTGCCGAGAGGTGAGGTGGTCTGTACTAAACTCCCAGGAGCTCCGAGCCCTTGGAGAGCAGTAGCAGAAGCAGAAGAACCGGTCGATGAAACCCGGAATCGCCGATAGGCCGATACACCGCCGAGCATAAACACGGTACCACCAGACAAGACAGCATAATTATATATATATATATACACAAGCTGTCCCAGCAAACTTCGTACCGCCCTACTACTACTCGTTACTACATATTTTTTTGTATATTTTTCCGTGTTTTTTGTAGTTAATTTGCTATTCGGGGCGGAGAAAAGTTCAACAAACCGAAGATCATAAAAATCGGTCCAGCCGTTCTTGACTTATAAACGGTGTAACTAACCCGACTGTGTTTTATTTATATAGATATAGATTGTGCAGCGAAAACAAAAGTTATCGACGTGAATCGAGTCTATGCAAAAAAACCGAAAAAATGGTCGCTCTCCTCGTTTCGGCTCGGACGCCGCAACTTTGCATCACACCGAATTTCTGATTGCATTATTACGGCACCGAAAACGGATAAACACACTCGATGACATTCGAACAGTTCCGATCGCGTGCTTAGGGCATCAAACGCTGGCAATGACATACTACGTCGACATCGACTCTGGTAGCTACAAAGATTTTCTGCCACAGAATGGCACAGATCACGTGCGCACGAGGTTCTCAAAGACATCAGAAGATAGTCAAAAGCGTCGCATGGAACGATCGGCGGCGGCGACGGTTGATAGGTTTAATGCAACAAGTGTGGTGGTTTAAGCCAATACCGCGACGATAAGTATATTTACCCCTTAGTTGACACGTTTTACAATTTTCAAAGTCAAAATTTATCTTCGATGCCCGTAAGTTTTCTTACGTTAAACACCAAAATAATGACTCATATGTTTTTTATCATTAATTGAATGGGAATAGAAACAAAAACTTTTACAAGCAGCTCTCGCTCCTAAAGTGTGATGCGAGAACGAAATAAAACACCGTCTCGATTTTCAATCCAAACGTTTAAGCACCTACCATCCCCGGCACGGATCTTGAGCGCTAAAAGAAAGGGTGGGGATCGGTTTGCGCATCTTACTAGACGATCTTTGCATCAGGGACACATGTGCCCGGAGCAAGCAACCCCGGCCGGCGGTGCGGGCGCGGCGCGCGAATAGCCAATCACGTAATCGTAATGGTCTTCTGCGCATCTTTCGGCCAGCGCTCAAGATCCGTGCCGCTAGTTGTAGGCAGGAGGCGTAGGTAGGTAGGTAGGTAGGTAGGTAGGTAGGTAGGTAGGCACCTTCCGCCTCGCCTGCAGTATGACGCGGCGCAGCAGGCTGAAGTCGCGCGCGATGGCGTGCGCCTCGTGCACTAGCCGCTTGGTGTGCACGTACGTGGCGGGGCCCACGTCCGCCTGCACGCTGCACTCGTAGCCGCACGCCGCCGCGCTGGCGCTGCTCAGTCTGCAGGACAACACGCGGGTGAGCCAGACCGGCCGGGTAGCATGACCGATTAGAAGGAGAATTGAACGCACGCTAGGAAATGTGGCTCTTGAATGGAATCAGAAACATACTTTTTTGTCATGGAGCACATAGGTACCCAATAGAGTAGAAATGTCTAATGATTTTGTTCAATAAAGTTTTCCGCCATTTTTTATCTGTATCTGTACTGTTTTTGTATGGGCGAACATTGACTGGGGTTGTCATTACATACTAAATGGAAGTGAAAAATCACATACTAGTTTCGGAGAAGTTCGTATTGCTGCTCTATAGGGTACGTGCTCGATGTTCTTTGTACACTATTTAATACCATATGATTGCAATAAATGATTTTCGTTGAAAATAAATGCTGCATGAGAAATTTGAAATTTTACAGCAGAATCAACGGTGAACCACACTGCACATCGCCCGATAGTTGTCGCATTATGCTTGGCCTTGCCCGTTATGATTATTTGATCACTTATCTGTAACTGATGAAATCACATCTTCATTATATGTTCAGCTGAGTGGTCAAACGTGTGTCAAAGTTGCGTAAAACACATTACGATAGTAAATAAATAAACACAATAATTATATCTCTGTTTAAAACGATACCTGTATTGTTATCGTCATTAGCAAATTTTGTATTTATTTAACAAACACAAAAAAAACACTGACATTAACGTGGAAATTGGTTGACAAGACACTAACATAGTGGTTACTAGATCAGTGTCAAGGCCAAACACGCTGGCGCCATCTGAGAATTGCCTTCTCTGTGCTTCCCTATTGGCAACAAGCTTCTTGATCTACTAATGGCCACTATAAGATATTTTACATTAGAAAGTAAGGATTCCGAACCGTTTAAATGGCAAGCGAGCAACAAAACTGTAACAAGTTAAAAAGACCCCTCACCTTTGGTAATGGAATGTAAGCGCATGATCCGCATGAGTCCTAAACCGGTCTCTCCACAACGCATGCCTGGGCGACAGGTCCGTCAGCCTCAACGCGCCCAGCCGCCCCCGCAGTTCCTTAGCGGGGGTGGGGTCGGATGCGGGTGCGGATGCGGGTGCGGATGCGGGTGCGGATGCGGGTGCGGGTGCGGGCGCGGACGCGGGCGCGGGCGGGTTGGTGGTGGCGGCGAGCCAGACGCGCGACACGCGCGCGCGGCACCACTCGTCGGCGCCCCGCACCACCACCACGCTGAGCGAGCGGACTGAGATTTCGGTTTGCGTTGAACCAACTTCAGGTGGCTGGGTTGATATTGATGACGATGCATTTGATGTATATGTCGCTATAAAAAAAATAGAACTCTAAAATTACTATCGTCGTCAGATGTTGTTCTAACTTAGAACTTAACAAACGAACGAACGTAGAACGCCCCTCTATAAATTGTTATCTAGCTCAGACCGTTTTCGTTTCGTTTTAGTGATTATGTTTTTTACAATATCCTTGATTTTTAGTTGGTAACTGTCATCTATGACATTTTGCATTGTCAAATATCCAAGGCGTAATTATAACAACGATCCCTTTTTATACAAATCATAATATCTTATCGACTATTTATTATAAGGAATATTTTTTTACATATCTACCAGGAACAAGGCGATCAATCAGTATATTAAAGTACACTACCTTCAGAGGCATTTTTCTGTGTCTCGGGCCCAGCAGCGACGTCATCCTCGGGCAGGTCGTCGCCGGCGACGCCGAAGAAGTCCAGCACGGCCACCCAGCTGTCCGCGCTCACCACCAGGTTCAAGCAGTTGAAATCCACCTTCGTTAACTTTGTTATCTGCAAATGAAACAAAAATAAAAATAATAATTATGTCAGTGACCTTTACTCTTCTACGGACTTTCACATTTCTGATTACATAACAGAGAAAAACACTGATAATTATTAATCTTCTGGTGCAATTACTACACCACCTGTATTTTCTATTTTGGTACTGGGTGACTGGCAGAGAATGCTTCTTGGCATTAAGTTCATCATTTATACCACATATTTTTAAATGTTTAATAAAGTGTAAATTAATTATAAATAATCTACCTTTTAGCAACTTATACCTTGTCGCAGCGTAGGACGTCCACCCACAAGGTGGACAGACGACCTGGTAAAGGTTGCAAAAATCCGCTGGATGCAAGCCGCTTCCAACCGGCCAATCTGGAAGTCACTGGGGGAGGCCTATGTTCAGCAGTGGACTTCGTTTGGATGAAATGATGATGATGATGAATCTACCTTGTTGTATTTCTCCTCAAAGAGCGGGTGCTGCGGGTCGACAGTGTGCACGGAGACCCAGACCAGGTTGTCCTCGGGCGCGAGCGACTGGCGCGGCCGCTCGCCCTCGCCCTCGTCCCCCGCGTCCCCCGCGTCCTCCGGCGAGCACTCCGGCGAGCAGGGAGGGGTTGCCCCGCATTTGCTGTCGCGCTTGTTGCGCCGCAACTATATTACATTATAAAGAATTAAGAAAAAATATGGTTGCGGGAAGCCGCTGGATGCAGGCCGCTTTTAACCGGTCAATCTGGAAGTCACTAGGGGAGGCCTATGTTCAGCAGTGGACGTCCTATTGCTAGAATGATTATGTGGAAAAAAATTGCAGACGAAACAAGTTCTGTGATGCGAATAGAATGAGAACCTTCTCCTAAGTCAGCTGAATGAATAAGTGGTTTTCAGATTAATACGACACGGTGATGGTAGCCGACAGGCGAAGCATACCCGAAACTTAATGATGAAGTCATCGCAGGTAAAACTTTAATACGACCAGCATAAAACAGAGATCAGTGGTAAAATAATGAACAGGAGAGTGGACGACGATTATGGCCAGGGCGAATATTAGCTGAAAATGATAATTTGACAGAAAGTTGACGCTGTTTATAGTCTAAGGTATTGCGTGAGTGACAAACGCGGCAATACGACGCCATGCTACGCGACACAACACATTACTGAAATAGCAAAGGGAATCTATGCCTGAGCGTGGCCTATTTTCTCACGTAGATCGATCGAGACGCGAACTGATTAAGACTTGTGGGAAAAAAGTAAGTATGTAGTTACTTTTTTATTGCGATACAATAGAGTTCACAATCGACCAAAAAAACTATTATTTCAGCCAACCGCGATTAAATTGCAACTGAGTATCATTACCAAGAAAAAACAGATTCCAACAAAATATTTATGAATTTGCAGCTCAAATTTTACAATTATAAACACCATTCTCAGATGTTTACGTTCTGAGAAACGAACCCAATGACAGTTTTTTTGACAAAAGCTGTCACGCGGCGGTAAGGATTGGGTGACGTGCGCCCTTAAGTTATCCCAAGTATTTTTATTGTTGGCGCTTGTGGTTCCTCTGAGAGGATATAAAATATTTGCATAGTAATGTCGCATCGCATTGCGCAACTTGTCGCTTTTCATTGCTTACCTAAGACAAAGTGTAAAGGCTAGTACCTTTCACGAGTAGGTTACAGCCACACACACACGGTACGTCACTCACCACCTTGTCGATGACGTTGAGCTCGCTCGGCAGCGAGCAGGAGTTGGCGCGCAGGTAGTAGAGCGAGCCCACGCTGGACGCGTCGTCGGGCGGGTACTCGGTCACGAAGTCGGGGCACGACTTGGACACGAACACGGCCTTGGGCGGCACCTGCGGCTGGTGCGACACCATGAGCAGGCGGTGCTTGGAGCCCGGCTCCTTCGTCAGGTCCTCCATCGTTATCGAGTGGAGTGACACCTGCAGAAACGCGTACAACTAGCAGCACAGATCTTGAACCAGAACCAAAGACCATCACGATTACGTGATAGGCTAGTCGCCTGAATCGCCGCCCGGGGTTGGTTGCTCACTCCGCGTCCACGCGTCTCTGATACAATGATCGCCTCGTTAGATGCGCAAAGCGATCCCCACTCTTTCCTCCAGCGCTCAAGATCCATGCCGGGGATTGTAACAGTGTTACAATAATACCAAATCGATAAGAGAAAGACCACTTCCGAGTTTTTATTGATTTTGAAATATTTTAAAGTGGCAGAAACGATCGAATTGCAGTATTAGAAATAAAATGTGGGAAGTGTGGTTCAGTCAGTTCGATTGATCCATAATGCAATCCGTCTGTAGCGAAACGGAGCGTTACGTTATTAAAATGTGTAAAGGTTGGCGCAGCGCTGAGTTGCTAGCGCTGCGTGCTCTGGCTGTTGGTAAAAAAGCAAACGTCCTTAAGTGTTACGTCACGTCTCAATTTAAGACGATACAGCGCCAAGTGACGTCGCTAGTAAAATTGTAATGTATCAGTCATCATCGAGGTATTTATCAACGACAAAACTCTAGTTATGTTTCTGGTATGTAATACAAGTTTGGAGTTCATTATGTTAAAAGCAAATAAATATTTCTGATTTCTGATTTCTGATTTATTTCTTTATTTGGAGTAAGGAATGTGACATAAAATAACAAAACCAAGAATCACAACTTCGTCATCCGACATATTGCAGAGCATTTGCAAACGCGTTGAAAGCCTAAGTTAGGTAATGCCGTAACGAAACACGCTCGCCTTGAATGCTTTTTAACGTAAGATGGTTCAGTCAGTCACCAGCTTAGAGCGCAACACATACAGATCCCTTTGAATAGACTCGCCGTACTCCCGACCGACCGACCGACCGCCCGCCGTCCCGCTCACGCTCCTCTCACTCACCTGCAGCGTGGTCTCGTGCGCGTGCGCGGCGCGGTAGTGCAGCGCGAACTCGCGCGCCGCCAGCTCCACCAGGCTGCGCTCGCCCGCGCCCAGGTCCGCGCGCAACTCTACGCTCAGCCGGGACACCTCCAGGTGAACTGCACCAACAGATTTTTTAGAATATATTTGACAACAGCACTTGTTGCAGAAACCGAAAACAACGACGGTACCATAACACCTAGACCCGAGACAATATAGAATAATTACTTTTCTACATTGACAGACCGGGAATCGAACCCGGAACCTATCCGACACCTATCTGAGATACCGAGTCTGGTATGCTCGCCTCTCTGCTACGGAGGTCGTCGATTTACATTCACATTGCTATGAGTCATGAAACGCTTCAATGCACGCTGTACGAGATCATTTGTTCATCATCATCATCATTTCAGCCATAGGACGTCCACTGCTGAACATAGGCCTCCCGCATTGATATCCAGATTGGCCAGCTGAAAGCGACCTGCTTCCAGCGTCTTCCTGCAACCTTTACCAGGTCGTCGGTCCACCTTGTAGGTGGACGTCCTACGCTGCACTTGCCGGTACGTAGTCTCCATTCTAGAACATTTCTACCCCATCGACCGTCAATTCTACGTGCTATGTGCTTCACCTACAGCCACTTCAGCTTGCTAATCCGTCGGGCTATGTCAGCGACTTTTATTTATTTATTTATTTATCTTTATTAAGGAAACATACAGCATTTTAATAATACATATAGCTAACATTAAATTAATTATACATGAGCATTTAAAGTTTCCAATGCTAGTTCGTATATTTTATGTTGATATAGAGACACATGCAGGAAAAAACAATCGAGCAACAACAACTAAACAAAACTACATCGATTAAACAATAAGACATGCTTAACTTAAATAGAAGGCAGAAGAAGGTAGGTGTGCGGTTAAGGCTTACGTGGATTTTTAAAGACAACGAAACCTCGCCATACTCACTAAAAATGTATATGTGACTGAAAGCTGCATTGTATTTCTTTGTAGCTCTTACAATAAAACTATTTTTCCGGTACTTGGACCTACAAACGGGTGCAACAAAAGTGCTTTTATGTCGTGATCGAAGACTTGAACACTTAAAAACTATTTTGCTCAGTAGGTAAGAACTGTCAACTACATTGTTGATTATTTTATACAAAAATATTTGATCCCTATATTCTCGGCGGTTCACCAGAGACTGAAATTTACCATCATTACAATTTTTAAACTTATATTTTAAACGTCTTATAAACTTTGCCCGAATGCCCTCCAACAGGTTAATATACTTTAAATACTGTGGATTCCATACAACGGACGCGTACTCCAACTGAGATCTAACATACGCGTTATACAGTAATATTAGGGTGTTCCCCTTCTTAAAATCTGTACCTTGACGGAAAATGAAACCAAGCAGCTGGTATGCCTTAGCAGTGATCTTATTAATATGTGATTCAAAGTACATTCCACTGTACAACTGCACACCGAGATCTCTAACCTCCTGGACCCTTTTTAAATTCTTGTCAAAAAGCGTGTAACTAAAATGGATAGGTTTCTTTTTTCTAGTAAAAGTTAAGGTCAAAAGTTATTTGTCTACATTTAAAAACAATTGATTAAGGGAGCAGTATTCACATAGACGTGTCAAATCACTTTGCATCCTTTTACAATCATCTAGCGATTTTATGACGGAAAATATTTTTGTGTCATCTGCGTACAACAAAATTCTTGAGTTTAAAAAACAGTTTATGAGGTCGTTTATAAATATATTAAAAAGCGAGGGACTGCCTCGAGCTTAGCTATTAATAATGTGTGAGAAATTTTATCGAATTTATAAAAAAAATTGTTCGTTTACGGATCTCCTCATTTCTGATTCGATCTCGCAAGGAAACATCGAGCATAGCCCTTTCCATAGCACGCTGTGCGACCTTAAGCTTTCTTATGGGGCCCTTAGTAATCATTTTTTAGCTGGAAGAAAACAAAAAAGTACTTCAAAGACTGTCCCTCGTCAGCAAGGGCTTCAGACATGACTGTCAACAGTGCGGCCACAGCGCGGGGGGTACAGCTGCAAACCTGCACGATGGAGACTGACCTGCGAGATGCGTGCGGCGCCGACGCTCGTGGGCGTGCAGGGGCGGCGGCGAGGGGGGCGCGGGGCGCGCGGGGCGCGCGGGGGGCGCGGCCAGCGCGGCCGCCCGCAGCGCGGGGTCCAGCTGCAGGGTCGGCACGGCCGGCTCCAGCAGGGCGCCCGCGCCCGCTACCGCCTGTAAATAACAAAATATGCGCACAATGCTTTTTGCCAGAGGTCGAAAAACATGATGAAGCACGAACAATACTAAACCACAGACTAAACACCTCGAAAGCCTTCGATAGGTTTCGGCACGCAAGTCTCTTGAGCAATTTACAAGGTTTCGGTACTTCCACAGCACGAAATTCTTTTGCAACTGGATATCCCGCGCCCGCTACCGCCTACCGAAGAAACAGCGCCACCAAATCAGTCACTTTTGTCAGCCTTTTTTACAGGAAATACAGTTACAAGACATGTAACAAGTGCGATCTAAGCAGGTTATGCACTCGTGTCGTTTAAATAATCGTCTATTTTATAATATCGTTAGACCAGTTCAACATTTACAAAAAAAAAATACTGTAATCGAATTCGATGAAAAAAAAAACTAATACACTACATAAAAGGCACTACTACTACCTGCGCATAAGTGATGTTCCTCTCGGCGTGGTGGGGGTTGTGGGGGTTGTGGGGGTGGTGCGGCTGGTGCGGGTGGTGGGGCCGCTGGTGCGCGGAGGAGAGCCAGCGCGCGGTGTCCAGCACCTGCTCGTACTGCTCGCGGCGCGCCGTCACGTGCAGCCCGCCCACCACGGCGCCGCTCACCTCGCACTGTATTACACTCGCATCGTTCATCATCACGGGTCATCATCTCATCATCAGCCTTTGAAACTCTACTTCCGGACGTAGGATTCCTTCATAGGACGCCCCAGCGAGCGGCTTCCCGCAACCTTGACTAGGCACATCGTTTCATAAAGACAATGTTCACACTGAACGCGTATTGCCGCCGCCGACTGAAAGCAGGCTCACTGTTAGCAACGGCGTCAACGTGAACTTAGACTGCTTTTTTTACACCATGCTAACAATATGCGGTAGCGTACAATGCGCCACTGATGTACACAAAAGTGTAGGCTTGTATACGATCACACTAGATGTGTACGCTGAGCAGCTGAGGAAATATACATACAAATTGTAAAAAAAAAGTACTTCGCTACGCTTCGTTCGGCTTCGTGGCCAACCCGTGTTCACAGTAGTGGACTACTACAACTGAGTGTGAGTTAGGTTATATTAGACACAGCGGAAAAGCTTACTGTCGGTTTGGTGTGAACGAAAACTGGAAGATATTGTATGAAACAGCGGTAATCTACGTTTAATAGCTGCCCTAATATTATAAATACAGCTCCCAATGAAACCAATGTATATGAAAAGTCGTGAAACCGGTGATGATCTAACTGAAGTATTGAATATACCTGGGGAGAAACATCTTCGCCCTCGCAGTAGCTGATGGCCACTTGCAGCGCCGTGTTATGCAGTACCGGCTGTCCATTCGACACGTCGTATATTTGGGACATGTTCTCTGCTGTCAAACTAAGACTCTTGAGTCTTTCCGCAACATCCAGCTAAATTAGGAAAACAAATTTAATAGAATAAAACTTATTGACACAAAATTTTAATAAAACAACAAGAGCCAAATAAATTGTTTTTCAGTTAAAAATTTACATAAAAACATTTAGGAACAAGTAAACATAATTTTAAATCATGATAATATGTACTATAAAAAAAATGACATTGGAATAGTGACATAGTATAATTACGTCTCGACACTCAAGACCTAGCGAGAGTTACGAAGCGAAAATATTAGTCTAACCGTTTTTAATTAGGCGAAATATCAAAACATAATAATTCCTGCTTTTGCAAATCACATTCATTATCGATGCAATGCTGAAAGTAATATTTGGGGAAGTAATATAGAAATCCAGGTGTGTACACATCTGGCGTATGCTCATGTTTGCACGAATAAAAAAAACTCAAGATTGCAAATAATATAACCCTATTTAACTGACCGTAGCGAGCGATATATCCCGCACCCGCACGCGGTACGTCGTGCGGTTGGGCGGGCCGGGCTTGTTGGCCAGGCTCATGCGGCCCAAGTGCGCCACCAGCACTTGCGTGCTGTTCGCCGCTCTGGGCAATATCACCACAGGGGATTCCAGCTCGACGCTCACACTGGAACAAACAGGTGTTTACAGCAAAAAATATTATTCATGCTACTTGAAAAACACTTAAGAAATGTTTACACGTTTAGAGTGACTATAAGCCAAAAATCTTACTTTAAAAAAAAGTATCATAAAATTTAACATTTTTTAAATAATTATCACTTATTTAACAGTCATCATAAAAGATTAAATTGATTTAAAATATTAAAATAAAATAAATGTCAGAGCAAGATCCTTGATTATAGCTACAATTACAAAAAAAAAGATAATTGCAGCTTATTGTGTGTACGGGACCTTTAAATTATAGTCTGAGGTTGAGAAAAGAGCGTTTATTGTTTGATAACTTAGATTACTGATATTGCTAATGATTTGATGGTGAGAACGCGTCCGCCGTGTGTCGGTGTAGAACGTGAACTGGTGAAAATGTAAGTAAATGACGCGCGTTTATCCTAATTTATATTATTGCTATATAAACAAAATGTAAGGTTGTACTGTATATTGTATATGTTTACACTATTAGCTTATCTAGAACAACCCGCGTACACATACCTGAGCACAATTCGCTCGGGGCGTATCTCCGGCGGCTCGTCGAGCGAGCAGCCGAGGCTGACGGTGCGGCGCCGCGGGGACACGCCCTCCATCGACTGCGACAGCTTCGGGTTCGCGTACAGAGACTCGCCTCTACGAAATATTATACACATCATTGGAAACTAGCTGGCAAGACGGAAACACCTGATACGTTACGATAGTCTTTGTATGTGTAAGACCTATTTTGACGACCGTCTGGTGTAGTGATTTGCGCTCCGGACTACAAGCCAGCGGTTGTGGATTCGTATCCCGCAAGGGGCAAATGTTTGTGTGATCAGCACGAGCATTTGTACCTAAGTCATGGATGTTTATAAAGTATGTATGTTTATCCGTTATCTAGTCGCCATAGCACGAGCTTTTCTTAGTTTGGGGCTAGATAATTGGTGTGATTGTTAAAACATTTTTTTATAATTTATCAATTTATTTTGACTGTAAGTTGTTCCTATCCCCTGCTACACATCCTCATCGTTAACCAATAGCATATTTTTTCCATAAAGAGAAATGTATGTAGAAATGTATGCGGAAAAGACAAAGAGTGAGTAATCGAATGAGTTAAACGGTAAGGACGATTGGCGACGATAAGATATAGAAACCAAATATAGAACTAGTTTAAGAACATCGCTTTTTGGTAAAGGGTCCTATAGAAATTTACGATATAAATTTATATTTTTTCGCTGCTGATTGCTGATGAACACTTAGTGTCAATCTTTGGATCGCCATTCAATTTCTTTTGGTATTAGCAATGTGTTATAACCATTTTAGTATCAGAATATGCGTAGTGCGTAAGGCTGTAACTGCCGCCTGATTGTACATAACTGTGTCTTTTTTGTAACAACCTTTAATGTTTTTTGTGCAATAAAGTGTCGATTGTTAGCGGAGAACCGATTACTGGGAACATCCCTATGAGCGGTTCCCGGCACTAGCTGACAGTTGACATCGGGCGTACCTCTTCATGCATCGTGTCGTCGTAATTGTGCTTTCGCGCGTTTTCTGTATCAATATATTTTAATTTGATAAACCGTTTTATTTCGAAGATCTCTTCTAGTAGTATCTATCAGTAGGTATGTGGTACTCCAAATTGTATAATAAGCTAGTTACTTAAAAAAATCGAATTAGTCCGTCAGTTGGTCCGAAAATATTGGACATGTATTTTTTCTTTTCTCAATCAAACAAACATTATGAAGATATAGCCCGCTAAAGTTCCGCGTAATGTCACGCCTTGCGACACTTTTTAGCACAACGCGGCGTGACGTCACGTGCTCCCATTCCCAAACTTTGATGCGCTTTATCTTCGTATTTTTTTCTAAAATAAACAAATAAAACAGTGACCTGGGATGCACGAGGCCGAGCGCCATGTCGGCGGCGGCGGCGCGGATGGAGCGCGCCAGGTCGGCCAGGTAGCGCTTGAACTCCGTCAGGCACGAGCGCAGCTCGCGCAACAGCGCCCCCGACTGCGAGTACCACACGCGCGCCACGCGCACGCGCACCCACGCCTCCACCGCTGCGCAACACACACACCACTGACATGACGATCAATATAGACTGGCTGTCTCATACAAATGATAGCTAATATTGTGTCCTCATTTGAAGCGTCACGAGCAAACTTTGACGTATACGTAGGTCACACTATAAGTTTTGCGTAACTTAAAAAAACAACATGTTATAACCAAAAAAATATGTTTATTGCTTTTCAAAATACTCTCCTTTACATTTTAAACAGTTTTTCATGCGATGCGATAATCAAATAGGCATGAATTTAATTTGACGGCATATGTATTTCTATGAATGACGCACACATTTTACTAATAACTCGTTTGTTCGACTTCTAAGACATCTATGACGATTCGATGGCTAATAGTTGGATCGGTCTTTAAATTACTATGGATATCAACCGTTTACAAATCGTTACAGAGTGAAAAGCTAAAAAACCGATCCAATTATCGGCCGATAAAAGATCAGTAGTATGCGCAGGCTCTCAGCACCTAGAGTGGATTAATAGTATTAGGTTTAACGGTTCGCATTAACTTGTGTATTGGTTTAATTAAAAGACCGATAAAAATCTGCAGTGCGCGCGGTTTTACACAGCATTATCCATATTTAGAAAGTAAAGAGATCTTTACACAGATTAAGCGGGTGTTGTGAAGAAGATCGATGTCCGTCAATTCGGATATCTCATTAATCCATACGATGTTGCTCAGCATAATATTATTAATATTGTAAAAATGACTAATCACTGAAAAAAAAATTGTTCTTATGTAGTACTTACCAGGCGCATCATCATCACAGGCAGGCAGCACCTTCCTTGATATAGTGAAGAACAACGCTTTCTCGTCGTCGTGGGGCGGGGGCGCAAACGCGTGGGGGTGCGGGTGCGGCTCGGGCAAGCGGCCCGCCGACACCACGCGCGAGTGCACCCCGGCGCCCTCGCACAGCGACACCACCTGAACTCCGCCCAAAGAGCCGCCTACTTCTATACTGCTCGCGTCTAGATCAGAAGAAGCTAGAATTTATAATCCGTCTGAAATGTACTAGCTCAACATCCACGGAAAACCAGCGTAGTGGCTTGCTCAAGTAGCGGGACATGGCAAATGGTGAATGAGATCCAATGGGGAAGCATAGGCAAAGCTGATCTCAGATGGCGCCAGCGTGTTCGGTCTTGTCAACCGTTGTCAACTAATGTCCACGCAAATGCCAAAGTTGTTTTTTTTCTGTGCTTGCTATGACACACGTTTGCAACTTGTCTACCTTTATGGCGGTGATTATTTGATCAAGGGCAGTAGTAACAGAACTATTGATCAAACATTTACTATGGGCAAGACCGAACACAATGCGACCTATCGGGATTAATGTACAGTGTGGTTCCCCATTATGGAGGGCCTCGGTCAGTTGTATTCATTGTGTTTTGCATTCAAAAATAACGTTTTTCGTTTATTTATTTTTTTGTTTATTTTACCAGTCATTTATTTATCCTGTACTGTGTTTGTTCTTGTCTGTTTACAGTTGTTTTTGTTAGTTTTTTGTGTAAGTGCTGACCGTGCAGCTGTTGTTGTGGTGATGTCCATTGTCAATAAACGTTATTATTTTTAATTTGAAAGTTGGAAAAGAGTTACAGCAAGATTTTAATATGTTTTAAACACTACCACTCGGTTGAAGTTTAACGTGATCATCGTGTTGACCTGTTGTTCTGCTAACCATGATATCATCTACGTATACTTACCAAGTGTAGCCTGTATCTTGGCCTCGGCGATGGTAGCAGTAGCGATTTTCCGCGCTACTAGCGTCCCGTCGTGTACGGCGGCGCGCAAGAGCAACACGCCCAGCCGGTGGAAATCGAACGTGATCTCAGTGCGCACGGACTTCTGGTAACAAAACGAAAGAAAAATCATCAAAGCAGTCATATGGCGTGGCGCTAAAATCAATAATAATATTTTTATTTTCATCACATTCTGTCGATTTTTCTATCTTAGAAAAAGTTAATTTCTGGTCATTAATCTCACTAAACACTAAGTCAAAAGCTGGACCGATTACCTATTTAAATGACCAACGGGCGCGCGGCGCGATGCGCGCGCATCGGTAGGTAGGTACACATACATACCACTAAGTATTATTTCAAATACTAGTAAATTTATTTGACCCCATCTCGTCAGCTTAATAAAAAACAAACATAACCTCGTAAACACTTATTTTTAGTTAAAATATCTATAAGTATAAGTGTCACAGTTAGAAGACTAACCTTAACCTCGTCCTCTCCCTCTTGCGTGTCGGAGGGCGAGAGGGCGCCATCGACGGCGTCGGAGTCGGGCGGCAGGTTGGCGTCGGAGGGCTTCTTGGCGGCCGCGGGGCCCGCCACGCGCTGCGCGAACCCGATTAGCTCCACTATCGTTTCCTGGTTCGCTGAGCAAACACAAATCGAATGTTCGATTGAAGGTTTCGTAAAACTTCAATCAATTCAGCATATGATAAACATAGGACTTCATTCTAGTACTATGCGAGCGAAGAGTGAATAGGCATCGATGCAATTTTAGATATGCCAGGCTCTATACATAAAAGTTCGAAATCTTTTAGCCATTTTGAACCCCCTCCCTTGGAAAATAAAAGAAAACAAAGCTACGCTTTCCCCCTAATTTGTAATAAAATCATTTTGATACTTGTGCCGAATAATTCCCATTTTTGACGTAATCACAAGTCCAACCGCCGTCAATTCGTTTTCTTTCAATGTGAATCGACTCTTACTTACCAATAATATCTAAATTGTTAAAAAGTATATTGGCAATGTGGAGATCTTCAGAATCGCCCTCGCCCTTTATGAAGCACAGCTCCACTGCGATCAGCGCCTCCGAGTCCACTATCCCCGGAGCGGCCCACCCAGGGCCCGCCATGCCCCACCCGGTCCCCGTGGAGCCCCACGCCGGCGCGGCGGAACCCCACCCGGGCGCCGAGGAGCCCCAGGCCGAGTTCTGGCCGAGCCCTGAGGCTGTACCGAACATGGATCCGATGCTCCAGGTGCTGCCGGTTGACCAGTTCGGCCCAGGGCTTGTAGTGCCCTCTATGTCTGGATATGCTGCAACAAAAGTTAGACAATTCGTTTGTAATGTATGAACATGATACTTCTACAAATTGACGTGACGTTAAAATTACTTTCTTATATATCGTATTATTTTACAAGCAAATACTATTATCTGTCTAGAAGAAATGGCAATGAGTTTCTTTTACCTCATAATCTCGTTTTAGTTAGATGACCTCAAAATACAAAAACCACGTGAAAGTCAAAGTTCAATTTTGCCCTTACATCAATTACTTCGTGAATATTAGTGAAAACACTCTGCCCCTCTTTATAGCTGACGAAATACTTGAACTCCGTCAGTGTCTCCTTTGTCTATAAATTTCAATACTTCGCACGGAACAGTAAGTCACTGAGGTGCGTGTGGCATGCGGGTGGGAAGCTGCGATTGACTACATACGCTTATGAAATTGTCAGTATAACAACAACGTTCGACGTAACTCTCCTATATCTATCTCTCATATCGAGCGCGCGTGCGCACTGTATTGATCAAGTTGACTTTATAAAGCAATAATAACAATAACAATTATAATAACATTGTGTAGTCTGGCTAATTTAGACTTACGGTTAGTGCCACTGGAGGCAGGGTTGGTGGCGCGGTGCAGCGAGTCGAGCGCGTGCCGCAGCGCGTGCGGGTGCGGGTGGCGCGCGGGCAGGGCCGGCCCGCGCGGGTCGGGGGACGCGGGCGACGTGGGCGACGTCGGCGACGTCGGCTCCGAGCCCAGGATGCTGCCCGACGCCGTGTCCATGCTGGGACACACAAACGATACTACTTATTGATGAACCGGGTGAGCTCTGCGTAAATGCTTCAGTATCAAAGGTAATTGTTTACAGGCGTGATAATATAAGGCTCTTTGGCGGAATAAAGTGACAGTAGGCTATTTTATCGAATTTTGAAATTGGCTATAAATAGTTAGTAATTTATTTATTTATTTATTTAATAGGAGCAACCAACAAATCTTACACCAATGATACAATTAACAAGTAACAAGTTTAAAATATGAGCTAAGTGTAGATTCAGTTACAGGCTGCCACGACTTGCAAATGTGAGTTATAGTAATGTCTTAATGAGTCTCCAGACGTTTTATTTTATATTTTAAAGCGGTTCAAAAACTACAAAAGTTAATATACCTAGTTAATATAAGTTGCAAACTTTACATTTTAAAACGCAGTTGGCCAAGTAACGTCACTATATAGCTAAATATTGATTGAGTTATAAAGTACGCTCGAAGTCGGGCCCGTAGGTCTGCAGCGCGTCCACCAGCAGCAGCGAGTGCACCGACAGCGCCAGCGACAGGTCGGCCTAGCTGTATACACTATAGAGCGGTCATGGCACCCCAGATGCTTGTGGCTGGCCACCAGCAGCTCGAAGTCGGGCCCGTAGGTCTGCAGCGCGTCCACCAGCAGCAGCGAGTGCACCGACAGCGCCAGCGACAGGTCGGCCTAGCTTTATACACTATAGAGCGGTCATGGCACCCCAGATGCTTGTGGCTGGCCACCAGCAGCTCGAAGTCGGGCCCGTAGGTCTGCAGCGCGTCCACCAGCAGCAGCGAGTGCACCGACAGCGCCAGCGACAGGTCGGCCTAGCTTTATACACTATAGAGCGGTCATGGCACCCCAGATGCTTGTGGCTGGCCACCAGCAGCTCGAAGTCGGGCCCGTAGGTCTGCAGCGCGTCCACCAGCAGCAGCGAGTGCACCGACAGCGCCAGCGACAAGTCGGCCTAGCTGTATACACTATAGAGCGGTCATGGCACCCCAGATGCTTGTGGCTGGCCACCAGCAGCTCGAAGTCGGGCCCGTAGGTCTGCAGCGCGTCCACCAGCAGCAGCGAGTGCACCGACAGCGCCAGCGACAGGTCGGCCTAGTTTTATACACTATAGAGCGGTCATGGCACCCCAGATGCTTGTGGCTGGCCACCAGCAGCTCGAAGTCGGGCCCGTAGGTCTGCAGCGCGTCCACCAGCAGCAGCGAGTGCACCGACAGCGCCAGCGACAGGTCGGCCTAGCTGTATACACTATAGAGCGGTCATGGCACCCCAGATGCTTGTGGCTGGCCACCAGCAGCTCGAAGTCGGGCCCGTAGGTCTGCAGCGCGTCCACCAGCAGCAGCGAGTGCACCGACAGCGCCAGCGACAAGTCGGCCTAGCTGTATACACTATAGAGCGGTCATGGCACCCCAGATGCTTGTGGCTGGCCACCAGCAGCTCGAAGTCGGGCCCGTAGGTCTGCAGCGCGTCCACCAGCAGCAGCGAGTGCACCGACAGCGCCAGCGACAGGTCGGCCTAGCTTTATACACTATAGAGCGGTCATGGCACCCCAGATGCTTGTGGCTGGCCACCAGCAGCTCGAAGTCGGGCCCGTAGGTCTGCAGCGCGTCCACCAGCAGCAGCGAGTGCACCGACAGCGCCAGCGACAAGTCGGCCTAGCTGTATACACTATAGAGCGTTCATGGCACCCCAGATGCTTGTGGCTGGCCACCAGCAGCTCGAAGTCGGGCCCGTAGGTCTGCAGCGCGTCCACCAGCAGCAGCGAGTGCACCGACAGCGCCAGCGACAGGTCGGCCTAGCTGTATACACTATAGAGCGGTCATGGCACCCCAGATGCTTGTGGCTGGCCAACAGCAGCTCGAAGTCGGGCCCGTAGGTCTGCAGCGCGTCCACCAGCAGCAGCGAGTGCACCGACAGCGCCAGCGACAGGTCGGCCTAGCTGTATACACTATAGAGCGGTCATGGCACCCCAGATGCTTGTGGCTGGCCAACAGCAGCTCGAAGTCGGGCCCGTAGGTCTGCAGCGCGTCCACCAGCAGCAGCGAGTGCACCGACAGCGCCAGCGACAGGTCGGCCTAGCTGTATACACTATAGAGCGGTCATGGTACCCCAGATGCTTGTGGCTGGCCACCAGCAGCTCGAAGTCGGGCCCGTAGGTCTGCAGCGCGTCCACCAGCAGCAGCGAGTGCACCGACAGCGCCAGCGACAGGTCGGCCTAGCTGTATACACTATAGAGCGGTCATGGCACCCCAGATGCTTGTGGCTGGCCAACAGCAGCTCGAAGTCGGGCCCGTAGGTCTGCAGCGCGTCCACCAGCAGCAGCGAGTGCACCGACAGCGCCAGCGACAGGTCGGCCTAGCTGTATACACTATAGAGCGGTCATGGTACCCCAGATGCTTGTGGCTGGCCACCAGCAGCTCGAAGTCGGGCCCGTAGGTCTGCAGCGCGTCCACCAGCAGCAGCGAGTGCACCGACAGCGCCAGCGACAGGTCGGCCGGCCGCGCCGCCAGCGCGCACCGCACGCCGCACACCTGCACCTCCGCGATGCTGCGCCCGCGCGACTGCACCTGCGTTACACTCATCTATCACCATCCTTCTTCAATTCAGAGTACGATTGATAATGGTCCTAAATCCGGCAAGTTTAATTATCATCATCATCATTGTCATTTTTACCACAGGACGTCAACTGCTGAACATTGGGCTCCCCTAGTGATTTCCAGATTGGCCGGTTGGAAGCTTGCATAGAGCGACTTCCTGCAACCTTTATCAGGTCGTCTGTCCACCTTATGGGAGGATATCCTACGCCGCGCTTGCCGGTAAATGGCCTCGCTAGAGAGACGCCACTTTTTAGTCCCATATGTCATCACTGATAACACTGGTTGTTATCTAATTATTACACGAGGTAATCTCTTAAAACATATGGCTTCACTTCCAGTGTTCGTCATCATTATCATTTCAGCCATAGGACTAGCCATCCACTGCTGGACATAGGCCACCCCCTACTTCCAGTGTAATCTGAATGTAAAGGTTTTCTCGCTATGTTTTCGTCTTACTGCCGAGCAAATGGTGTAAATCTATAGAATCATTATGTATTGTGTATAAAATGTACTATGTGTTTGTATATATTAGGTCCTTACATATGAAATTGCCGTTCAGTATCAAAAAAGTGAATCAACTTTTTAAATATTAAATTATTATTTAATCAATCGAAGTATGCGCCGTAGTTATCGATACACTTCCGCCATTTTATAGGCAAATCACTGATCCTTTTGAAAAAAAAAATCCTGGGAGAGAGAGTCTATGAACTGTTTGATGGCGGTTTTGACTGCCTCATCAGATTTTTTTTTTTCTTTTCCTTGAAAAAAGTTATCAAAATTTTGAAAAGAGTGGTGATCGGTTGGGGCAAGGTCTGGGGAGTAAGCGGGTGACGCAAAGGCTCCAGTCGCAGCTCCTCTAACTTGGCGACCGTTTGATGTTCAGTGTGTGGTCTAGCGTTATCCTGAAGGAGCAGTGGGCTAGAGCAATTCACCAGTCTCGGTTGTTTAGTGGCGACCTTTTCCATCATTGTTTGTAATTGTTAGCAATACAAGTCTGCCGTAATCGTCTGGCTTGATCTTAAAAAACTGTAGTAGATAACACTAGCACTGGTCCACCAAACATTAACGATGATCGCTTCCGATTGTCGTACAGGATCAATTTCTTATCACAAGTCACGATACAGTTCAAAATCCCCCATTATTGTGACGATTGAAAGAAACGCTGCAAGCGACGCGTGTTTGTTGGTTTACTTTAGTCAATTCGTGCGATACCCACTTTTCGAGTTTTTTGACTTTTCCGATTGCCTTCCGATGGCGCAAATGGATAAGTATCGTTTTGTCACTTACGCCGAAGGCTGCTGCTAATTCAAAGTGGTTTGAGATGGATCCGGTTCCGCTATCACCTTCAATTCTTCGTTATTCACTTGAGTATCAGGTCGTCCACGAGGCTCCATGTATAAATCGAAATTTCCAGAACGGAAACTTTGAAACCAAAAACGCACTGTTCGTTCGTTAGCAGTACCTGGTCCGTACACGTCGTTAATTCTTCGAGTCGTTTCTGGAGCACTGGTGCCACAGTGGAACTCGTATTCGTAAATACCGCGAATTTTCAATTTGTCCATAGTTGTTGTTATAGCAATGTTGAAGCTCAAACAAATGATGTGAAAACAAATAAAATACGAATTTTAAAACAATATTTTTCTGGCTTTATTTTGAAATAAATTTGAATTTGGAATTAAGATATTTGATGTTAAAGTTGCCAGTAATAAGTATTGGCAATTTCATATGTAAGGACCTAATACTTCGTAAGAGTTGCTCAGCAGTATTTGTTGAACAACAAAGTCAACCCGAAGAAATTACTGCACTTGTTCGACTTCATTCGGCTTGTGCCGATTGGGTAGTTCACTCGGGTCGACACATTGTGCGGGCTGGCTGTATAACAAGATGGGTCTGATTGAATGCACTGTCTATTAACTATGTGCCCGCACTGACTCACAGAAGGTGCCTAAGGTGCCTATTAAATGAATAAATGAAAGTCACAAAAGTCACTGATGATTCTCTATTAACTTCACAGAATTTAGGTACACACGGTAGATTATTTATGTTACAATGGTAGCGGCCTAACGTGGAGGGTGCGCGGAAACGACTGGCTTCGCCGTCGAGCGCATTCGATACACTAGTACAAATTGTCTATTCAGCAAAATGTAACCACTGTGTCCCTACAACATCATTCGATTCGGCTATATTTGTGGAACAAAAAAGTCGACCCGTAGCAACTACTACATTATATTCGGCTTCATTCGGCTTGTGCCGATCGGGCAGTTATATGATTAAATTATAGGCGGCAGCCGAGCAGATTGTAATTCTTGAACATTACCTGTTGAATAACTATTTATACCATATTTGACGCAAATGAATATATTTGAATTTATTAATCTACTTAAAAAAAATCGATTTTAACGCCTGGCTTTGCCGATTAATTCTGGTCAGCTTATATGTGTAGTCATCATCATCATTCAGCCATAGGACGTCCACTGCTAAACATTGGCCTCTCCCAATCACTTTGAGAAAGACTTTGAATGATTGGGGGGATTGCCAATACTCGCCACGCTTGGCAGGCGGGTTGGCGAGCGCAGTTTTTTATAAGATTTCGCACGCAGACGCTGCTGCCCGTCTCATGCTACAGGAATTATTCGCCTCTTACGACACGCCTACGACAACGACAATACATATATGTAGTAACCCTGACTTATTCTATAGTTATAAGGTTCAAATTTCAACATGGTCTAATAATAAAACATATACGGATTCTAGAGATCTAATTTCCACAATGGATGACAAGGAACTTGGAAGTACATACACTGTTCCCAGTGCAGGGCAACACTACTATGTAAACGGGTTGCTGTCATGCCAGATACAGCAACAATGACAGCAGCTAAAAAAAATACTCGTTTTGTCCAGTCACACGATCGTGCTATTTACCCTTAACACACGTACCTCTAGCGACATCTGCTCGATCGCGAACTGCAGCAGGAAGAGCGTGGCGTTCTGATGAGCGGACATAGAGGACTGGTCCGCTTCCGACACTTCGCTGTCCTCTTCTTCCTCCGCCGTACCTGTCCGCACTGTCGAGCCAGATTCACGGACACTAGAAACACAATCATCGTATGAACGTCACCCAACTCACGCTCGTCGCTTCCGCACACCGTGACCTCACAGATGCATAAATATTTATGACGAGTAATTAGAATAGAGGCGTCTTCAAAAAGGGGTTTGTCCTCTTTTCTTTAGGATTTAATTGCATCGCTATCTTCAGTTTTTCGTGCGACAATTACGAAACTACTTTTTATATTTTACTCGCAGCTAACTGCGAGAGTGAACTGTGTTTGTGTGTGTGTGTGTGTGTGTGTGTGTGTGTGCGTGTGTGTACGTGTGTGAGTTTCTGTGTGTGTGTTCGAGTGCGTGCCCATACCCGGCGAGGGGGGCATGCAGCACGGCGCGAACCGCCGCCAGCTTGTGCTCGCTGAGGTGCACCTGCAGCGCGGGCAGCGAGCCGCACAGCGTGGCCGTGGGGTACTGCGGGTCGTTGGTGGCCACCACTCGCCGCTCAGCCTGACAAACATACCGCTTTGTTAAAGTAAAGTGACAATACAACCGAGTCGTGTCCACATCGGCGCACGCGCCGCTTAACAATACCAGTACCAATGCACAAGATTTGCTAATTCTCCAAAAGAAATGTATTCGTATTCTCACTAATATTAAACAAACGGACAGCTGTAAACCTTTCTTTAGAAAATTGAAATTGTTAACTCTACCATGCATCTACATATTAGAAACTTGTAAATTCATTAGAAAAAATCCCCTCTTGTATTCAAAAATAATTGACGTTCGTAAACATAATCTTCCACGAAACAAATACAAAAACAATCTTGTCCGAATAAATTCAACGTTAAAATTGCATAGCTCTGGACCATACCCTATGTCAATTAAAATTTACAATAAACTCCCAAACTATATAAAAAAGGAAATAGGTTCTCTAAATTTATGAAACTACTTAAAGAGTTTCTAATCGACAAACATTATTATACGATAAATGAATATTTCGAAGAAAAATTTACTTAATTTACTAAATAAATTTAATATATAAATAAATTACATAATAAACATCTACATAAAATTGCACGACAAAATATCTGCCTTTCTCTCTTCCACGTTGCTGTGCCTATCAAGGTGCATATGAATATTGGAGTTTTATACTTACTTACGTTATGTATTTAGCATCTAAGTCATGTGCAATGCAATAAATAAATAAATAAACAAATAACATTACCGAAACTCACGGATGGGTTACAAGTAAAAAATAACGTCTGGTGTAGTGGTTCACGCTCCGGACTATAAAGCAAGCGGTTTCGGGTTCGGATCCCGCAAAGGAAACATGTTTGTGTGATGAGCACGAGCAGAAAGAAAAAGCAAAAAAATATATTATAACAAACAATAATAATAAATAATAAGAAACAATAGTATACCTGCAGCGAGATGCTAAACCGGTCAAGCAGATGGAGCGTTGAAGTTGGTTTCGTGTGCGCGTACTTCCAGTTGTCGCGCGCGCGCCCCACCAAGATCTGCAGGTCGCTTAGCTCGATCTTATACCTACACACGTTCATCAATTATAAACAGAGTGACAGAAGTGAGGGCTTATAGAGAGCAGTCAAATGGATGTACTTCTTTGAGCTCCAATGCTTCTGAGACATTTAAGGATAGGTTCTGGTGTATGTATTGTCTTTTTTTTAAATTTATTTAGGACAATAAACAATTGTACAATTATGATTACAGGATGTTCTACATTAATATTACTTATTGGACAACCAGCACCATTATCCCCTACTTACAAGTAAACATTTTGCCTCTAGTTCCAGAATAAACAAAGATACTGAACACAAAATATCATTACATCATTATTATGAAAATGAAAATGAAAATTTGATTTGATTTGAGCAACTGCAGTTATGTGGATAAAACCTACAGTTACTCAAATCAAACCCAGTAAGGATTATTTTGCGATTACAAAAACTGTTTTAAAGGATCGAATGTTAATAAAATAAAATAAAATATGACTCAGTCAACATTCAAAACATCTAGTTAGTAGCATAATTAGTTTCATTAAGTTTAAGTGTTACTTGTTTTTTTAAGGCCGTTTGTGTATGCTTAAACAAATCGACATCTGTGAAATACATATTATAGGACTTCATAAAACGATGAAGTGGGGCACGTTTTCCAGCATTAGTTCATCATAAATTGGGCTCAAATAAACGATGGGCGTGAGTGTCGCGTATACGCTGAGACCGGCTAGGGGCGCGGTAATACATTTGTTTTGTGAAGTCTGAACAGTCAAGTTTATTATTGCAAATATTAAATAGAACTCCTTGATCTAAAAGTCTCCTAGCTTCGAGCGACATGAGTGAGAACTTCCGCAATAATACGTCATAGGAGGACTTCGCGTGAAAACACTTATAATTAGTAGCTTTAAGAAATTTGCGTTGCACAATTTCGAGCTGGTCTACATACTTGGCGTAAAAAGAGTTCCAGATAACACTTGCATATTCCAGCTGAGACCTGATCAGAGACCTGTATAGAAGTAGGTAAGTAGATGCATTTTTGAAGTTATTGCTAGCTCGGATAACGAAGCCGAACATTTGGAATGCTTTACTTATAATGTTGGTTATAAGGATATATAAATGGAGCTTAGAATCAATGAGTAGGCCAAGATCTTTAATAAAAGAAACCTTTTCTAGGGCAGTATGACATAGTTGATAATTAAAGTTAAAGACTGAGATCTTCTTTGTAAAAGTTATAGTTTTCCATTTAGCGAGGCTCAAGTGCAGCTTGTTATTATCACAGTACATCGATAAACGGTCCAAGTCTTCTTGAAGCCTTTCGCAGTCACTTACATCTACAATACTCCGAAAAGCCTTAAGGTCATCTGCATAGAGCACAAAATGAGAGTTACAAAAGCATGTATTTATATCATTTATAAACAAAACGAAAAGAAATGGCCCTAAAATCGAACCTTGGGCCACACCAGACGTGACACTCAGCTGACTGGAGGAATAACCATTTATTACTACTTTCTGAGTTCTATTCTTGATATATGACAGAAACCAGCGGAGTAGATTACCACGTATGCCATTGTAAGCAATCTTCTGTAGTAAGATGCAGTGGTCATCCTTGTCGAAGGCTTTGCAAAAATCGGTGTATACTGCATCCACTTGCAGTCTTTTATCAATACCTTCAAACAAGTAGTTAGTGTAAATCAAAAGATTGCTTACAGTGGACCGCCCCTTCACAAAACCATGCTGCTGAGGGATAATAACATTGTGAAGTTGTGGGTAAACAAGGCTTTTGTTTGTATCAAAGTGTTTTATCGATTTAATAAAGTTTGATCAGTGGCCATGATGGCCACAAGTGACATAGCAAATAGTCTACAAATGTTAGACCCTCTTTTCTGTCGTGTCCTGTTGCGTCATAGGAGTTACCGGTTGCTATGATGCGGGCCACAATTTTAATAGCTAGCAATAGTGCTAAAACTGTGTACCTAAGTGTGGAGCTCTAGCATGAGAAAAATTGTAAATGTAACGGGTCCATACGAACAACAGAGACGAAAAACATAAAAACATATACCTGCAATAAAGATGGGAAGACGAAATTCGTCAAACCTTTGGACTAGAGTAGCAATAGACAGAGCGCAATAGCACTCAGCACAGTCAGAGGTCGCCTTTGCCAAAAGGCACACAGAAATCAGGGATTTAATCATCGTCATGTTAGCCTATTAATTGCAGTCTACTGCTGGAAATAAGCCTCCTCCAAAAAGCGCCAAAGAGCACGATCTACCGCTTTTTTCATCCATCCACTGCCAGCCATCTTCCTTAGCGTTTGCCAAGGTTGAATATTAGTGTACCAATTATGTAATTCTCTGCGCTCTATAAACAAAGGTTTCTTTAACTAGTTCCGCTACTCGCCTGTCATAGAGCCTGGTGTGCAGATGCGCGGCGTCGAGCGGCTGGTGCGGCGGCGCGTCGGGCGGCGCGTCGGGCGGCGAGCCGGGCGACAGCAGGCTGCCGGGGGGCGTCGAGCACGGCGTCATGAACAGCTCCGTGGGGGATGCCTCGCCTGCTGAAGGGCCACGGGACCAAACATCAGCCGTACCGCAGGTGGACCAGAGACAAAACTTCATACCCTTGCACTGTGATAGGTACACTACTACAAGCGCGCGAGACTTGTGTACGCGCAACAATACCTAATAAGTAATAACCTGTTTTCGCCGGCTTGGTCAGTGCACAAGCTAAGGGTTGCGCTACATACGTGTTTGGTTTCGCTTGGCGCATCTATGAATTGAACTAATTGTAATTAAAAAATCTTTTTTTTTCCGACCCCCCCCCCCCTTTTCGAATCTTACTTGATTAATAGACTACCCGTTCATTCATGTGGTGATACCAAAGATTTCTTTACAACTCATTTTTTTGTATGAGAAGAAATATAACGCGCACTCTCCAACCACTATAATTAAATCGACTACCACTGGTCTAATCCACTTTCGCATCAGCAACATCCATATATCGACAGGTCGCTTCCCATTTCAACACTTGGAGACAATGAAGGACCGAAAGTCCAAAATTAGTGGTACATAAGTCTCATCCATTTTGCAGGATGTTGTATTATATTCCGCCTGCATATAACAGGTAGCGTAGAGTTACTTTATGAGTGTCTATAAAGTAGCGTCTCAATATCTACTCGCCCCCTCTACCCACCCTGTAAGGCGTAAGGTTTTACCGTCGACTGGGTGCGGCGCGGGCCCGGCGACGGGGTCGGTGTGGTTGGCGAGGCGCAGGCGGCCGAAGTCCACCACGAGCACGCAGGCGTCGCGCGAGCACAGCCCTTCTACGAACAGGATCTGCGGCGCCGAGATGTCCAGCTCCACTTGCCACGAACGACGCTCGCCCTGACCATAGATACGAAGTAATGTAACGAAAAAATCCTATGATTGACAGTGTAGGAATTCTTCGAGTTTTTTAGTTTGGACTAATAATAGAGTTAAGAAGTTGCTGATAGTGAAGAGTAGGTACATTAGGTATTGGTGGCAGTGGAAAGAACAGTAATTATAAAAAATCATAGTGGTCGTATCAGAAGGCGCAATGTACGCGTTCGCTTTGTCTGTGGCGCAACATTGTTCAGGGCGTCGGTAATAGTCGGATCGTGTAAACCCGAACGTTACATTATAGTAAGATCGGTTATTGTTTTATCTTTAATACTCATTAATTCAGTATATAGGCCCTCTTCCGGGCACTTATACACGTCTCAAAATCTAGCTTTACCCTACCACCGCTTCGGGACTACATATCGGCTGGTGATGAGAAGAAACGGCGCAACAAACTCAGTCACCTTTGTCAGCCTTTTTTACAGGAAATACAGTTACAAGACATGAAGTAAGTGCGAGCTAAGCAGGTTAAGTCCATGCACTCTTGTCGTTCAAATAATCGTCTACCTTATAATACCCTTTTTTCATAAGGTTTTTTTTAATGTGAATTTTTAACTCATGTGCAGGTAGTTCAACAAGAGTCTGTGGAACTTTATTAAAACATTTAATACGAGTACATTTCCCCAAGAATGAATTACCAACTTTGTGTAGTCTGAAACTCGGAACGGCAAGTTTATTTTTATTACGAGTATTATAATGATGAAAATGTCTTTTTAAGCTAAACAATCTTAGATTTTTTCGAACGTACATAATATTTTCAAAAATGTATTGAGAGGCTACTGTTAATACATTAATATCTTTAAAAATCTCCCTCAAGAGAGTCTCGAGGTCCAAGACAGTATATTGCACGTACGGCTCTTTTCTGCAACACAAAGATTAATTCAATGTCAGCAGCAGAGCCCCATAGCAGTAAACCAACCGCAAGTGCTGTTCCCTTAGGGATTTTTTTTTCTATATTATTCAGCTCATATGCATATGACGTACACAGTCCAGTGCAAGTACCGCGTCTTAGGCGCTGCGCAGAAGACGGGGCGGGGCGAGCCAGAAAATGTCTCCGCGAATGAAAGAACTCAAACTCAAATTCGAGAACAACGGGAATCGTATACTACCAACGCACCCGGCGGTCAAAAAGACGCGGCGCGGCGCGGCATGTCCGTGGCTGCCCGCCGTAGAACGCACAAATCAGTTCGTATACACTAACGTAGACGGCGGCGCAGGAAGTTAGCTCAATCCGCGCCGCGCGCTCTACTAGAATGGTTGTCCTGAACTGATCACCCCCTTTCGTCGCGTGCGTTGAGTACGCGGCGCGGGCGGCCACGGGCATCGACGCGGTCTTTACTGCTTCGCGGTCGAAAAGACCGCCCTCCCCCCCAGGTCGTCTGCGCAGCGCCTTACCGCCGCGAACGCCGACGGTAAGTGTCAGCCCCCCGCCGCCCCGGTGCGCACTGCGCAGCCACCTAAGGCTGAAGGCTGACCGGAGCAAGCTAGATCACTGACCGGGCGCGCGCGCATCATGGTGGCCCAGTGGCGCGTGAGCGTGGCGCGCGTGTGGTGGCGCACGGCGGCGTAGGGCCGCGCGCCCCACGGCGCCTGCGCGAAGCGCTGCGCCCAGCGCGCCGCCGCGGCGCAGTACACCACCTCCAGCGACGCAGACTTCACCCACAGCCTGTTGCAACACAAGTGACAGACTTCGTTTTAGCGCAAGCGCATTTCGTACACTTCATGCTTTTCATTCAGCTACTTGTTTCTTTTTTGTCTACAATAACCTACCTACAGTAAGCAGCACACTAAGCTTCGGACACTTTATTGAGTTTGTTGTACTAAACTCTGGTAATACTACACGTAGGAGTTAAATACGTTTGTATTATATTTGTGTTAAACTGTAGTCCATTCAAGATAAGAAGATACTTATGACACTTGGCAGTTTCCGTTTCACCCATACTATTTACGAAATTATTTTATAAAATATATTCTTAATCTTTCATCTAAATAATTGCAAAAACACAATAATCTTTGCCTCTAAAAATCTAAACAAAAATTGCAAATCAATAATATATTTTAATGATTTCACAAATAAATTAATAGAATTTCCTTCAAATACTTGATGCGTAAAACAGAACGTTTACTTATAGGGATTGGCAATACATTATCGGAACTAAATCGATGAATCGGTTTGGTCGTCTTGTGAAAACCTATGCGTTGACGTCAGTAGTACGAGAGCGTCTGCCTTGTATGTGATTTATGCTATCGTTATTTTTCGCATAGTTTCTATTTCGACTTTTGTTACTGTTTTTGTAAAGTTTTCGTTATTGTTTTGCTTTTATTTGGTAAAATGACAAAAAAAGGAAAAAAGACTTGTCGAAAAGCTGTATACGGCACTCTGGCAGTACAACATTGCAGTATATCTCTTATTTTAAATAAATTCATTTAAATAAAATTCGATTAAACTTTCTTTATAAACTTTCTCAATTTTCAAAAAGAATCGGTTGGATTCGTTAGGGCACATCACTATTTGTGTCAACAGGGAAGTCACGTGATGTGTCATAAGTTTCTTCTTATCTTGAAAAGGGTATACTTTATGTATATCTGTTATACAAATGTTATTTGTTTTCCATGAAAAAATACGTAAATTACATTCAAATTCACTGAGTTGACAACTTTAAGCCAAAACACGGAGTGGGCCAGTTCATTTTAACAGTTTAATGGTGTTCAAACGATGACTTTTGTCGACTATTGGTCACATCTTAAATATTTAATTAATGTATTACATTGCTATTACAAAAATACATCCAAGTAGCTGTCACCCTTGTAGGTTTAATAAAAAAGTTAACAATTAAATTATTTTAAAAGATTAGGAAAACGAATTAAGTCAATGTACTTACCAATAAATCGATGTTAAAATCACTACATACAACTTTTTGTTTATTAAAATTGCTGAATTTTTTTAACGTAACACTAAAGCGTAACACACACAGAAGCTTATATAATAACATACATTTAAATGGACGCCCGCAGACAGCCAGGTAGCGCAGCGAGCTGGGGGGGGGGGGGCTCGCCGCTCACGCCTCTGTGCGTGTTACGTTTTACTATATCTATGGAGCACTAACTTGTAGTCAGCGTTGACCCCGAAAGGTTTCTTCTCGTAGCTGAGCTGGAACAGCGGCTCGTGCGCGTGCGGCGGCGCGGCGGGCGGGGCGCGCGCCCACGCCGCGCCGCCCGCCGCGCTCATCGCGCTCAGACCCTCGCGGATCATGCCCTACGAATAAACGCGTTCATTGTTTATCTACAGTTTGTGGCCTGAAATCGGCGATAATATTGAAAACAGAGACTGTAGGTCAATAGTAATAGAATCATTATGGTCCCAACTAATTATGCAAACAGTGCAATAGTTCCGTTCAACTCGATCGATTTAGTTCATCTGCATCGTACTTATTCGGTGCTACTCGGAACGTTTTTTTGACAAGACATTGACAATGTTAGGGATAATATCGTTTTGCAATAATACACTGATTATGAATTACGATTATTACGTACTTTAAATTCTTATTGCAGGCAATGCATGGGTTTTGGTTGACTGGAATCTTTTTAGAAAAAATACTAATACTCTAGAGCAGGGATGGCGAACCAATGGCACGCGTGCCATTAGTGGCACGCGACACAATATTTTGGCACATTACTAATGTCAACCGCAAAGTTCATTAAGCACGACGAAAAACAGCGTAAAAGCTAAAAAAAAATTAAATTACACGTAATTATACATAAAACGTGCAAAATGTTTCTATTTTTCAACCGACTTCAAAAAAGGAGGAGGTTCTCAATTCGACTGTATGTTTTTTTTTTTTTTTTTTGTATATTTGTTACGCGATTACTCCGCCAATTATGAATCGATTTTAATGATTCTTTTTTTGTTTGGTAGATCATACTTCAGAGGTGGTCCCATATAAATTTTATCGAAATTGATTTAGAACTTTTTGAGAAAATCAACAAATATATACCCAGATAATATTTTGGTTGTGGTTCTTGTTACCTATCTTCGACAAATATGAGCCGATTTTGATGATTTTTGTTTTATTGAATAGCTTATACTTCAAAGATGCTATGATAAAAGTTTGAAAATTAAAAATCACCCCTAAGGGTAGGAAAATAGGGGATGAAATCGGTGTTCAGCAGTTAGATAAGGATTTATCACTAAAAATAGATGAAATAAGTAAATTTTATTTAAAAAAATAAAACCGACTTCAAAACACTGAAATGCTAAAAATAATCCTAACACTTAAGTACCTAATCAGTTACTTTTGGAGTCGGTGCAAACAAAAACATTGAATCTCTCATCGGCTGGCACCGACTCCAAAAGTAACTGATTAGGTACTTAAGTGTTAGGATTATTTTTAGCATTTCAGTGTTTTGAAGTCGGTTTTATTTTTTTAAATAAAATTTACTTATTGTAGTAAATAAAGAATTTTGAGTTGATATTATTTATTTTATAGGCCAAAAACCTCTCGCCTCTTGGGCGGTAATGACCGGCAATAGCACAGTTGGCCGGGATCAGGGCAAAAGAGAAAGAAATCGGCGGACGATGCGGGCGGTTTCAAGCACCACCGCCTTCTGCATCTTTGCTGGAAGCGAGCCGCCGACGAATCCCAGTCTTTTCAGGTGTACACATAATGTGACTGGGATTAACCCGTTTGCCGATATAACAATTGGTATGATTTCAGTGGACGCCACTTCCCACATTTCGGTAACCTCGTGTACTAGGTCCAAGTACTTGCGTTGCTTTTATTATTTATTATTATTATTTTCCCAATACTCACAGATACAAAATTATTTGATGGCACGTCTATAACCTGATTAATCTTTTCTTTATAAAAGTGGCACGTCGATACGTAAAGGTTCGCCATCCCTGCTCTAGAGAGTCTCGGTTTTGAATATTATCCCCGGTTCTAGGCCACACACTGTATATTGGACAACATCACATACATTGCTTTGATCCTAAGGTAAGTAGCTAAAGCACTTCATCATTCGCCTGCCTTGTTCCCATTTCATCTGGCGTCGGCGCAGTACGCCTTTCTCTTCCATCCGGTCACTCTTCATTGAATCATTCACTCCCATTCATTGTAAACATGTGTGTTTTGATTTTTAATCACAATCCTGACGACATAAAAATGTAAGACCGTCTCGCGTTTAACCGAAAGCTAATTTCGCATTGTTTTTATAGCGTATAGGAATTCCTAGACCTTAAGACTAATTAGTAATAATTATTATTGTTTAAATTTGTTTTTTGTTTAAAATTTACACGTCTGCATGCAGGCTGAATACATTTACTTTGTTTAATATATTATATATATATATATATTATCATATTCACTTATATTAAAAAGAAATTACGATAATTTCAAACATGTATTCGCTCCATTTGTATCATCCTATGTACTTAAATACCGATTCATTTTAGAAACTATGTCAAACCTACTTATTGTAAGTTATTACATAATTATTAAGACTAAGGTGGAAAGTGCTAAATAAGTAGATCTTGATCTACTTATTTATTTATTGTTGTATAGTTAGTAATCGTTTCTGTGTAAATATTTTAATGTTGAATAAGCACTAACCTACTTTTACGTGTATTAATAGATACCTAAGATACAGGCAAAACTATTGCTTAGTTTAGGTACCAACTTTATAATTATTAGATTAAACTAAATTACTTAAGTTTCATGTATTTATACTAAGTTTTTACAGAGAAATAAATTTATCTTATCTTAATATTAAGACTTTTACCATATATGGTTTCTGGCAAAAAAATATCTGATTCTGATTCCGATTCCCTTCTGTTATATCGCTCCTCACACAATCCATCCATCTCTTTCTAGGTCGTCCTCTATCTCTCCACCCAGCAATGCTCATACCCATCACTTTCCTCGTTTGGTGCTTCTCTTCCCTTCTCATTACATGTCCATACCGAGACAAACGGTTTCCTTTCATATTTTCTGCTACAGGTGCCACTTTCATACTTCCTCTAATATATAATTTCTTATCTTGTCTATTCTCGTCACCCCACACATCCATCTTAACATTCTCATTTCCTATTTCTAGCTAATGCACTCGTACTATAGAAATCCAAAACAACGACGGTACCAAAACATCTTTCACAAAATCACAACATCTTTCTCCGAAACATTTAGTATGAAATAACAAGTCCTCTCAAATCTCGCCCAAACACAAAATACAATAGACCAAACTAAAAAATGTTGTCTCGCAAATCATAAGTAATTTATATTGTATAGTGTATGGGTGAGTGACCTGCGGCGCCACGAGCACGGGGAAGAGCGTGCCGGGCGTGACGCGGTCGCGCAGGCACAGCGCGCCCAGCGCCACGTGCAGCGCGTGCGCCGCGCCGCGCGGCCGCGACTCCACGCGCACGCGCACCGCGCTGCACGCCAGCTCCAGCCCCGCGCCCCCACCCCCACCCCCGCCCCCGCCCCCGCCCCCGTCCCCACTGCGCGAAACATACGTGTGTTATTGATGTAATAAGTTGTCTCATCTGGCACCGTTTTGTGCGCGGCGGTGTATCGGCCTATCGGTGGTTCCGGGTTTCTTCGACCGACTCTGTGCTCCCCGAGGGATCGGAGTTCACGTCCTAGCGTCGGAGGTTCCCGCCGAAAATCAGCGTCGTGCTGAGTCTGTGGCTGTTACGACAAATGATGAGCGGGAACCTTTTCGACGTTTTTAAAGTTCTATATTAGTATGTAATCTTCTCTTTTACACACAAGAGAAAAATACATAACGATATAGACGTTTCTATTTCGTCAACTTTATAATATTCTTTTTTTATAAGGATTTTTTTAAAGTGAATTTTGAACTCATGAACAGCTAGTCCTACAAGAGTCTGTGGTAATGTATTTTTTATTTTATAAATTTTCCCAGAGAAAAATTACTAACTTTTTGTAGTCCGAACCCGGAACGCCAAGTTTATTTTTATTTCGAATATTATTTAAACATAAAAATCACCTTTTTTCAATCGAAATCAAAATTAAACAATGTAGTTGATATCATAAGTTTTTACATAAAACAAAGTACTTGTAACAATACAATTCAACTCACCTGTCGTCTCCCTCAGTTTCTGTCCTCAAATTGAGGCTGCCTTTATTGAGTTCGAACTCAAACTGTCCGAACACCGTGTCTCTTTTTAACAGCGTGTTGTTTTCTATAGAATCCGCTAACACATCCAGGATCTCCTCCTCGAGGTCAGGCGCAGGGGGCTGGGGGGCGTGCTGGGGCGGGGCCGCCGCGGGGCACTCGGCGGGGGCCCCGTACCAGCCCCACCACTGCGGGAACCAGTGCACCAGCATACTCCGGCCCGACCCGCCTGGCTTGTCGGGCGTGGACGCCGGCGTCAACTTTGGCACTTTCCGCATCGCCACCTGATAGAGGCACGAAAATTTGCTGACAATAAATGTATAAAACGGGTTTATTTGTCTGTCTTCTTTAATTATAGCAACCAGACGACTAGTTTTTATACAGGGTGTAACAAAAAGGTGAAATAAAACTTTAAGGGGTTATTCTACGGCTAAATTACATCAACTTTTTCTATGGGACCAACATCGAAATCGCAAAAAAAAAAAAACTTTCCCATACTAAAACGCGACCAGCTGGCATCAGTTTGTATGGAAACGTCTATTTTTTTTTTGAGATTTTGATGTTGGTCCCATAGAAAAACGTTGATGTAATTTAGCCGTAGAATAACCCCTTAAAGTTTTATTTCACCTTTTCGTTACACACTGTATAATCTAGGGTTTTGGATTTAATTTAATATCTTAATTGCACGTCACATGGAAGCGAGTTGTCAATCTTACATGCAAGAGCTTTTGATTACAATTACGATTTTCTATTACAAACTGAAACACATTAAACTAGGCTTAAACTAAACATGTAGTTTGGTTAATCATTTGTCTTTTAAAGGTTTCAAGGAATACTACAAACGGGGCAACGTGCTAGAAGAAAGAGGAGTTCGTTGTCTCGACGTCCAGCGCTAGCTACCTCTCTGAGCGGCTTGAGGACGTGCAGCGGCGTGCTCCACTCGAAGTCGTCCTTCAGCTGCTTCCGCTCGGGCGGCAGCGCGGCCGCCGGGTTGCTCAGGATGGCCAGGCAGATCTCCACGTACTGCTTCGTCTTGCGGGCCTGTTCCAGGCAGGATTCCCAAGTCGGTTTCGGATCAGTCCCTATTCGTCCAAATATAATTTGTTTTAGCTTTGGTTCAGTTAAACATTCAGCAACAGAAATGTTAGACTCAGCCGAACAAATAAGCTTCAATTAATATAACATGTAAGACATTCAATGGGACGGGTTACGGGCTGTCCATCGGTCATCCGTTCAGTGGTTATGGGACAATAATTATTATATTTTATTCGGAACACCGACAGCATTAATATAATCTATGAGTATCACATAAATGTAGCTATTAACAGGCATTCGCAAATGTGGTATGGAAATAGACCACATAAATTCTAGAACTGTCAAAAACATAGAGAAAAAAAAGGAACGAAAATTGTCGTGATTACGGCTCGTTCACGTCACCCCACCCGCGAGGGAGTTCCTTCTTCCTTGTGATTGAATTTTCACGTCCAGCAAAAGCGTTTGGTCCTCGCTGCAATTGGTCTGGCATCAGGTGCCCTGGAGGAATAAGCTAGTTTCCTGGTTAAAAAAAATATTATTGTAATTAATCAGTCTGATTATCAAAAAATATTGGACACATATTTTGTGTTTTGTCGATCAAACAAAAAAGATAAAGCGCATCAAAGTTTGGAAATGAGAGCACGTGACGTCACGACGCGCTAAAAAGTGTCTCACGACATGACGACACGCGGAACTTCAACGGGCTATATCTTCATATTTTTTTGTTTAATTAAGAAAAGAAAAAATACGTGTCCAATATTTTCGGTTAATCCAACTGACGGACTAATTAGAATTTTTTAGGAAACTAACCTATTCATCATTACGTACGGTACGGCCAAGAAAGTGGTCTACCAGTTTTGACAAAATTTTATGTGTCAGTAAAATAGCGATAAGGTTTTTGACGTAATATGATAAGGAGAGAATCAGTAGCTGTCAGAATAATTTTGCACTGGAAAATCAACGCTGTTGTTCTATGACGCGCGAATGATTTTCAACCTTAGTGATAGAGCAGTTTCTTGGGCGACTGTACGCGTGAAGCGTGAGGCGCGCGAGGCGGGCGCGAGGCAGCGGGACTCACAGGCGTGGTCGGGTATGTGGCAGGAGAGCGCGTAGAGCCACCAGCGGCGCGCGTGCGCGGGCACGGGCACGCGCGGCCGCCGCGCGCGGAACTCGCGCACGCGCGCGATGCGCTCCAGCCCCAGCGCGCACCCCACCGCGCCGTCGTACTGCACCTGCGCACGCGAACACGCACTTTACTCCCTCTTCACTTTTCAACATTCGCGATTCTCACACATTACAAGTATACACATTATCGCGATAAACAAAGTATGAAGACAAAAGTGTCTTATCTTCAAATTCAAACCGACGTTTCGAACGCGTCACGACGTCCGCGGTCACGGGTAGACCGTTAACTATTCATGCGAGGGTAGATTTCCTACCCGCACATCACTTGTAGGATTCGTCCGGCACGCGACACTCGCTGTACCCGCGGACGAGTCTGAGGACCGATCGCGAGGTTTACACTCGTCGTTCAGTGGGTTCCACGAAGCGGATAGTTTGCAACCGTCTTCGTGGTTGAAGTTTTTATGTTTCTTAATTTCGACCGCTTCACGAACGATCCTTATAAAGTAGTGGCGATCGGTGGAGAGGGTTTTGGGCTCATGTAGGTTCGATGATCGGTGTTGATTCCCGATAAATGTTCTGCTATCGCAGATTTATATGTCTGCCTGTTTTTGACTGCAACCAACCGCTCCTTCAAACTTAATTTATAGCGATAAGATCTGCGTGTATGTGTAATGTTACTCAGTGTGTTCCGTTATAGTATGTGACAGTGCATCGAGCGTAGTACGAGTGGAGGAGTATAGTTACGTCGGTGAGGTCGAGCGTGACGCAGTCGAGCGTGAGGTGGCAGGCGAGGCGCGGGCGCGCGCGCGAGCGCAGGGGCTGCTCGGTGCGCTCGCGCCGCACGCGCGCGCGCGCCGACGCCGGCTGCACCACGTAGCGGTGCGAGCCGCGCCACGTTTGCGACATGCGATCCTACAACACGACAATTAGATTCTTCTCAAACAAATCTCCGGTGAGACACGACACGACGCCAGAGTTTTAAGTTTTTAACTCACCGTGAGTTCAGAGATGGCACACTCCGCGAGCATGCCCCCCGGCACCGCCACGGGGTCCCAGTACACGGCGAGCGTCTGCAGCTCGAGCAGCTTGAACGAGCAGCCGTCGGCGTCGGTCAGCAAGGTGAACCCGCGCTTCCAGTTGGCGTCGCACGACTCGGCGGTGAGCGCCTCGACGGTGAGCCCGCATGCGAACGCACGCGGCGCGCATGTTATGGCATCCTCGTAGCGGATGTGTACATCGTTAAGTTTTAACTGCAATAAGGAGACCGTCGACAGTGTTCGAAATATATAATTCCATATGAGCGTAAATAACAACCATATGACCGTAAATAACAATAATAATAATCAACGTGAGTTTATTTAAATAAAATACATTACACATTTTTCATAAAGGTTCATGTTGTATGGTTTGATTTATATCACTATTGAGTAAAAGTGACTGCAATCTTGAGCAGTAATAATTATGTTCTACCTGTCCATCGAAGCCGTGTGGACGGCCGTAAAGAATACACTTCCCTATCACCAACAGGAGGCGTATACAGCACGAGATGGGCATTGATATGACTTTGTTCAGCAGTGGACATCCTATGGCTGATATGATGATGATCCATCGAAGCTAAACCATCTAGTTTTCAACATGCCTTCTATGACATATCGGGTGTCTAATAACACCCCCTCGCGCTCGAACCCACCTGCAGGTTCTCGACGATGTTGGCCAGCAGGCCGGTGCCGTAGCTGAGCCACGAGGAGTAGGAGGTGGCGTAGTAGCCGGCGTCGCTGGCCTCGTGCTCGGCGCGCCACTGCGCCTCGAGCGCGTCCAGCAGCGCCACCTTGCGCTCGTTTGCTATTTGCGCTTCCACCTCACTGTCCCACTGAATACATAGTACAGATTAACATTACATTACAGTACTAGTTCAGTATTATTAAAGAGAGTGGGAAGACGAGACAAGGACAACCCTGAGGACATTCTGGACAAGAGTTGCAGCTGACAGTCAGCAGAGAAAATTGTTGAAGGAGGCCTATGGCGAAAGGCACACTGAGATGATAGACATATTGTGAACTTGTTTGTACCTACATCATTATTTACTCGTAAATATAAGCTATTTTTATTTTATTTACTCTTCATCATTCACATTCACCATTAATAATGCAACATAGCCGAATAATATCTTTATGTCTTAGACATATTTTTTATACGGTTTCAAACTACATAAATTGATTGTATTGTGTGCGCTATTTGTGGCTACTCTCCTACTACTACTACGAGTTTATGAATGGCCTGCCTCGAAACATAAATAATAGGTAATATTTTAAATTAGTTTTATGTTCTGATTACTTTACAGTAATAGATAGGTACATAGATGTACATTGTAGAAAACATTCCATTCCTAAAATTCCGAGACATCACAGACTAAGATAATGAGATAAGATTGTAAAAACCAAAGATATGAATCATAAACAATGTAAGTCAGATTATTCATGAACACAACACTCATTTATCAATTGAGGAGCATTAGACCTTCTTATCTTCAATTTCAATGTCACAAATCTTTTTTCATTTATTACATCATCCAGTCTAATCTAAAGGTTAAGAATTTTTAGAAGCAGTTATTTTAATTGTATTCTGTGTAAAAATATTTTGTTAGAACTGAAATTGAATTGTAAATTGCACTGGAATAGAAACTAGCCTAATTCCAAATTTATGTGCCCAATATCTAAATTCTTTCAGCTCTTAATTTGTGGTTGAGTAACAAACTTATTAAACAACAACATTTACCTATGTTAATAAAATTAATAGGATCCCAAGGAAGGATACTTTTGTAGGGCTGGTAGGTAATACTAAAACACACACACACAAACACTCTCAATTACAATAATGCAGTACTTATGTGCCATAGACAGGTGTTTAACTAGTTTTGAAACTATATAAGTTGTGACTCTTTCCAGTATATATTCCTTAATGTTTTTTTTAATGTATTAGTAAGCCTACTCCTAACGAGTATTCGATCAAATTATAAAACTGAGTAGTCATATAATGTAGCTAATATGAATATTGTCTGCTTTATGCATAAATCAGAAGTTACATAAAACTTTACTTTTACTGATTATTTACATACCTCATCCAAATTGACTGGTGCAGCAACCACATACAGTTTCTCTATGACAATAATCCATGGCGCAGAGCGTATCTGCCGGACCGGCACCTGCAGCTGCACCTTGCCAATGAAGCCAGACTTCACCTCCACCGGCAGGCCCAGGTGGCGCAGAGCATCTTTCTTCAGGGGTAAATTCTCTAGCTCTACCTTGCCTACAAATATATATTTTTTATGAATTACACAGTAAAAGATTTAATACTAAAGTTATTGACAGAAACATACATTTAAGAACCATCAGAAACCTAGTATTGATCAATAATCAAATAAGAGATTAAGTACTACCCACTTAAAAGCTATATTTAGCTAACAAGCCAGAAATCAGGTTAGTTTGATTCAAGTTTATTTTTTAAAGTAACATTGCAAAATTAGCTTTAAATTAAATTCAACCGTTAACAGTTACGACACGAAGGCTACTTTAGCATGTACGCACGAGAAGTCATACATAGTCTAATTGGATACTCACCAGACAACAGAGCCACACTCAGCTGATCCGTATTCAAGTTCTCTACATACTTCCCGAGGTAGTTGTTCAAAACCCAAGCCACCAGACCTTCCAACATTGTGCATGATGCTTTTTAACTACACTCTGCTTCCAGCTCTATAATACATCTAAAACAAATCCTAAATTATTACAGCATAAAGGTAAATAACCTTAACTGCAAAAACAATAACAAACATAATAAAATTACGTTGTAGTTTTAACTGTTTAATTGAATCACAAAAACTATAATCAATTGCGCAATTTACTTACTTATTCAAATCAAATTGTTTATGTTTTGCTTTGTATTCTTAAAAGAAAAACAGCGAAAAGAAAATTGGCACCGTACTACGAACGAAGAACATTTGATTGTTATGTCAGTCATGATGTCATTCATTATCAATCAATGACAGTGACAGTTCTAATAGGTTTTTTTTTTTTTATAATTGTTTTACGG
Organism: Anania hortulata; assembly: GCA_963576865.1. Classification (NCBI taxonomy): domain Eukaryota; kingdom Metazoa; phylum Arthropoda; class Insecta; order Lepidoptera; family Crambidae; genus Anania; species Anania hortulata. Next base: position 23,376,930 of record OY756391.1, on the reverse strand, counting down.
CTTCGGACTGAGTCCATAAGGCCAAATTCTTTAGTTTTATTTTTTCCCAAGTTTAATACGATTTTTGTCTTAACTTTTAGTTCAGCAGTATTTTGTTTTGTTTAAGGATTATTTAGTTTCATCACTTTCATCTTTTAAATTTTTTGAAATGTTGAAGAGATGTATTTATAGATATCTTCATAGGTATCTTTATTTTCAAGAAGAGATGGCAAGAGGCGGGGTATATTTTCTTCAGTTTTATAAATCTTCAGTAAGCCATCTATAAGTATGAATCTTTCTAAGTTAAAGGCAGGACAATGCAGAATTAAATGATCCAATGTAGCCACATCAGCTCCACAATGGTCACATTCTTCGGAAGACACAATATTATTTTTTTTAAGATGCGCTGGAAACTTGCCATGTCCCAGTCTTAATCTATTGATTGTTGTCACAAATTTTCTTGTTGGTGATCGTAATTTGAAATACCAAGGCTTCGATGGAATTGTTTTTTGTATTTGTGCAAACCATTTTCCTTTATGCTCTTTTGTGTAATCCCACTCATGATTCCAATGTTCATACATTCTGATTTTTAAAATTGCATCATAGTCGGTCATACATAGGTACAGGTGCTGATGTATATGGAGAATAATTGTTAATGGATGGATGTTGTATCTTCATAAGGCGGTCGACTATTTCATTACCAGTGATTCCTGTATGAGATGGAACCCACATAAACTCTATAACTTTGTCTTGGTGATTTTTAAAAAGATATTCTCTAATTTTTGTTATGAACAGGTTATTCTTGTAGGAAATGTGAGAGTTTTCTAGGCAAGCCAGTACACTCAATGAGTCGGTAACTATTAAAAAGGATCCAATGTTTTCTAATCTGCTAATATATTGCAGAGCGGCGTAAATAGCATATGCCTCGGCTGTGAATATTGATGTGTTCTTATCAAGATTAAAACAACGCCCAAACTTTGTTCCAGAGTCATAATAAGCTGCTTTTGTAGCTTCTTCAGATTTAGAGCCATCCGTATAGATTTTACGATATTTTGTCTTCTGATTATTTATAAAATACACAAAGTCTTCATTATTGTTTACCCTTTTTGTACAAATGACAGGCTTAGTTATCTGAATTTCTAGTGTACTAAGATCCCATTTCTCATTATGGTCGATGCATTTACAAACTTCATTTAACTCTTTGATGTGCTGGTTTTGTAAAAGATTGTTATGTTGGTATAGATTTTGGTACATTTTATTAGCTAAAACTTTAATGTAGAATTTCTCTGTTAAATATCTTAATCTAACTAAAATAGGGGAAATACCAGCTTCTATTTCGAGAGAATTTACGGGTGTCGAACAAATGGCTCCGGTTATAATTCTAAGACCTTTATTCTGCATTACTTCTAATTTTCGAAATAGAAGTTGGCTAATATATTTCCCATAGATTATTAGGCCGTAATCGTAGTGACTTCTTACAATTGCCTTAAAAATCATATTTAATAATTTGGGGTCCATGCCCCATGTTACTCCAGCTAAATGCCGCATTATATTAACAGTTTTTTGCATCTTATCTACAACTTTATTTACATGAGAATTATTTTTATTAAAAACTATTCCTAAAAACTTTTGCTCCCCTACTACGTCTATAGGTACATTGGAATATTTTACAGCAATATTTACAGAATTAAAATCATATTTCTTACTAAAAATCATGAAAGAACTTTTGTGGGGATTAATGTCTAATTTTAATTTAACTTTGTAATATAAAAAAAGCAAATCTAAGGCTTTGTTGAGTGTATACTCTGCTTGTGATAAATTTCTATTTACAGTATATAACACAATATCATCGGCATATTGTAAGATTGATAATTTACTAACAGATACATATCTATGTAACTCAGCAATGTACAGCAAGTAAATCAGAGGTGATAATGTTGCCCCCTGCATCACGCCTTTGTATGCTCTTTTGGGACCATACAAGGAGTGGTTGAACTTTATATAAACTAGACGTGCATAAAAGAAGTTATAAATCCATCTACAAAGTTTTCCAGGTACGTTATAACTGTGTAAAATTTCTACTAAAGTTGATAAATTTATATTGTCAAATGCACCACTAACATCTAAAAAAACACTTACTAATTGACTACTTTCATTGAAAGATTCCTGTATATCTCCGGCGAATTTCAAAAGACTATCAGTTGTACTTCGACCTTTGCGAAAACCAAATTGATCTGGAGGAATAATTAACCTCGATTCTACATATAATTCTAGCCTATTTTTGATCATGTTCTCAAATATTTTCCCGATGCACGAAGACAAAGAAATAGGCCTATAAGATTCAGCAAGTTTTGGTTCTTTATCTGGCTTTAAAATTGGCACAACAGCAATCGACTTCCATGAGCTCGGTATTAAATTAGCTTCCCATAAATTATTAAATATTTTAAGTAATATTTGTTTGGCTGACAGATGTAATCGTTTTATTAAAATGTACGGAATGTCATCAAGTCCAGGAGTGGTATCTTTCTTATTGTTTAGTGACAAATTAAATTCTTCTAAAGAAAATGTTATATTAAGGTGTGCGTTAAGTTCGTTGTATTCAAAAAAAATATCGAGATGGTCGGAGTCATCAGAAGGACTATCCGAAGCAACCTTGTTTAAAATATTTTCAATAAAATCATCATTTTCCGTTGATATGGGAGACGGTCGTTTTCGATTAAAAACTCTAATGAAATTCCAGATTTTCCAGTAGTACGATCAAGACTCGAACAAAGACTTTTCCAACACAAAGATTTTTGCTGCTTGATTGTCAACTTTTTATTAGCATCCAATTTTTTATATAAAAGATAGTTATCAATAGTAGGATAACGCCGGTACATTTGAAGCGCTAGTTTACTTTCCTTAACAACATTTGAACAACAGTCGTTCCACCATGGTACTGGCTTATGTCTTTTATTATTACTGTTGACCTTATGAATCGGGATGAACTCCTTTTTTAAATCATTAAGTAAATCACAAAATTGTTCGTAAGCTTTGAGCGGGTCGATTTCAGTTAATACATGATTGAAAAAGTCTTCAGATGTAACGGTATATCCTAACCAATCAGCTTTATTATATACAAACTTTTCATAACTTTGATGCGAGTATTCAAAAATTTCATAAGCAATATCCAAATTAAGTACAGTAGGAAAGTGATAGCTACCTAATGTGTCGTCAGAGTACACATACCATTCCGCCGATGACGCTAAACTAGGTGAAATAAAAGCAATGTCAATTGCTGAGGCCATATGATTTGGACGAGAGAGAGTTGTAGGTTCTCCATTATTCAGCGTACATAGATTTAATTCGTCAAGCATATTATATATTTGAATACCTCTGGGTTTATTGTTCAAAGAACCAAATGCAGTGTGATGGGCATTAAAGTCACCCATAACTAATAACGGAGACGATAATGAACTAATTATATTTTTCAAAGTATTAATGGGAAAACGACCGCTTCTTGGAGGGCAGTATGATCCCATGATGGTTAGTGTATTATTACCTATCGTTTTAACGTTAATTGCTATTGTTTGTATTTTATCCGTGCTGCTAGTGGTGACTTCAGTGCATTTTATATTAAATTTACAAAGTATGGCAACACCGCCGTAGCCATTGTCGTACGAAAAACTTTATAACCTCTAATAATACTATCTGATGGTTTTAGCCAAGTTTCATTAAGTATACAAATATCAACATTTAAATTTTCTAATAGTTGTGTTAAAAATAACAATTTTTGTTTAAGACTCTGTATGTTATGTTGCAGGATGACTAACTTTTTATCCATTCTGAGAACAAGAAATTTTTTTGATAAACATTTCCTTTATTGTTGTTGAGTTAACAGGCAACTCATTTGTTTTGTTAGAAAAACTAAGTAAAGTGTCAATTATAGCTTTTAGTACTTTTTCATTATTGATTATATCGAATAAGACGTCTTTGTTTTCTTTAACTTTTTTGTTAGGTAACTGTGTTTGGGAAGAGCTAGCTGCTTTTGCATAGGATTTATTCAATGTTGGGAAAAAAGATCCTAGTGTTTGCTTGTTCATTATTTTCGATTTGTTTTCTATAATTTTTTGCTGTTTTACTGGGCAAATCCTAGCGACAGCAACATGCTCTCCCTTACAATTAACACATAAAGGCTTATTCTTATTCGGACATTCTTTATACGAGTGAGACTCTGAACAAATTGAACAAACTAAATTCCTTTTACAGAATTTTGTAGTATGACCAAAACCCAAACATTTGTAGCACTGCAATACTGGTTTTATGTACTGTTCCACTGGCAGAATGCAAAGACCATAACTCACGTGATCGGGAAGTACATTGCCTGCAAATGTGATCGAGACTGTCTGTAGCAGGGTAACACCTTCAGGAGTTCTCTTGGTAAATCTCCGGACTGCCAATATTTCCTGTGAACTGATGAGTTTATCAAAAAGATGTTTGTTACTCAAATCAGTTGGAATAAATTTCACAACTCCTGTGCGTTCGGAATTAGATGCTGGAATGTAAGCCTTTATTTCATGAGAATTTAGAAATGTTGAATTCGACAAGAGTGAATTAGCATTTTTGGGGTTGTCAAAATACACAGCATACCGCAATGCATTGATTCTTTTTATCTCTTTTACACCTTTGTTGTATCGGCTAAAAATTGTGTTTAAATATATTGGGTCCTTGTTACCAAACTTTATGCTGTCGTTAATACTTTGAATGTATACTGGAAAGACAGTGCCAGGTGAGCCTTCAGGATAGTTCCGGATGTGGTTTTTCTTAAAGTATGGAGCATATTTGTTGTCCTCCTCTTCATCAGAAAAGTCATTTAATGGGCCAGTCGCCTTGCGTTTCTTTTTGTGATTTGTAAATCCATCACTTTCCGTACTCATGTCTAAGCCTTTGAAACGAAATTAACTAGTGAAAATGCCCAATTGGAATAAAATAAAATAAGAGACCAAAAAAATGAACTTCCCGCCTCGAAAGTTCCCGCCCTTTTTCTTCTAATAGGTTCTCAGTGAAATGACACTTTCATTCATTCACTTTCAAGAAGGGAAAGGCAGGCAATGGAAATTTTCAGGACAAATGGGTATGATGGATGACTCATGGATGTCAACCTTCCTTTTGACATTACTTGACCTTGCCCCTACCCTCGCTTTCGGTATTGGACGATCTTTCCATCCACTTCCTGAACATGAAGCATAGAGTAGACGGTCTAAGCAATGTCAAGAGGAGGCCAGACTCCATTTGTCAGACCCATAAACAGAGATCGATATTGATAGAGCTTTCCCCCACTCTGCTTTCATTGAAGTCAACCGCCCGCTGCTATTGGATGGAAGATCCTTTCGTCCACTCTCGTCAGCCCACCAGCTAGACCCCACCCCTGTTCTTTTAAGCAAACCATTCTGAAATTGGCCATACTTAATCGATATTATAGTGTTTTCAGTCTTGGTCAGAGCTTATATTCACTTACAGCTACACCACTCGATTTCAGTAAGCTAAAATCGATGTACGCTCAATTTGGAACAAGAAGTAAAAGAGCTGACGAATGCGATACCATAATCAAGATTTTGCTGTACCATTGCCTTTCCCTTTGTGAATAAATATTAAAGCCGGTGACAGATGGCGACGTACGCGGCTGCGGACTCGTCTTGACATTGTAAGGTCAAACGCTGCCATTGGTCTATCCTTGGACTGGCGGAAGTTGACTAAAGAATAGACCAATGGCAGCGCTTGACCTCACAATGTCAAGACGAGTCTGCAGCCGCGTACGTCGCAGTTTGTCACCAGGTTTACTATACGAATGCGATTGTAAAAGATTTTTTTGTTTCTTTTTTTTGTTTATCTTATACTTATAAATAATTTTAGAATAAAAAAATTGCCTGAAATTAAAATGGGTAAAATGAAAGGGTGAAAGGTAAGAGGCCAATTCACCACTCGCTGATAAGTTCTAGATCAGCAAGTGGTGAAACTGGCCCTAAGTATTTTAATTACAATATTTATTTTTTAATCTGAGTTATACACTTAAGCTGGTAACAAACTGCGGCGGACGCAGCTCCGGACTCGTCTTGACATTGTGTATCAAACGAAATACCAAAGTTTTTTATGCTAGGAAATTTGTTGGCGTTGTGTTGTCATCGCGAAAAACGGACGAAGAAGAACCCTCGCGATTGTCTATGTAAGGTACTTTACAACTCCAGCCGCTCCTTAAAGGATAGGGCTGGCGCGATGGCGGAAGTTTACTGAAGGATAGACCAATGGCAGCGCTTGACAGTTTAAGTTTACCATGCCCATTGCCTACATAAAATTTTGGTCTTGCCCCGCCACTGGGTAGGGGTGAGGTCAAGTAATGTCAAGAGGAGGCTGACATCCGTGTGTCTTCTCACCTACCGTTAAGTGATGTAATTGGAAGAAGAAAACGGGTTTTGTATCTGGCAGCACTTTTTCGTTTCATTTCACGTAAATTATTCCAGATTTTTGTAAGTCCTTAACTGAGTTGACAGATGGTTTTGTGAATCAGAACGTATTCTTACATCAATGAGTTGAATGTCCGGATTTTTTTATTTTTAACTTGTGATATTTAAAAGAATTAGTATCAATATGCCGGCAGCACGAGTTATCAAACGATTATGTATTCGACCGTTGATCAGTTACCGTTCATGTTGCCACAAAAACCCATCGAACTTACAAGTACGACACAGTGCTACAATAGTGTATTCAAAGTCTAAAGTATTTGTCCCAATAGCAATGAATATTCGTAAATTAGGCCTAGGACCTACATCTAAGGACTTCGAGGAACCAACACAACTAACAGGGCCCTTGACAAAAGTTCACGCCACTGAACTTGTACTGCATTTAAAAGACGAGGAAAGAAAAGTGTTATTTGCCGCATTACAAGAATATGAATCAAATAGAATCAAAGAAGAATTTGAAGGCAGGTTGTCTTATTCATAGTTTCTTCAAATTTTCGGGTATATGCTTATTGAACATTGTGTTTGTAGATAAACTTGCTGGTCTTCGATGGAGAAGTAAGCTCGGTAGACCTAGCAAAGGCCCCACCTTGGGCGATGTCGACCCGACGGGATCGTACTGCCCTGTGCCTGAAGACTGGTTGAAGAAAAAGTATGGTAAGTTCAAATCAAGTATCAAAAAAGTTCTACCTGATATGGAGTGTTATTTAGTGTAAGACAAAGAGCCTTAAAGCACTTTGTCCCGTATATCTTTTGCACTGTTATCACAGGCGCATGCTTAATAATGATATCTTGTGAAGGACAATGACTGTATTCTAGTATGTGTGTAGAAATACTTAATTAATTTGTGTGTAACTTCAAGCTTTACAAATTATGTTTTTCAGCTTCCACTGTACCAAAACCCAGCACCAAGGAACTACTTCACTGTAAGTTTCTAGCTAGTTTATGTGTGAAATTGTATTTTTAGAGTTACGAAAACAAGATTTAAATGTATTTATTTTACTTTACAGTGTCTTTGTCAAACTCTATACCATTCATTGGCTTTGGATTTTTGGATAACTTCATAATGATAATTGCTGTAAGTAGTATAACGAATTTAACATAATTTTGTAGAAATACACTATACATTTATATGCTATGAGTCATACATAGTCTTCACTTTACCATTATGACTCACCATAATCTTAAGTTCTGATTTAAGATTATGATTAGTCATAATGCTAATGTGTTGACTATTTATAGTACACACATACATAATTATGTATACTATTAATTGGAGAAAAGATATTCTTAATGTAAAATGTATAACAATAATTTCTACAATGTACGATACTTAATCGACTCCACCATATCAAGAGGTTTAATTATTTTAGTCTTGTTTTACTTTAAGCGATTGACCTCATTTTGTAGTTGGAGTTTAATTGACCATGATCTGGTCAGACTGGTTGACAAACTATTAAAGACTAACCTCCAACTAAACTAGTTGATGCTTCTGCTTCAGACAGAAATAAGGTTTTGTTATTTTTGTTGACCCATACAGGGTGACAGCATAGAGAGTAGCATGAGCGCGTACATCACGCTGTCGACGATGGCGGCGGCGGCGCTGGGCAACACGTTCAGCGACGTGATCGGCATCGGCTCCTCGCACTACGTGGAGCGCGGCGCCGCCATGCTGGGGCTCGGCGCGCCCGCGCTGTCGCCCGTGCAGCTCGACATGCCCATCACCAGGCGCTGCACCAACATGGTGAGTGAAGTGACACGTTATACTGAGACTCTTTGTATTTTAGGCCATTGCCAGGACATGTCATGGAACTAACATGATATGCCCCAATCACTAAATAATGTCGTCGTCGAATCCAATTCGGCTGGGCAGCGTTCGGAAAACTACGCAACGACTTGTCGTCCAAAATACCTCAGTGCCTAAACACGAAAGTCTAACCAGTTTGTGTTACCAGTGATGACATATGGAACTGAAACGTGGCCTCATAAGAAAGCTCAAGGTCATACAGCGTGCTATGGAAAGGGCTATGCTCGGTGTTTCTGATGCAAGATGCAAGATCGAATTAGGAATGAGGAGATTCGTAAACGAACAAAAGTCGCTGACATAGCCCAATGTATTAGCAAGCTGAAGTGGCAGTGGGCGGGGCACATAACACGTAAAACTGACGGCCGATGGGGCAGAAAGGTTCTAGAATGGAGGCCACGTACCGGCAAGCGCAGCGTAAGACGTCCACCTACAAGGTGGACCCATATTTTGTCTTTTGTCAATCAAACAAAAAATGACGAAGATAAAGCGCATCAAAGTGAGCACGTGACGTCACGCCTTGCTAAAAAGTGTCGCAAAGCGTGACGTTAGAACTTTAACGGGCTATATCTTCATCATTTTTTGTTTGATTGAGAAAAAGAAGAAAAAATATGTGTCCAATATTTTCTGTTAATCTAATTGACGAACTAATTCGATTTTTTTAGGAAACTAGCCCATTATGATGATGGATAAGGGCCTGAAGTGTCATACACTTCAGGCCCAAACGATATGTCACGCTATATATCAATAGATCTGTTTGTACGAATACCGTTGTAGCACCTGACTTACTGATGAGGGGCAAGTCACATACCGCGCCTCTTAGGTTAGCATGGAGTCAGAACTTACGCTAATTGAAAATAACAATCATTTATTTTATTCATACAGGGCAGAGTGATAGGCATCACAATAGGCTGCTTCCTGGGTATGACGCCGCTCCTGTTCAAGGACGACGAGAAGAAGACGGAGTCTAGTAAGTCAGATAAACCTGAATCAAAGTGAATCTCTTCTTCCCGGTCTTCCATACATTATTTCAGATTTAGCAAAGTATTTTTCACTATTCAAACTCTAACATAATAATCTGTATTATAACTAATTGTAAATAATATGTTAATTTGAGGATTCTGAAGTCACTGGTGTCTACTTTCACCTATCAGTTATTGTTGTGCACAATGTGCGTGTAGTACTTATTATTGTCTATGAGTTAAGTTTAACGAATTATACTAAATCTAACTAAGCGTAAACTACAAAAACTCATGTTAACATAAGTGAAATCTTTTATTCCTTATACATATATTTTTAGAATAATAATTATAATATTGAAAATGTAATAATTGTGATAAATATTGTGGTTGAATTAACTCTTAGCAGGAACTAACAAGTTATGTGACCTGTATTTACTGCTATCGTATTAAAAAAAAACGTAACTACTTGAACTCTTAATGATATACTATTTTGATAAATAAATAAATCAATATAAGCATACCAACTTTAATGGTTTCGTAGTTGTCTCCCGGCTAGAGTTGTAAAGTGTCCGTCACGTTTTAAATGTCTGACCAATATATCCGAGCCAATTTGTCATTTTCTCAATGTGACCGGAAATTTTGGACATTTATTGTCACTAACCTTACATTCAATTTTATTGACAAACTATGGAAAAAAAAACATTTGGTCACAAATAAGTGCATTATTATAAAAGAGACAGGCTTTAGTTATGTTTAGTCATGATCTATAAAGAAATGAAATTTCTTAAATCTTTCTGCAAAAACAAGCTAAAAAGTGTCGTGTCGTTACGCGCGATTTAGTTCGATCCAGATCCAATTACATGTTCTATTGTATGTTTTTATTGTCAATAACTTAACATTTAAGACTTATGTGACCATCGTGACAATAAATGTCCAATGTGACCAAGCATTTATCATAAATGACGGACGCTTATAGCATATGACCGTCAATTTACAACTCTACTCCCGGCACATGGACGCAAATTTAAATAGTTTGTTTTCTAGACAGTCCCGATCGTAAATCAAACCCGAAACTGTTCTAGGTAAAACACGGAACAGTTAGGTCGGTCAAACAGTTCCAATAAAATTAATTGATTTGTGCTAGCATGCATTAAAAAGGGCTGCTCCTCTAAAATGTGATAATTTTAGTATGTTTATAATCTAACTTGCCAATGGCAGCTCTCTTGTAGCATCGCACTAAAATATAGAACACAAGCACTAATATAATATTGTAGATACTATAGGCCAATTATTGAAACGACGCTCAAAGTTAAGGATCCATTATTAAAATAGTTTATGGTTCTAAACTGTGGTCACAAACACTACAGTTAAGAACCATAAATTGTGATTGGTTAATGGGCCGGGCTTAAAGCATGATTAAGGCAAAGTCAATAGCAAACACAACGTCATTTTTAACGTAAAATGTGGCCATAGCATAATATGCTATTATTGTGTTGCTTTCCTGTCGAAAATCCTACTACGATCAAGTTGACGTAATGTCGTAATAACGGTTAATAACGGAGACTTAACTTCGAGTAGCTTTTTAAGAAAGGTATTTTAATGCGTACACTTTCTTATTAGTAGAGAAATCAATTAAACAATTCCCTTTATAGATAATATTGATTGTTGTTTTGATGTTATTTTATGAATTTTATCGTACATCACGTAATCACTAACTTTTTTACTAAATAAATATAAAAGTTTTTGTTAATTGTATTAGACCTCAGCATGTTATGTATTCAAATGGGTTTGACTGTCAATATGTCGTATTAAATGTTGTAGTATTAGCATTTAATTTTATAAAAGCACAACAGGTGACTCTAGTCAATGTCAGTGAAAAGGTACATTTTAGTACAAACTACATTTGCAGAATCTTAGAAACAATGTTCCTAAGTTTGGAGTTTTTTATAGTAACAATTATCAGTTGGGTTTATGGACATCTGTCTATTTCGAAATATAGATGAATTTATACAACTGGCGGTTGATTTTTGCATTTGTTATTTGCGCACGGAATGTTTTTTTTATCGATAATTTTATTGCACTAAAAGAAATACAGGGTTACATTTCATGGTAGTGCAAAATTTTAAAAATAAGGTCTATCGAACAATATAAAAATACTAATTTATCGTAATTAATTTCAGTCGTACTTCTGGAGTAAAAAATACTTTAAAATTTCCGAAAAAAAAAAGAAAACGCGCGATGCGCCGTGAAAATGAAAAAAAGAGTTTGTTTTTTACGTAGATCGGTTAGTTACTGTTTCTGAGTGGTCCCTGAAAATGGCACTACCGTGAAATGTAACCCTGTATAGGTACAATGTGTAATAAAATTTAAAAGGGTTAAAAATAATTGCACAAATAGAACAACTTCCTAGGCAACAATATCGAAATTACATTAAATATGTTCTATATTGTTGTATTTGACCAGCAGTGACTGCTCCATAAGTTTTATTAGTTTGTTACACGTTGTAATGTACCCTTATCTAGTTAAACACGCTCATTGTTGTTGTCAAGTTACCTGCGCAAAACAAATTGTAATACTAGCCGTGGAACAAAGAGAGAATGTATGATTTTAATGGCACGCCTATTTACGATTGTTGATTTAATGTAATGTTTGTGTTTTATTTTATTTTTATGACTAGAACTATTATATTTTAGAATCGATGCAATACTGTGTTTTATTTGTAAAGATCTGTTACAAAGAGAAAAACAGGACGCAAGAACAGTACCGTGAGTTAACGAACCCGCGGGACGAGGAGGGGACTTACGGACCCTAGACTAGAAATGTCATTTTGTTTGACTAAAACCCCGCCATTTTTTTGTCTGACTGTATTGTTTTAGTATGGGCGAGAGTTGATGACAGGACTTTATTTCATATTAAGTGTAAGTGAAAAATCATTAACTAGTTACGGGGAAAGATCTTGGGTATGTGCTCGATGATATGGTGTCACTGCGGCTAAATACGCAGCACTGTTTCGTGTGGACAGGTCTTAATGCATAAGAACGTGGGAGTTCGCAAATTACCCGATAGAGGCGCTGTTGTACACGAGTGTAACAAGAACGTCCAACAGCTATATTTCAGGATGTGGTTTTGTGATCATGAAACAAATGAACTAAGAAATAGGTAATTGGCACATATTTTTAATCCTTCCATAATAAATGTATCAGTTGATCCGGCTGTTTAAAGGGGTCCATATTGACGTGATAACGTCTTTAAAATCGTTTTAGTCGGGTGACATGTTCAGAAACTTGTGTCACACCAAAACCTCACGAGCGCGATCGCAGGTATAACGAGAGAGAGACGGACCGATCTCCCGTCTCATCTCGAGCGCTGCTAGTCATTCCGTGAAACTTGTCACGCGGAATCCTCACGAGCGGAGGCTGGCATAGCGTTCGAGTGAGTGGACCGATCTTCCGTCTCTCTCACTCTAGCGGTATACAAACGAATGGAGATTTTCTCGTGCGGTTAAGTTTTCGTTGAATGTTTAACAGTGAAACAAAATAAATAAATAATATAATATAATTATAATTATATTCATATAATGTATGAAGAAAAATGTATATCATAGTCGAATAAGTAAACTTGTCATTTTACACCCGAAATTTATCATCAAAAGTGTGAATAAAACGATAGATGTAATTTAAAATTTGAAAAAATTGTTATCTTCATTAATTCCTTACTTCCCAAAAACTTATATCACCAATAAGACGTTATCACGTAAACATCTCGATCGTAAACCTACTTTACAAACAACCAATTTTTTTTAAATTTATTATTTATTTATTTATTTTATTTTATTCGGAACACCAACAGCATTGATACAATCTATGAGTACACTTTTACTTTTTGATACACTTGTTTAATCATGGGCACAACAACTATATTCTGAAACATGGCTGGGCGTTTTTTTAAATGTATATACTAAACGTTGATACCGTTTAGGAGCTACAATTCCACAGACAGTCCAAGGTGTTAAACTAATAACACCTCTATTTTTTATATTTTTGGGAGTTAAAAGTGATAAATAAAACATGCATTTCGTCATAAATAGTACCGCTTTAATTTAATCACATTGTCGACACGAAATGCGCTTGCGCAGCTGCGCGCGAGTACGCGCAGCAGTAGAGAACCAGAATAATCATTTATGAAATTAAAAAAATAAAAATGATAACTATTTTATTACACACCTCACCTACATCGATATTGCTATACCACTCTAATGTAAATTTGTTTAAAACTATCTCAGACATTCCAGATCAGTTTACAAAACATCGTTATAAATAGTAAAATAAATTTAAAATAAATGTCTTAAATCGTAGTTGCACGAAACAAGAGTACTTATATTGTCTTTTATGCAGTATATTTCACTACAGGTACAGGTTTACAAAAGGTCAAAGTTTAGCTTAATTTTAAGGTTCATAACGTCATACTATAAGTAAGATAGGATAGTGGTGCCCCATAATCCATAATATTATGCGGTGAGACTAGATAAATTACATAATTTTATGACTATCTACCGCGGCGTGATAGATTATACAAAAGTTTTAGCCAAATGTTAGAAATGGCCGCTTATCTAATATTCGAATACCAACGCTTGTTCTGTAACGATACCGGTATCTATGTTACGGTGGCCCTATTTATCACATGTTTGTGTCTCGATGTAGCAGCTCGCGGAGGGATCTCCATCGGTTGTTCAGCCATACACCTTGGCCTATTTTGATCAATAATCAGTTTGAATAACTGGGTCGATACCGGATAAGCTCAACGTTAATATTAGTTTACGTGGCAAAATTGAAATATTTTTTAGAAAAACGGCATATTTAATTAAACTGCCAGCGGATACTGGGATTTGGACCAAGTGAAGCGCGGCCACGGACGCACCGCGACCTCGACAACGAAGCAGCAGAGGCGTGATAGAGCTGACAATGTGCGTCGTGCGCCCGCGGCCGGCGGCGTACTGCCCGCAGCCTGCCGCCGGGTTGAGTGACTCAACTTCAGTCACGCGGTTTATTTTACTATATGTCGAAATAAAAGACCATTGACAATGCAGCAGCTGTACCAGCCCAGCTCTAAGGTAGGTTGGCGACAGAAAAGAGGCAACAAAATCCAAACGGCGGTTCTGGTCGGTAACTATTTTGATAGACGTTCTGAAACTGATTTTAAAGCCGCCAGACCGAAGCTGAATGTTGACACCTCCATAAAGTGGTTGCTGTATCTAACGCCAACCAGAGATTCACACTTTTGTCATTCGTAACTACAGCCGGGCATGGCTATATTGACCAATAGGCTAGTTTCCTGGGTCAAAGAAATATTATTCTATTTAGTCCGTCAGTTAGATCATCAAAAAATATTGGACCCATATTTTGTCTTTTGTCAAACAAAAAATGACGAAGATAAAGCGCATCAAATTTGGGAATGACGTCACGCCTTGCTAAAAAGTGTCGCAAGGCGTGACGTTACGCAGAACTTTAACGGGCTATATCTTCGTAATTTTTTGTTTGATTGAGAAAAGAAAAAAATACGTGTCCAATATTTTCTGTTAATCCAACTGACGGACTAATTAGATTTTTTTAGGAAACTAGCCCATTGGATGGTGGTTACGAATATGTCAGTGGCATATCGTCGATTGCACTACATTTTAATTTCAGTTAGTTCTAAAAACCATGACCAAGCCTCCGGCGACAGTCTGCAGAAACTTGACGAGTATTCGCACGCACTTACGCTAAGTACTTCGTACGAGTAAATACAAATTTAAAAATGTCGAGTCCGGGCGCGGATCTCAACGGACACTATGCAATAATACAAAAATGAAATATTTACAAACGGGTTATTACAATTATTTATACGTACTTGTGTTAAGTAACAATGAGATCTTTACTTTTTATATTTGTAACTTTGTATGCTGCGGCGTGCGACCGATTACATGTATTTAAAACGTGTTCGATGTCGGATACAACTAAATGTAGGAGAATGCCTTTGAGAAGAAGACGACGTACTCTGTTGTCCTCTTACGTAAGTAGATCTTATATCTTTATGGCTATTGGCGTTCGATTATTTTCTATACAGTACCAATTAAATAAATATAACTAGGTATAAAATCCGACACTACAACGCACGGCTTAAGTGACCAATCACGCGGCCAACTGAAAAAAAGATAGGTCGCACGAAACACACAAACTAACGCTAAGTCTTAAGTATATCACATTGTACTTCACGAACTAATTACATAAATGTTGTTCTCCTTTTGATATCAAATTCACAACCTCGCAGTCGTGGCTCTGCACAAACAAAACTATATTCACGCATGCCAGCAACAGTATTATATGTAGAAACGCAAGCTCTCGCGATGCATATCGCATCGCGTTGTGCATACTTACGATATTATAAACTAATTAAAGACACTGAAGTAATTTGTTTTAACAGCGTTCGAAATATTCGAAAATCACATGACAAAGCTACCTATAGGGCCGGTACACGCCACAACGACGCGACGTCCATTGACGTCGCTTATTGCGTTGCGAGTTGCGACGTCGCACCGCTTGGACGTGTGCCGGATCTAAAGGCATAATCGGCTACATACATCCGTACGTACTTCGTAATTGTCTTAAGTTAAAAAATACCATCGAGTATCACGGTTTAACGGCCTGCCGAAAAACAAACAATATAATACAAGATTGCGAAACTTCGCTAGGAAATGATTCGTAACATAAACTTTAATTATATAAATTGACAATAAATCTAGTATTTACAGTTAGTTAGCCACGCACCGCACCGCACCGCACCGTACCGCACGCTTGAATTGACATTATTCCTACATGCAAGTGGACTCTCGAGCGCGAGCGATGTAGCGCCGATTTGCGTTTGTTAACTCTCCGCGGCGGGAACGAAATTTCGGTCGCATACACACCAAACGTATCCTCAGCCGCCTGAAACAACTTTATGCAGTTTTCATACCTACTTTTTGTTTACACCTAACCAACAATACGCCATTAGTTCCTAACTCCGTCCGATTTTTGTACGACGCCACTATGTGACGCAACTGACCTACGATTCTGATCCGTATTAGCAGATAGGAAATTGTCGACCGAAAAACCACGTGACACTAGAATTAAACATTAGTGTCACATGGATAAAGTAAAGGGAGAACATACACAAGAAGACTATAATTCATATTAAAGGCTGATTGTACGCGACCGCGTATTGTTAGCGAACGAACAAAGGAGTGTGACTTAACGTCCACCTTAGTGCTCACAGTCGGCGACTGACAATACATTTAGTGTAGTGCCGGCCCTAATGTATAGACATGTGCCGTTCCCGGGAACATATCTAACAGCGTACATAATATTACAATAGAGATATTTACAATAGGCCCTCTGCACATCATTCACACATAGACACTGCACACTGCCGTACAGGTTATCACAGACGGGGACGAAGATTCTCAAAGAACGCGGCTGCGACTCGCGACGCGCTGCGCACGCGCCGGGGCCGAGGTCCCTGCGTGCTGCTCGTGCATCGTGTGGCTCGATCGGATTAATTTACGGTCAGGCCTAGCGTTACTCGACCGATATAACAACTCATATAAAAACCCTTTAGGTCATAATAATAAAAGTTAGATTATCTACTGCTGATAGTGTCTTGTATCTGGTAGCACGTATGAAACTGATTATCTTAGCTCGTTTACAATGCTTTTCGCCTAATATAAGCTAAATGGTGCGAAAAATAGTAATAGTAAATTTTTTATCAAAAATAAGAGGATCTAACTAAAAATAATATTAAAACTAAAAACTTATTTATTTTAAACAGCCTTTTGCTCCCTACGAACAAAAAAAACCCTGAGGGAGTAATAGCAACGCTGAGCTGAGCGCCAAATAAATACATTTTTCAGTATTTACATGAGTAGATCTAGAGTATTTGGTTACAGATTTTAATAAAGATAGAAATAAAGCCTTTTGGTGTTTTGTTCTTTTTATCTGTTTGATCTAGTCTATGCAGCAACTGGTAATTGCTAGACCCTTGCTAGAATTCCACACAGCTCATTGTAACAAGACGCGCGCACGTCACCGGGCACTGAGTGGGACACGGACGACACGGTGTAGCATTAACAAGGCTAAACTTTGCGCAAACCTACGGAAAAGGTCTTATTATAATAATCGCGAATTATCTTAAAACGTCGTTTCGTGAGAGGCAACCGCGAACGAGTAGCAACATGCATAAGTGACCTATTGTATCGTCATATTTCCATTGTAATATATCATTATCATTTGTCAATATAAAATAAAAGCAAGTGATAAATTAATAATCAATAATGCATCATCGAAATTCAATCTGCACCTGGTCAAATTACCCGGTATGGTGAGTTTTTTAACGTAAGGATTTTACTGTTCATATAGAATAACTTACTCTCGGGGACCATTATTGAAATAACAATAATAAAAAATGCTTGCTCGTGTTTATATTTTTTTCAAATTGTACGTTTGAAGTTGAATAAATTCGCCTGGACCTATAATACAGATTTTTATAAAATCTACAATAGGCACCGGCTTATACAGTGCTAATTAGTAGCATACTATTTTTCCAGTAGTTACCTTAATGGATAACTGATCTGTTAGAGGAATAAATAAACGTTTGTATTACACTTCCTTGCGGGATTGTCATGAAGTTAATATATTTGGGCAACAGAAGAATCCCCTCATAAAATATTCTTATGAAAAAAAAAACCGTTTCTTTATTGTCGTTCAGTCCGTTCAAGATCTAAAATGTCTATGCATCTGCAAGACCACCAGTTACGAGTTCAGCCACAGGAGCAAATTATACTAGCCAGCGATAGTCACGCTCGCTCTCGTAAAGAGTAAACGAGATAACAATATGAAACAAAAACATTCGCGACCTATTATTTGTACTACACCGGTTTACAGGGTGAAATTATTATTAGTCGACAAGCTTTTAGAAAGGGTTCTATGACTATTAAGAACTTTTAAGGGATAAAATGAAAAAAAAAAAGTTTATAGACTGATTTCGATTTCACCAGAGTTATTAGTACAGTACAGTCTATGCCCGCCGTAGCAATCTAAAAACGACGTGTCAATTATACGATAATTAAGTATACAAATAAATAACACGTATACTTTTGTTGGTAATAACGTCGGCTCAATCAGCTACACTAGGTAGGCGAGTAAAAAAACTACACCATATTCAAATATCCGTATATTTATGAAGCTGGCAGCTCAAAAGTGTAGAAACTTTCTATCACTGTCCAGGTAATAGCCGTGGAACCTAAGGGTTCAGGGTGGAACAGCCTCTGAACGCCGCCACCAAGCAGCAGATTGCAGTATCCAGACATTGCCGCATAACAGTGCCACTACTTAACAGCTGCTTCCTGCTTCAGGTGGCGACGTCAAGGCAGTCGCGAGTGGCCCTCACGTACGTAAGAGAGTCTATATGTAAGCCACCGTACAGACTGACAATAAAAAGTATGACGACGGACTTCTCGGACTTATTTACTTCAGGACCTTAGTTTTATTATTATTATTAAGGTACCCGCTATCACAGGGTTTTACGACTGCTACGTTTTTGTAAAATTTTACAACATGACTATATGACATGAAATTCAATCATCAATAACGACAGCTCCCTAGTTCGCTTTAGAAAAGCATTAACAGCGATCAAGTTCGCAACGCTCGAGCCTAGACTACGAGTCCAGAAATGCTGCGGGAGGGTTACTACGGGACGCTCACAGCGTGGTGTGAAATCTTGTCCGATCTAAAAGAGCAGTAAATAAAATACAATAGCTTTCACTAACGGAGTCAGCACTGATCCTTTTCGTTTTCCACAAAGTTGCAACCGATAAATTGTTAATAATGGCTAGTTTTTTTTTTAAATTTAGACTTAAAAATGCTATTGAACTCGAGCATTAGAATTAGAAATTCAGATCGGACAAGGATATTTTACACCATTTACATATAACTAACTACCCTACATACGGAAAAAAACAATTCTATGCGCGTCGATCGCTTTCAACGTAACGCGTTAAGTGGCAAGTTTGGCGGGGAGTGCGGCTGAGCGCGGCGGGCGGCTAGGCGCGGGCGGCTAGGCGGGCGGGGCGGAGTGGCTCGCGGGGGAGGGGGTGGGGGCGGGGGCGGAGGGCGCGGGCTCGGTGCGGTTGGCGAGCGCGGCGCGCGCGGCGGCGGGCGACACGCGGCGCCACTGCGCACGCGCACGCACCGCGTACGCGCCCTCCTCGAACCCGTACTGCAGCCCCAGGATGATGCTCAGCGCCGACGCGTCCTGCCCGTGGCAGCCCGAGTACCGGTACTGCGGCTTCTTGTCGAACCGGCACCCGCCCGACTGAGCACCTGCGACGATTCACTCCGTTCGTTATAGCTGTACATCGAGATATTTTCTAGCGGATCCCACGATAGTTCGTGAGAACCACCATAGGGTATCACCAAAAAAAAAACTATAGTTTGATACAAAAAAAAGACTGTAGGTACTTTAGACATCAGATCATCAATGTTTTGCAATTTTTTGAGTATGACCTGATATATAAGTACCATGACAGAAATTCTGTTCTTCTGACTAATACTCCCCAAGACTATTTATGATAAAATAACATCAGTATATACTTTTAAGAAGACCTAAGTAATGGACATAGTCCTAAAATGTAACAAGTTAAACATCTGTCGCAGAACCGATGAAAGGTAGAGTAAACAGGTTCTCAAGGATAGACCGCGCCTTGACAAACGTAGTGTAGGACGCCCCCCAGCTCGATGGACCGACGACCTTAGAAAGATGGCTGACAGTGGCAAAAAATAGCGAGGGATCGTGCTCTGTGGAGCTCTTTAGCGAAGGCCACGTCCAGCAGTGGACTGAAATAAGCTGACATAATGATGATACTTTTGATTTTAGACCACTTTTTACTGCTCGAATTTATTCTCCATGATGTTAGAACTCGTTACTGATTCATTTAGAATAATCTACCTACAGCACGCGATACAAAGCAGAGCAAAATCGTCTCGTCAAACGACAAAAACTAACCTATCGGCATGATGCAGTCGAGCGTCAGCGCGCACTGTATCCAGGGGCGCATGACCTCGGCGACGGCGGGCGTGTCGGCCAGCACGAGCCGCGACGCGTCCACCATTTGCACGAACAGGAAGTCGTCCTGGCGCGCGCGCAGGTAGTGGAACATGCGCGGGTGCGTGAGCGAGGTGACGGCGGCGCGGCGGGGCCAGGCCAGCAGCCCGCCCGCCGCGCCCCCCGGCCCCGCCGCCCCCGCCGCCCCCGCGCGCGCCCACAGCGCCGCCAGCGCCGCCGCGCCGCCCGCCCACACCAGCCCGCTCTCGCTGAACACCACGCCGCCGGCGCGGCTCAGCGCGTGCTGCCCATGAAGCACGATTAAAGCGTAACACACGCGACGCACAGAGAGCGTGCGCGGGACGGCGACGGGTCACGACGGGAGTACGGCGGGTCTATTAACGTACGTTCAAATGGGCGCCCACACACAGCCGGCGTGCGCGGCGAGCCGTCTCGCTCACGTCCGCTGTCTGTGGGCGCCCATTTAAACGTATGATATTATTAGACTCGCCGTACTACCGACCCGTCCCGTCGCCGTCCCGTGCACGATCTCTGTGTGTGTTACGCTTAAAAATCAAAAGTCAAAAATCATTTATTCAATTTAGAACAGAAAACTGCCACTTATGAACGTCAATAATAACATTATTGACCCATATGGGGCAGAACATGTCTCCTTATTTTTTGGGCCCTACTAGCGCTTCGAGACAAGACACAGACAATTTGGTAAGTGCTGAGAAGAAACACCGGAACAAACTCAGTCACCACTAGCTGCCACAAAAAAAAAAGAAAATACGTATACCTGTGCGTGCAGGGCAGTATTTAATTCCAGACATTTTTGACATTTAAATAGTCATTAACAGTATAATAACCCTTTTTCATTAAAATAACCTTAACATGCGATTTAAACTCAAACATGGGTAGTTCAACAATAGACTGTGATAATTTGTTAAAAAAGCGAATACATTTCCCCATGAACGAATTACTCACTTTATGCAGTCTGAAATTTGAAACAGCAAGTTTATCTTTATTGCGGGTTCTAAACGTCCGTAAGACGTAAAGAGGTCCGTCCTCCTCCTCTTGACATTGTGGGGACGAACGCTGCCATTGCACGATCCTTCCGTCCACTTCCGTTAGCCCGCCAGCCAGACCCCGCCCCCTTCTTGTTCCGAAACTGGCCATAATCGATTTGAGTACTTTCAAAGTTGGTCCGAGTTTATATTCGCCCACACCACTCGAGTTTCAGTAAACTGAAATCGATGTATGCACAATCCGGAACAAGAAACGAAGAGTCGACGGTCAAGCAATGTCAAGAGGAGGCCTGCTTCCATTTGTCAGACCCATTTATACTTACTTTACTATCTACATTTTACTTGCTTGGAAACAGACGGGACAATACGTTATTAACGAACCTTCTTTCCGAGGAATCTTCAAGAACGAAGAAATGGATAATAAATACTGTTACAAGTAAGTAGTGTAGTAACAATTGCCTTGATACGATAACAGAACATAATATGCGTATATTGGACAACATAACACACATTGCTTTGATCCTATGGTAAGTAGCCAAAGCACTTGTGTTATAGAAATCAGAAACAACGACGATACCACAACACCCAAACCCGAGACAATATAGAAAAGGTATTTTTCTACATTGACCGGCCGGAAATCGAACCAGGTACCTCAGCAATAGCGACACCAAGTCCGGTATGCGTCTCCGTCGTCCGCCTCTCGGCTATATACACACCCAGAATCGAATTAAATAGCTTACTTTATTTAAAAATCAGCAGCTTAAACTGAAATACGTATGAGTTTTTATGGGAAGTAATAAAAACATTGCAATAACTTTTAAACCTTGTACTACTGGGCGACAAATGTCTTGCAATACGTTATTGTCGCTAGACCTGTCGGGCGACCTTGCCCGATGTTGCCCATAGATTTAGCGTACGGTATTCTAAGTCTATGATGTTGCAATATTTCTGCCTCTATGTCTTTTTGGTCCGAAAGTTTTCCGAGGATGGCGGGCAACGTCGGCTGACATCGCAAGTGTCTCGCTAACTTCACATGTCACGAGACATTTATCCGCTAGTTTATTCGAGTTTAAACATTATAATATTTCATCATAGTACCATACTGATGAACCTATAAATAAACTCACAGGATAAATACATTCCAGTGAAACACGCACCGCATGATATAATTCAGGAAAAAGCATTATCAGTATTTATAGATAAAATGGTATCATTCTAATAAATAAAAAAGTTGTATGTTCGTTATCGGCATTGTTATCGGTATAAAGGAGGCCTTGACATAGACCTTTAAGTTTTGTTTGTGAGGCAACGTGTGAATGACGTGAGACGGACAAAGACGGTATCTGGCTGCTAATCTGAGCTCCCACCGCGCCAGTGATTACCACTTCCGAGAGATCGCCCTGACAACACGCTTTACTAATCACTACATTACGTTATGAGTCGACCGATCCGAGAATGAAAAGCCGAATAAATGAGTTGGAAATATAATATAGATTATGAAATTAAGGAAATACTGCAGCATTATTGTATAAAATCGTTGTTTTGGGCTTTATTGTGGATTATTCCTAAGCGAAAATAAACTTGAACTATTTGAATTATAGATTTGTTAAGGTTTTTAAATGTTTGCACTCAAGCCTTGGGACAGAATAATATTAGCCGCCGCGTTTATCTGCCGTTTGAGCTGAAATTTATGCGAGATTGACGTAGATTTATTGTGTTCACACATTTTAAAATGCAAACAGTTTTACTACTAATAGGCATGTGCTATTAAGCCTCGTGTGCGACACGTGCCGCTAGACATGTCGTCGTGCGGTGGCGGGCGACATAGAGCGACGTCTGCGGAAATCTTTTCACACGACCTTTGGGAAGAAAACGACAGAGAGGCAAAATGTCTGGCGTCATCGGGCAACCTCGCCCGACATGTATCGCGCAACCTTTGTCCCCCAGCGAATTATCATTTCACCGCTAAACTGGCCTCCCCCAAGGACTTCCAGATTGACCGATTGGAAGTGGCTTGTATTCAGCGAAAGAGAAACGAGTTTCGATTATCATCATGCCCGCAGTTTATGCAAGTCGGTGGGATAAAAAGTTACATCTGCTCCAGTGAGGTAAAAACTACCCCACTTAAATTAGTAATGAGCGATCTAATGCGTAGGTGCTGATATGGGCCAGAACAGTTCAGATATTATGTGTTCTAACCTGACGTAAACGTAAGCGAACGCTTGCTTCTTTAGTTTGGTACTATCCATCCATAACATTCCCTACAAAACTTTAAACTCGAAGAGAACCCACGCCGTGTGTAAACCGCTTTGGGATCTTCAAGTTTACACGCTAGCCAACAAACGACTAATGGTACGGTATGTCTGTGCGGTCTTTACTTCTTTAGTAATTAGAAACAATGTTAGTATATCTATGAAGGTAATTTTCAAGTGAATCTTATCAGTATAGGCAAAGCAATCCAACTGTGCAAACACTCATGATCAAATAGCCCGTTATCTACCTGAAGACCGTCCTCGATCGATGTACACTCAGGCTGGATTCGAGTTGTATAAGGGGAAACCATCGCATTTGAGAGATAGATGTCAAATCTAGGATATGTTTTTTCTTTTAGTGAATCCTACAAATTTTAAATAAAGAGTTTTTTAACAGACTTTAAATATGAGGAGGTTCACAATTCATCAGTATGTATTTTTGTGAGTATGTTACGCGATATTTTCACTAAATGAGATCTATATCTAGTCGTCATTGTACATGCTTTGCTTAGTTTAGGGCTAGCTAATTGGATTTAATTATGGGATGGTCAGGATATAATGGAGATATCACAAAAAGTGAATTGGTTAACTCGACGTATATGTGTCAAAGGGTACGCGGTAGCCTTAAGGGCGCACCTTGATTGGCCGCGAATAAAGCGAAGACACGGCGGGTCTTATTGACCCCAATTACAACGAGCTCGTAATTAAATCAGCGCGAGGCCGCCAAACTTTCTGTGATGTACTTAGCACACAATGCCTTGTTTGTGCACACACCCAGCATAATATTTAATGGGAAAAGGCATTTCGACCCACAAACATTATCCTTATAGTGATCAGTAGCCACTTTTTATATTTAATTGAAGTTACAAGTGAAAACATGCAACTGCAATGATTAAAATTTGCTATCGGTGTCGGAAACTTTTAATAAACCTTGACAACTTTAGATTTACATAAAAAAACATTTTGGAGAAGATATTATTTATTAGACTACTACCGGATTAGGTAAATAGTTTGACTGTGATTCTGAGCGGCATTGTTTAAACGCATCATTTAAAATGTATGAGAGCAGTCATGCCGCAGCCTTAAGCTAGTCCAGCCAATTGTTAAAATTTTATGTGAACATTCAGGTAAATAAAGTTTTTTTTATTAATTAACTGTCATTTTTGCAGCGCTTAATTTCATTAATTACCTATTCTCATAAAGACATTTAGGACACATTGTACAATGACACTAACATATTATTATTTTTTACTTCATTTAAAATACAAATTTTTATTTTATTTCTCTATAACAGAATAACTTCATTTTAATCAGCCATTTCTGTCCCACTGCTGGGCAAAGGCCTCCCCTAAACCTCTCAACTTATCTCTGCCGGTGGTTAGGGATTGCCAATCTTTGAGATAATTGTCTAGGTCATCACATCATAATTTTCGAGGTTTTCGTCCGAGAGGTAGAATAACTTATAATGATGGTAAATATATTGTGCAGGAAAACCACTATTGCCTAAAATACAACATTGAAATGATATTACACAAACACACAATAAACACTCAATGCTCCCACTCAACTTACTCACAGTTTATGTATATTTTATGTGTATTTATTATTATTATGTTTATTGCTGCTATTATAATCCGTGATTCTCGCTCAGCATGAGTCCACTGAAAACCAGCGTCGTGGCCCGCTCAAATAGCGGGACATGGCAAATGAGGTCCAATTGTGATGGGCGTCGCGTGCAACACGCGCAGGGGCACTGCTGGGACAGTGGGTCAGCTGCATTATTTGTGTTTTTAATTTTGTTTATTCTACCATTTATTTATTAATTATCTGTGTTTATCTCTGTCTGTTAACAGTTGTTGTTTTTTATAGTTTTTTGTGTATGTGCTGACTGTGTAGCTGTTGTTGTCGTGATGTCTATTGTCAATAAACGTTCTTATTCTTATTCTTAAATATTATTCGATTAGGGGCAATATGATCACCCTTATCGCAATCCAATGTTAGCTGATTAAATAAAAGTTAGTGTGATGTGTCCTCACTTGTATGATGAGCGGCCGGAAGGCGTGGATGCTCTCGTCGCTGACGTGTGACGGGAACGCGTCCAGGTCGAAGTCCACGATGGCGCACTTGGACGAGTTGCAGTAGTTGGATACCTGCGGGACACGGGAACTGTTAGGGAATATTTTAGAGAACGCGCTTTTAGAAATACTGATCTATGCGATGCTAAAACTGACTTAATCAATGGGTGCCAATAGATTTTTTATAGACAGCATAAGTCATATTCCGATGTCAGTGACGGATGATAGCTTGTTCTAGGAAACAGCGATTGTGTTGCGTGTGTCGTGGTGAGGTGCAATACATACATCAAATCTGTCATTCCAAGGCAGCAGCTATGTAACACGTTTTCTTTGCGTTAAAAAGCGAGTCGGTCGTGATTTACAAATCCTTTACAGCATTTACTACGAGTGTGATCCAAATCCAGTGAACGTTAATCCGAATCTAGCGATCGTAGAGCGTTGATGGGTATGATCCCGCATGGGTCAGAATGCTTGTGTGATAAGAATACTAGAATTTGTATCTGAGTTTTGGGTGCACATTTATCCTACTCATGTTATTTATGCATTCTGCATTGGTGTCATGGAGCGAAAAATTTACACATGGACATTTATTTATAGAAACAACAACACATGTGGCAAGCAATATCTACTTCTGTCTACAAATTTGCGTAATCACTTGACACTGCTTGATTCCGACGGATGCGACTGTCGTTCCACGAATAAACGTAGGAGCTACAATTGTCTATCTTAAGGTGATTATATCCGGTGATTCGCTTTTTGCGACTTCTTGTAAGTCCCTGAGAATAATACGAGATCTGATACACGATCGTTTATTTAACCATTACACGTCATAGGTTTCCCGTCAGGTGCCGACGCGGAAGCTCCACGGACACATTGACATACGAAGCAAATAATAAGTTCCATCACGCGCCCATACTACAATATTACAATCCAAATAAGTACACGTAAATGTGTGAATGTGCATGCATAACCACTAAGTACGTGAGCCGATCGCAACTGACAGACAGGTTTTAATGGTCCAGCATTGATGGATGCGGTGCGTGCGTGGTACCAGAACCAGTTAGTTGCAAGTCAGCTGTGGCCGCCAAGGTTGTCCAATAGACAATGTTCTTTTGACTTGATAAAAATACGAATATTTTCCGTCTCAATTGATACCAGCTCGGACAAATCGATCGATGTAGCAAGGTTGGCTGAGTGTGACAAAACGGGCGACATGTTAATGAGATTAGTTCCAAAACGTATCGGGCATTGAAAAAATATATTTACCAGTCAAAAGAATGTAAGGCTTCGCTCGGCCAAAATATGATCTTATAGAAAAACCTCATGACAATGTTAAAGAGATAGGGAGACTCACGAAATACGTGAAGCGCAGTCTTGGACTGTACAGGGTGAGGTGAAAGCATGACATGCATGAACACGACGACACGCGCGAGACGATAAGACGCCAAACGTAGGCTACTTACTTCCACCAGGTTGTTAGTTTGTTTTATGAACACAGAAAAATATTTTCACCACAGCTAGATAGCGCGATGTGGGCTACTTCATGCCGGGAATGACCTCCAGCAAAGATGAGCACGGGAACCCTGAGGTCTCAGGGTTCCCATGCTCATCTTTCCTGGAAACTTGTCAATCTTTATCTTTATCTTAATCTAAATCTGTATGTCACTTGCCAGATTGTCTGTGTCTTGTCTCGAAGCGCTAGTAGGGCCCAAAAAATAAGGAGACATGTTCTGGCCCCATATGGGCCAATAATGTTTTTATTGACGTTCATAAGTGTCAATTTCTAAAAATATTATTTTTGACTTTGACTTTGCTGTGCTGCTATCTTAGTTACAGTGATAAAGCCTAGCCTACAGTTCGACCAAAGGTCTCAAATTTTAACTAGGTGGTCGCGGCAATCGGTACGCCTTACCGAGCGTAGTTACCATTTGTTCCACCTATGTAATGTAATTAAAAATGTAATCACCCACCTAGGGTGCTTACATAGTGTAATACAATGCAAGTAATTACCAACAGATACTAACCACAGCGAGAGAGTAAGGCTTCAGTCCCAAGTTGTAGATCAACACCGTGTAGGGCAGGCTAGCGGCGTGGCGCACGAAGCTGACGGCGAGCGCGTGCGCATCGCCGCTCGCGTAGGTGACGAGCGCGGGCGTCGTGCAGTTGCGAGGGGCCCACTCAGCGTGCGCGCCCAGCCCCACCGCGCGCAGGTAGCGCTCCTCCTCCACCAGGTGGTTCCCCTCCACATCGCGCAGGTTCTCCTGTGGCGATACCGACACCTGCTCTCTTGTCTTACTTGTTTACACACTCACTTATTATATATGTTGCCAATTATAGTAAGTTAACTAACTTACAACTTTACTTTTAAGACAAACTTGTCTGGGCTCTTTCCGCACTTAGCCTCTTGATTGGGCCAAGTTGGAAAAGTAAATATATTGTGCAGGAAAAGTTAATAGGCATCATAGTACATTTATTAACACTGCAATGCATAGTAGGGTCATTCAGAATTTAATGATTGGTTTTTTAAACAAACTTCTAATTGAACTGTGGATTTTTCTTTGGCACATGATATATGAGTCAAGAAAAAAAATCTAAGGATAAAAAGTTAGTCTATTTGGGTACTGCTTAGCTATTGACACATGATTAGTAATAAAATCACCATTTCAAAATTATTATTGGGAGTACAGCATAAAGACTTGAATAAAATCAACCTCTAATTCACTCTAACTACTTGTTTTTTATAAATAATAATAATAAATAATGCAGTGGACTTCTTGTGGCTGAAATGATGATGATATTTTCATTTTTACTATGATAAGCTTAAGAGTTGTGAATGGGTGAAAAGACAACACTTGTTAATGAGCACATACTACTGTATAAACATAAAAAGATTAACAGTACGAGGCAGACAAACAATCAGATGGCCTTTAAGCTCACCTGATAATTAAACTGATTATTATTATTATTAGAAGAACATTATTATTGCTTGCAGCTTATTTACAATATAATTAACTACTTTCTAACAATCATTTACACTTTATAGCACTCAAATCAATTCATGAAATTAGGAGTTTAGTGATTCTACACTCATTGTCGATGATTTTAATTACCTATTTATTAATGACCACAAAATATTATCTAGTATAAATTACCTTTAAGTAATTATGAAATGTTAATTAATTATCTGATAAACACCTGTAAGAGCTTCTTTAAAGTAGAAAAATAAAATGGATAAAGGATATCAAGATACCTGAAAGTCCTTTATATGCTGGTGTGTTTGAGTCACAATATTTTGGATGGACTGCGGCGGCTGCGAGTGAAACACTATCAGAAATATACTAATTGCAAAAACAGAGGTCGAAAATAGAAGAAAACTTTTAGTTTTCATGTTGCGAGTACATTATTGTAAACTCCTTCCAAATACTATCATCGCTTGTCTTCGATTTAATTCGAAGTGTATTTATCTCGAATCATAGCTTTAGCTCTACATGTTTTTCAAACTCCTGAGAAATAAAGAAATCAATATCACTGACAGTAGCCCACACAAACGAAGAAATTATAAAACCATTTTATTACTGCCACATAAAACACGAATAATTGCAGTTTCTTTATACAATAAATTGCTTCTGTCTTATTTTAACAAGTAAATAAACTATATGTGCAGAAAGAAATAAAACTACGATTCGCAAAACAATTTTTCCGTTCTGAACCGTTTTGACACTACAAGTACCAGTTTTTTGACACTTTTGTTTGAGTACATTTGACAGATAATAGTTTTCGTGGCAGTGAAATAAAGATATACAGCCACAGCCAGACAAGAGTATAGTTTAGCTTATTGTACTAGATAGATTTAATTATTGTTGATTAAATAAGTCGCTCAACACACGATCACAGTATAACAGAGTGATTGGACAAATGATTATCAACCCATTTTATTTGCAATAAGATTCAGTTTTCACAATAAATAAATTCTTCCAGCCACTTTCGGCTTACAACAATAAATTAAAAGAAAATCAACCATTTGAAAAGGCATAAGAGGAAAAATGAAAACAAGGTAAATTCCATTACCTTCAATTTTTAGAGTAGTGTAGGTAAATATTATGGCCATTTTTGGAACAGTAAGTTGGCGTGGTCTGGCTGGCGAGCTGAGGGAAGTGAACGGAAGGCTTCCGTTCATTTTATAAGGATCGTCTAATGGCAGCGCTTGTCCCCACACTATCAAGAGGAGTTCGTCCTCCACTTAACAAGGGCTTAAGTATTTAAATGATTGTTCTTTGGGTTCTTTTCCTTTTTTATGGCTGTGGACCATAAAAACGGACAATTGAAAAAAAAAGACAAACTGCAACGGAAGCGGCTCCGGACTCGTCTTGACATTGTGAGGTCAAGCGCTGCCATTGGTCTATCTTTCAGACAACTTCCGCCAGCCCAAGGATCGACGAATGGCAGCGTTTGACCTTACAATGTCAGGACGAGTCCGGAGCCGCGTCCGTTGCCATCTGTCACCGGTATTAATGTTAAGACAAAGAATAAGACACGTAGTGTTTTACTTGATTAATGACTAAGCAGAGATTAGATGTTGATAAAATGACTTATATGACAACTTGACATTGACATTAATAATCAGCCAATTCGGAAGAATTCGGTCAAGTATTTTTATTATTACCAAACCATCGTTGTCGTTATAATATTTGTTTTATCTTGTAGGAAATAATTACACCGTACACGTTTATAATGTCGAATGTGTCTAAGAGAAGAAAAGAAGGCTCTCGGGCTAGGATCAAGGTATTGTAAAGAGGTCAAACATCGTGGCCAAATCGTGACCATTGTAGCACGTCGTAGCTGCCTGTGGTTGCTTGTGCCCATAAAACCATGCTTGCGTGTACTAAATATATATCTAATATGACTCGAGAGCTTATAAGGTAGGACAAGCTTAATCCTATCTGCTGTTCGACGATACTACCCTCCCTTATAGAGGTTTACGATAAGACTCATAGTTTCATTGCATTTCTATTTGCCTCTGAATTTCTTAAGCCAAAACTGGTTTTTTATCAGGTTTCAGGTTTGAAAAAAAACATAGCCAAAGCCATCAAATACTTTACTGGCGAATTTGTATCCCTGTCACGTAAGGGCGTCCTGTAGTAAATAAAAACTTCGGTATTTTTAAAATGATTGATTCTCTAATATCCGGGGCAATGAAAAATAGTTTCATTTAGAAGTATTTATTAAGTACATACAATTAGACTAGTTTTTTGATATTAATTTTAACCCTGCCCAAAAATATTATGTTCTTTGAAAGTTTATGTGGGATTAAGACCATTAAATCTTACATCAGAGATTTAAAAAAAATACAAAACATTAATAGCAAAACCTAAATCACCTTTGTTTACTTACAGTTTGTATTGATGTAACATAATCAATTAAATGATGCAATACCTTTCCAGGGTCCATAAGGTTGATCACAAACACAATCAATAATTGATTATGAATTGATCTCATATTTATTAATTTTTAAGCTCTGTTTTCGATGGTGATACTGGCGACTGGAGAATCTATGCCACGCTCTTACATTCCATAAGCATGTGCTGCAGTTCTTCTGCCTCCATGGATAAAATAGCTGTACGAATTAATGTTGTAGAAAATGTATTTATAGGTGATTTTTTATACAGAGCATGGGTGACCACGATGAGTTCCTGAAGCGAATCACTAAGACCCTGTACTACGGGCAGGTGCCGGCTCTGCCCTGCTTGAGCCTGCCAGTGACTGGTGTGTTTCATTTCATATTAACCTATATTCCTCAAGTGTGTGTGTCATTGTGTTAATATTTGCAGATTTGATTGTATTATTTGCCTTAGGTGTTAAATTAATTGAGTATGCAGGTTTAATGTCCAGAATGTTCCTAACAAGATTACAAACAAATAGATATCTTACCATCCTTATGATCCTTAAATCATTCGATAATCTATTTTCTTTTTCTGCCTTCTACATTCTTTAAAGATTTCTCTATCAGTGTGTTCTCATTGGCAGCGGTGAGAGCAGCTGTGTGTCTGTACCAATTGTATTAGTTTCTAATTGACATCCTTGGGGTATGACGAGATAGTACCCTAGGTATCGGGGGCGTCTCCCCGCGTAACTACGCAAGCACGAAATAGAAGAGATCATTTTCTAAATTGACCCGGTCAGGTTTCGTACTATCGCCCCGCGGCCTGTCAACGTGTAACGGTACCGGTGTGTGTGCGCAGAGGTGTCGTGCGCGGCGTGGTCGCTGCCGCAGCGCGGGCGCTCGCTGCGGCGGCTGCACGCGGACGCGGCGGCGCGCGTGGGTGGCCCGGGGGGGGGCGCTGGGGGGGCTGGGGGGGGCGCGTCGCCGTGCGCGCTCGTGCTGGCGCTGCTCTACCTGGAGCGGCTGCACGCGCGCCCCGACTACCTCGCCGCCACGCCGCCCGCCGACCTTTTCCTCGTATCATTGGTATGCACTATTATTCTATTTAACACCCTGTTTCGTAAAACATTACTCGATAAACAAACATCGAAATTTAAGAAATAACACTTCCATATAAATCTTTCCAACCGATCTTGTCGTTAGTATGAAGCATTGAGTATTTTTGTTTTCAGGATTTCGCTTTAGGTTTATAAAGAAAAAGTTACAATTTTACTTTTCTTTCATTTAGGAAGACTGCTCCCAAATCTTGTATATGGTTTATTGATTTGCCTCTCATTTAAACCTGAACAGAATAATTAATGATATAGGGACTCGAGAGAGCAAAAGTTTAACTAAAAGTAATATTTTGACATTCTAGATTTTTTAGTATCATACTCAGACAATTGTTCTTCTATTTCAGATGGTAGGAAACAAATTCTTGCAAGATGACGGCGAAGACGACGAGGTGATATGCTCTGAGTGGGCGGCCTCCGGCGGCATGGACCTGAAGCAGCTGAAGAAGCTCGAGGTGGACTTCCTCTGTGCTATAGTCAGTATATTTATATATTACCTACGGTTGGATTACGTTAGACGTTGGAGCAAAAACTGCATACGGTGTAAAATTGCATTCATCCTAAAAAAATACAATTATCGATACAATTTTTTTTCAGGACTGGAATATTTTTGTTAGCGAAAAATCGTTCGAAGCGCGACTACAATGGCTCGAGCGGCAGGTGGCGCTGCGGCAGGCGAGCCAGCGCGGGTACTTCACGTACGCCGACCTCGCCGCCGCCGCCGACCGCGCCCTGCTCGCCGCCCTCGCCCGCGCCGCCGCCGCCCTGCTCGCCGCCGCGCTCGCGCTCGCCGCCCTGCTCGCCGCCGCCGCGCTCACCGCCCGCACCGCACCCGCCCGCGCCGGACCCGCCCGCTCGGTCGCGACCTTCGAAGCGAGTATTATAACGGCCGACGGAACCCCCGACCTGCCCCTCGTCGACAACGCGACGCTCGAGCTCGCGGCGCGGGCCCTGGCGGACGCGGCGCGGGACGCCGAGCGGCCCGCCTGCTGCGCGCCCTGGGCGGGGCCCGCGGGGCCGGTGGGGCCCGCGGGGCCGGTGGGGCCCGCACCCCCCGGCGGGGGCCGCACGCTAGAGCAGCGCTGGTCGCCCGCGGCGGTGCTGGAGTGGCTGTACCGCAGCTCGCTGGCGGTGCGGCGCTGGCTGGGGCGCGCGGCGGGCGGGGCCCCGGGCGGGGCGCGGGCCCCGGCGCGGTGCGGCCCGCTGCAGCCGCACTGCCTGCGCCAGTGGCTGAACCTCAGCAAGCTGGGCGCGTTCGCGGTGTCGGTGTCGGACCGATAGTGCGGTCCCCGAGGGGGGGGGGGGGGGGCGACGCACTCCCTGGACTCTTAGTATTTATTCCGCTCGTTGCGAATCTTCTAAAACCCGAAAAATCTCTTCATTATTTCATTGCTGATCGTCGTCGGTGTTCGCTCGAAAAAGGGTTGATACGACGATGAACAACAAAAACTATTTATAAATAATCCTATTTCGGCTCCGATGCTCCGTTTCGCGAAATACATTTTTACCGTCCGATCTTATATATTATGTTAAGCTCCGAAGTCGGTCCCCATTTTTAAATATCTATCGCTGTTTGAACAGGCATTTTGTCTAATAAGATCTCGAAGTGAAGAAAACCAGAAAATTTAAAAATTATCCTATTATTTTTGAAGAGCATCGCAATCATTGATGCATGATTTCGAAGTCTTCCAACACGAAAAAACATACATGTACAGTCCGCGCGCGAGTTGAGTGCAGCCGCGAGGAATGCGGCTAGTGAGGGGCTGTGACCTAGTGTATTTTACATATCATCTCAATAGATGCCATCCACAAAAAAGTTTGAAATCAATTTTAAGATTTTAAAAGATTAAAATTCTGAGTTATAATAATAAAACAAAGTGATAATTATTAAATTTACACATATCCTTTCACAAGCTTTTGATGATGACTATTAAGTAGTAAAAAAATAACAAAATGTTATATCCTCTAATGCAGCGGTTCTCAATCTTTTTTGGTGACGGAACCCTTTTGGATAGCAAAATACTTGATGGAACCCTACAATAAAACAATGGTTTTTAAGTGTATTTTTTATTAATAAGCATAATTAGAGTACCATGTAACAGTTACTTATTACTTACTTACATAACAAGTATAATAATAAATATAACATTGAAAAAGAAAAAAAATCTAACTAATGGGATGTATGAAACTGTTTTTTATTTTTCATCAATTGGTTGATATCAGGTTTCATAGAGGACAGTTGAAGTCTCATATCAGGTTCGGCGTCCAGTCTATTGCGGTATTTTGTTTTCGTGGCTGCATAGGTTGAGAATC
The DNA here is from genome assembly GCA_963576865.1 of Anania hortulata. Classification (NCBI taxonomy): domain Eukaryota; kingdom Metazoa; phylum Arthropoda; class Insecta; order Lepidoptera; family Crambidae; genus Anania; species Anania hortulata. The sequence goes on along the minus strand of OY756391.1, from coordinate 23,342,419 downwards.
CTGTTTCGCACAAATATGTTGTTGGAAACGGGAGAAGAATATTCAAAGCCATTTTGGCAAGCATTGGATATTCATTTCGGATTCTGCACCAAAAATCGTTGAGAGGCGTCGTTTTGAACAGTGACTCCATACTTGTGTCAGATGACATTTCTAAAAGAGATTCATATATCTCGTTTGACATACTTTCGGGCTTTTGTAAGTTGGGTAAAAAAGGATTATGAATCCATGAATTCAGTTTCATTTTTGTATTCTGTTCTTCAGGAAAATACTGCTCAAAAGATGCGCGCATCGAAGTGAGATATTGGACCAATTCTTCAAATACATCATCTTGAAATATTTCTGAGTTGTTATCGCCAAGAAACTCACTGAGTGACGTAAAGCTTTCTATTTCTCTATTTCCAACGCAAATAATCCAAAAATCTAATTTTCTTTTGAAGGCAGTTATTTTGTTACAGGCCTGGAACACTGTTGTCTGTTTACCTTGCAATGATAAATTTAATTCGTTCAGTTTCTGAAAGATATCCGCCATAAAAGACAGTCGGAACAACCAAGTTTTATCATACAAACGGTCTTTCAAATTAAAAGAAGTATCTGAAAGAAACATTTGTAACTCGGCTCTAAGTTCAAATAGCCTTGTTAAAGTTTTACCCCGAGACAGCCATCGCACTTCTGTATGGAGCAGCAGTGTTTTATGTGTGCTGCCATAATCTTCACACAATAATGAGAACAATCGGGATTGTAGTGGTCGTGATTTGATAAAATTAATTATTTTTACCGCTTCATCCATAACTAATTTTAGATTGGACGGCATTTGCTTCATCGCAAGTGCTTGTCTATGCAGGATACAATGGCTGGAACTACAATTAGGCGCTTTATTTTTTATTCGTGACACTACTCCTGCTGTTTTACCCGTCATCGCCTTGGCCCCATCTGTACAAATGTCAATGCAATCGTTCCAACTGAGATTATTTTCCTCAAAAAATATATTTATTTTATTAAAAATTTCCTCTCCGGTAGTGTTTGTGGGTAGAGGTGAACACATAAGCATGTCTTCTTCAAAAGAACTTTCACATGGATATCTCACGATAACCAGCAAGATAGCCAGACCAGCGACATCAGTCGACTCATCCATTTGCAAGACGAATTGTGTTTTTTGTAGACGTGTAACTAGTTCTTGTTTGACGTAGCTTGCTAGATCATGAATTCGCCGTGAAACAGTATCGTTAGATAGCGGCACAGTAGAAAGATGCTTTGCAGATTTTTCATCGAGCATGCATTTTGTTATGTCTAATACACATGGTTTTATTAAATTCTCAGCGATAGTGTGCGCTTCTCCTGCTTGTGCAATGCGATAGCTAACTAAATATGATGCCTCCGTGGCCTTTTCATTGATAGTTTGGGTTACATGCATCATTGTTTTTTGACTTTCCAATAACTGTTCTTTTTTACGTACAAAAAATTCTTTATTCTTGTCTTTAGACTCGGGGTGTACAGTTTCTAAATGTCGGCGCAACTTGGCAGGTGCCATGGAACTATTAGGAAGCAGTTTACTACATAACATGCAGAGAGGTGAGCCGTTGGAATCAACAAATCCAAAACTGATATATGATTCATCATACTTCCTTTTTTTCGCCTTTGAAACCGTGGAACTTGACGTCGTTGCATCATCGTCTGGATCGGTAATTGCTGTATACTCCACGCGGACTGCTTTTGAACATTCGGCTTCGTTGGAAGATGTTGTTGCGACACGTTTAACGCCTTTAAGCCAACGTTCCATTCTTTCAGGATGGTGAGGTTAAAATAATGCACGGTCGTTACTGCGTAGAAGAGTTTAGCACTTTAGTCCAAAGAAGAAATGTACAAAACTGATACAATCAGAAAACAGCAGTAGAACAATACACAATTTTTTTCTAGCAGGTAGGTACTTATCGCTCCGAACGCTAATCGTCGACTGACTAGTGTCAAGGCTTGATCATCGCTTTTATAGTCCTAGCCTCAATCTCGAACATTCTCAAAAATACTCGAGTCGGCGTCTTTGATAAATAAAAAGCCGATATAAAAATAGAAATTCAAAAAATGTGGTGTAAGCAATCTCGACTTTACGTTTTGAAGTTAGAGCCGAAAGTCGCTTGTTCACAATTATAGCGTCTAATTTCAAAGGCGGCTTTTATCAAAGGGATTGCGCGGTCACATGTAGGTATCGGCGGTGGCGGCATAGTAAAATTGTTCGTGAATCGTGATACGCCGCGACAGAACGGTCGACCAGAGAGAGGTGTTTTGATTTTTTTTTCTAACTTCTTGCGGAACCCCGACAGGGGTATCGCGGAACCCTAGGGTTCCGCGGAACACACTTAGAGTATGGCTGCTCTAATGAACTATTCTAATTAATCGTACAAATGATGACTTGTCAGAATCGGTGTCACTGTCATCAACCACGAATCGATCGATCGGTATCTTCTGTTAATCCATCATTTCGCGAAGAACTGCATGGGAAGGGCCTGGATCAGGCCCCCGATTCAGAACCCTTCGATAACAAATCGTCGACCGAAAAACCACGTGACACTATAGGATTTAACATTACAGTCACGTGATTCACCGGTTGACAACTCGTTATTAAAACGTTCTTAATAGAGGGCCAGAATCAGTCAATTTTTTAAACGAAAATGAACATAATATTATATAACACTTGAAAAAAAAACGGCCGCCTTAGGTGTGAAACGATATTTTTTACAAGTATCTTAGATAACTAACATGGAATTGCTAATAAACGAAAATAATTTGCTAACTTACTTGTGATTAACGAACACAGTAAGGCATAGGGCGTACATTAAGGACAGCACTGCGGGCGTGCGACGGGAGATGACGCTTCCGGCCCGCACTTCATACCGCAACTGCATTCAACTCGCGCGCAGACTAGATCGATTTCAACTTGACACATAAACACAGTACCCGGCGGTAAATATTGCACATCGGCAATCATCGCATTTCTGAATACAAACGAATGCTGATTTCCATCAATTATTAGATTTATCGTTTATCAGAATTTGAATTGAGAACTAAGTACTTTATTGTTGTTTTGTTTTGATTCCCGTGTTAACTATATAGAGCTGTAAAACAAACATTATGTATAATATACTAATTAAATTATTTAAAATATTAACAAAATAAATAAAAGTTTGGGGTTTTAACAACTCTATGTAGTATCAACAAACGTCATGGTAGTGTGCGACACAGATAACGCTATACGAAGCCGAAATTAGCCGATTGTCTTGGCATTGGCACTGTACCAATGCTGGGTTCTGAGATCGCCTATAGAACCACGTTTTTACTCATAATTAGAATTTATGTTGCTCAATGTCTTTGATTGCAACTAAGGTTTTCTATCGTTTATAGATCTATCCAAATTTCCACAATGTACCTACTAAGATATCATTTCAGTGACTTGTATTTAAGAGTTGTTATGTATTTTTATACAATGGTGTCTTACTTTCTTTGTAACTGAATAAATAAAATACCTGTAAAATGTCTGTTATCATTTCAGCCATATAGACGTCCACTGTTGAACAATAGCCTCCCTCAATGACTTATCATCGGGGGGGATTGCCAATACTCGCCACGGTAGGCAGGCGGGTTAGCGAGCGCAGTTATTTAGTTTTATAAGATTTCGCACGAAGACGTAGTATTTTTACAAAAATTGTCGTAGAACGATACTAAAAACACACTTTTAGGACTTCAAGACGAATCAAATGAGGTCATATTCCAAGAAAGTTCCTCTATATACCTCGACAACCTCTGTAGCCGAGAGGCGAGCTACCGTCTTGGTGTCAATATCTCTGACGTCCCGGGTTCGATTCCCGGTGTTTTAATGTAGAAAAATAACTTTTCTATACAGGGTTACATTGCAAAAGGGTGCCAAATTTAAAGAATAAGATCTATGGAACAATATAAAGAAGCGTCTTAATCGTTATTATTTTTAATAATCGTATGTTACGAAAAACTTTACTTTAAAATATACGAAAATAAAGTCGATGGAGAGAATACGAAAGCCGCGCGGTCATTCCGAAGCCCGAGTAGACTGCTTCTACGCGACAATGCGGAAGAGGTGTGCGTCCCTGGTGCGCAGGGTGAGGGGGAGCACCAACAGCATCCTGAGCATGATCGCGAGCAGGCTAGACTGCTCATATATGGGTCATTGCTGTGCTAAATCAAATGGTTTGGTGCAGAGATGACCTATGTATTTTACTTAAAAATAATACTCGTACATATGTTATATTAAAACTAACCTAGTTGTAAGTAATTACTAACATATATTGAGTCTATGTTACTTTAATAAATAAATATTCATTCATTCATTCATCAGAAGCGTAGGTACGGCGAGCCAACAAGGACCTCACGCACAGGGGCGTGCATCCCATATAGGTTATTATGCAGAGCCTACCTTCATAAAAAACTGACAGAACGGCTAACCATAATTATTAATTACGTATTCAACAATAAACAATAAATATTCTGTAACCATTTTGTCGTCTACCTGTCCTTACTAAAGCGCGCAACTTAGATCGCTACTGTGCAATTTAACCAATGTTAGGCTGCCGCGAGATCGCCTACTGTTTCACGCAAACTTACTAAATTTTCACTCACAGCCTACCCCCATCTGAAACCAATGCACGCCCCTGCTCACGCAGTGCACATACGGTGCATTTTTTTCATTAATGAGTTAAATTATCCACGCGTACTATTTTTAACAGCGGATAGGAAAAAAAAAATATCCTAAAAATCTGGCACCCCTTTGCAATGTAACCCTGTAGTCTCGGGTCTGGGTGTAACACAAGTGCTTTGGCTACTTACCAGAGAATCGGGGCTATGTGTCTTCGATCAAGAAAGAATGCATAAAGCATGTCGTTATTTAAAAAAATCTAAAGATTTATTCTACAGTATTATAATATCAATAATAATGTATGTGTAATACCTAACACATGCCTAGTATCGATTTCTTTTTCATTCAACTAAATCTTTTCATAGATTCGAGGTTTTGAAGTATTTAGAACTCATCCGTGAGGCGAGATTAGAATCTCGCCTAAGCTGCTTTTTTCAACGAAAATAGATTAATACGTTTCTAATAAAAAGAGAAAGTTGTTAGTTTAAAAATATATTTAATTGACGATATAAAAATACTTACAGAACTAGAGGCTTATACAATATTTATAACAGATTATTTAAAATAACTAAAAATTTATACAAAAATAGAATTATGAATTAATGGTAAAAATAATGCAATGTGACCCAATATAATAATAGAACAACCCAATTGGATTAAGTAAAGAATGTTCCCACTAGACGAACAAAATATCGATGGCCCACTAATTCATGGCTAGTATTTATGACCTAGAACCGCAAAACTGGGGTCATCCCTTTCCGCTGGGGCAGTTTTCCACTTCTTTATCACTTATTTATCCTTGAGTAAAAAGGGGATTGAGGCAGAATAGAAAATTGATTTATATTTCAAGTAATTTTCATTGCTTGACGATATTGTTAACAATCTTGACATTCCTTTAAACGAAATTATTCATTTAAAAATAAAACATACAAAAAATCAATAACATACTTGATATTAGTCATTTATAAAAAAACCTTTTTACTCTAACATTTGCTACTCTAAAAAAAACATGCCAATATTGTTTACAATATACGCCAACCAAATATAAACAGACTCTTAACTTTTTTTTTAATTAGCCATTTCTGTCCCACTGCTGGGCAAAGACCTCCCCTTAACCTCTCCACTTATCCCTGTCGGTGGTTAGGGCTTGCCAATCTTGGAGAAAATTGTCTAAGTCATCGCGCCATCGCTTTCGAGGTCTACCTCTCGAACGATGTCCATCAGTAGGCAGCCAGTGCGTGACGACTTTTGTCCACCTTTTAGAATCCATCCTATGGACATGACCAGACTCTTAACTAAATCGCGTTAAACTTTCTTGATAATAATTGTGCATACAAACCAAATAACTTACAGCACAAGTGACACGATTACATTGATAAACAATATTTTAGAAATGCTTTTGGAAAATTCATACAGATGGCTTTTAGTCACTATTGAAATACTTCCTTGTTTAAAAACGTGGTCTTGATAGGAATACTTTCGTTGTTTTCTGTTTCTTCTGTCATTGGTTCTTTCACCTTAGACAGAAGAAAACAGCGTAACAACATTTATTCCTGATGTTATATTTATTTTATTTTACACAGTACAGAGTACACAGGCAGTGTTAAATACACACATGTTCGTCATTATCATAACTACCTACTTACTATCACAGTAAAAGTATCAATCACCTTTTCCTTACAATCATAAATAAATATATCCCTATTATAAAGCTACATTTGAAGTATTAGTAGGTGCAAGTATAAAAGTAGGCCTATTGGCTATTTATGAGATTTCGATGAGAGGTGAAATGTTGCATATAATAAATTTGACTAAGGGCCGATTCGACCAAGCACAAAGTTATACCAGAATAACTATCACGGGTATAATTTTAATCCTTGAATTTACCCTTGGATAACTTCAATTACGTTTTTCCAACCTTTTTAAGCTATACACTATACTCGGTATTGTTGTTCTATAGATCTAGTTTTCTATTTTTTACAAGCTTTTATTTAGCTTGCTGTGTATGTTACTATGTTTGTTCGGGTGGAATCTTGCAACTACATTTTTGAGAAGATACCTTAAACCGATTGACCTGAAATTTTGTATACACGTTTAGTTTGGATGACAATGCATGGTTAGCTGTAAGACGTCATTCTAAATCCAACATGGCGGACTGGTTATTTGTAATGCTCTCCTACAATATGGGTATCAAATGAAAGGACTTGCTGAGAATAACTCGAAAAATAAAGTGACGTCACTCAAAATCCAATATGGCGGCGTTTCTGAAGATGGCTGACTAAGTTTTTTATGCTTTCCTATAATATGGATATTATATAAAAGGACTTGCTGAGAATACGCATGCAAGTTTAGTTTAGTTTAGCAATATTCCCTTGCTTCAACCTGCTCGCTTTATGTAGCTGCTATTTCAGTGGACCAGCGCCGATAAGCGCTGGTAGATCGGCGCAGGCTGCCTGCTTTCTCTCTGTATACGGCATTAGACCCGATTCGATCAAACTGGGGTAAGTATAGATAGAGGCTTCGCGATCCCCCAAGCCTCTATAGGGTCGCAGGTGTCGCAAGAGGTCAACGCAAGTGTATTTCTAAGTAAGTTGAAAAAACGTAAACCAACCGAAGTTACCCAAGAGTAAATTCAAGGAGTAAAGTTATTCCCATGTTAGTTAAACTGGTTTTACTTTGCGTTCGGTCGAATCGGGCTTAAAAATATAAATAATTTGTACACCCAAATGTGTAAAAAAAAAAAGATCATTCGTATCGAAAATAAAGAGATTTACGTCGCAGCTTTTATATGCAAAAGCGAGCAGTCATGGATGCCGATTCCCGAGATGGCGTTGAAAGGTGTTTCGTGGCGAGCGTAGAAGGGCTACGCGGGCCGCATGCCGGGGTGCAGGTAGAGGCGCTTGTTGAAGCCCCAGCGCTCGATGCAGGAGGTCTGGATGCGGAAGCGCTCCTCCAGCTGCTGGTCCACGAGCGAGAACAGCTCCACCACGTCGCGGTCGTGCGCGTGGCGCGCGAACACCTCGCACAGCACCTGGATGTACCACGACCCGTCCTTGTTGTCGCGGTACGACACGTTGCCTGGGGACGGGGCAGACTCGGAGTTAGGTAGATGCGGGAGAGAAACGAGACACCCTACGCGCCGCCGGCACTGGTAGTAATATTTGACTAGTGGAAATCGACAACAGGAGACGTATTTTTGAATCATGCGAATTCCTATCCGAATAAAAAATTGCAAGATTCGCATGCGAATCCCTAAAATCACTATTTTTTAAAATTCATTTCGTAAATTCTGCAACGAGTCGTCCTACCCACTCGTTTTTCGTTTTCTACTACTAGAAAGTACGGAAGTATGATATTGACAAGTAAACATATGTTGACAGAAATTTGACAAAATACCTTTTTATTTACGTACCGTTTTAAGCGATTCACTACCGGATTTTAAGATCAATGAGTTTTTTCATTCCGTTTCATAATATTTTCTGCGTAAAACGAAAATAGTGACAAGATTTCAAGATAATAGCAACTTCAAAAAAAATCAAAATTGCGTAAAGCGCGAGCAATAGAAATGAATTTCATACACGAATTGTTTTCTTGTTCGAATTCAAGATTAATTTCTAATGCTTCAAAAATACGTCTCCTGATCGGTTACTCATTTGTGTCGAGTGATACAATGTGAGCGTGATGTATGCTCAGCAAGCACAGCGTGTAATAGACTGATGACTAGATAAAGTCGCTATGGTCCGGTCACGCTAAACGAGGGAGGAGTAGCTTAACCGTCGGTATGCTTAAGCACCGTTCGTCTGTTAAAGCACTGATCAGTTCTCGGGTCACCCGAGATACGATTTATTCGATTTTCAACTGTAATTAACAGTGAAGGTATATTAACTAAAACGGAGATCATTATCACGCCAGCTCATCGCAGTCCACCGCGGGACGTGAGCCTCCCCCGAACAGCGCCAAAGAGCACGATCTCCCGCTCCTTTCTCTTTTCATCCATCCACTACCAGGAGAAGATCATAAAAATCGGTCCAGCCGTTCTCGATTTATAAATGGTGTAACTAACCCGACTTTGTTTTATATATATAGATTTCCTTTCCCTGTGTCGCGTGGGGACGGTCGTAAAGAATACACTTCCCCAATGCCAACAGGAGGTGTATCGTAAGAGGCGACTAATTCCTGTAGCACAAGACGGGCAAATCTTATAAAAAAACTGCGCTCGTCAACCCGCCTGCCGAGCGGAGTAATTATTGGCAATCCCCCCCCCCCCCCCCCCGATGATAGGTCATCGGGGGAGGTCGACGTTCAGCAGTGGACTTCCAATGGCTGAAATGATATAGATTCCCTAATAGAATCTAGTTATCGATCACAAATCCTAGCTATCCTGCTCAATCCGGCTACGATGTGTACCTGGCACGGTGGAGTGCGCGATGAGTATATCCGAGTAGACGCGCGCACGCTGGTCGCGGGGCGTGGGGGGCGCAGGGGGCGGACCCGGGGGGGCGGGGCCGGCAGGGGCGGGGGCGGCGGGGGGCGCGCTGTAGGGCGCGGCGCCGTCGCTGGCCGTGCTGCCGCGCGGCATCTCCATCACCTTCCACTCCACCTCCGAGCCCCTGCGGACGACACGCGCTTGAACGCGACGCCTGGCCCGTGCCTCAGTGGCGGGTGTAATGCGTCAGGGTTACGAGTCAGCATGTAATAAGAATGACTCGAATCTAGCTTAAATCTGCCGATAAAGAAAATTTAAGTACCTCTTAGAATGCAGAGATAGTACAAAAAAAGGTGAGCCGCCAACCTGTCGTCATAATGGCTGATGTATTTCTGTTTCCGAAAGAAAAACTAAATTAGGCGCCTGAAGCCTGAAGGTTTGGAATTTTAATTTTCAGATTGCTATTTATCTACTCCTTAGATTTAAGTTTTGTTTGCGGTTTGTAAGGTACTGAGCAAGGTAGATTTGTATGGCAGTTAATGCATATTATGCAAACAGTAGGTTTTCGTTCGGAAACAAATTAAACCCGCCGTTGTGTTATCAGGTTGGTGGCTCACTTTCTTTTTGTATTATCTCTGCATTATAAAAGGTACATACATTTGTTTTTGTAGATTTAGGTAGATTCGAGTTATTCTTTTTTCATGCTGATTCATAACATTACACCCGCTATTCTGATGCACACCGCCTAGGCCGTCCGCTACATTAAGCGTGATGATGACGCAACCGATGGGAATAGGAAACCGCCCCACAGACAAGTCTACCCCGATTTACATCTTGCACGCTGAGAGTGCACACGGTACAAAACTGCGAATGTCGAATACATGTCGCACGTCCTAGCGTCAGAGGCAAGGATCGAAACCGGTTAATATTGATTTCAGAATATACAGGAAGAATTTTTTACCACCATCAAAAAATTTTCTAGGCATTAGGAATCCTTCATAGTACCCATTTATTTTTAAAAAATGGTATGTCAAGTTTTCACCATAAAAAAATTTTCCCAATATAATTTTCAATTTAATGTGGTTACTGCTTAACGTAAACATTACGCTCGATACATGAATGAGAGGGCGGCGCGAGGGCAGCGGCGCGCGGGCAGCGGCACGAGGTTGCTATGACGACGGCCTCGTGTCGGCATCGGTGGCGCGCCGGCCGGTGTCAACAAACAAATCATTGGCCCACGCAACCCCGTGACGTATGCGTGCCTTATTACCGCGTTTCCGCGTCCCGCGCGCTGCGTACTATCGCGAAAATATGAAGGGAAAGTCAACAACTTAAGGATCAAAACATCAATGAAAAGCGGGGGCGGGGAGAGGCGTCGACGCTAGCGCGTAAAGTAGTTTGCGTGCCGTGTCCATACTCTTAGTATTTGTTTAGACAATTTCCAGGTGCTTTATCTCAACATTTTTGTGCTGGGCGATACCAAAAGAAAAAACACGTGTATTGTTTTTTTCCTCATAGATTATTATATTTAAATTTGGATGGTGATAAAAAATTCTTCCTGCATAAGACTTAATTTTAATATTTGATAGTAGTTGTAAAGATTTGACCATAAAACTAAATTTTACATAGCTTTTAAGTCGATAGTTGGAGTATGTGATAATTAATTTAGTGAAAACCTTTATTATTTCGGTTAAGGTTTTATGTATAGCCTCAGATATTTCTAACTATAGGCCTATATCACTGGCTACTGTTGTGTCGAAGGTATTGGACAATCTGCTTAATAAAGTATTGACTAAGCAGACGGAACTTTATGATAACCAATTTGGTTTTAGGCCAGGCCTATCTACCGAGAGTGCCATCCTGAGCCTCAAGCAGGTTGTCAACTACTATACAGCCAGAAAAACACCAATATTGGCATGCTTTCTCGACCTCTCTAAGGCATTTGACCTTGTTAATTACGATCTACTATGGCATAAACTCTATTGTGATACTACATTGCCAAGAGAGATTGTGTCTATCTTCAAATGTTGGTATAGTGGGCAGAAAAATATGGTCAGATGGGCAGGAGCGTACTCTGATGTGTATGGGATGAGGTGCGGGGTGAGACAGGGGGGGCTAAGCTCGCCCCGCCTTTTCAACCTATATGTTAACCGGTTGATAGGTGGACTCAATGGCTCCCATGTGGGATGTCACGGGGATGGATTATCCGTAAACAATATCAGCTACGCGGATGATATGGTGCTCTTGAGTCCATCTGTTAGCGGGTTGCGGAGGCTTCTATCTATTTGTGAGTCCTATGCCATGGACTTATGTATAACACCAAAAAAAGCGAATGGCTTCTTTTTAAATCAAGGTCGCTGAATTATACACAGGTTCCTGAAATATCACTCTGTGGTTTGGTCTTGAAACGTGTTAAGAGTTTTAAGTATCTGGGTCACTGAAGACCTGAGTGACAATCTAGATATAGAGAGGGAACGCAGATCGCTGGCTGTGCGCTGTAACATGCTGGCTCGAAGGTTTGCGCGTTGCACTGGGCCGGTCAAGCTCACGCTTTTCAAGGCCTACTGTCAAACATTTTACACGTGCAGCCTTTGGACGAGGTATAACCAGCGGGCATACAGCGATCTGCGTATCAGTACAACAATGCTTTGAGGATGTTGTTGGGGTTGCCTTGGCGGTGTAGTGCATCCGGCATGTTCGCGGAAGCGCGAACTGACGGCTTTGCCGCCATCATGAGAAAGCGGTGCGCGGCAGCGTTGACTCGCTTACGAGGCGGCACCGACACTATCCTCAGAGTATTTGTTGACAGATGGGAATCACCCCTCATCCAAAGGTGGATGACAATCCATAATTTAAAATAAGATTGTGTGAATTGAATTTTTGTATGTTTACTAACAATAGTTTTTAAGATTCCAATTGTTACTAACATTATATGGGCTTCTGGGCCTGAAATAAATGTTTTTATTATTATTATTATTATAGTAAAATAACCGGTTTCCGATCCCTGGTCAGAGGTCCCCGCCGAAAATCAGCGTCTCAATAAGCCTGTAGCTATCATGACAAATGCTGAGCGGTAACCTTTTTGACGCGTGTCTGATGCGTCCTTTATAGTTTTTTTATTGTTATTTTTTTTCTTTGTGTGTCGAATAAACGTCATATATTTCTATTACATCGTTACCCATTTTCTAAATAGTAAAAACGTTTGGACGCCTATTATAAAAATAAACAGTTGCAGATTGTAGAAGTGATTATGTACAGTGTCAACGATGTAATGTGGACGAGCTTCAAAACAAACTTTCATTCAGCAACTAAATATTATGTTGAAACGACAGAAAGGCTTTCGTAGTAGTATTTAGTAAAATGTGCTTATGTTTCACTGCCGCAGAATCGAACGCAACGGAAGCGTCCCATTGCGCGAGAAAACACCTAGCTAGGGGAATTCTCGAGAACGCACAAAGATTCTTCGGAAGACACGCGACCTCTCTCTGGCTCGTATTTGGTTTGTATGTTTTACAAAAGGCATAAAGTTCATAATGATATGTTCAATTTCGTTGCAAAAATTTGCTTGCTTGCTTCCATTCCATTCCGCGACAATGTAAATTGAGCCATAGTGTACACGACCTGCGCAGCATCCCTAGCGATATCTTCATAGTGTGTGGCGTGGTGTGTACTCTTATTGGGGAGTTGAGTCTGTGTTTAATACTCTTCATATCAGACCGACCTGCATATCTGGAAGATGAAAACCTTGGGCACGCCCTCGAGCGCGGGCAGGTTGGTGTTGTTGAAGTACTGCAGGAAGTCCTTGGTGGACATGAGCTTGCCGTCGGAGCAGCGGAAGTCGTTGTCGAAGCTGCTGCCGCGCCCGTAGCCGTGCGACGACACCACCACGAACACGCAGCCCGCCTCCACCACCACCTCGTTCGTCTTCAGCGACTCTAGCACGTTCACAGTTGCCTGGAACGATCATACGGCGCTGTTGACACGGATCGATTATAATCATCTATCAAGCAACATTGATCAAATTAACCATTAAATAAATAAATATTGGACAACATCGACGAAGAAAAAACAACACCCAGACCGGAGACAATTAAAAAATTATATTTTTCGAACCCGGGACCTCAGAGATGGCGTCACCAAGTCTGGTATGCTCGCCTCTCGGTAATGGATGTCGTTAAAAAGGATGCAGCATATGCACTAATAAAAAAAACACAGCGACTGTGGAGCCGAGTTCAAACGACTCGGAAAGAGATTTATCTTCTACTACAGCTAATAAAAGCAATAATTCATCTTTAAAATAAAAACTAATGAGTTTCCACTCGAAGACAAGAATACGCCCCGGCTCGCCACGTCCAGCAAATGTAGGACCTCTGTCCACTATCGTACACCTCGTACACCGGCTCGCTCACACACGCACGCACAGCAATGTCACATCCACTCTCGCCCACGGCTCTCGTGTATGACCCGACACTCCGTGCGGCGTGCGCCCGGGACAGTGTGTATCTATGTACGTATAGATACTACCACAAACACTACATCCGCTGGTATCGCCTTAGTTTTTACGAAACTCGATAATGAATGAGTAAACCACTATTATTTTAGCTGAGTTTCCTAGCCCCCTCAGCATGATCACCAAAACACGATATGATATAGCGAAATATCGACACCAACTGTAAAAATATGATAAGACGTAGCCGCTATTTTGAATGTTTATCGAAACAGCGATCATAACATGAGCCGTCACCGGCCCGGCGATTCAACATGGCGACTATATCTATCATATTTCTACAGTATATCGCTATTTCATATCATATCATATCGTGTTTCGGTGCTCATGCTAGGGAAGCTGAAACGGTGAAGTGATCTCACCTCTTTGAAGTAGTTCGGGTAGGTGCGGACCTTGAAACCCATCTCGTCGAAGAGGTACTTGAGCTTGTCGCGGTCCACGTCGGCGCCGCTGCGGGGCTCCTCGACGCCGTTCGCGAACTCCGCGTAGTTGAAGATCATCAGCACGCCGCGCTTGCGGTCGCGCGTGCGGTACGCCTTGGTGCCTGCACAGGCAAGTACCGTTTAGGGTGGACCCCGCCCACATCAACAAATAAGTACTTTTTTAAAAATAATTAAAGATCTCGTTATACTGGTCTTCTAGCCTCGGCGTACTTCGTATGTCATATTTATTTATTTAAACTTTATTGCACAAAATAAAATCGTACAAAAGGTGGACTCAATGCCATGTGGCATTCTCTACCAGTCGACCATTAGGCTAAACAGAGATGTTTTGTGGGCGGTGCGATATGGACGTTACAAAAATGAACATTATTATATAATCACAGTATCTATGTCAAATATTATAAACTTAATAATATAATACATAGACTACATAGATAAAATACATACATAAATATGATGACGTTGACTGGAAAGTAGAGAGTCAAGGGTTCACGACGACGATTTTATTTTACCAAGAAAATAAGTGCGAGCAAGTATCTTAAAGGCGTATCTATCGGGAGCTGCTTTGATATATTCGGGAAGAGAATTCCAGAGCCGAGTGGATTGAATGAGAAAAGAGTTGGACACGAAACCAGTCATACCTATATGACTAGGAGCACTGGCTCCTTGATTGTCAAAACCAGGCATGTATTATAATTCTAATGACGAATGACTTAAGTTGTTCGCTCTCAGGACAAAGCTAGTTCGAATCCCGCAAGGGGTAAATGTTTGTGTGATGAGCACTAGCATATTTGTAAGCTAAGTCATGATCTACATCTAGTCGCCATGGAACAAGCTTAGCTTAGTTTAGGGCTGGATGATTGGTGTGATTTTGGAAAGAATTATTTATTTTCGCGATTAGCTAAAGCCGAAAGTCTTGGCCGCAACATTACAATACAATAAATTTAAGGAAACGAAGAATAGTTTATTTAAATTTAGCATTCTTTATCAGATCAGCCTGCCTAGCATGAGCACTAAAAACACGATATGATATGATATGATATAGCGATATATTGACACCAACTGTAAAAATATGATAGATATAGCCGCCATGTTGAATCGCCGTGCCGGTGACGTCACATATTATGATCGCTGTTTCGATAAAAATTCAAAATATCTATCATATTTTTACAATTGGTGTCCAATATATCGTTATATCATATCGTATTTTAGTGGTCATGCTAGGGGGCCGGAGGTAAAATATAGAAGCAAACGATGTAAAAAAATATAGTGGTGTAGAAGAGGAACAAGTAGTTGGTAGTTAAGCAAAGGCAGGTTGAACTAACTAACTAGAATACTTTAAAATACCTGAGACTTCATCATCATTGTCATAATATCTTGTGCTTTTCTTGACATCAAAGCGTGGTATTTCAGAAGTATCTACTAAATAATCGTTTCCTGGTGGCTTCGGCCTGACCATTCCTTCATCACCTGAAAGGTGAAAATATAATTAATAAAAATTTCACAGCAAGTCTTATAGCAAAATGATTTGATACTTACATTATTCATTCCATTACAAGAAACAGACATGTGTAATAATAAATAACATGTGAATAAGTTTATTCAGTTAAATACTATTTAGTTAAATACAGGGTACATTGCAAAGGGGTGTCAAATCTTTAGGAGTGGCTCAGAATCAGTAACTTAATAAATCAGAATAAGTTAATTATTCCTATGCGCTGTTAAAAATCGCACGCGTGGATAATTTAACTCATTCATGAAATAATTGCACCGTATGTGCACTGTGTAAGGTCCTTGTAGGCTCGCCGTACCTTTGATGAATGACCGCGCGGCTTTCGTAATTATCGGATATTTTTTTTCGTAACATGTGATTTTTTAAAATATTAACGATTAAGACGCTTCTTTATATTGTTTCCTAAATCTTATTTATTAAATTTGGCACCCCTTTGCAATGTTACCCTGTATATATTAATATTTATAATATTCCACAATATAGTAAAATCTTATCACAAGATAAAATTATGTACAGTGATGTGAGGTCTTATTACTAAAAGTGATCTCTTCTAGACAACCTTTATAATCTAGATCCTGTTGTTTTTTTTTATAATTCACGTCTAGTTTTGTGTCTGTACTTACTTTTTTCTGGGTCAATTCCAGCTTTAGGCTTTTTCCTTCCACCACTAATGCTGATGAATTTTTTTTCTTCTGGAATTCGTGACGGTCCTACAAATAAATTTGTATAAGTAATTTATAAATAAAAAACCTATGTATACTATGATACAAAAGACTATTATTTTAGGAAGCCTAATTACATGCTAGTAATAGCACAGGTATTACGATGCTTACATTACATTGCTAAACTGTGCTATTGATCACACTTGTTTAAAATACATAATTGTTATACATATATAAGTAGTTTGAATGGCCTTACTATAGTCCTTCTAAGACAAGAAGGGATTTGTGACACATCAGATTTTCTGTTTTACCCATACTACTTACGATAATATTTTAAAAAATAAAATTTTTATTTTAAATTTATATCAAGGCAAAAACACAATAATCTAAGCAAAAATTGCAAATTGCACAATTTTGTAAAAAAAAGGTTATATTAGCAAATAAGGCTATTGATAAAAAATCCTACTAATATAATAAATACGAAAGTTGTAAGTAAGTATGGATGGATGTTTGTTCCTCTTTCACGCAAAAACTACTGAATGAATTTTAATGAAACTTGGCTTACAGATAGACCATGGCCTGGATACTTTTATCCGGGTAAGGTCAACGCAGATGAAGTCGCGGGCTAAAAGCTATCCTACTTCCTACTAATATTATAAATGCGAAAATAAGAAAGTTGCGCAGAAAATCCTTTATGAATAAACTATAGATCACGCCAATGAAGTCGCGGGCAACAGCTAGTTAATTAATATTTCAGGGAAAAATTTATGTCATTTAGGCTTTTGAGGTAATAAATATAATGATGTCATTGAATCTGTGTTATCATCACATTCATTAAAAAAGCTGATCATTAATCTAAGTTCTTAATAAAGGCAATACTTGCTTGGGTTTCTTCCTTCTTGTGAAGTGTGAAGATGACTGTTGGGGTCCAGGTCACGGGCCAGGTTCCAGTAGCCGGCCTCTGTAAGGGCATCCACTAGGTTCTGGAAGGCGTGCGGCCCGCGCGTCATTACGTCCAGGTAAAGCTGGCGTTTGCGCTGCCTCACATCTTTCTGTGTGTCCTGGCGCACAAACATTGAAGTAAATCAACTGTCTTAATTTCTACAGAATATGGGTTAAAATAATTAAAGTAGTCATCTTAACTTTATTAAAGAAATTATTTAAGGGTGGTGAATTTAAAAAAAACAAAATTACAGAACCTCAAAGCTCAAATCAGACTTGGCTGGGTTAATATTTATTTAGGATCTATGGGTAAAACCAGCTATGGCACAAGAACAGGGAACACAGACAAAGTTAAGTACAAAAAGACATCACACCATCACATTTTTCAATAAATACATTGATTTTATTTTAATGTAATTTGCATTGTAGCTAATTATATGTTTTATTATAATATTTACATTAAAACTCGAGCTAAGGAGTACATAGCAAGGCCATAGTGTTTCCCAAGGAGCCAGCCAGAAAGTATCTTTTTCTTCAGGATAAATTAATTCTGGGTCCGCTGAGTACTATTGCAACATATATCCTAGGCTTGCCTTGCGAAGCCAGCTCTTTTGACACACAGCTTACCTTATACCGATCGATCATTTGCTCAGTAAAGACGCCTTTTTCATAAAGAGCCGATACCATGAGGTCCAAATCCGTCTGCTCCACCAGTGAAACGTAATTGCTTTGAATAGCTCCTCTGTGAACATCTTCCATTTCAACCTTATCACAATCGTGCTAATATATATATTTTATAACTTTTCCAAAGAAAGCAAGGATTGTTAAAAATATTTATAATTAAAATCTTTTAACTTAGAAGAGTCCCTTAAAAACAAACAACAATTAACAGCTTACAGCACAGCGAGCGATCATTCATTCATTACACAGATTAAATAAATATTATGTCTAAAGCCGGTGACAGATGGCGGCGGACGCGGCTTCGGACTCGTCTTGACATTGTAAGGTCAAACGCTGCCATTGGTCGATCCTTGCGTCAACTTCGCCAGCCCTTTAGCAAGACTCCGCCCCTTCCTGTTCCGAAACTGGCGTCCGGCTGCCGTGTGTCACCGGTATAATTCACTAATTCATTAAACGTAGTTAAGGTATATGTGAGCTCTGGGTGTAACAATTAGGAAAATAAGGAAAGACGTCTTTACTATGGCGCGTTTATTACGAGACAAAAGCATGAGTCTTACAATGACTACCTTATTTATGAATATGTAGGTACCCTCTATATAACAATATATCACAGTAGTATTACTTGTTCAGTGTCATAGAGGTAGAAGCAGTGTTGCCAACAAGGAGTTCATAGTACAAAGTGCATAATTACAATAGGTATGTATTAATTCTTCGTTAAACATAGTATTTATAAGTTTGTTATAAATGTTTGTAATTGTAACTAGGTTTTGCTAGATAATTTCCTACCACGATGTAATGTTAAGTTACTTCAAAAACATTTCGAAGTTTTGAATGACACTATATTTATTACTAAAGTGTAAATACTTAAACGCAAATAAATCTTTTTATGATTGTATTTATTTATTTATTTTAGTTTCTCCAAAGACATATACTGAAGCAAAATTGATTAAAACATTTGAAGAAGAAGATTTTAATTTGATTGAAGCAGAAGGATTTAGTAAATTTCGACAAGTTAACTGACGTTCTCGGTAGCTCAGTTGGTAGTGCATTCGCCCAGATTGCAACGAGATGTGGTTTCGATTTCCATCTGATGCGATTTTTTCCAAGTGTTACAATTACACAATAATTATGTCCTTGTTATCCCTGTCGCTACTTTGGCGCCACACGGTGGTCCGGATTTGAAAAAAAGTGGCCCTAGACACAAAAGTCTTTAAATTGGCTCAAAAAAATTCCAAATGATAGGCAATCAGATTAGAAATAGAATTTACTAAGACTATTTTTCATTATAACCAGTGGAACTTAGTAAAAAAAATCGGATCGAAAAAAATGTATGGACTAAAAGTGACTTTATTTTTTTTCTCGACGTGTACAAAAGTGTTCACAAATGTACTACTTTTATATTAATGAGTCATGCCTATTCTTGTATTTCATAAATAAAATTTAAGCCTTGAGTCTTGAAGAACCTTGCAGTCTTGGCCGTAATAGCCATCCGAAGTTACAAAATTATAATTGTGATTTTATATGACATTTAAGATTTTTGTTCCTTATTTTTTCATCCAGTATTATAGTTTATCAATAGGGATGATGACAGCATTCACAAAAAAATCCTTTAGATGACAGAAACTATAATATCAGAAAACCATATCTAAGTATTCTGTTTCTATTTCCATAGTAACCACTACTAATGCATTACCTTATCACTATGTTTATGACATTCAACTTTTAATTAGTTCCATCTCTTTCACTCTTTACTGGACACTGTTTTCTCTATCTCTTTTACATCTGATTCTATCTCTTTCACTCTTGACTCAATACTTTGTCGCGGTCATTAAATATTTTGTCCTTCTTACTTCTTATTTTTGAACTGGCGAGAACAAATCATCTAAACTCAGTATTGTTATTTTAATTACCTACGTCTGTATCTTAGTTATGTTATCAAGTATGCAGTCTGTTTTAAACATCAGACAAATGATAATGTAGTTTTGAATTTGAAATTAATTATAAAGCATTTCCTTTAACGTATATGTAACAGAAATTTGTTCTTCGTAGAAACTTTGAAAACATTTGATAGCTCTGAAAAGAGCTTTCAAAAAGCCCTCAAAAGGGCTGTTTAATGTCAAAGTCAAAGTCAAAAGTCAAAAATCATTTATTCAATTCAGGACAAAATTGCCACTTATGAACGTCAATAACAACATTATAGGCCCCTAGGGGGCCAGAACATGTCTCCTTATTTTTTTGGGCCCTACTAGCGCTTCGAGACAAGACACAGACAATCTGGCAAGTGCTGAGAAGAAACGCCGGAACAAACTCAGTCACCACTAGCTGCCACACAAAAAATATAAATCAAAATAAACAGGTAGGTACATCATTTTAGTGCAGGCTGGACTGACCATACATTCTTGTCATCAAGATAGTCTTGAATTTTATAATACCCCTTAGACATCAGTGTAGTTTTGACATGTGACTTAAATTTATTAATAGGAAGTTTGGTAACATTGTGAGGTATATTATTGAAAAATTTAATACAATTTCCCAAGAATGAATTACTTGTTTTGGCCAATCTAAAGTTTGGGACTACAAGTTTGTTTTTGTTTCTGGTGTTATATGAATGAATATCACTTTTCTTTATAAAAAAATCTAAATTTTTGCGTACGTACATGATATTATCAAATATGTATTGAGAGGCCACAGTGAGTATGTTAATTTCTTTAAAGAAATCTCTCAGGGATTCACGCGGACTAAGTTTGTATATAGCACGAATAGCTCTTTTCTGTAAAGTAAAGATGGTATCGATGTCCGCAGCAGAACCCCACAAGAGAAGACCATAAGACATAATACTATGAAAGTAGCTGAAATACACCAGCCTTGCCGTTACAACGTCAGTTAGATGTCTAATTTTTCTAACCGCAAAGGCAGCCGAAGCAAGTCTCCCAGCCAGAGTGTCAACATGTGGTCCCCATTGCAACTTCGAATCCAATGTAATGCCCAGAAAAACAGTGGAGTTTGATAGATCAAGTTTTTCACCATTTAGTAAAATTACTGTGTTAGCTTGTTTTACGTTAGGCATAGTAAATTTAATACATTTGGTTTTTTTTGTATTAAGAAGTAAGTTGTTACTTGTGAACCAATTTAATACCTTAGAGAGAGCTCCGCTTACATCGTCAAATACCTCTTTGCCTCTTTTTAATTTGAAGATTAAAGCCCTCAAAAGGGCCTAGCCCCCTATTAATAGCCCTCAAAAGGGCTTTTGGATAGTTTTGAGAATAAAGAAAATAAAATAAAAGCAAGATCGAAATGAAGGAAAAGAAGAAAGTTTTCTTAGATTTGAAAGATCACAGATACCTTATAAAAGAATTCCATACAAGAGTTGAACAATCATGATTCCAAAGGATCGGGCATATTTTCTGTGGTATTTTCACTGTCCTCTACTTCTTCTTCGTCCTCAATTAATTCTTCACAGATTAATAACTGCATAGCTTCAGGAAACAAGCTTGATGTCTTGGATTTTGTATATTTAGGTCTTATATGAGATATATAAGGATCCGATGTAATCAAAAAATTATGTAGGATGTCTTCATTGTTTTGTAATCTTCCTATGTTTCTTGTATGACGCTCTTGAGTATTGCGAAAATCTTTGTTTCTCGATTCAGCTGCTTCTTCTGATAAAATTTCAATTGGGAGGCAAGAGAAATGTTTACATATGTCAGCACCATGAACGAGCAACTCATGTATGCTAGATGGCATATTGTACCAGGGGTAATGATTTACAAAAAGCTCAGCTGTCCCTTTACAGTATTCCCTGAATCTCTCGATGTTGATGGCATTCCCAGAAGATATCACTTATGATTGCAAAGCGCTTAATCACTTCTACATCTATTTTTGTGATTTGAGCTGTCTTCTCGTAATCCTGAAAAAATCTTCTTGCCGTGTTTCCATCATTGGTAGTTCCGAAGCCCTGTTTGACAAAATCAATCAAAAGTCCCATTTGTTCTTTGAACTCAGATTGCACCATGCCCTTTCTAAGCTGCCTGAGATTCTTATTCTCGCCTCTTGCACACCACATTTCGAAATCTAAATTATATGATATGTGTAAAATACACTCCATGCTTCGGATCCACATATGAAGTATTGAGAGTCCATACTGATACACGTCATCTCGAACAGGTCTTGAATACATTTGTGATAGGTCATTCATCTCACTAGGCTTTGCAAGACATATATTGCAAGTAGCCGCAGATGATGTATCGGTAATTATAGTACTCACTTTGCCATCAATCATAGTCATGTGCAGCTCATGGCTTATTTCAAAGTTACCGCATTTTGAAACAGATAAATTTCTTATTTCTTCCTTGAGTGCAGCTTCTTCCTGCTTAACAAAGTCAGTTGTTTCCTTGGCAAACTGAAACTTGACGGGTCTGCAGTAAAACGTTGAAGAAGGCTTAGGATTTTCCCATAAAATCACATCGTCTGACTCGAGCTTCAAAGGAACAAGACTTGTCATGAACACCGATGAATCATCAAATCCACTTCGCTGCTTATAATTGCTCTGTGCTGAAGAGCCATCGAATCCCCACTTGCTAGTAAGCTTCAAACTGCGACTGGAAATATTGGAGGTGTCACCAACAACTTGTAGGATCCTTTGAGAAGTCAAATTAAGAAGTGCTTGAAGGTTAACTTTAACTCCGGCTTCTGATATTTCAATATCTCTGGAATCTGGATAACATCTTTGTTTAGCTTCTAATAGTTTGTAGTACGATGGAAACTGCACAGAAGTCTTGCAATGTGAGATCGCAGACCTTAAAGCTATGTACTTCCACTTGGATAGGTCCAATGATGTCGTTAGAGCCAAAGCTTTATCATGCATTGTTTTCTTCTTTTCTTTTTTGAATAAATATGTATAAACGTCTTTAACTTCTTCGGGATTCTTCATGAGATGATCGATGATGCGGGCAAGAACGTCATTGCCTGTAGATTTAAGCTTTGTAATCAAAGCAAAAGACAACTCCTCTTCGGGGTATTCAATTAATGAACCCGACCGCCTTTTCTTCTGCTTATTCCCGTGTAACGTCCCGTGTCCCGTTTCACGTGTAGTCGTCATGTGTGAGGTGGAAGTTGATGCTGATGGTTCGGCTGAACGTTGATCTTCGTTAACTTCTTCATAATTTTCATTTTCTTCAAAGGCTTCGTTGAGGTTGAGAGATTTACCTTTGGGCCACTGGATTCTTGTTTCTAACCAGTTCTTATGTTTGTTCATAAATGATTTCTGGACTCTATGCGCCTCAGTCCATCTGCGGTTTAAGTTGACTGTGAAAGTTCTTGCAAAATTCAATAACGTCTCAGAATCTTCGTGTATAATTTCGAATGCAATGCAGTCCAAAATTGCTTGATGTAGTCGTTTGTAGTCTTTGAGGTCTCCTTCCCGTAGTAATACGTAAAAGTCCAGGTAAGTTCCAAATCGAGCCATGATTTGAATTGTTAAGTTCTTCAGGAGCGTTGCAGTAGTTGTTTCTTCAAAAGTTGAATATCGAATGATGCGCTACTAAGATATCCTGTCTGTTTTATATGATTCATAGGTTTTCACGTAGCCTGAGTTTCAACCATCATATTTGGCCAATCAGGATCGAGTATTAAATGAAAGAGACAGAGTATTGAGTTAAGAGTGAAAGAGATAGCATTAGCAGTAAAAGAGACGGAGTATTGAGTAAAGAGTGAAAGAGATAGAATCAGATGTAAAAGAGATAAAGAAAACAGTGTCCAGTAAAGTGTGTAAGAGATGGAACTAATTAAAAGTTGAATGTCTTAAACATAGTGATAGGTAATGCATCAGTCGTGGTTACTATGGAACGAGAAACAGAATACTCAGATATGGTTTTCTGACATAGTTTCTATTATCTTAAGGACTTTTTTGTGACTGCTGTCATCATCCCTATTGATAAACTATAATACTGGATGAAAAAATAAGGAAAAAAATCTTAAATGTCATAATATAAAAATCTCAATTATAATTTTGTAACTTCGGATGGCTATTACGGCCAAGAGTGCAAGGTTCTGCTTGAATTTTATTTATGAAATACAAGAATAGGCATGACTCATTAATATAAAAGTAGTACATTTGTGAACACTTTTGTACACGTCGAGAAAAAAAATAAAGTCAATTTTAGTCCATACATTTTTGATCCGATTCTTTTTACTAAATTCCACTGGTTATAATGAAAAATGGTCATAGTAAATTCTATTTCTAATCTGATTGCCTATCATTTGGATTTTTTTTAAGCCAATTTAAGGACTTTTGTGTCTAGGGCCACTTTTTTTCAAATCCGGACCACCGTGCGCCACCTTATTTAGTCGGACACTTTTTTAAAACGAAGATTGTACTCCTTAACTCTACCTTCGAACCAAAACATAATATTTATTCTGTGTCAAAACTAAGCAATCTACCCGTAGCCATTCCGACAGTCAGCTGCACTGTAAAAAAAGGCAGGTTAGGGCAGGTTAAACATTCACTCTTAGATTAGTAAGTCCATTCACTTGAATGAATAATTCACTCATTTTACAACCCGGACTTGACCAAGTAGTACTTGTTCAGTGGACCACTGATCAGGTTTATACGTTAGACAGTGGACTTGACAACGACAGGTTGTAAAACTCCTAGTAATTTTTTAAACAAAAATGAAGCTATTCGCAGCAGTTGTCTTAAGTGTATTATTGACTACGTTATCTGCTTATGAAATATCCGATATAGTGTCGGCTAGAATCGAGGTAATTATATTTTATTTATTTATTCTTTAGAATGCAATTGTACAATTGGCGGCCTTAATTCCCATAGGCATTCTCTACTAGTTGTTTATTGTTGTGTGTCTGTGCTCATCGGCGTAATCTAAATTGTGATACTTAATTGTTTTCAGAGTTGTCGTGGTTGTTCGCTGAATAGGCTTCCCGAGGTGAAGAAATTTATAATGGAGGACGCGCCGTTTTACGAACGGCTAGAGGTGGAGTTCATCACGGGCGCGCCGCCCGAGCTGGTGCTGCTGGGCGACGGTGACCGTGAGCTGGAGCGCCTGCCGCTGTCGCAGCTCGGCCGCCAGGAGTGCAATGATCTCGTGCAAGGCAAAGGTTTCGTCAAAAAAGCCAAAAAGTCTGACCTCTAAACTTGTGTTGCCTACATGGACAATACATTCATGGTAGTATACATAAGGTGTTCCAATATGGGAGGCTTTTCGCTTACATTCCAAGATTGAGTTAAGCATTCAGTGTTATTACATACCAGACAACGGTAACATTATTTATTGTTTACCACTTGCCATCCTGTGTATGATAAGTACGTACTTTGCATTTTGTAGATTTATGAAACAATAGTGTTTTTGTAATGTTTGGAATCCATGTAATAGTTATGAATGTACAGTAATAAAATATTGTGATGTAGTTATGTAATATAATGAAGTGGAGTTTTATCATCATTTATTTGTCAGAATAAAGTGTCATGAAAAAAATATTTTCTTTTCAGTAAATACCTAGTTAATTAAAATAATTTAGCTACTATCTACTAGGATTTAGATGTAATGGATCGAAGCTTTCTCTTAGAATGTGAGAATGTGGGTGAGAAAGAACACTGCAGTTCTTTATATAATAAACAGGGTAACTGGTAATTCGATCTATGCCCTTAATGGACTCTATCCAGTAGACTATATCCACTAATGGGCATAGACCGAGGGTACTATTTTTATCCTGTCGTACCCAATCTCAATATTAAACATCGGTTATGACACACTCAGGCCTCAACCAAATCAAATATTTGTTTTCTAAATCAACTCAAACCAGTAATGAAACCCGGAACCCCCTCAGGGCGAACCAGTGCACCAGGTCGTAAGCTGCTATAATATTGTAGTTAGGAATAAAGTTGTTCTATTATAATAACTGTGTAGCGTAGATGTAATTTAGGGTTTTATGAAAAACTTTTATAGGTACCTACTTGATCAATCAGTGTGGTAAAACTTTATCATGTAACTGGTGAAACCTGATAGGTATAGTACAGTTAATTTTAGCTCGCGTCGACTGTCCCTCCACAACGTAACATGAAAATGGATCAGGTAAACTGTGATTTAGGTAGGTATTTATTTGGGTAAGGCCTGATTTTTCAATAGTCAGATAACTTTTTATCAAGTGCTTACGTTTTAAGCATGGTATAAATATGTGTTTTAATAATTTAAGTTATTTTCCAACAACAATATTTTTATGCATGTCGTGGCAGCCTTGTAATTTATTTTTAAGCTGTATATATTATCAATGTACGGTGTATGCTTTGTTGGTTGTCCTTAAATAAATTAACTTATTTGAAGAATAAGTCTCACATATTGACAGTGTTCGTATAGAAAATGTGTCAAACCGTCACTTTTATTCGTCGAATAAAAGTTATCTGGCGTTTGAAAAATCAACCCTAAGTAAATAAAACAATAAGTTATTGGTAAAGAGAGTTAAATATAATTATAATATCAGTAACACGTGTAGAGTGTGGGCGACGCGGGGCGCGGCTCAGGCGAGCAGCGTGCAGTCGAGCGAGTCGTCGCGCGCGGGGTCGCCGAGCGTGGTGGCGCGCCGCAGCACGCGCGCCACCACGTCGCCCAGCGCCTCGCGCGCGCCCTCGTCTAGCAGACGCATGCATTTCTGGGAAATATAAAACTTGCTACATTCATCGACTTGCCAGAAGTTCTGCGTAGTATCGTGATTCGTAATTCATTTATTGCTTCACATGGTATTAAAGATGGTACCTAAATATGTATAATGGTACCACAATAATAAAAAGTTATGATAAAATGTCTGGTTCGGTGAGCACTACTAACTTTAAAATATTAAAATGTCAGATTGCATAATTATTAACATGCTAGAATAAACATAAAATATCAAATTTCATAGATAAGGTTAATTAAAATGAATTCAAATCAAATTTCGTCAAATTTAAACGATTACTTCAAGGATTACTATACAGTTTCTGTAAAAACGCGTGGCGGGTTTTGACGTTTCTTTATAGGTTTGATAAGATACGCAGCGCTGGATACTCCCACGACGGGAGTTCACTAAGGATTCCCAACGAATCATAGCAAGACTGCTATTAGAGTAATTTAGCAACTTTTGAATTGCTAAATTACTCGCTAGAAAAAGGTTAGGTGTATTGTGAAACGAAAATGATTTTGACATAACACATTGCATTGTACTCATTACTAGAAACCCGGGGTAACACTAGGTACCTACAGTTACAAATTATATAAAATCAATAAACCAATAAAACCAATTTATTTCTGTAAATAGGCCTAAATTAAGCTCTTTTACACGTCCCAATATATTTTTTTACCCTACACTGCTTCGGGACAATATTGTGGGCTAGTGCCGAGAAGAAGCAGCGCAAGTAACTCTGTCACTATTTTCAGCCTCTTTTTAAACGAGGATACCTCTTGAATCTGTCTATCTATTGGTGAAATTATATTAGTAGTTTGGCAAATTAGCCTGACGATTGGTAATAAGGACACGACTGGTAAACAGACGCGGCGTGTTGTGATTTAAAACGGATTAAATAGTTATAATTTTGATAGGCAAGTATGTTTTATAGGCCTGATTGCACTAACAGTGACGCTCAACAAGATAAAGTATCATCATCTAATTATGGTTATTGTGTTTTACACCGCTATGTAATCAAGATTTATATGAATTTCCACTAGACAATTGTAAACGCCCACAACAACTTTAGTTACACTGATAATATTTCAGTCGAGATAAACACTGTTGAGCGACAGATATTAATGATGTCACGTACCTATTACAGGGACTATCTACTGTGGTACTTTTTGTAATTTAGATAAATCATTTTTGTTTACAATCTGATATTGGATTCTGGTTACAATATCATATTTCCAAAAAAAACGTGGCTATTCAAAAATACATCCGCATACATGGCGCGCACGTAGGTGTTCTTCTCCTTGGTGCCGTTGACCAGCGCCGGTGTGGTGCGTGCGTGTGGTGGTGGTATACCTGGTGGAAGGCCTCGTCCTGCGGCAGGCGCAGCACGGCCTTGAGCGCCAGCTCGGAGTTGGCGCGCACGTAGGTGTTCTTCTCCTTGGTGCCGTTGACCAGCGCCGGTGTGGTGCGTGCGTGTGGTGGTGGTATACCTGGTGGAAGGCCTCGTCCTGCGGCAGGCGCAGCACGGCCTTGAGCGCCAGCTCGGAGTTGGCGCGCACGTAGGTGTTCTTCTCCTTGGTGCCGTTGACCAGCGCCGGTGTGGTGCGTGCGTGTGGTGGTGGTATACCTGGTGGAAGGCCTCGTCCTGCGGCAGGCGCAGCACGGCCTTGAGCGCCAGCTCGGAGTTGGCGCGCACGTAGGTGTTCTTCTCCTTGGTGCCGTTGACCAGCGCCGGTGTGGTGCGTGCGTGTGGTGGTGGTATACCTGGTGGAAGGCCTCGTCCTGCGGCAGGCGCAGCACGGCCTTGAGCGCCAGCTCGGAGTTGGCGCGCACGTAGGTGTTCTTCTCCTTGGTGCCGTTGACCAGCGCCGGTGTGGTGCGTGCGTGTGGTGGTGGTATACCTGGTGGAAGGCCTCGTCCTGCGGCAGGCGCAGCACGGCCTTGAGCGCCAGCTCGGAGTTGGCGCGCACGTAGGTGTTCTTCTCCTTGGTGCCGTTGACCAGCGCCGGTGTGGTGCGTGCGTGTGGTGGTGGTATACCTGGTGGAAGGCCTCGTCCTGCGGCAGGCGCAGCACGGCCTTGAGCGCCAGCTCGGAGTTGGCGCGCACGTAGGTGTTCTTCTCCTTGGTGCCGTTGACCAGCGCCGGTGTGGTGCGTGCGTGTGGTGGTGGTATACCTGGTGGAAGGCCTCGTCCTGCGGCAGGCGCAGCACGGCCTTGAGCGCCAGCTCGGAGTTGGCGCGCACGTAGGTGTTCTTCTCCTTGGTGCCGTTGACCAGCGCCGGTGTGGTGCGTGCGTGTGGTGGTGGTATACCTGGTGGAAGGCCTCGTCCTGCGGCAGGCGCAGCACGGCCTTGAGCGCCAGCTCGGAGTTGGCGCGCACGTAGGTGTTCTTCTCCTTGGTGCCGTTGACCAGCGCCGGTGTGGTGCGTGCGTGTGGTGGTGGTATACCTGGTGGAAGGCCTCGTCCTGCGGCAGGCGCAGCACGGCCTTGAGCGCCAGCTCGGAGTTGGCGCGCACGTAGGTGTTCTTCTCCTTGGTGCCGTTGACCAGCGCCGGTGTGGTGCGTGCGTGTGGTGGTGGTATACCTGGTGGAAGGCCTCGTCCTGCGGCAGGCGCAGCACGGCCTTGAGCGCCAGCTCGGAGTTGGCGCGCACGTAGGTGTTCTTCTCCTTGGTGCCGTTGACCAGCGCCGGTGTGGTGCGTGCGTGTGGTGGTGGTATACCTGGTGGAAGGCCTCGTCCTGCGGCAGGCGCAGCACGGCCTTGAGCGCCAGCTCGGAGTTGGCGCGCACGTAGGTGTTCTTCTCCTTGGTGCCGTTGACCAGCGCCGGTGTGGTGCGTGCGTGTGGTGGTGGTATACCTGGTGGAAGGCCTCGTCCTGCGGCAGGCGCAGCACGGCCTTGAGCGCCAGCTCGGAGTTGGCGCGCACGTAGGTGTTCTTCTCCTTGGTGCCGTTGACCAGCGCCGGTGTGGTGCGTGCGTGTGGTGGTGGTATACCTGGTGGAAGGCCTCGTCCTGCGGCAGGCGCAGCACGGCCTTGAGCGCCAGCTCGGAGTTGGCGCGCACGTAGGTGTTCTTCTCCTTGGTGCCGTTGACCAGCGCCGGTGTGGTGCGTGCGTGTGGTGGTGGTATACCTGGTGGAAGGCCTCGTCCTGCGGCAGGCGCAGCACGGCCTTGAGCGCCAGCTCGGAGTTGGCGCGCACGTAGGTGTTCTTCTCCTTGGTGCCGTTGACCAGCGCCGGTGTGGTGCGTGCGTGTGGTGGTGGTATACCTGGTGGAAGGCCTCGTCCTGCGGCAGGCGCAGCACGGCCTTGAGCGCCAGCTCGGAGTTGGCGCGCACGTAGGTGTTCTTCTCCTTGGTGCCGTTGACCAGCGCCGGTGTGGTGCGTGCGTGTGGTGGTGGT
Source organism: Anania hortulata (assembly GCA_963576865.1). Lineage (NCBI taxonomy): Eukaryota > Metazoa > Arthropoda > Insecta > Lepidoptera > Crambidae > Anania > Anania hortulata. The sequence goes on along the minus strand of OY756391.1, from coordinate 23,312,517 downwards.
ATACCTGGTGGAAGGCCTCGTCCTGCGGCAGGCGCAGCACGGCCTTGAGCGCCAGCTCGGAGTTGGCGCGCACGTAGGTGTTCTTCTCCTTGGTGCCGTTGACCAGCGCCGGTGTGGTGCGTGCGTGTGGTGGTGGTATACCTGGTGGAAGGCCTCGTCCTGCGGCAGGCGCAGCACGGCCTTGAGCGCCAGCTCGGAGTTGGCGCGCACGTAGGTGTTCTTCTCCTTGGTGCCGTTGACCAGCGCCGGTGTGGTGCGTGCGTGTGGTGGTGGTATACCTGGTGGAAGGCCTCGTCCTGCGGCAGGCGCAGCACGGCCTTGAGCGCCAGCTCGGAGTTGGCGCGCACGTAGGTGTTCTTCTCCTTGGTGCCGTTGACCAGCGCCGGCAGCAGCGCGCGCAGCACCTCGGCCCCTCCGCCGCCGCACTCCTCCGCCTGAGGGCACAAGCGACTATGACACGCGGACTCAGAGCTCACGAGGGGGAAGTCTTGGCGTGATGACCACGAGCTACTAGGGCCTTAATTGATTACCATCAAAAACAATATTACCCAAATTAAAGCACAGGACTTTGACTTGTCAAAGGCCTTTGATTTCGTCGATCATGAGCTATAGTATCACACAACATCGGCTATCATCATATCGCTTAACAAATCGAGGTCAACGAGTGGTTGTCAATGTTAGTGGAAGACGAACTGATACCTTGCGCATCTAACCTGAGAACTATCGAGTGTGGGGTTTCTTAGGGAAGTGTAATAGGTCCTCCTATATTTATTGAATTTACATATATAATTCTTCTGTATTTGTGTATATCACTGAAGTCCTCCTAAACGGCCAGACCGGTTTTGGTGTTATTTTTTTGTTTTTTCGGTCCCTGGCCTGTTTTTTTGGACTCGGACTCAGTGACGCCGGATTAGACCCGGTAAATGTCGCTGCAATCGTTTTCGAAGATTTTTCTAAATAATTGTGTTTGAGTGGGTCTCTGGATGGCTAAGAGTTACAAGAAGAAGGCAAATGTATTTCTAAAAATATTGATGTTAGGAATTTGCATGCGAATCTTGTAATTTCAAATGCGGGTTGGTATTCTAGTGCTTCGTTTTCAGATCTTAGGTCACGGATGAGTTTTTCTTATGAATTTAGAAGTACATATGTTATCTTTACTTTATTAAAATAGTCCCTAGTTGCGAATTCGAAAAAGGTAAATGTCGTTTAAAGGTAATTTACGGTTGACGGTACGCTCGAGCGGTTGACAATTTATCGCTTCTCGAACAATTGACAAGTTTCCAGTGGTTGACAATGGCTGCTCGAACGGTTGAGAAAAACTGTTCGTGCGATGAATAATTGCTGCTCGTATGGTTCACAACAACTGCTTGAAAACGACTGCTTCCGCAGTTAACAACGATTGCTCAAGACATTTACAATGACTAGACTGCTTATCGGTTTACAACGAGCAGTAGTTTTATTTTATTAGGTTGTCCTAATAACCTTAAAAGCAAATTGTTAAGACATGTAAATATTAGCTGTAGACTAAATGCTGTCTTAACTTACAGGTTGCCACGGCATGCAATAATGGACTATATAATTTTTGGTTACCTAGGTGACGAGAAATAGTTGATAAGTTCTGGTCGTTTGGTCGCAAGGGGTGGGTGTGGGGTAGGGCTTACCTCGTCGTGAGGCGCGTCGGTCGCGGCGGCGGGTGTGGCGGGGTTGGCGGGTGTGGTGGGGCTGGCGGGGGCGGTAGGGGCGGCGGGGCTCCACACGGCGGCCGCCTCGCGCCCCACCAGCGCGCCCGCGGTCGCCATCAGCTGCTTCACCTCGTTGCTCTGGTGGTTCATGCTCTGCGCACAACAACACCTCGTTACACAATCACACACAACTTTTGCTACTAAAAATACAGAAGACTCGGTTACATATAAGAGATTCTATTCTATTCTATTCTATCTTTATATCGAATTCAAAGCAAATTAACTCGCACGAGGAGAGAGTATAGCCAGTAAAAATTACAGGGGTACAATGTGGCCGTAGGTATCCATACCAATATTATAAATGCGAACGTAAGTCTGTCTGTCTGTTGTTTTTACGCCTAAGTCGCTGAACCAATTTTAATGATTTCTAGTAAAGAGATAGATTGGACCTTGGAAAAGGATATAGGCTTATTTTAGTCGCAAAATTGAATTGATTTTAATAACAAAACAGTCTTGTGGATAATGTAATAGGCTACTATTTTTCGTCCACCTCCTGAAGGTGTAAAATAGGGGGTGACATGCCGTACTGCACACGGGCAAAGCAGCAACTAGTATACAACATTACTACATTTATTGCAGAATTGTGAAAAAAATTGAGATCTAATGTACCTAAGGTTCAATTCAATAAGGGTTGTAAGATTTGGAGTATGCACTCTGCATACCAAATCAGCAGAGGTGACAGGACAGCACAGAGCTGGACAGATACGATCACTGCATGCCATTGGCTCACTTGTCCCTGGTCCGTTCACTTGTCGATAAGTTACGAAGGGCAGTGCCGTCGCCAGTCTGACTGCACTTTGTCCCGCGCCTGCGCACTGCACTCACCCGCACGAACTGCGCCAGCATCGCGGCGGGGATGGGCCGCTCGGCCTGCAGCAGGTGGCACAGCAGGTAGCCGATGCCGCGCAGCCCGTTGCACGCGATGGGCGTGCGCTCGCTCGCCAAGTACGTCAGCAACGTTTTCTCTATTTTCTCCTCGAAGTGATCGCGGTAGATCTGTGGAAAGCACGTTGACGTTACTTAATGACATTCATAATCCTACAGACATGTTGGTGTCGACTGATTCAAAGTTATAGGTTAATCTTGAGAGGAGTGGTTTTCATCGATGCCAGAAGCTTGATTCCCGTAATTTAAAAGTAGTTATTGTCTAGTTTTGATTAGGTCCGAATAACATTAATATCTTAAATGATACATTCTCGTGATCTTATAAAATAACGTCAAATTAAATTGAACTTATTTTGGTTTGATAAAATTTCAGTCGCATTACGAAATATAGTTTAATTTTTATGCATCGGAGAATTATGATTTATGATAATGAATGTTACCGAACCGGATCTAAATTGTATTTTTCCTGTGTTTTTATTCCGAGAACTAACAGATGCTTAGTTTACACAATGTAATGCCGTGATTGACATTACATGGCAGAGTCGATACCATAAAATATTGCTTTATACATGGGGCACACTAAAAGTTTTGCATTTCTAGCTATTGAATTTGAATTTCGAATGTTATATTTTTTTTAACGTTGCAACCTTCTTAGTAATAAAAAGGGAAAATTGGCGGGAAATGATTTGTCAATTGTTTTTTATCAAAGTTCTACGTACGCAACGAAAATGGAATTAAGTCGAAAAGATTTTAGAGCGATGATTTTTTATGATTTTAAAAGTTCTCTCTCTCCGCAAGACTGTGCCGCTCGTCTTCAAAATGCTTTTGGGAGAGAAGCACCTTGTTTGAGCACCGTGAGGCGATGGTTTGCTGAATTTGAGAGAGGTCGAGTTTCTTTACATGACGAATTTCGTGAAGGGCGGCCTTTAACTGCCGTCAACGAAAATAGTGTGGCTACTGTTAAGCGGCTAATTGAAGAAACCCGCGGAATACCTATGAGACAATTCGAGGACTATTGGGGATTAGTATGAGCCAAATTCAGAAAATTTTACACGAAGAATTGAAAGTTCGGAAACTTTGCTGTCGTTGGATCCTCATGAACTGACAGCGGAGCAGAAGCGGGCTCGCGTGGAATGGTGCTCACAGATGCTACTGAAGTACGACCACGGACATTCTAATGCTGTTTATGACATTGTCATAGGAGACGAAACGTGTATTTATTCTTTTGAACCCGAAAAAAGACAGCAATCTTGTGAATGGGTGTTTGAAAATGAGAACAGGCCAACAAAAGTGAGGCAGGCGAGAAACGTTGGTAAAAAATTATCGCGTTTTTTTTCTCAGCTACGGGTCCCATCTGTACAATTCCACTTGAAGATCAAAAGAGTGTTAATGCCGAGTGGTATTCTACCATTTGTTTACCCAGGGTGTTAGAAAAAGTTCGCGAAAGACGACTCAAAAGCCGCGTTCTCCTACATCATGACAACGCCTCTTCACACACGGCCAAAAAAACAAAGTCATTTTTAGCTTCCGAAAAAGTACAACTCGTCACGTCAACTGTATTTTCCCCAAAATCAAAGATTTGATGAGAGGTTTTACTTTTACCAACTCCGAAGAGGCAGTGATAGCGTTCAATCAGCACGTAGAAAACATGCCTTCAGATCTGTGGTCCTCCTGTTTTAAAAAAATGGTTCGATCGCATGAAAAAATGATTAAAATGTAAAGGAGAGTATTTTAAAAAGCAATAAACATAATATTTTGGTTATAACATATTGTTTTTTTAAGTTACGCAAAACTTATAGTGTGACCTACGTATAAATCTGTAAACACTGTTTGAACTGTACAACATATGATATGATGACAAAAGATTACATCAGTATAATTGGTAAGTGTTCGACAGAGTACCTGTTCAGGCGACTCCTTGAGCGCCACGAAGAGCGCAGCGGATCGTCCGTGCGTGAGCAGCCAGTCGTCCTGCTGCTGGTGCTGGTGGTGCTGGTGGTGCTGGTGGTGGTGGTGGTGCGGCTGGGGGTGGGGGTGCGGCTGCGCGGCCAGCACGTGGTGCAGCAGCGCGGCGTCGCGGTGGGCGGGCGGCAGGCGGTGCAGCAGCGCGCCCAGGCAGCCGCCCACGGCGCCCCGCGGCGGGTCGTCGGGGTGCGCCAGCAGCGCCGGCCCGCTCAGCGTCGTGAGGATGCTCAGCGCGAGCGGCTCCGACATCTTGTCGCCGCCGCCGCTGATGATGCTCCGCAGGGCCTGCCGGAGGATGCATCGCTTGGTATTAGGTTTTACGATAACTATGGAATAGTAAACATTCTTTATTTAAAATGATGACCTACGGAGGGAGGGGAGAGGGGGGAGGGGGGGCGTGCGGCAGGAGGCACGCTACTGACCTGCAGCATGGTCTCGCGCACGGCGGGCTCGTCGGCCTGCTTGACGCCGTTGTGCAGCTCCACGAACAGCGGGTCGGCGCGCGTGTGGATGAGCACGAGCTGCGCCAGCGCCAGCCCGGCCTTGATGCGCACGCCGCGCGAGCTGTCGTGCAGCGCCTTCAGGAACGTCGTCTGCAGCTGCGGCAGGAACTGCTTCAGCATCGTGCCCACCTAAGAGCAACCACACCGAGTCATATCCGTTGCTAGTTTTACTCATTATTACATTTTCTTTTTAATTTCTGTACAACATAATCATGTATTGCGGTATATTTATTTATTAGAATATTTAAAATAAGAAACAAAATTTTATTAATAGAACCGGCTGGGTTTTTTCCATGGGTACTGCTCTTGAAAGTAGCTAATCTGGCTTAAGACTAGAACTCTGTTAAAGTTCCCAGAGAACTTCACAATCTCGCTTACAGGTCATGAGGATATCTCTCAACGAAAAATAAAGCAGTAAAAAAACCTTCCACTAAGACGGCATACTGGCCCCCTTGATGTTCAAATCTATACAAACGATCGTCCATCCCACCCTGACACGTCCCGATATTTTTATGCTGACGATTTGGATTTGGCTTCAGAAGCTACATCGTTTCAATAAGTTGATCCCAATCTTTCGAAGGTGTTAGAAAAATTCAGCTCCTACATTCAACTTAACCGAAAACACTGGCATGTGCATATTGTTTGCGCAACCGAGAGGCATTGTACACCACGCAGGGCTAGATCACAGAATACCTAATAGTACTACCGTACAGAAGACTCACTTCCTAACAAAAGTCAGGTTTACGTATAAAAATATACCTAGACTCGCCAGAGCTACCCGCCTGCAAGCAAAATTGAAACTTATAACCGCGCGCGAACCACGAATTTTCTTTGCGTGCCCCAGTTTTATGACCGAGCTGCAAACGACGGCACGGGGTTGTCACTTGAGAAGTTTTTGTACCAAGTTGATTTATTAGTTTTACGATTAAAATAAGTAGATTAAGCATTACAAAAGTTGATTCTGTAAACATATAAATTCCATCTGAATGTCGTGTGTTAAATTCCTACGGGTGTAGGTATTCCTTTGTAAACATTATCCTATCCTATTCTTAATATTGTTTCTGGGCTAATATAACTAATTAAGGATTTTTATTTTAACTATTACTACTTATTATGGACATGGAATTAAAGAAGAATCAATATTTTAATATGGTGTGAAATTTAACAAAATGTTAGATCTTATTCACTATCCGTTTTATTCAGACAACCGGTAAACCAACAACATCTTTTATACGCATTATTATATTGACGTTTAGGCTAAGTAGAAGACATGGCGGGTCAATTTGCAAAAGCAAAAAAAATATTATCAAGTATGCGCTCGCGCGACGTGTGAGCCGAGCGACAGCCCACTGGCATACGCCGCTTCGGGCGGCGCGCTGGCCGAATATACCTAAACTGCGGAGTGGCACCACCCTGGCTAGATGGAGAAATTACAGAAATCATTTTCCATATTAGGTCCTTCAGCGGTTCGCGATCGCGATCTTGCACCCGTCTGAAGGCCCTGTGACATGACAGAGTGCTAGAAGAAATTACCTTGGACAGGAGTGAAGCTAGAGTTTCGAGCACGGCCGCCTTGACACTGGAGTTGAATCTGTCTCCCAGGATGCGAATTAGAGGGCCGGTGATGTGCACCACGCAGGGCTGGATGGCGTTGGCGGACGTGAGCTTGATGACCTCGCCCAGCATGAGCGCCGCGTTCTCCTTGTCCTCGGGCAGCCCGTTGAGGATCGACTCGCGGAATAGCGGCAAGATTGGTTGGATACCCTGTCAGAAGATACATTATTTTAAGTTCATTTACTTTTGCATATCCAAGATGAGGATAGTGTGGGGGACATTATTATTTTTAATGAAACTTTACACTTTTAATACTTTAGGATAGCTATTCTGTGGACTTGTGTTGAGATTGAAAAGAAGCAACGTAACTAATCACTTTTACAAGATATTGTGTTTGTTTTGGACCTGAAGAGAAGGGATTAAAGTTTGAAGTTTGGTGGCAATTATACGGCTACTGCCTTATAAAGGCTTAAATTAACCTAACAAAATTAATATTTTTCACAAGTCAGACATTTCCATTTAATTTCATTATCGTTAGTCTCACAGCCATCCTCACATCCGGGACATAGTAAATCTTCCTTTAGAATTCAGGGTTATCGTCGATGCGGCCGGAGCTTCATAGCAGATTAACAATATCTCAATCATTATTAGCCAAGAGCACCAATATCCCGAGCAAAGTTAAACTAGCTTTAAAACAACATAGCATTAAAATAGCCGCCATTTGTTGCATTGTCCAGAGACTCTCTGCATTTCTGCCCAAGACAATGTCAAACAATGATCAATTTGACTGATAGATTTGACAATCTTTACACAACACATAACGAAATCCAAGAAATAAAGTCCTGATTTTCATTATATCTCCATCTTTATATCATCTGCACTCATTTACACAAGGGTCTAGTACTCTTTGGGTAGAGCTCCTAAAAAGTTAGTAAGAAAAAAAACATACCTTCGGCAGACAGAACCCCGGCATCAGATCGCCCTTCAGGTCGTTAGCCGCGAGCCGGAGGGCCGTGCGGACGTCGGGCACGTGGTGTATCATCCGCTCGGCGTCGAGCGTGCGGGTGAGCGCGGCCAGCGCCTCCCAGGCCATGAACAGCACGTCGCGGTCGCTGTCGGCGAACAGCACCAGCAGCCCGCGCAGCAGCTGCGCCACGTGCGGCGCCACGTCGGCGCGCGTGTGCGACACGAAGGCGCACACCAGCGCGGCCGCCGCGCGCCGCCGCGCCCCCGAGCACGTGCGGATCGTCTCCAGCAGCGTGTCGATGATGCTGCGTGGGAACGTGACGATGACTATCTCTAGGCTTTTGAGCTCAAGTGAAGCATAGATTTGGCCTCGTAACAATATTTTATTCAAAGTCAAAGTCAAAAATCATTTATTCAATTTAGGGCAGAAAACTGCCACTTATGAACGTCAATAATAACATTATTGGCCCATATGGGGCAGAACATGTCTCCTTATTTTTTGGGCCCTACTAGCGCTTCGAGACAAGACGTATCTGTAGAGTTACAGGCCAGGTACTCGGTCTTCGCCACATTGAGTTTCAGACCACCGCTCTCAAGCGACTGCTTCCACTCGTTCACCCGTCCCACCAGCCTGCCCCTGTCCGCGTCCACCAGTGCGATATTGTCAGCTGATGTATCAGCTCATGTGAGTCTCTGATGCTGTCTGACACAACGTCTAATATCACACTGAACAGAAATGGACTGAGGACGGAACCCTGGTGTACTCCGACGGTGATGGGGAACGGTTTGTCGTCGCCAACAGCGGTCCGAACCATAGAATCGGAGCTGCGGTACAGGTCTCGAATAATGTCAATATATGCCTCGGAGTAAAAATTGCTGACATAAAAGCTTGGATAAAAGTTGCTGACATAGCCCAACGGATAAGCAAGCTGAAGTGGCAGTGGGCGGATGCTAGCCGCTTTCAACCGGCCAATCTGGAAGTCACTGGGGGAGGCCTATGTTCAGCAGTGGACGTCCTATGGCTGAAATGATGATGATGATGCCTCGGGGACCCCTTTGGATCTCAGTGCCCACCAGATCACCACTCGAGGGACACAGTCGAAGGCCATCTGCAGATCAAGAAAGAGCAAGTGCAGACGCGTGTTCTTCGTCCTGTATCTCTCCATGACGGTCCTTAGGGCGAAAACAGGGTCCATAGTACCGTTTTCAGGACAAAACCCATATTGACACTCCATGACATCACTCCTGTCGGATCCGGCAGTCCACAATCCGCTCAAGGAGCTTCATGGTGTGGGACATGACCTTTATACCGCGGTAGTTGCCGCACTCTTGCTCCGATCCCTTGCCTTTGAAGACCGGAGTAATAATACTCATTCTCCATTGGTTCGGGATTAGCCTGGTTAAGAGTATGCGGTTGTAAGGGTACGTTGAGATGTCCACCTCGAGAGGGCCCATCGCCTGCCAGGCTTCGATTGGGACTCCATCGGCTCCGACAGCTTTACGATTCTTCATGCGGCGAAGATCGAACTGGACTTCTTCAGGCGTTACCGGTGTACTAGTCCCTGATGGAGGTCTGAGGGAGGTCCGGTGGCTGCACCTCTTTGTGCCGCTTATTCAGCAGCTCATTGGAAATAAGAGCGCCATCTCTCCTTCACCGCGAGGTCCTCGCATAGCAGGTTGCCCCCAGGGTTGCCCACAGCGACACTGGGAAATATCCTGTGCCCCTGGAGCGCGCCAACATATAAATTAGCTTCTGCCCCTCAGACGATTCCAACTTGTCATAGAGCGTATGAAAGTGGTCTCGCCTGGCTTTTCTTGTCTATTCCCTATCTTCTTTTATCGCACCAATGTTATTTTCGCACATGTAATGAACTATGATATTTGTGTTTAAAAAGTCAAATTTCTACAAATCTTTAGATTTACTTGCTGTCTTACTCATTCGTAACTCATAGGATGCATTTTGTTAGGTTACAATTTAGCCAATAAACCTCAAGTTAAACATATTGTAAAAATCATGATCGTAATCTGTTATGCATCTCGAATAAATAAAATAAAATAAAGGTCGCAGAGAGGCGGTGGACGCAGGCCGCTTCCGACCGAACCATCTGGAAGTCACCGGGGGAGGCCTACGTCGAGCGGCTGCGGCTGAAACAGGTAGTAAAGAATAAGTGCAAGTGTGAAGAGTTACCAGCGCACGCCGGGCGCGTCGGTGACCGGCAGCAGCGCGTCGCGGCAGTTCTCCAGCTCCTTGCCCTCGTCGGGGCGGCCCCGCGCCGCCCCCAGCGCCGTCAGCAGCGCCGGCAGCACGCGCGGCAGGTGCCGCCCCAGCGCGCCCCCCGCCGCCGCCGCCAGCGCCGACAGCGCGCGCGTGTCCACCGCCCCCGCGCCCGCCGTCGCCCCCGCCCCCGCCCCCGACCCCGACCCCGTCAGCACCGGCACCAGGTACGGCAGGACCGCGCGAGACTTGATCGCCATCACCTGGGGCGATCATACTCGAGTTACTGCCTAAGTTTATAGGGATGACGACCGGGTAGATCATGAATTTCTATTTAGTCCGACAGTTAGATTTTTAAAAATACGGAACACATTTTTTTTAATTTTGTCAATCAAATAAAAAATTACAAAGATAAAGCGCGTCAAAGTTCGGGAGTGGAAGCTCGTGACGTCACTTCCAAGTAAAAATTGAACCAAGACGTGACGTCGTGCGACATTTTTGAAATCAATATATCTCTGTAATGTTTTGATTATTTATGCAAAAAAAGAAAAAGTACGTGTCAAATACTTTTTGATAATCTACCTGAAATCAGTAGGTGCAAGGTCAGGAATATATGGCGGATGCATTAACACTTCCCAGCCAAAATCTCCTCGTTTTTGCTGAGTGGCTAAAGATGTGGTCTAGCGTTATTGTGATAAAAAACCACACCCTTTCTATTATACAATTTCGAAAGCTTTTACTCAACTTCTTGCTTTAATCTCATTAGTTGTTGGCAAGATCGCAAGAATCGCAAATGAGTACACGGTTCATAAAATTTCTTTCAGTACTCGTGTGTGGCACCTAAATATTGAGGTTATTTTGGAGACCTATTTTTTTCCGAATGGGTCAAAACTGTTATGAAGTCAATTCAGCTACGTCGTAACCACTGACATGCCTATCTTGCTCCACTTTAAAAAAAATCCATAACAGGGCAAACAGAGTGAGGTGCATCTTTAACATCAGAATTCTCGGATTGAAAACGCTTAAACCAACTTTGTGCAGCATGTGCGGCAGGATGTCGTCCAGCGCCTCGATGCCTCAGGTGGCGTGCAGACAGCCTCGTGCCACTGGCACACGTACCTGCTTGAGCCCGTCGAGCGTGGCGTCGGCTAGCTCCTTGTCGGGGTCGTGCAGCGTGCGCAGCATGTGCGGCAGGATGTCGTCCAGCGCCTCGATGCCTCAGGTGGCGTGCAGACAGCCTCGTGCCACTGGCACACGTACCTGCTTGAGCCCGTCGAGCGTGGCGTCGGCTAGCTCCTTGTCGGGGTCGTGCAGCGTGCGCAGCATGTGCGGCAGGATGTCGTCCAGCGCCTCGATGCCTCAGGTGGCGTGCAGACAGCCTCGTGCCACTGGCACACGTACCTGCTTGAGCCCGTCGAGCGTGGCGTCGGCTAGCTCCTTGTCGGGGTCGTGCAGCGTGCGCAGCATGTGCGGCAGGATGTCGTCCAGCGCCTCGATGCCTCAGGTGGCGTGCAGACAGCCTCGTGCCACTGGCACACGTACCTGCTTGAGCCCGTCGAGCGTGGCGTCGGCTAGCTCCTTGTCGGGGTCGTGCAGCGTGCGCAGCATGTGCGGCAGGATGTCGTCCAGCGCCTCGATGCCTCAGGTGGCGTGCAGACAGCCTCGTGCCACTGGCACACGTACCTGCTTGAGCCCGTCGAGCGTGGCGTCGGCTAGCTCCTTGTCGGGGTCGTGCAGCGTGCGCAGCATGTGCGGCAGGATGTCGTCCAGCGCCTCGATGCCTCAGGTGGCGTGCAGACAGCCTCGTGCCACTGGCACACGTACCTGCTTGAGCCCGTCGAGCGTGGCGTCGGCTAGCTCCTTGTCGGGGTCGTGCAGCGTGCGCAGCATGTGCGGCAGGATGTCGTCCAGCGCCTCGATGCCTCAGGTGGCGTGCAGACAGCCTCGTGCCACTGGCACACGTACCTGCTTGAGCCCGTCGAGCGTGGCGTCGGCTAGCTCCTTGTCGGGGTCGTGCAGCGTGCGCAGCATGTGCGGCAGGATGTCGTCCAGCGCCTCGTTGCCTCAGATGGCGTGCAGACAGCCTCGTGCCACTGGCACACGTACCTGCTTGAGCCCGTCGAGCGTGGCGTCGGCTAGCTCCTTGTCGGGGTCGTGCAGCGTGCGCAGCATGTGCGGCAGGATGTCGTCCAGCGCCTCGATGCCTCAGGTGGCGTGCAGACAGCCTCGTGCCACTGGCACACGTACCTGCTTGAGCCCGTCGAGCGTGGCGTCGGCTAGCTCCTTGTCGGGGTCGTGCAGCGTGCGCAGCATGTGCGGCAGGATGTCGTCCAGCGCCTCGATGCCTCAGGTGGCGTGCAGACAGCCTCGTGCCACTGGCACACGTACCTGCTTGAGCCCGTCGAGCGTGGCGTCGGCTAGCTCCTTGTCGGGGTCGTGCAGCGTGCGCAGCATGTGCGGCAGGATGTCGTCCAGCGCCTCGATGCCTCAGGTGGCGTGCAGACAGCCTCGTGCCACTGGCACACGTACCTGCTTGAGCCCGTCGAGCGTGGCGTCGGCTAGCTCCTTGTCGGGGTCGTGCAGCGTGCGCAGCATGTGCGGCAGGATGTCGTCCAGCGCCTCGATGCCTCAGGTGGCGTGCAGACAGCCTCGTGCCACTGGCACACGTACCTGCTTGAGCCCGTCGAGCGTGGCGTCGGCTAGCTCCTTGTCGGGGTCGTGCAGCGTGCGCAGCATGTGCGGCAGGATGTCGTCCAGCGCCTCGATGCCTCAGGTGGCGTGCAGACAGCCTCGTGCCACTGGCACACGTACCTGCTTGAGCCCGTCGAGCGTGGCGTCGGCTAGCTCCTTGTCGGGGTCGTGCAGCGTGCGCAGCATGTGCGGCAGGATGTCGTCCAGCGCCTCGATGCCTCAGGTGGCGTGCAGACAGCCTCGTGCCACTGGCACACGTACCTGCTTGAGCCCGTCGAGCGTGGCGTCGGCTAGCTCCTTGTCGGGGTCGTGCAGCGTGCGCAGCATGTGCGGCAGGATGTCGTCCAGCGCCTCGATGCCTCAGGTGGCGTGCAGACAGCCTCGTGCCACTGGCACACGTACCTGCTTGAGCCCGTCGAGCGTGGCGTCGGCTAGCTCCTTGTCGGGGTCGTGCAGCGTGCGCAGCATGTGCGGCAGGATGTCGTCCAGCGCCTCGATGCCTCAGGTGGCGTGCAGACAGCCTCGTGCCACTGGCACACGTACCTGCTTGAGCCCGTCGAGCGTGGCGTCGGCTAGCTCCTTGTCGGGGTCGTGCAGCGTGCGCAGCATGTGCGGCAGGATGTCGTCCAGCGCCTCGATGCCTCAGGTGGCGTGCAGACAGCCTCGTGCCACTGGCACACGTACCTGCTTGAGCCCGTCGAGCGTGGCGTCGGCTAGCTCCTTGTCGGGGTCGTGCAGCGTGCGCAGCATGTGCGGCAGGATGTCGTCCAGCGCCTCGATGCCTCAGGTGGCGTGCAGACAGCCTCAGGCCACTGGCACACGTACCTGCTTGAGCCCGTCGAGCGTGGCGTCGGCTAGCTCCTTGTCGGGGTCGTGCAGCGTGCGCAGCATGTGCGGCAGGATGTCGTCCAGCGCCTCGATGCCTCAGGTGGCGTGCAGACAGCCTCGTGCCACTGGCACACGTACCTGCTTGAGCTCGTCGAGCGTGGCGTCGGCTAGCTCCTTGTCGGGGTCGTGCAGCGTGCGCAGCATGTGCGGCAGGATGTCGTCCAGCGCCTCGATGCCTCAGGTGGCGTGCAGACAGCCTCGTGCCACTGGCACACGTACCTGCTTGAGCCCGTCGAGCGTGGCGTCGGCTAGCTCCTTGTCGGGGTCGTGCAGCGTGCGCAGCATGTGCGGCAGGATGTCGTCCAGCGCCTCGTTGCCTCAGATGGCGTGCAGACAGCCTCGTGCCACTGGCACACGTACCTGCTTGAGCCCGTCGAGCGTGGCGTCGGCTAGCTCCTTGTCGGGGTCGTGCAGCGTGCGCAGCATGTGCGGCAGGATGTCGTCCAGCGCCTCGTTGCCTCAGATGGCGTGCAGACAGCCTCGTGCCACTGGCACACGTACCTGCTTGAGCCCGTCGAGCGTGGCGTCGGCTAGCTCCTTGTCGGGGTCGTGCAGCGTGCGCAGCATGTGCGGCAGGATGTCGTCCAGCGCCTCGATGCCTCAGGTGGCGTGCAGACAGCCTCGTGCCACTGGCACACGTACCTGCTTGAGCCCGTCGAGCGTGGCGTCGGCTAGCTCCTTGTCGGGGTCGTGCAGCGTGCGCAGCATGTGCGGCAGGATGTCGTCCAGCGCCTCGTTGCCTCAGATGGCGTGCAGACAGCCTCGTGCCACTGGCACACGTACCTGCTTGAGCCCGTCGAGCGTGGCGTCGGCTAGCTCCTTGTCGGGGTCGTGCAGCGTGCGCAGCATGTGCGGCAGGATGTCGTCCAGCGCCTCGTTGCCTCAGATGGCGTGCAGACAGCCTCGTGCCACTGGCACACGTACCTGCTTGAGCCCGTCGAGCGTGGCGTCGGCTAGCTCCTTGTCGGGGTCGTGCAGCGTGCGCAGCATGTGCGGCAGGATGTCGTCCAGCGCCTCGATGCCTCAGGTGGCGTGCAGACAGCCTCGTGCCACTGGCACACGTACCTGCTTGAGCCCGTCGAGCGTGGCGTCGGCTAGCTCCTTGTCGGGGTCGTGCAGCGTGCGCAGCATGTGCGGCAGGATGTCGTCCAGCGCCTCGTTGCCTCAGATGGCGTGCAGACAGCCTCGTGCCACTGGCACACGTACCTGCTTGAGCCCGTCGAGCGTGGCGTCGGCTAGCTCCTTGTCGGGGTCGTGCAGCGTGCGCAGCATGTGCGGCAGGATGTCGTCCAGCGCCTCGATGCCTCAGGTGGCGTGCAGACAGCCTCGTGCCACTGGCACACGTACCTGCTTGAGCCCGTCGAGCGTGGCGTCGGCTAGCTCCTTGTCGGGGTCGTGCAGCGTGCGCAGCATGTGCGGCAGGATGTCGTCCAGCGCCTCGATGCCTCAGGTGGCGTGCAGACAGCCTCGTGCCACTGGCACACGTACCTGCTTGAGCCCGTCGAGCGTGGCGTCGGCTAGCTCCTTGTCGGGGTCGTGCAGCGTGCGCAGCATGTGCGGCAGGATGTCGTCCAGCGCCTCGATGCCTCAGGTGGCGTGCAGACAGCCTCGTGCCACTGGCACACGTACCTGCTTGAGCCCGTCGAGCGTGGCGTCGGCTAGCTCCTTGTCGGGGTCGTGCAGCGTGCGCAGCATGTGCGGCAGGATGTCGTCCAGCGCCTCGATGCCTCAGGTGGCGTGCAGACAGCCTCGTGCCACTGGCACACGTACCTGCTTGAGCCCGTCGAGCGTGGCGTCGGCTAGCTCCTTGTCGGGGTCGTGCAGCGTGCGCAGCATGTGCGGCAGGATGTCGTCCAGCGCCTCGATGCCTCAGGTGGCGTGCAGACAGCCTCGTGCCACTGGCACACGTACCTGCTTGAGCCCGTCGAGCGTGGCGTCGGCTAGCTCCTTGTCGGGGTCGTGCAGCGTGCGCAGCATGTGCGGCAGGATGTCGTCCAGCGCCTCGATGCCTCAGGTGGCGTGCAGACAGCCTCGTGCCACTGGCACACGTACCTGCTTGAGCCCGTCGAGCGTGGCGTCGGC
The DNA here is from genome assembly GCA_963576865.1 of Anania hortulata. NCBI lineage: Eukaryota > Metazoa > Arthropoda > Insecta > Lepidoptera > Crambidae > Anania > Anania hortulata. The sequence goes on along the minus strand of OY756391.1, from coordinate 23,297,026 downwards.
TAGCTCCTTGTCGGGGTCGTGCAGCGTGCGCAGCATGTGCGGCAGGATGTCGTCCAGCGCCTCGATGCCTCAGGTGGCGTGCAGACAGCCTCGTGCCACTGGCACACGTACCTGCTTGAGCCCGTCGAGCGTGGCGTCGGCTAGCTCCTTGTCGGGGTCGTGCAGCGTGCGCAGCATGTGCGGCAGGATGTCGTCCAGCGCCTCGATGCCTCAGGTGGCGTGCAGACAGCCTCGTGCCACTGGCACACGTACCTGCTTGAGCCCGTCGAGCGTGGCGTCGGCTAGCTCCTTGTCGGGGTCGTGCAGCGTGCGCAGCATGTGCGGCAGGATGTCGTCCAGCGCCTCGATGCCTCAGGTGGCGTGCAGACAGCCTCGTGCCACTGGCACACGTACCTGCTTGAGCCCGTCGAGCGTGGCGTCGGCTAGCTCCTTGTCGGGGTCGTGCAGCGTGCGCAGCATGTGCGGCAGGATGTCGTCCAGCGCCTCGATGCCTCAGGTGGCGTGCAGACAGCCTCGTGCCACTGGCACACGTACCTGCTTGAGCCCGTCGAGCGTGGCGTCGGCTAGCTCCTTGTCGGGGTCGTGCAGCGTGCGCAGCATGTGCGGCAGGATGTCGTCCAGCGCCTCGATGCCTCAGGTGGCGTGCAGACAGCCTCGTGCCACTGGCACACGTACCTGCTTGAGCCCGTCGAGCGTGGCGTCGGCTAGCTCCTTGTCGGGGTCGTGCAGCGTGCGCAGCATGTGCGGCAGGATGTCGTCCAGCGCCTCGATGCCTCAGGTGGCGTGCAGACAGCCTCGTGCCACTGGCACACGTACCTGCTTGAGCCCGTCGAGCGTGGCGTCGGCTAGCTCCTTGTCGGGGTCGTGCAGCGTGCGCAGCATGTGCGGCAGGATGTCGTCCAGCGCCTCGTTGCCTCAGATGGCGTGCAGACAGCCTCGTGCCACTGGCACACGTACCTGCTTGAGCCCGTCGAGCGTGGCGTCGGCTAGCTCCTTGTCGGGGTCGTGCAGCGTGCGCAGCATGTGCGGCAGGATGTCGTCCAGCGCCTCGTTGCCTCAGATGGCGTGCAGACAGCCTCGTGCCACTGGCACACGTACCTGCTTGAGCCCGTCGAGCGTGGCGTCGGCTAGCTCCTTGTCGGGGTCGTGCAGCGTGCGCAGCATGTGCGGCAGGATGTCGTCCAGCGCCTCGATGCCTCAGGTGGCGTGCAGACAGCCTCGTGCCACTGGCACACGTACCTGCTTGAGCCCGTCGAGCGTGGCGTCGGCTAGCTCCTTGTCGGGGTCGTGCAGCGTGCGCAGCATGTGCGGCAGGATGTCGTCCAGCGCCTCGATGCCTCAGGTGGCGTGCAGACAGCCTCGTGCCACTGGCACACGTACCTGCTTGAGCCCGTCGAGCGTGGCGTCGGCTAGCTCCTTGTCGGGGTCGTGCAGCGTGCGCAGCATGTGCGGCAGGATGTCGTCCAGCGCCTCGATGCCTCAGGTGGCGTGCAGACAGCCTCGTGCCACTGGCACACGTACCTGCTTGAGCCCGTCGAGCGTGGCGTCGGCTAGCTCCTTGTCGGGGTCGTGCAGCGTGCGCAGCATGTGCGGCAGGATGTCGTCCAGCGCCTCGATGCCTCAGGTGGCGTGCAGACAGCCTCGTGCCACTGGCACACGTACCTGCTTGAGCCCGTCGAGCGTGGCGTCGGCTAGCTCCTTGTCGGGGTCGTGCAGCGTGCGCAGCATGTGCGGCAGGATGTCGTCCAGCGCCTCGATGCCTCAGGTGGCGTGCAGACAGCCTCGTGCCACTGGCACACGTACCTGCTTGAGCCCGTCGAGCGTGGCGTCGGCTAGCTCCTTGTCGGGGTCGTGCAGCGTGCGCAGCATGTGCGGCAGGATGTCGTCCAGCGCCTCGATGCCTCAGGTGGCGTGCAGACAGCCTCGTGCCACTGGCACACGTACCTGCTTGAGCCCGTCGAGCGTGGCGTCGGCTAGCTCCTTGTCGGGGTCGTGCAGCGTGCGCAGCATGTGCGGCAGGATGTCGTCCAGCGCCTCGATGCCTCAGGTGGCGTGCAGACAGCCTCGTGCCACTGGCACACGTACCTGCTTGAGCCCGTCGAGCGTGGCGTCGGCTAGCTCCTTGTCGGGGTCGTGCAGCGTGCGCAGCATGTGCGGCAGGATGTCGTCCAGCGCCTCGATGCCTCAGGTGGCGTGCAGACAGCCTCGTGCCACTGGCACACGTACCTGCTTGAGCCCGTCGAGCGTGGCGTCGGCTAGCTCCTTGTCGGGGTCGTGCAGCGTGCGCAGCATGTGCGGCAGGATGTCGTCCAGCGCCTCGATGCCTCAGGTGGCGTGCAGACAGCCTCGTGCCACTGGCACACGTACCTGCTTGAGCCCGTCGAGCGTGGCGTCGGCTAGCTCCTTGTCGGGGTCGTGCAGCGTGCGCAGCATGTGCGGCAGGATGTCGTCCAGCGCCTCGATGCCTCAGGTGGCGTGCAGACAGCCTCGTGCCACTGGCACACGTACCTGCTTGAGCCCGTCGAGCGTGGCGTCGGCTAGCTCCTTGTCGGGGTCGTGCAGCGTGCGCAGCATGTGCGGCAGGATGTCGTCCAGCGCCTCGTTGCCTCAGATGGCGTGCAGACAGCCTCGTGCCACTGGCACACGTACCTGCTTGAGCCCGTCGAGCGTGGCGTCGGCTAGCTCCTTGTCGGGGTCGTGCAGCGTGCGCAGCATGTGCGGCAGGATGTCGTCCAGCGCCTCGTTGCCTCAGATGGCGTGCAGACAGCCTCGTGCCACTGGCACACGTACCTGCTTGAGCCCGTCGAGCGTGGCGTCGGCTAGCTCCTTGTCGGGGTCGTGCAGCGTGCGCAGCATGTGCGGCAGGATGTCGTCCAGCGCCTCGATGCCTCAGGTGGCGTGCAGACAGCCTCGTGCCACTGGCACACGTACCTGCTTGAGCCCGTCGAGCGTGGCGTCGGCTAGCTCCTTGTCGGGGTCGTGCAGCGTGCGCAGCATGTGCGGCAGGATGTCGTCCAGCGCCTCGTTGCCTCAGATGGCGTGCAGACAGCCTCGTGCCACTGGCACACGTACCTGCTTGAGCCCGTCGAGCGTGGCGTCGGCTAGCTCCTTGTCGGGGTCGTGCAGCGTGCGCAGCATGTGCGGCAGGATGTCGTCCAGCGCCTCGTTGCCTCAGATGGCGTGCAGACAGCCTCGTGCCACTGGCACACGTACCTGCTTGAGCCCGTCGAGCGTGGCGTCGGCTAGCTCCTTGTCGGGGTCGTGCAGCGTGCGCAGCATGTGCGGCAGGATGTCGTCCAGCGCCTCGATGCCTCAGGTGGCGTGCAGACAGCCTCGTGCCACTGGCACACGTACCTGCTTGAGCCCGTCGAGCGTGGCGTCGGCTAGCTCCTTGTCGGGGTCGTGCAGCGTGCGCAGCATGTGCGGCAGGATGTCGTCCAGCGCCTCGTTGCCTCAGATGGCGTGCAGACAGCCTCGTGCCACTGGCACACGTACCTGCTTGAGCCCGTCGAGCGTGGCGTCGGCTAGCTCCTTGTCGGGGTCGTGCAGCGTGCGCAGCATGTGCGGCAGGATGTCGTCCAGCGCCTCGTTGCCTCAGATGGCGTGCAGACAGCCTCGTGCCACTGGCACACGTACCTGCTTGAGCCCGTCGAGCGTGGCGTCGGCTAGCTCCTTGTCGGGGTCGTGCAGCGTGCGCAGCATGTGCGGCAGGATGTCGTCCAGCGCCTTGTTGCCGATGGTAGCGTGCAAGCTGTCGAACGCTCGCGCAGCGGCCAGACGAACTTCCGGCAGAGGGTCGCAAAGCGCTGTGCGGACTGTTGGAACCTGACGAAATACATTGGATCAGTAATTCCACCTACTACAGTAAAAAAAAAAAATTGTGCTTTAAGCGTCTCTAAACTATTCATCAAGATTATGTTGGAACTTTGGTAAGTTTTTGTGTGCATATCGGGGAAGATGTTCAACACACTTGACATGTTTTTTTTTTTCGTTAATCGAATTAATTTTATTTTGATAAATTAATTGTTCTGCCCACGGAGAAGGTGTCTGATCCGCGAATAATACAGTTTTATAGAGGTCGTTGAAGAAGTAAAAGAAGGAAAGTCGTTTCAGTAAATTAGAAAGAGCAGGGGTCCTAGTATCGTTCCCTGTGGTACACACATAGCAAGTGGCGACCCAAAATACTCAGTTTTTGCTGCAAATTGCATACAAAATTTTTGCTTTCTGTCTATGAGATCATTTAACGCCCAGCACTCTCAGTCCGTCTAGCGAGAAAAGGCTTATACCAAATAAAGATGTGATGACTGATGGCCATGGATAAGGATGGCGCAGCACTGTAAGAACAGTCGCAACTTGAAGGCGTATATGAATGTAGGTCGCTCACCAGCCCGTCGGCGAAGCTGAGCACGGCGTCGCGCGAGGTGGAGGCGAGGATCTCGCCCAGCCCGATGCAGACGCCCTGCCGCTGGTCCGCGCGGTCCGACTTCAGCCCGCGCTCCAAGATCGGTACTATCTCTGGTAGGACACGTTCACCCAGCTGCAAAAAGATATTCAAAAATATTTACAGAAAACCAGGAACGCCCTGAAATATGCATCCGAATCCGGTAAAGCAGTTAGAAGAGGCAGTATCTCACCAAGAGTCCTAAGTGTGTCATCATTATCATCACAAAACAAGGCACACCACTGAGTCCAATTCTCCGCTACTCTTTTACACCCGCTGCCAGCAACTTGAGTTCATCATTTCACCTCGTCGTATGAAGGATAAAGGTAAGGAGTACTATCTTCGTTGTGAAAAAGTGTCCGTCAAACTGCGTTAAATTAGGTGGTGCCACAGTAGTAAGTAGTACTATAAAAAACTGCGGTCGCCAACCCGCCTGGCAAGCGTGTCGAGTATTGGCGATCATTATTTATTGCTTTTGCTAAACATTTTTTAAATTTTCCGCCTTAAAGAGATTGTACTCCTTACCTCTACCCTTCATACCTTGTCGATAAGTGCTCTACGCTGCGTTGAGCAAGATGCGGCCTCTCTCCTGTGTCTATGTGTGTACTGTGTGCGTAAGGCACGTACCTTGCGCACGAGGTCGCCGAGCGTGCGCGCGGCCACCTGCCGCTTGTCGTAGCTGGTAGAGGCGAGGCAGCCCAGCAGCAGCCCGAACAACGTCGGCAGGATCTCGCGGAGGGTCTTCGGCGTGTTTGTCACGACCACCTACAAAAGAAACATGTTCTTTTTAGTTAAACATAAAAATATACAAATCGAAAACTAAAAGCACGACAGACTATTATGCTTCTGTTCTAAAACTTTCATTCATTTTGTCACGTTTAAAGTTGGTCTCGGCTTATATCGTAAAGCCTAGTCAGAGGCCAGTGGATTGATTACATTATTTGATAGTACGGTTTAGTCACCGGTCTTACAACACTCCTCCATCAAATTGCACTAGTAAGGCCTATACCACCTGATAGTTGAGGTGACGGCTCTTTTAAATAAGACATTTTTAGCAAGACGTGCGTGAGACTTGCGTTTGCAATACCGCACCCGAAATATTTTATCATAATTATGTTGGAATGTATGAGAACTACAAAGTTAGTGTTAGGTCCTGGAAAGGAACCACTCGCGTGGACGTCTCGATGACGAATGATTGATTGAGCTGTAAAATTGAATGAAAAGCATGTAGTGACCTTCCAGACGTGCAGCGCGCCCTGCGCACGTGGGCACCATGAGCGAAACGTTTTTCTCGAAATCAATATTGATAGCGGTGCCATAGTTGTACCAGAGTTAGATTTACATATTTTAAGTATCAATTTGATTATTTCTGTTTTGCTTAATGTACCATTAGGACAACTAGATAACCATAAGAGAAGTAGAGAGTTATTTCCACTACAAGTGTCTTTGGTTACTTACAGGGAAAACTCTGCAAAATATTGTAAATTGGTTTCTTGAAATAAATGAATGAAAACGAAATGGTGTATATGACCTTATGATGGACCTCTCGACTTTACTATTGTCCCTCAGCGTCGTTGCAGCGGCAATATATTATTATTTGCCGCAAAAATTAGACTATTGGGAAGAAAAGACTGAAATGAAGATGATTGAAAGAGTATTGTGTATTGACCTTCCAGACGTGCAGCGCGGCCTGGCGCACCATGAGCGCCACGTCGCTGCGGCCCATGTAGAGGCCGGCCAGCACGCGGTTGCGCCGCTCGGCGCCCAGCGCGCGCATGATGGCGCGGTGCGACTGCTCCGTGCCGAAGTTGTCGTCCTCCGACGCCGTCTCCGTGCTCATCTTGCCCGACACCCCCGATATGCGGTACAGCAGGTCCCCCAGCAGTTGGACCGAGCTGGAATTGTAAGTTTTTTTTATATATCCCATGATAAGTAGCTTAAGCACTCGTGTTACAGAAATCAGAAATAACGACGATACCACAACATTCAGACCCGAGACTATATAGAAAAGTTACTTTTTCTACATTGACCGATCGGGAATAGAACCTTCCGGGTTCCTCAGAGATAGCGGCACCAAGTCCGGTATGTTCGCCTCCCGGCTACGATAGTTCAATTTTCAACATTTAATCTTTTACTAGCTTCCGGACGCGGGTTCGCCCGCGTGGAGTTCGGCTTGTCACTTTATCGAGGACCAAATAATGCATTATTTTAAAACAAATTTGAATGTCGCGGACTTTTTTTCAGCTTTTAATGGGGAATAATTCCGTCATACACGATTTTTCCGTAACTTTAACCGTTTACGAAGCGCACGCAACAAATCTCTCAAAAGGAATAATTTTACGAGTTTTTGCAACTTTTTCATTAATACTCCGCTCCTATTTATCGTAGCGTGATGTAATATAAGTCTAATAAACGATAAACGAACGACACAAACAAACTCTTCTGCTTAATAATACATACACCGGCACATTTAGGGGAACGCGCTAAAAGGGTCGATTTTTTAAACGAATGTATGTTCTTTTATTAAATTTTTTTATTTTACAATAATTAGTTGAATTTAAACTAGCGCCGAATCGCGTTGCCGCTCACATATGACTATGTATGCCTTACCTGTACCGGATACGCCAGTTATCATCAAACAGCCCGCGCTCCAGCTCCGGCAGCAGCAGCGTGATCGCTGATTCTGCGTATAGGGTGACGATGCGTTGGCCCGCCTATAAATACATTCATATAATGCTGAAGCTGTGTAGTACTAGACAAGACTTCAGTAAGACGAAATAGAGATTTGGGCACCAGAGCACTATAATCAGTTACATATTAACTCATCTGATATACAGGTCGATCTATACTGTACGCAGACGGCAGAAGTCTCATACAAAGAGAGTAACTATAACTTAGTAACTATAACGGTTTTAAAATTTGTCTATAGCCAGTGAGGCAGATAGGTTCTGGAATAGAGGCCACGTACCGGCAAGCGCAGCGTAGCGTCCACCCACAAGGTAGACAGACGACCTGGTAAAGGTTGCGGGAAGCCGCTGGATGCAGGCCGCTTTTAACCGACCAATCTGGAAGTCATTAGGGGAGGCTTATGTTCAGCAGTGGACGTCGAAACGACGAAATATAAATAATGGACGATGTATGTATATGCCTGTGTCGCGTATTACTGCACATGCAGCTGTGTTTGTGTGTGCGTAGGTTACCTTGAGCGCGGTCTCCCGCACGTACTCGTTCTCGTCGGCGAGCGCCTTGAGGATCGGGTTGATGATCTGGCCGATGTAGGGCGTGAACTCGTCGGTGAAGGCGCCCGGCATGTATATGAACATCATGATGTAGCCGTCCTTCACGTGAGGAGCGATGTCGGTGCGCTCTGCGGTCGCTATTATGTCTGTAACAGGAACGGTGGGAGTAAGTATACGACTCAAGTGACAGATAGAGATAGATAGACACTTTATTACACAAAAAACATTAAAGGTTATTTACAAACAAGACACAGTAACGTACAGTCAGGCGGCCTTATCGCCAAAAGCGATCTCTTCCAGAGTGATTTTACCGCTGCTGTACATAGAGGACAAATCGAAAGTTGTAAGAGAGATACGAGTACTTTATATTTTTGATATATGATGTCAAAGCACACGAGACGTTCAAGTCTTTATTTTTAGCTACAAATCAGGACCTGTATGTATAATTATGTGTACATAGTCAAGAAGTTCTCATAACAAAATAGCACCGTTTTAGATTTGATACTGCAGTTTCTTAAATATCTATGGAACTTATCACATGCAAAAGTAGGTAACTATCCTGGTATGAGAACTCAAAACAATAAAACCAAGTCACAAAACTTAATATTTTGTTATGCAAATGAGGCACTGTGACACGTCCCAATTTTTAACCCTACCACTTCTTCAGGACCGGACGGTTCTTAGCTAGTGCCGAGAAGAAGCAGCGTAAGAAACGTAGCTTTCGTCAGCCACTGCATATAAGTATGTTAAGAAATATGTACCCGTGCAAACAACAACGTGGGCAATTTGTTGCTACACACGTGTTTATCGCTTAAATAATCGATAACAGTAATGCCCGTTATTTTTGCTAAAATCATCTTAACACGCAAACTTAGTTTTATCGTTTTCCTGCGCTTAAATAAAATCGCTTCTGTAATCTAGTTTCAAAGACCCGTAGTCATTCATTTCATTCATCAACTAAGTAAGGTGTAAGTGTGTACTAGGTCATCATTATGCACTATAGTACATTGTTACCCTAAGGGTGAAAGTAACTTATTTAGTCCCAAGACGGGGTTACGGGGGTATACAAGGGGCCAATAGTTCGAGGGAATAAATAAGTCTTTAACCTGCGGGAAATACTGTGCTTTTCATTACGAATACAAGGAAAATAAAACATGAATAAGCTAAAGACAAAATGAGTAAATTTTAACAAAAATCTACCAAAGAGTATGTCATCACTACATTCTACAACTCGAAAAACCAAATGAAGATTGGACCAGTGTAGCTAAGTTTTGTTAGTCCTCTATAACTATTCTAACGTGAAAAACAAAACAAAATTAAGTTTAGGTAGGTAAGAAGTTTCTTCGGCAAAGTTGTAGGTTTACATGAGTAATCAGTTAATTTTATTAAAAAAAAATAACAAGCAAGGTCCAAGCAAACGAAAATATAGAATCTCTCGACTGGCACAGACTCCAAAAGTAACTGATTCCTACTTAAGTGTTAAGATTATTTTTAGCGTTTTAGTTTTTTGAAGTCGGTTGTTATTTTTTTAATAAAATTAACTTATTTCATCTATTTTAGTGATAAATCCTAATCAAAACAAAACGAGTGCAAACATAATTTAACTGTTGAACACCGATTTCATTTCCTATTTCTCCACCCTTAGAATTGAATTTTTTTCCGCAAATTTTTATTATAGTATCTTTGAAGTATAAGCTATTCATTAAAAAAATAATCATCAAAATCGGTTCATATTTTTGCAGATATTAGGTAAGATAGATACTAAAATCAGTTGGCGTTTTACGGAGTTTATGCAATGTTTGATGATTTTCTTATAGATTCCATAATCAGAATTTAACTAAATTTATATGGGACCATTCTGAAAGTATTATCTTTCAAACAAAAAAATAATTATCGAAATCGGTCAACGAAGTAACGAATGATAGCTGAAAATACATAAAAAATATATTCCGACGAATTGATAACCTCCTCCTTTTTTGAAGTCGGTTAAAAATAAACCCTTGCTGTAAAGAGATTTCACCTTTATGTGTACAGATAGTACACAATAGACTGTTTATTTGTTAAACATACAAACGCATTTTATGGAATTAAAATTATGTCTGTCATTGTGTGCGTATGAAACGTACTATTTTGAATGTCATCGTCAGATTTGATTGTGTTCCAAACTAATTAAATTAAAAAAAAAACCTATATTAGATTACTCAGTGGTAAAAATACAGGGCTTTAGTTATTTTAAGTTCATATCGGATTAATTCCCGGCTCAGAAAGATTACTTACAAAGACAGTTATATGCGCATTTTGTTATATATTAAGTTAATCCGGTAGTGCGAAGTCTACCTTAGTTTTTTTTTTCTCTAGGAGTTTTGAGACAGATGTTAGTTGGCTGCCTTTAAACTAAGAATTATTTCATTTTTAACAGACTTCAAAACAAGAGGAGGTTCTCAATTAGTCGGAATCTTTATAAAAACTTTATGTATGTTCAGTGACCATTCGTTACTAATGTTCAGTGACCATTCATTACCACGTTGACCGATTTTAACGATTTTTTTTTGTTCAAAAGGGAATACTTTCGGTACGGTCCCGTATAAATTTGGTCAAGTTCTGACAATGTTTATTTGCCAGGTGCTTCTCCTAGTACGCTTAGACTTGAGCTAATTTAAAAGACAATGTTTTTTGAATTGACCCGAACCGAGAATCAAACCCGGTAACCTTGGCGTTTAAGGCGAATTACTGCGCTACTACACCAATCGAATATATAGTAAAATACTATTTGGTATGGATAATATTAATAATACAGTCGCAGCGGGTCGACAAGTATACTTTATTCAAGCGCCAAAGGTGGTTGAGTTCGCATTATACGAAAAGCGAATTCTTTTGTTTTAAGCTTAGAAAGCATGCAGATTATGACAGTCGAAATTTTCACAGGTGATGTATTTCTATTGTATTTTTTTACAAAATGGTGTATTTCTGTTGCCTCCTCCATTACATACCCGACTCCATACCCGACTGGGAATCGATTCCGAACCTTTACGTTCAAGGCAAAAAACTGCGCCATTGCGCCAATCGGGTCGACTTTGACGTTCATGTTAGGTTTAATTGTTCCACCCAGTATAATCTATTATATCAACAATTTTTTTCTTATCGCGGCCAAAACGGTTTAAATGCGAGTGTTTTTTCTCGATATCATTATTGTCAGCGGTGTAGCCGGACACGCTCCTCGCGCTCCTCACCTCTCGCGCCAGTAGCGCCGCGTCTCTACAATGGACCTCTCGACCATACTGTTGTCTCTCAGCGTCGTTGCAGCGGCAATATATTATTATTTGGCGCGAAAATTAGAGCATTGGGAAAAAAAAGGTGTCGTCGGACCGAAACCTGAACGATTTTTTGGAAGTACTAAAGATTCTACGCTCAGACGTACTACTCAAAATGAACTTTATGAAAAATATTATAATCAGTTTCCGAAAGAGAAGATAGTTGGATTATTTCGTTTCTGGAACCCAGCGGTGCTAATACGTGATCTCGACCTCCTGCAACATGTGTTAATTCGAGACTTCGATAACTTCGTCGACCGCGGATTCTGTATCACCGAGCATGGAGTCGGCAGCAATATCTTCTTCGTGGAAGGTGACAAATGGCGAGTCCTGCGCTCGCGTCTGTCGCCTATTTTCACCACCGGTAAATTGAAGAACATGTTTCATTTGATCGAAGACCGAGGAGACAAGTTTATGGAGTACCTAGAGCCGCTGCTGGAGAAGTCACCGGTGCAGGACGTGTACCCGCTGGTGCAGAAGTTCACCATGAGCACCATCGCGTCCTGCGCCTTCGGCATCGACATTGACATTAATAAAACCGATGCAACACTCGTTAAAATCGATAACTTAATTTTCAATTGTAACATTTTCAATGATGTAGAATTCGCGTTCCCAGGTTTGCTTAAAAAAATTAATATCGACATTTTCCCAGCAGCCGTCACAAAATACTTTACCAACCTCGTTAATAAAATTGTGACGGAACGCAAAGGAGCTCCTTCTAACAGAAAGGACTTCATGGATTTGCTTTTAGAATTAAGAAACACTGGTGAAATTCATGGTTCCAAAAAACACGAAAACGACAAAGATCGTTCTGTAACAATTACCGACCAACTGATGTCGGCCCAGGCGTTCGTGTTCTACGCGGCCGGCTACGAGACCACGGCCTCCACGCTCGGCTACTTCCTGCACGAGCTGGCGCGCCACCAGGACATCCAGGACAGGCTTGTGCAGCACATTAACGAGGTGCTCGAGCGGAACGATGGGAAACTGAGCTATGACTGTCTCAAACAAATGACGTACTTAGATCAAGTTATAAGTGAGACTTTGAGGATGTACCCGATTGTCGACCCTCTGACCAGACGAGCCGTGTCGAGTTACAATATTCCCGGCACGGATGTAACCATGGACAAAGAGACATTAGTGATTGTGTCGGTGCGCGGCATACACTACGATGAGCAGTACTACCCCGAGCCGCACAAGTTCGACCCGGAGCGGTTCACCCCGGAGAACATCAAGTCCCGGCACCCCTGCGCCTACATGCCTTTTGGTCTCGGCCCCCGCAACTGCATCGGTATGTATTCTTGGTTTTTTATGAACAATGGCTACCGTTAATTTCGACTGTTAGCCCCATGTGCAAAAAATAACTTCTTAAGACACTAATTTTGTGAATATTTTAGCGACCCTATTTGACTATAGTTTTTACGTAGTAACATTCAACATCCTTTCGCGTTTTTCATCAGGTTAATTCTTGATCTTTAGGCATTGTCTTTAAACAGTATTGTGTTGCTGGGTGTAAAGATAAATACATTTATTGTTAAGAATAATTTAACAGATTGTTGTTGCTATAAACATTTTAAACGGTCATCGAAATCTCTTACACTGAATGGTCTACCATTCTCATGGTAGGTCGGTCTTCAATGTTACTTATTTATTGATTTATCTTTATTAAGGAAACATACAGCATTTTAATAATACATATAGCTAACATTAATTATACATGAGCATTTAAAGTTTCCAATGCTAGTTCGTATATTTTATGTTGATATAGAGACACATGCAGGAAAAAACAATCAAGTAACAACAACTAAACAAAACTACATCGATTAAACAATAAGACATGCTTAACTTAAATAGAAGGCAGAAGAAGGTAGGTATGCGGTTAGGGCTTATGTGGATTTCAAGAGACTATTTTTGAATTTTTTCGGAATTATCACACATTTTGACACACACACATAGACCACCTTATAGTTGAGGTGAGGCCTGTGCCCTGCAGTGGGACGTATATACGCATACTTTACGTTGACGCACAAGCAGTACCCGTTCTTTTTTAATTTTTTTGCCAGTGTATGTGACGTGATTTGTTTGTGCCTGCAGGGATGCGGTTCGCGCACGTGCAGTCGCGCTTGTGCGCCGTGCGCCTGCTCACGCGCTACCGCGTGGAGCCGGCCCCCGGCCCCGAGCGGCCCTTCACGTACGACCCCTACCGCCTCGTGCTCGGCTCCTCGCAAGGCATACCTCTCCGAATCGTACCCAGGAACTAAGACTAAGGCATGCAAAATACCGGTTGTGACTTTCGGGTTACCGTGCCAAATATACCAAATAAATTTAAGAAATAAAAAATAAAGATTTTATTTTGTTTATTAAATGTTATTATTACTACAAGAAAAACTTTACTAACGAACCGTTTCTATCATACTCATAGAATAAAATATGGTTTAAGACTAGAAACAGAAATTTATTGAAGAGCGCTAAACCCTAAGAAACTAAGTCTGGATGAACCAATCTATGACATCAGGTGAAATTAGGGCTTGACAGTATCGAACGAAAGACAGATGTTGTGCTAATTCTCATATCACATTGAAGTTATAGTAAGTTTTGAAGTAAAACACACGCACGTACGTATTCTTTACTGTTTGTACAGTTCTCTCACTTTTCCCATTAGACTGTGGATAGTGCGGTGACGATGTGACATGACGGACTTCCCATTCCTGCATAAAGTGCTTAAATTCACTCGAACTGTATGCCGGCCCATTATCAGTAGCTAATTCGGCTGGTATGCCATGCCGTGCGAACTGGGATTTCATAAAGTTTATGATTTGCTTGCTACTCATTCCTGCTAACTACTGAACTTCAACAAAATTAGAAAAATAATCGACAAGAATGATATATCTCTTTCTTCTGTACTCAAATATGTCGGAGGCTAGCTTGTGCCAGGGCAGGGCGGGCACCTCGTGCAGCGCGCACGCCTCGCAGCGCCGCACCGCGCCCTCGACGTCGTCCGCCATACCCGGACAAAACATGACGACACGCGCACGGCGCTTGCATCTTTCTATGCCTAGGTTAAACATTGAGTCTTTCGTTAACATCGCACCTATTCTTAGGCCATCCGTTAGTTATGTATTTAATTAAATGCTTGTAATCAATATCTAGTTCGGTTTCTGTCATAATTAGTTGTAGTTTACTATCGCTAATCGATACGTTTTCTATCACAAAACAAGTTTGTATATCGAGTTCTTCTGAAACGCGTTTGTCCATTACTTCGGTAAGGGGTGCTCGCGATAGCGTGTCTGCAATTTACATAAATTTACCGGGTGTATAAATAACCTTAACATTGAATCCCTGCACTCTTAACATCATTCGTTGTAAACGTGTTGGTACTGAGACTAACGGTTTGTTAAATAGGGCCTCGAATGGCTTATGGTCAGTTTGAACGGTGACATCTTCTCTTCCATAAATATATTGCCTGAATCGCTCTATTGCAAAAACTATAGCGAGCGTCTATCTGCGCATACCTAGCCTGTGTGTCAGTGAGCGTCAGAGAGGCGAACTCGACAGGGCGGCCTTCCTGCAGCAGCACGGCGCCCAGCGCCACGCTGCTGGCGTCCACCGACAGCACGACTGGCGCCTCTGTAGAGTATAACGCAAACACCGGTGCACTAGCTAATTTTGTTTTTAGTTTGTCGACCGCTTTTGAATGATGCACTTCCCAGACCCACTCCGTATCTTTTTTAACAAACATATAATTTCTGAATATTATATATAATTCTTCGGATTCTGCTGAATAATTTGGTATAAATTTTGACAAATAATTGATCATCCCTAAAAATCTCTCTAACGATTTTCTGTTTCTGCGTCTGTCTGCGTTTAGATTTTGCCAATAAATTGGCTTGCACTTATTTGTACTTTAATTACGCTTATGTTGTAAGATTGACTTTTATAAATAGATATTATAACGTATAATTTATTTGTATTTTCCTTGATATATTTTAATATTGTTTACTGTATACTTTTTTCTGATTATTAAAAAAATGAGTGATACCTGTTTGTTTAAAAATAAATAATCTGACTGATTTACAATGTGTTTATTGTTTTATTTTTGATTTCACATTAAGCTTTGAACGCACTATTCGAGGTTTTAAGCTGAAGAAACGGTACTTTGACCGTTCAAAGCTTGACGTACACTTGAATGTAAAAGTTTAAAAAATGATGTAATAAGAAAACAGGCCATTGTGAGAAAAGGACATATTGCGAATGGGACTTTGTGAGAAAGGGACATTTCGAGAAAAAGACATTATGCGCTGAGACGGTAACCCGTCGTACGATGGCATTTACCCAATCAGTCGGATGTGTTACTTTCCTAACAACACCTAGGCTTTCCATTCTTTTTAACTCCAACAACAATTTATCCTTTAGTCCCAACGGTATTTTTCTAGTAGGTGATATCACCGGCTGCACATCTTTGTTTATAACAATACTATATTGTCCAGGCAACTTACCTAATCCCTCGAATAAACTAGAATATTTCTCGAAATTAATAGTATTAACACAATCGATCAATCCCATAGCTATACAACTTTCCAATCTAAGTATATTTTGATAAGTAAAATCCGCAACAAGAAAAGGTAAATTATACGATTTATTACGATAAACAATACCCGAATCAGCAACACTCATTATAGGTAACCGGTTTCCCGTAAAAGAATGAACTCGCTTTGTAAACGGCTTAAGTTGTGTAACAGAAAAAGCTACACGTAAAAAAAAAATTTTTAGAAATAACATTTATCATCGAACCTGTATTTATTTTAAGAACAACTCTTTTACCCTGACATTCTATAATTTTAAACCACTCTTTAGATGACTTACTCAGTTTGTTGTCCCCCCTTAAGATATCCACGTAAAACATGTCCTCACAAACATTTTCCGACAAATCTACACTCAAATTTAACACCTTTCGCATCTTTTGCTTTTCTGTGCACACACGGGAAAAATGCCCTTTTTTATCACAAACGAAACACAACGCATGTCGAGCCGGACCGGACACCGATCTCCATTATCGCAGCGGGCGTCACCGGCGCCGGTGCGCGTGAGGCGCCCGCGCCGCCGCGCCAGCCGCGCCGCCGCGCCAGCCGCGCCGGCCGCGATCGTCCGCGCCGGGGCGTCGCGCGGCCGCGCCGCGCTACTACATTGAATACTCCATCACTTCTTCCGTTGACTTGCTGTCGATGCACACCCTTTCCTCTTTAGATATTTCAGCCGCCTGACATATTTGTATAGCCTTCGATAACGTCAGTTGTAGCGGTCGCGACAAATTCAACGAAACAAAAATCATAAAATTTTTTTTTTTTTTTTACGGACGGACGGACGGACGCTGTGTGTCTTTGAAGAAGGCCTGCTTCAGCTTAACTCGGGCAGTTGTGGCGTGCGCTGAAGGCGCACAGCCTAGGTCCGCCCCGCTAGCGGTCGCTGGGACCCGGCCGAGTGTATGGGTTGTGGGTATACGGGGGGCCAATAGTTCGAGGGACTAAATAAGTCTTTAACCCGAGGGAAACACTGTGCTTTTCATTACGAATACAAGGAAAATAAATAATGAACAAGCTAAAGAAAAACTGAGTGAATTTTAACAAAAATCTATCAGAGTATGTATGTAATCACTACATTCTACAACTCGAAAAAACAAATGGAGATCGGACCTGTGTAGCTAGTTTTGTTAGCTTCCTCTATAACTATTCTAACATGGAAAACAAAACAAAATTAAGTTTAGATAGGTAAGAAGTTTCTTCGGCAAAGTTGTAGGTTTACATGAGTATAAATAAACCCTTACACTAATGAGATTTCACCTTTATGTGTACAGATAGTACACAATAGACTGTTTATTTGTTTAAAAACACGAACACATTTTCTAGAATTAAAATTATGTCTGTCATTGTGTGCGTATGAAACGTACTATTTTGAATGTCATCCTGAGATTTGATTGTGTTCCTTAACTAATTAAATAAAAAAATGAAAATACCTATATTAGATTACTCAGTGGTAAAAATACAGGGCTTTAGTTATTTTAAGTTTATATCGTATTGATTCCCGGCTCAGAAAAGTTACTTACAAAGACAGAATTATGTACGCATTTTGTTATATATTGAGCTAATCCGGTAGTGCGAAATCTACGTTAGTATTTTTTTTCTCTAGGAGTTTTGAGACAGAAGTCAGTTGGCTGTCTTTAAACTGAAAATTATCTCATTTTTAACAGACTTCAAACAAGAGGTTCTCAATTCATCGGAATCTATTAAAAAAAAAAAAGTATGTTCAGTGACCATTCATTACCACGTTGACCGACTTTGATGATTCTTTTTTGTTCAAAAGGGAATACTTTCGGTACGGTACCATATAAATTTGGTCAAGTTCTGACAATGTGAATTTGCCAGGGGTTTCTCCTAGTACGCTTAGACTAGAGCTAATTTAAAAGATAATGTTTTCTGAATTGACCTCAACCGAGAATCAAACCCGGTAGCCTTGGCGTTTAAGGCGAATTACTGCGCTACTACACCAATCGAATATATAGTAAAATACTATTTGGTATGGATAATATTAATAATACAGTCGCAGCGGGTCGACAAGTATACTTTATTCAAGTGCAGGTGCCAAAGGTGGTTGAGTTCGCATAATACGAAAAGCGAATTCTTTTGTTTTAAGCTTAGAAAGCATGCAGATTATGACAGTTGAAATTTTCACAGGTGATGTATTTCTATTATTTTTTTTACAAAATGGTGTATTTCTGATGCCTCCTATATTATAAAATAGTGACAAATGTTGTATAGATAATTGTACACCCTACGTGCGCGAGTCCAACTTGCACTTGGCCGTTTTTTTATATAGTTGCATAGATGATTATGGTCACTTCGAATGTGTAGCAAGCACTACACTTGCTGGATACCTGAGTTGCTTAGCTACTCTTGATGCTGACAGTACGAGAAAACGATTATATTGCCGGGGGCGTATCCCAGGACACCTAGACGTAACTTAATTTAAAAATGTACCTTTCCAGAATATACCCGACTGGGAAACGACTCAGATCCTTTACGTATAAGCCAAAAAACTACGCCATTGCGCCAATCGGGTCGATTTTAACGTTCATGTTAGGTTTAATTGTTCCACCCAGTATATTCTATTATATCAAAATTTTTTTTTATTATCGCGGCCAAAATGGTTTAAATGCGAGTGTTTTTTCTCGTTATCATTATTGTCAGCGGTGAAGCCGGACACGCTGCTAACCTCTCGCGCCAGTAGCGCCGCGTCTCTACGATGGACCTCTCGACCATACTGTTGTCTCTCAGCGTCGTTGCAGCGGCAATATATTATTATTTGGCGCGAAAATTAGAGCATTGGGAAAAAAAAGGTGTCGTCGGACCGAAACCTAAACTATTTTTTGGAAGTACTAAAGATTCTACGCTCAGACGTACTACTCAACATGAACTTAATGAAAAATATTATAATCAGTTTTCGAAAGAGAAGATAGTTGGATTATTTCGTTTCTGGAACCCAGCGGTGCTAATACGCGATCTCGACCTCTTGCAACATGTGTTAATTCGAGACTTCGATAACTTCGTCGACCGCGGATTCAGTCTCACCGAGCATGGAGTCGGCAGAAATCTCTTCTTCGTGGAAGGTGACCATTGGCGAGTCCTGCGCTCGCGTCTGTCACCTATTTTCACCACCGGTAAATTAAAGAACATGTTTCATTTGATCGAAGACCGAGGAGACCAGTTTATGGAGTACCTGGAGCCGCTTGTGGAGAAGACACCGGTGCAGGACGTGTACCCGCTGGTGCAGAAGTTCACCATGAGCAGCATCGCATCCTGCGCCTTCGGCATCGACATCGACATTAATAAAACCGATGAAACACTCGATAAACTCGATAACTTAATTTTCAATTTGAACTTTTTTACTGAATTAGAATTCGCGCTTCCAGGTTTGCTTAAAAAAATTAATATGGACATTTTCCCAGCTGCCCTCACAAAATACTTTAACAATCTCGTTCAAAAAATTGTGACGGAACGCAAAGGAACTCCCTCTAACAGAAAAGACTTCATGGATTTGCTTTTAGAATTAAGAAACGCTGGTGAAATTCATGGTTCCAAAAAACACGAAAACGACAAGGATCGTTCTGTAACAATAACCGACAAAGTGATGTCGGCCCAGGCGTTCGTGTTCTACGCGGCCGGCTACGAGACCACGGCCTCCACGCTCGGCTACTTCCTGCACGAGCTGGCGCGCCACCAGGACATCCAGGACAGGCTCGTGCAGCACATTAACGAGGTGCTCGAGCAGAACAACGGGAAACTGAGCTATGACTGTCTCAAACAAATGACGTACCTAGATCAAGTTATAAGTGAGACTTTGAGGATGTACCCGATTGTCGACCCTTTGACCAGACGATCTGTGTCGAGCTACAAGATCCCCGGCATGGACGTGACCATGGATAAAGACACAATGGTGATTGTGTCGGTGCGCGGCATACACTACGACGAGCAGTACTACCCCGAGCCGCACAAGTTCGACCCGGAGCGGTTCACCCCGGAGAACATCAAGTCCCGGCACCCCTGCGCCTACATGCCCTTCGGTCTCGGCCCCCGGAACTGCATAGGTAAATATTCTTGGTTTATTATGAACAATGGCTATGTCTTGATCTCTAGGCATTGTCTTTAAACAGTACTGTGTTGGTAGGTGTAAAGATAAATACATTTATTGTAAAGAATAATTTAACAGATTGTTGTTGCTATGAAATTTTAAATGGTCATCGAAACTAACGCTTAATAGTCTACCATTCTCCTGATAGGTTAGTCTTCAATGTTATAGGACTATTTTTGAATTTATTAGGAATTTGACAAACATTTTGACATACATAGACAACCTTATAGTTGAGGTGAGGCGTGTGCCCTACAGTGAGGCGTATACGATAGCCGATGGTCCAGGCCAGATGGATATAAAATTTTTTTTAGGTTGTCGGCTTAGGGACCTATTTGTACCCGCCAGGAAAAAAATTGCTTGTCAGCCGGTTACGAGATATGTTTTTTTAATTTTAGAAATATCACCAATTAATTTTTCTTCCTAGTTAGATTTTTGAAAAAACCGTCCCTTTTTTTTGGTTCGTTAACATGAGACTTTTTTTTGGCAATTGAAAGAGCACATAAGTTGCTACAGTTTAAAAAAAAATCATGAGTGCTTTGAACGGCTTTGTTAATGTTTAATTGGAGTTTACGAAAAATCTGTCGATTTCAAGGAAAGTAATTATTATTGCATTGATATGAAATTAAATGCACTTCAAATTTGCAGATCAGTCTGTTTTTTTTTTCTGAGAGAGTGTCTAAGTAAGCACTTAAAAAAAATAGAATTTTTCTTTTTAAAAGTAAATATAATATGTATATTAAAACATTAAAAGTGGTGATATTTCTAAAATTAAACAAAAAGCATATTTTGTAAGCGGCTGATATGCGATTTTTTTCCTGGCGGTTACAAATAGGTCCCTAAGCCGAATACCTAAAAAAAATTTTATATCCATCTGGCCTGGATCACCCTGTATACGCATACTTTACTTTGGTGCACAGGCAGTACCCGTTCTTTTTACATTTTTCGTGAGTGTGAGTGACGTGTGTTGTTTGTGCCGGCAGGGATGCGGTTCGCGCACGTGCAGTCGCGCTTGTGCGCCGTGCGCCTGCTCACGCGCTACCGCGTGGAGCCGGCCCTCGGCTCCGAGCGGCCCTTCACCTACGACCCCTACCGCGTCGTGCTCGGCTCCTCGAAAGGCATACCTCTCCGAATCGTACCCAGGAACTAAGATATTAAACTAAGACTAAGGCATGCAAAATACCAAATAAATTTAAGAAATAAAAAAATAAAGTGTTTGTTTTGTTTATTAAATGTTATTATTACTACAAGACAAACTTTACTAACGAACCGTTTCTATCATACTCATAGAATAAAATATGGTTAAGAAACTGGAAACAGAATTTATTGAAGAGCTCTAAACCCTCAGAAATTAAGTCTGGATGAACCAATCTATGACATCAGGTGGAATTGAGGCTTGACTGAGTATCGAATAAAAGACGGATGCTGTGCAAACACATCACATTGAAGTTATAGTAAGTGTATTATTATGAAGTAGTACTAGTAGTGACATAATTGACAATTCTGTTTTTTTAATGGTGTGCTCGACGTTCGCATTTTTACGTCGTGCGTCCCGAAATCGCATGAAACACACTTATTTAAAATGAGCTCTCTCTATTTTTTCTTGAAGCCGGGACTCAAGGTAGACCAAGGTCTATTTCTTTATAAGTAGTATTTTTTTCGCCTATCTAACGAATGTTAGCGTGCATGTGTCCGAGGGTTCTGTTATCTATCATCGAGTTGACTATCTCAACGCATCGACTAATTTGCCTTATTTTAAACGACTTTTAAAAAAGGAGATGGTTCTCAATTTTGTTGTTTTTTTATGTTTGTTACATCAGAACTCCGCTATTATTAATATTCGCTCCGCTCCGCTATTAATAAGCCGATTTATTTTTTATTAATTCCAATTAATAAAAAATAAATCCCTAATTGAGGGATCTCCTTAAATGTTATAACCATACATATATCGATTTTTCTATATTCAACAACTTAAGCATCTGAATTCAGAAAGTAACATCAGGTGGAAGTGATGAAAAAGATCATAGAATATTTCACGAGTGGCGATAAGATATCTTGATTAAGATAGTTAAGCTTCGTTATAGTAGACAACTTAAATTGAAATAAATGATTTTGGTGACAATGGTACGGTCAGCATCAAAAGTAGATGACGACATTAAAATTTTCAAAATTACTATACACTATATTATACCTAAATCACTCCACATGACAAGCATCAGAATTGGACGATTATTATGTAATAGATAGATAGATAGATACTCTTTATTGCACACCATACAAGTAAAATACACATGATTTTTACAGAAAGATGTACAATTTAGGCGGTCTTATCGCTAATAGCGATCTCTTCCAGACAACCTTTAGGTAGAGGACAACCATTAAAGAAAGGGGAAGGTGTTGCAGAGTTCTTAAAATTCTTACCTGATACAAATAGAATTGCATAAATTTATGGCATAAACGTAAACATACAGTAATAAATAAATAAAAATAAAATAAAATAAATACAGAACAATAATTATACATACATACAATAAACATACATACTACTTGATATATGCGAGGAGATGTCGAAACTAACAGTGACCAGTAATATTTTAAGATATAAAGGCAGTTTTTGTCAAGAAGAAAGAAAGTGTGCTTTAAGCCGATTTTTAATAATAGCAATCGATTTGGATTTTCTGATTGTTAATGGTAAGGAATTCCAGAGGCGAATGGACTGGACAGTAAACGACTGCGTATAGTAATTAGTAGAATGGGGAGGAAATTGAAGATGTAGTTTTTTGGATGACCGCATGTCATGACCCTGTGATGACTGCAAAAATTGAAAGCGCTTTTTTAAATAGGGTGGTGATTTCGGACTGAACAATATGTTAAATAATTGCGAAAGAATATGCAAGTCACGCCTACGACGGATTGGAAGCCATTTAAGCAGAGTCCGGTATTCGGTAACATGATCATACTTCCGTAAACCAAAAACTATTCGTATACAGAAGTTCTGTAGACGCTCAAGCTTATTAAGGAGGTTTTCATTTAAATCTAAGTAACAGCAATCTGCATAATCTAGGATGGGAAATAAAAGAGCCTGAACAAGCGCAATTTTAGTGGGTATAGGCAAGAAATTACGAAGTCTATTTAATGACGCTGCCGCTGCATACATTTTTCTGCTGACTTCCGCAGTTTGTGTTGTCCAAGTGAGTGAGCTATCAATATGAATGCCCAGGTTCTTTTGCTATAAGGGACATGGACACCGTCAAATGTGATGGGTTGCAAGGCCGGCCAGTCAGTAATGTAAGGCCTCAATGAAGGGTTATTGAGACTTGTCTCATCCAAGGTAGCGTATGCATTAAGTGCACTCACCTGGCATAATCTTGTGCAGCTTGTGCACGCCGAGGCCGGCCACGACCTCGGACAGGCCCTGCGCGGCGCCCGAGCGGTCCACGCTGCTGGTCTCCGAGGTGAGCGTGTGCATGAGCCACGGCAGCAGCTCCTCGAAGCTGCTCTCGCCCATGCCCTTCACCATGGCGCCCAGCGCGCGCGCGGATACCGACCTCACCTACGCAACAACACTCACATTCACTGCCTACTGAAAATAACGTATATTACGTGTATCGATGTTCTAAGATTAAAACTGATGAGATATATTCTCTTTAGATAGATAGACACTCTTTATTGTACGCCACACAAAAGAAACAAGTCACACGATAAAAATACATTTAGAATAGCACGATTAAGGCGGCCTTACCGCTAGGAGATGATTTTGATTCATTTCTGAAAAACTAAACTAATAAAAACCAATAAAACCCATTTATTTCTGTAAATAGGCCTAAATTAAGCTATTTTACACGTCCCAATATTTTTTTTACCCTACCACTGCTTCGGGACAATATTGCGGGCTAGTGCCGAGAAGAAGCAGCGCAAGAAACTCGGTCACTATTGTCAGCCTCTTTTTAAATAGTGTGTTTACATTACAAAATAAAATGAGCCTGTGCGAGCACAACAGTATTTAATTCCATACATTTTAATCATTTAAATAGTCATCTACAGTACAGTGTAATAACCTATTTTCGTTAAAATCATCTTGACACGCGATTTAAATTCATACATAGGCAGTTCAGCAATGGACTGTGGTAATTTGTTAAAAAAGCGAATACATTTTCCCATGAACGAATTACCCTTTTTATGCAGTCTGAGTCTGCTAGTTCCTAGCGTTTGTGGCTTTCAAACGGCCAATCTGGAGATCACTGGTGGAGGCCTATGTTCAGCAGTGGACGTCCAATGGGTAAAATGATTATGATGATGAAACTAGTTCTAGACAGACAGCGCGATTACAGCTCACTGCGTGTTTAGTACAATAATGCGTCCAGGATGCTACTTGGTTGCCGCGATTTTGCAGCGCGTCGACTATATTCGCCGAGGCGCACACCAACGGTTTTCGCACGCTGGTGCAAGCGGTGTGTCTCACTCCTAGACCGCTTCCGCAACAGCACAAACGGCATCATGGGTGCATCGGTCGACAGGTGGGACTCGCCAGTGCTGAAGCACAGCATTAGTTTGCGCGCTGCCAGAGCTGTGTAAGCGGCTTTTGTTAGACTAGGTCATCGCTAGGTCATCATTAGCTCATTGTTATTGTAACTTTGTGTCTTATTGTATTGTATTGCATGAATATGGACTCCGGTCTGATTTCATTTCATTGCCGATATAGAGGTATTACATAACTAATGGCTAATGACTGTCAAAACTCAAAATAATGAAGCCGGATATGGCTACATGTGTATTTAATATTTCGAAGTAAAAAAATCCTTGTCCTTCAAGTTTATCTGACTCTTGATAGTTCGCATTACTTGCTATCGTAATCGTAAATAATATGATGATTAAACAATACAATAAGATAGGTACCAACAAACAATACGATTGAATGTGTGCGTGTGTTTTATTTACTACTTTTAGTGGAGTAAGTTACGTACTCTACTAGTACGAATACCGCTGACCCCGGGCGCCTAACTAGAGCACACAAGATATTGCAAGATCACGGAAAGCAGCATGCCACCGCCATCATCCTCACTTCGTATCTAACATCGATCGGGTCAATTAGTATTAGGAACTAGTTTTATTGTACTTGTAATTTTTAATTAAATTAGATTGTAAGTAATTTCGTTTTCTTTTCGATCCTCCGGCTGTCGCTTCGTAATTAGTACATAGCATAGATTGGTATGGACATATCTTTGCACAATAAGAATACTTAACTCAATATAGGTATGAACTTTTAAATAAATTATTTTAAAAAATGATTTGATTTCACTTTTTCACAAAGTAAAGTTGCAATTGGTTTGTTTATTGTGTTTGTTTTTTAGCACATCTCACCAATATATATATATATATTTTTATTATGTATGTTTGCAGTATCCATCCATTAGTCTAGTCTCTAAAGAAAACCAATGTTGTTTTTTTTTCATAACCGTTCTTATGTTTCTGATTGTTTATGTAATAATTTCGTTGTGATAAATATTCTTATCTTAATTACTAATTTAGGTAAGAATATTTATTATTATTACTATCATAATCATTGCTGTAAGTATGTAAGCAAATAGGTCTTATCAGATTAAACATTACAGCCTAGACCTACAAGTAGACCCTAAGGGTTTATAATTTTTTTAAGACGATGTTATTTATTCCGTTTTATACGTGGTGGCTGGAATGTTAACGTTCAAAAAATATATTTAGGTCTCTCGTACCGAGACCGATCCGAATTGCCTCTATAAATGTATGTTTAGCGATATTTTGTAGACTTTGACTTACGATATTTTTTTGCAGTATTTTAGAACGTCGCAGCTTACAATATTAAACGATTGATATTGTATATGATTTTCCAGTCGTTATTTTGATTGATTGAAATCTATACAACTTTTCCAATACACGTTTAGTTGTCTATTCGGGCCATTTTCTACCCAAAATTTATTTAAAATTGGTAAAAGTTTGTTAAAAGATCATAATGTCAGCCTATTGCAGTCCACTGCTGCCAGCCATCTTCCTAAGGTCGTCGGTCCGTCGAGCTGGGGGGCGTCCTACACTACAGTCACCAAGACGTGGTCTATACTCGAGAACTCATTTACTCCACCTTTCATTGGTTCTGTGACAGATGTGGCCGGCCCACTGCCATTTTAGCTTGCTACATTTTAGGACTATGTCCATTACTTTGTGCTGCCGGAAAACCTCGTTTCGGATTATATCTCTTACCGAAATTCAAAGCATCGAACTTTCCATAGCTCGCTGAGTGACGTGAAGTCAGTGAGCTAGCTTTACTGTCATGTTCCACGTTTCGGCTCCATAGGTCATCACTAGTAGGACGCACTGGTCGAATACCTTGCTCTTCAGGCATTATGGCAGTGGCGACGAGAAGATACGACGCAGCTTTCCAAACGCTGCCCAGC
This sequence comes from Anania hortulata, assembly GCA_963576865.1. NCBI lineage: Eukaryota > Metazoa > Arthropoda > Insecta > Lepidoptera > Crambidae > Anania > Anania hortulata. Next base: position 23,270,928 of record OY756391.1, on the reverse strand, counting down.
CAAGCTGCACTTTTCTAGCGATTTCCCGCTCGAAGCTGTCTCTACCTAACTGAAGCACTTGTCCGAGGTAGACATACTCCTTGACAACTTCGAGCGCCACGCTTTCGTCGGAAACCTGTCCGGGAATGACGTGGTCCTTAAACAGACGTAAACAGCGTTGAGACTATGTAGCATTTTTTGCAAATCATCGAACGATTTAGCCATGATGACTATGTCATCGGCAAAGCGGAGGTTTGTGAGGTGTTCGCCGTTGACATTGACGCCCGTTCCTTTCCAATTCAGTGTCTTGAAGACATCTTCCAGTGCGTTCGTATCAAAAGATGTGTTATTATTTTAAATCCGCTAAATATAATCCGAAAACTTCCGATTTACCACTCTTGAAGAAAAAATCCCTATAGTAAATATTAAACACTTTTAGTATATTTTTTTATAAAAAGTATTCGATATTAATGTTGCATCTACTGACTTGAAATTAAACTTATAGGCGATGATGGCCGCGAGTCATAGTAAGACACGCTATGGCCCGCAACGGGGACTGTCCTTTAGTCGAGAACCTGAGTAAACTACGTATTAAGTACTAACATAGTTGCTAAGTTTGCTATTTACTAACATTAATGAATATTTCTATTTAGTAAACTAAATTGATAATTAGGTAACAGGTGCACAGATTATAAAAAAATATCTTATCTTAAATTAATCACTTGTTTTAATTATTTGCTTCAGAAGGATGACGAGGACATAGGTACTGTACAAAATTTAAATCTTCCAATTTATGATTATTAGAATAAATGTTTTCAATAGCAAAGTCATTCTTCTAATTAAACGTAAGCCTATTTACGAAGTCATCATTCCTTTAAAATCCTCTATCTTAGAGAGGGTTCTGCTGCTCGAATAGGAACAACAACTCAAGAATGATAATCTTAAATAGTTAAATTCTACTTTAGAACTATAGAATACCCAGCATTGACTTTTATTCAAAAACAGCTGCCATAATCTTCCCAGAGTCATCGAACGCAGCTTTATATTTTATCAAACTAACCTTAAATGTGTGTCTTAATGATCTTAATGATACGCATTTCTCATAATCTACAGCAGTTCTTAAGGTAGAAATACATTTCAATGTTTCTGTGCATGCAAGTTTTGGAATATAATTTAGTTTGTTACTTAAATACATGATTAGTAATACCTGTGCTCTTGTAATTATATTCTGTTTTGTGTGTCTAAATAAATATATACATACATACAATACAATAAAACCCAGTGAACTGCAATCGTTCATAGCTGTTATGGGAGAGTGATTTATGTCGTGATACTTTCACGCACGACAATTACTGAGTTGGAACCTATTTGACACATTAATAACCTGTTTTTTTTTCTCTCTATTGTTATGTATCGAATAAATCAATTCTATTCTCATTGAATTCTATTATCTTAAATGTACTCTATTCTTTAATTATTTAGTCTTTCACAGCTTTATCATAATCTTTGTTCTACCACGGAGCTACTACATAACTTTTTGTGGTTTAAATGTATCTTCTTAGTCAAAATTAAACACGTAATAAGAATATTAGTAATTTTCAAATTGTAAATGTAGAAAATACAAAAAGCTACACTTAATGAATACTGTACTTCAATTTGTTTTAAGAAATAAATACACTTTTTTCCTTAATGTTTTCTTGATTCAGAAAATATCATATAATGCCAGAAATAATCTTTTTAAGACGTAGGTATTGTTGATAGTATTGTTATCAAAATGTGTTGCAAATTCGTATGACAACTAATCATAATATTTATGCTAGTCATATAGTAAATAAAGCAAAGCAAAACATGATACTTTGTTTTCGGAGGTTAAATTGTTGTATTTTGTAGAAAATAAATTTAATCACGAAGCAAATCCTTTAAAATATGTAATGCAGTCTTACATAAATATAGGAAAATCTAAGTGTTTAATTCCCTAAATAATTAAGTCATTATCAAGTGACCAAACCTAGTAAAAGTAAGCATGCAATTTTTATTTTAACCAAAATCAAAGTCAACTCTTTAGATCAATTCTTCCATCCCTTGGTTACATATTTGGCCCTCCACTCCAATGATCCCATCTCAAAAACTTACCCTGTATAATATGTACCTTACATGTCAGAGACCAAGGTCCAAACTAACAAGTTAGTAACAGCCTAAGGCCTCATTTAGTTAACGCGGGAGGAGTTCGCGGAGCATTGGACGCCGCGTCATGCGATTCATTTAAACATATGACCATGTATGAAAGCGTTCATGCATTCTGATGAGCAGGTACATGTTGGTTATGGCCTGTGCGGCAATTTAGTCTCTCTGTGCACTCTGTAAGAACGACTCACCTCGGGCACGGGGTCCAGCAGCGAGCTCTTGAGGCCAGGCATGATGTTGGGCAGGTAGGGCATGAGGTCCTTCTGGTCGGTGAGCGAGTACATGTTGCCGATGATCTGCGCGGCCATCTTGCGCGTCTCGGTGCTGCGGTCCAGGAAGGCGCGCTGCACGACGGGCATGATCAGCGCCAGCGACGGCGCGTCGATGAAGTGCACGAACTTCGTGTCCAACAGTGTCTGAAGGCAGGCCGAAGTCTTGTTGGACGGGTCCTGCAGCGCATGCAGGAGTACCGGCACGATTGCTGCATACAACAGTGGATTGAATTTAGTTGTTTCAAAGTTACACGTTTACACGCATTAAATGCAGTAAAAAGGAGGCCTAACCCAGCGGTGGGTCTTTTTGCTTACATCTCTTTCTCTCGCTATTGTAATCTTTCCAAAAAAATTTACAAAATAATATTAACAATACCACCTCGATGTCGTGAAGCCTAGTCAAACCTTTAGGGCGGCTTAATACCATCTGACAGTAAGGTTAAGTCACTGACCTTACAACACCCATCCACCAATCCGCACTGGGTTCGCGTGGTGAAGTATGATCCTAAAACCTATAATTTAAGTGAGGCCTGTGCCCTGCAATGGGACGTATACAGGGTTACATTTCAAAGTAGTGCCAAGTTTTCAGCGACCTCTCAGAATCAGTAACTAAATCGATCTACATAAAAAACTAACATTTTTTCATATCTACATAAATAAAACAAAGTCGGGTTAGTTACGCCATTACACAATGGTGAACGAGTTTCTTGCGCTGCATCTTCTCGGCACTAGCCTACAATATTGTCCCAAAACAGTGGTAAGGTAAAAAAAATATTAGGACTCGTAAAAGAGGTTAATTCAGGAATATTTACAGAAATAAATAGGTTTTATTAGTTTTCAATTATAAGTCAATAAAAGCTGGGCCGATTTTAATGATTTTTTTGGATTTGTCTCCGTCCCGAATAGCAGAATAACTATTAAAACATCGAAAAATGCACAACCAAAACAGGCGGTACGAAGTTCGGCGGGTCATCTAGTTAGATAAAAGTTTAGCATAGTTAAAAAAAACGAAGACTCGCTTAAATATTATTCTCTAGATCTTATTTTCAAAATTTGGCACTACCTTGCAATGTAACCCTGTATAGGCATACTTTATCACATCCCATCGATGTGTTGTTTGCGCCAATAAAGACAATCAGGCCCCACTTTATACCATAATATTTTATACATTTCTATGATTATGTCGGGATTACCTTTCCAGTGATATCAGCCTGCGAACAAAATGTCTGTGTCATATGAGCAAACATTGCAAATCTATACGTGTGTTTTACTACCTAAAACGGGGAAAAACGATTCTAAGGTAAATGAAATCGGCGGGTAAGTCGCATACAAACAAAGCCATAAGATCGCTTGATAGTACATTACCAAAAGTTTATTCACATAACCATATTTATCTTTGTATTTACATTCGGCAACAAGAATACAAACATATTCATGCTTAGTTACATAATTCGTGAGGAATTTGCTGATGTCTTAGCTGTTTTTATGGTTGTTATCACAATGACGAAGCAAAAACGGGTCTGGATTTTTTAGAACCTACTGAATGGAATTAGTTGCTTATGAAATCATCACTCAATGATTACCTAATCAGTTTAATTAGAAACAGATTTTGTTGACTGATTGTACACGACAGTAGGTTTGTTAAAAAAACTCAGTTGTTTTATACATTATTATTTTATTAGATTAGGATTTGGACCTTATTGATTTTTTGTTTATTCTTTTGACGACCTTCTTGTTTAGTGGTTCTCGGTTCGGACTATAATGCCAGACTGATGCGCGTACAAAACTCGGAAGGGGAAAATGTTTCTTAGACGGCAGTTGTTCTTATGTCATGATTGTTTATAAAATGTATTAAGTATCTGTAGCTGTTTTTTTTTCTCCTTTTAATTATTATTTTACACGAACTACAAACATATATTGTAATAAAAAACTGAGGTTCGCCCACAATGCTAGACCTATCAGCTAGATAACAAGCAGTTATGTTATATACGAAAACATCTAATCACTATAGTGCGAGCTCAGGGCTTCGATTCAGAATCCTTCGGAAATTTAACCGAATCAAAAGGTTTGATATGGTTCTCGAATCGAATGTCGGATTTAAAGCTATCTAGAACAGCATCAACAGCATCAGTAGCAGCAGATTTCAATTCGAGTATAATATCGGTATCAGTTTTATTACAAGTTGCATTCACGAAGCCTATAAAAAAAGAATAAATAATATATTTATACATTATAAAAAAAAAACTTTAATACGAGCAATTCGTTTTTGTCAATCAAACGTATAATAACAATAAATTTTTTGTATGTAAAAAAAACAAAAAAATATTAACACTTTTACAAAAAACATGTTTTGTAAATGTTTACTGAGTGACAGCATGAATGTTCAAATGTTCACTGAATTGTCACATAATATTGACGTGCCAATTTAAATGTTTATTACACAGTAACACTTAGTGTTTTTTAAGGGCAGATCTTAAAATGGATATGCATCCCACAAATACCTTAAACTGCGTATTAGCACTTAAATATATATTTTATAAAACATTATGAGGACATCGGGTACTTGATACTCTTTTACTGATAGACATCGATCGAACGATAAGAAAGTCTTGTTCGATATATGTGTTGTTAATAGCGTTGATATTCTTTACGGGTCGAAAAGTACGAGTAATCGCACGTGTGTCAAATTGATCGACGATACGGTTATTGTGAATCAAAATTATTTTAGGTAAATCAACCGATGTCTACCCGAATCCATCGATAGCAGAGTTATCGTAAGGTTCTGAATCGTGGTGCAGGTTAGTTGCCCGATGCCTGTGTGCGTGTATGTGTGTGTGTGTGTGTGTGTGTGTGTGTGTGTGTGTGTGTGTGTGTGTGTGTGTGTGTGTGTGTGTGTGTGTGTATGTCTGTGTGCACGTACCTTGTATCTCGGGATTGCGGATGACGGAGCCGATGACGCCGAGCGCCTCGACGCCGGCCTCCTGCACGCGCATGTGCGAGTCGCTCAGCACCTCGATGAGCTTGGGCACGATGGACGGCAGGCACGACGACAGCTGCTTCGGCGCGCAGTACGCCATCGCGCCCAGCAACTCGATCGAGCCTGCGTATTCAATCGGTAAGTAGTTTTTGTTCACCACTTTTAGCTGCACGCAGCATTAGAGTTATATACTCAAATTGAATTATGTATTCTTCTATATCTACACAGTGATTTGCTAAAAGTACTAAGAACTAGCTGGAGAGAGCTTCAAAAGGCTTATGTCCAAGAGTGGACGAACCACATAATATGCTGAAGAATTCATAAAGATAAAGTGTTGAGGAACAGCATACACTCTAGGGCATCTCTAGATTGCTGGAGGGGGAACGGAAAAGCCGCCAAGCTTAATGTGGCTGACTGCTGAAAAAAAAAACGAAAATCTTTGATGTATCCTAGATCAGATTAGTCTCTGATCCTTCAGACACTCTCCCCCCCATCAACCATATTCCACCTCAAAGAATTACTAGTCATGCCCCAGGTATGGTGGCTCCTGATGAGCCCGGCAGTGCGGTCGGGCAGCAGCAGTACAAGCATACGCACCGGCCTTGGTGCGCCAGTTGTCGTCCTGCAGCGCCTGCAGCAGCGAGGGCAGCACCAGCTTGACGCCGTGCGCGCTGAGGCGGCTCATGATGAGCTTGGCGGTGTCGTCGGCGGCGGCGCGCACGTACTGCGACCCGTCGCCGAAGCACAGCAGCAGGTGCGGCAGCACGTGCACGATGTACGGCTCGAACAGCCGCCCCAGCTTGTAGCAGAGCATCTCGAACCCGAACAGAGCGCCTGCACAACAATTACGTTAGCCGTAAGCCGCGTCGCAGATCGCCACAACTAATCCTTGTGAACCAACCAACACAGCCCGCATGTGTTGTTTTTAAAATTCTTATTCGATTAATTCTTTGAATTTTTAAGCTTTGAGAACCGCAACGTTCAGGTTTTACGAATTTAACGAACATTCCTGGCGAAGTTTATTATTATACAACGCGTGCGCCAGCTTTCTTTTCAATGTATCTTATCAAGCACTCAAAATAGTGACATCCAATACCTTCGCGATACTTGTAGTTTTTCTTCTCCTGTATCGCTTCGGTCAGCTTGCCCATAACGTCAAGCTGCTTCAGCGATAGGATTCCCAGTCCTTTGATGATACCAGCAATACCGTAGGCTGCGCCCTGATATACAAAGATGTTTTGAGTACGAGAATAGTCGTATGTATTCAGGTTGCATGAATTAGTTTCAATATGTTCCGCTCACCTTTCTGTCTCCGTACTTCTCAGCCGTGAGTAGCTGCTTCATAAGTTTGTTCATGATGGCGGGGATCTCATCCTCGAGCGCGGGCGAGCTCACTAAATGCGGTAGGCAGTTGCTCACCGCCTCTTGGACCTGGTATAAACAACCTAGGTAATACAAATTTTACCCATTTTTTTCCAGGAGGAAATGCTTGCACATTCTGCTTTTTAAGGAAGCGGAACCTACCTACCAGGTTATATGGAACTGATATAGCTGTGTTTAAAATCTTAAATTTTGAAGAGGTTTTAGTCTGTGACGTATTTAGCTAAAAGATGAAAGAATAGAAGAAAGATAAAAGAGCGGTGCTGTTGGTTTTTTGCAGAGGTGATCTAAGTTGGCACATGTTGTCATATGTTGCAATATGTATTTACAAAAGTCTGTGTAGTAGAACTGTGTGTGTGAGAGAGAGAGAGAGAGAGAGTACCTGCTGGCTAGGCGTGGACAGCGCAGCGACGAGCCGCAGCGTGATGGGCTTGATGCGCGCGTCCAGCGGCTCCAGGTGGCGCGCCAGCGAGCCCACCAGCAGCACCACGCTCTGCCGCACCGCATCGTACCCGCCAGACTTGGGCGCTTTGTCCAAGAAGTTTTCGAACACCGGCAGTTGGCTGCTTAGCGTCTCCTGTTGAGATAACATACATTATTATATCATCCCAAACAACAACAAGGAAATCAGAAATATTTATATGCTGTAGATATGGTAAATTATTGATTTTAACAATGTCGAATGTCCTCATGTGTTGTTAAGGAGTTTAATTTTCTGCTAAAACATATAACAAAAGCACAGAAAAGCTTAATATAAATATTGTGTCGTTTCTATACAAGTGCCAAAATAACATCAGAACTGCACCTATCAAAGTATGTTTCCCTAAGCCAAAAGATGCAAGTATGAGGATCAAGTAGTGCAATGCGATGAGAAGATACAATGTATCGTGTTTGAACTGTTTATACTGTAAGTGAAGACATTAAAAAGTGATAAAAAAAATGATTAAATTTCAGCATTCAATTAAGTTAAGTTTTTAAAGTAATTGTATAGGTATGCATGTGTAGCAATAAAGATTACAAAAAAAGACAACTTTTGTCCATTTTGGAGTCACGCCAGTATTCCCTTTTATTGTAATATTATTTATTCGGAATTATAAAGTTCAGATCAGAGAAAATCGGAATACCTGTACTAGGTAGATCGTAAATTTGTGTGCTGCGCCGTCAGCGACCTACGAATCGGCGGATGACCCATGGACCCTGTGCATGCACCGTTGGCATACAAGGAAAACCTTGTGACTATGTACATTCTCTAACTTTTGTATTTAAACGATATCAACCGCCCGTGTTGGTCTCATTTCCATCCGCTGTGACCAAGACTACCTTAGCCGTCACTGTGATCAGTGTGTTTGCCAGACTGGCAGCGGGTCCACAACGCCTATACCTACCGGCCTACCCTGGGCGACCTAGGAGCAGATCTCATTCTCCTTTCTACATCCTTATTACATTTACATATGTATTGTTAGGTGGAGCTAGGTCTACACTTAGTGTCTTGGGGTAAAGGGACTTTCCCTTGCTAGGGAGTTAGGTTCCCGTCTGACCTTATATTCTGGACGTCGGGAGCGGTGCCTTACCTGCATTTGCTTCCCGCCTGTTCAATACCCTAATTAGGAATTAAATATTTGCTGCGCATACGACAGGGCAGGGCGGGCGCGCGGGCCGGACAATTTTGCCGCGTACGATAGAACAAAGGGAATCGTATACTGCAACGTACGCGGCGGTCAAATACGACCGCGGCGCCAGTGCCCGCTGGGTAAGTTTACGCTGGGTAGTTTAGTAAGCTACGTTTCATTTGTTTGAAAAACTTATTGCCGAACTTGGCTTGGCCGAAATAACATTTGTTCGAAGTATTATGTTTCAAGTATGTATTAAGTATTTTATTATGTTACATACATTTGCCAACGCTATTAATGTAAGATGATTTAGTTTCCAGGAAAATGCTTCCAATATTATAATAATTAATCCCTCATCCTTATCCCTAGCTTTTAAGCGCTCGGCGGCCGCTGCCGCGGCACATACACTACGCTCGCCTTCGCGCTGTGTGTGGTCACTGTTCTAACCTAACCTAACCAATGTAGTCTTATTTATTATATACGCAGTAATCTTGTAAATAAAAAAGGTTCAAAAGAGACTTCGGCCAACAGTAAAAAGTTATTTTGAAAATCGATGAAACGTAGTTCGATGCCAGCCGATGAGAGATTCAATGTTTTTGTTTGCACCGACTCCAAAAGTAACTGATTAGGTACTTAAGTGTTAGGATTATTTTTAGCATTTCAGTGTTTTGAAGTCGGTTTTATTTTTTTAAATAAAATTTACTTATTTCATCTATTTTTAGTGATAAATCCTTATCTAACTGCTGAACACCGATTTCATCCCCTATTTTCCTACCCTTTGGGGTGATTTTTATTTTTCAAACTTTTATCATAGCATCTTTGAAGTATAAGCTATTCAATAAAACAAAAATCATCAAAATCGGCTCATATTTGTCGAAGATAGGTAACAAGAACCACAACCAAAATATTATCTGGGTATAAATTTGTTGATTTTCTCAAAAAGTTCTAAATCAATTTCGATAACATTTATATGGGACCACCTCTGAAGTATGATCTACCAAACAAAAAAAGAATCATTAAAATCGATTCATAATTGGCGGAGTAATCGCGTAACAAATATACAAAAAAAAAAAAAAAAACATACAGTCGAATTGAGAACCTCCTCCTTTTTTGAAGTCGGTTGAAAATGATACTTATGTCAAGACATATTTCGATGGACTAAAAATATGTCAAATGATGCATATAGCAAAAGAAATGTCGGTCTATAATTTTCGGCCAACTGATATTCTTTCAAGTAAATTACGGACAAGTAATCGGTTACCTATGGAAACTACCTATAACAGTTAAGATTAACTAGTTAAAAAAAGAATTTACGTCGTTATGTCTTGTCACGTACCTACCTACTCGAATTCGGCAAGGTCAAATACGATTTGTGGTTTTACTAGTTTTTCTATTTAACAATAGGCCGCATAGAGGTTGTCTTAGGACTGCATTCTACTGCAGCGGGCGGTGGTGATTGCGGAAGCGATTGCACGCTGCCATTTGTATGAGAGGCTTTCGTCTACGTCATGCAACAATGGGAAGACTTGTATTCCCACTGTCGTATGACATATACTAGTATACTTGTATAAACTGCCTCGCACTCGCCTTCCTCCCAGCTATCTTCGAGAACGCAAGCCCCTACCTTCCGCCCGATTACAACGTTGTATTCTCAAATATAAGCAATATACAAGTACAACTTCTAATTTCGACAAGTCAGAGAATATAATACATATTCATTATACATTCAAACACATAATTTTATCATCATCATACAGCAATCCGCCCGGCCTTTTAACATTGATGTGTATACAGTTTTTTATGTAGGAAACTACTGCTAATTATACTAATACATATTGGGACTTGCGTTTAGTTGTATCGAAGTGTGAATTATGTACAAAGTCAATTGCAACATTTAATAAGTTACCAAAAGAATTAAAAGATAGTGTACAAGAGTAGTTTTAAATTGAAATTGAAGAAACGGTTATATTTGAAGGATGCTATTATTTGGTAGCTAAGTAAATATAAATTGACATAATTATTTTACTACTGCTCAAAAACAAGGTGGAGGAGCTTTGTAGCTCAGTGGCAGCAGTGCTTTGGTAGTGATCCTAAGTGAGTCTTCATTTTTCTTTGGAATGGTCAACCCATCCTATCACAAGCATCTCCGTGTTTCAGAAGGCACATCAAAAGTTGGTTCCGGCTAATATCGCTTGATACTAGTCGTGTAGCCTAGTCGGGGCGTAAAGGCGGCTTGCTTACATCTGACAGTAAGGTTCAAATGTAATCCGTACTGGGCCCGCGTGGTGGAGAATGCCCAAACCACGTCATAGTTGAGGTAAGGCCTGTGCCCTGCAGTGGGACGTATATAAGCCTACTAACTTTTCTTTATGTTACGTTATGCAGAGTCCTAAAATCTGTTGACAAGCCGCTCGTTGCTCGCTTGTTACCGCGTGCCATCAAGCATATATCGCTCAGAAACTAGTAAGTGTTTTTTTACTTACATTTAGTATGAAATGACAAGTCCTGTCAACTCGCCCATTCAGAAAAGTACAGATACAGATTAAAAAATGACGGAAAATTTTATCGAACAAATCATAACACGACATTTATCTTTAAAGTATGTGCTTCATCCCGCGTGCTGGCTGCCTGCAGGCATGCTCGCTTTGTTACAGTCAGTGGTAGTGATCACCAAAGTTCAGCCACCTACACCGCGGTTGCGATTGGATGGGTAACAATTCCAACCATATTTAGAGACATTTATCACAAGCATCTCCGTGCTTCGGAAGGCACGTTAACAGTTGACTCCGACTAATATCGCTTGATACTAGTCTTAAGCCTTATGGCAGCTTAATAATATCTGACAGTAAGGTTAAGTCACTGGCCTTATAACACCTCTCCATCGCATCGCATCGCACTACGCCCGCGTGCTGGAGTATAGCCCGAACCACCTCATAGTTGAGGTGAGGCCTGTGCTGCAGTGGGACGTATTTATCGCTTTAACAGGGTATTCTACCCATGTGTGTACACACATTCGAAAATGTGCAACTTTTACTATGGCACCAATATCGAAAACGAAAGTTCACCTCTCCATACAAAATACTTCGGTCCCATGGCACAGTAAAACTGTTAACCTATATGGGCAGGATATCGTGTTGCGATTCCCTCGTCTTACCAGTCACCCTAAATTTCTGTCATAAATATAAGGTGAAGTTATAAATACAATTTAACAAAAATACAAAACTGACTTTCAACTATAAAAGAAGTAAATAATCTTTTTTAATTCGGGCTGCCAAGGTTCATTATATTATTGTTTATCATACATGTCCCTGTATGATAAGACATTTTTATCTGTTTACGTGTTTCGTTCTAGGCCCCAGCCGAATTGTTTGTTAATAATTTTTTTTGTGATAAAATCAAATAATGTGGTATAAATAAATTAATTTCGTATAAATAGACACTTTGTTGACATATTATGTAAGCCCGAGAGTAGACGCACGTCGCATGTTAACTAAGTTCAGACATTTAATTATGCACAGCGTCGTTGATAAATCTTAAATTTTTTACTTAAAGTACGTGGTAGGTAAGCAAAATACGCGATATCAATGACAATCTTAAAACGTTGATTGTGGTTAGTTTGTTCCATTTTAATAATGAAACTTGTTCGCATTTATATAATCAGACCTGTATTAAGAGTTATCGCCTCCCAGCACACCCAATCTCGAGCCATACAGAAAAGTTCGTTTTCAAAATTGACCGGACCGGAAATTGAACCCGGGATCGAAGCGAGGCACTGTGCCACTGTGACAATCGGGTCATCAAAGATTCTTCAAATAACTTAGTTACTGTGAGATATTTTTTTCGTAGATTTTTTTGCGAACGTATCGCATGGGTTTGTGTGTATTGTGATTGATAATTTAAATAAAACTTGAAATATAAACTTTAAACTACCTCCTACTAGTGTATTTAAACTTTCTTCTTCGATCTTTGTTGTCCGAAATAAATGAATTTGAAAAATTTGAATTAAACTATGGATCTAACTACTACATCATATATAAGATCAAAAAAGTTTGTTGAATATGCGATAGCAAAATAATCCTACAGTCGAAAATATTGTAGTATGCACTATAAAACATTAAATTCGTACCTCTAAAGGAAAAACGGTTATTGGTCTGTTTAGGATCACTTCGTTGTCTGTCTGTTAAGACTCTTCTCACCTGGAAGGCGTGGAGGTCTCAAGTTGTAATTAATACCAAGTACTCAGGTATAGAATCTCTTGGAGCTGTGATAAAATTAAATTTCTAAATCATCGCAATCAAAAGAACAGAGGCCCAATTCCCGTAATTTGACAATAATCGCAATCCGGTGTCGATCTGCTCCGAGTAACATTACGATCACAAGTGGTATTCTCGTAATCCCAGAAAATGCAATTATAGTTCGCAATGCTGCGACTGAAAATGGAAGAAACTAAAATTCGATTTTGGTTTGCTCTATTTTCAATCGTATTGGGATAGTTTTGATAATTTTACGGCAAATTAAATGTTTACGAGAGTACCGTTTGTGATCGTAATGTTACTAGGAGCGGATCGACACCGGATTGCGGTTATTGTCAAATTACGGGAATAGGGCCTCTGTTTATACCGCATATTTTGAAACCTGCAAGGGAATCGTAACCTAAAGGGTAGTTCCCGTTGACAACGAATCATGAAATTTTGCAAGAAACTATATCTTGAAGCACAATCTTCGTCCTTCTAGGGATCTTTCTTCTGCTAAGATAAGACAATTGACTGATGTTGGAACGGCAAGATTAGTGTACTTTAGCTACTTACATAGTATAATGTCATACGGAATATTGTTATGGGGCTTAGCAGCAGATATTGAATCTATCTTTGTACTACAAGAGAGCTGTACGGGCATTTACAACCTTCGACCCAGAGACTCGTTAAAAGAACTGTTTAAGGAAATTAATATACTTACAGTGGCCTCTCAATTCATTTATGAAAATATTATGTACATTCGCAAAAACCTGCATCTATTCCTTAAATGACAAAAATGTCTGGAATTAAATACTGCCCTACTCGGACAAGTATACTTTATCTTTTTCTAGTGGTGACTGAGTTTGTTCCGGCGTTTCTTCTCAGCACTTGCCAGATTGTCTGTGTCTTGTCTCGAAGCCCTAGTAGGGCCCAAAAATAAGGAGATATGTTCTGCCCCATATGGGCTTATAATGTTATTATTGACGTTCATAGGTGGCAGTTTTCTGTCCTAAATTGAATAAATGATTTTTGACTTTTGCTGCTACTTTTACTATAGGATCAACATAAAATCCTAGCAAGAAAAACATTTCCCCATACTAAATAGCCAGCTCAGCTGTTGTGTTTTATAAAGTATATCACGTCCCATTACAGGGCAAAGGCCTTACCTCAACCATGAGGTGGTTTGGGCCGTACTCCACTACGCGGGCCCAGTGCGGATTGACGGAGGAGTGTTGTAAGGCCCGTGACTACACCTTAATGTCAGATGTATTCAAGCCGGCTTAAGGTCTCTGATTAGGCTTTACTAGCCATAAAGTTTTAAGCGCCGTATTAAGCGATATTAGCCGGGACCGACTTTAATCGTGTACGAGTTCCGAAGCACGGAGATGTTTGTGATGATGTAACTAAATATCATCGGAATGGTCACCCATCTCGCAACTGCGGCGTGGGTTTTACTTTTAACTTTTATTTCTTTACTTTCGCTGTCAAGGATTTTGGATGCACTCGAGTAAGAAAATTTTAGTCATTTTTATTTTCGGTCCCCTTCACTCTCAGATTGAATAAAAAATAAAAAGGAAACCTGTATTTAATGTCATGTCATTTTATTATATTTAAACACTTATACACAAAATCTATAATATAGGAACTCATGGCGCGGTTTTAGTCTAAATACCAAGTGAGTTCGTAACCTCAGATCCCTTTTGTCCCATGTGAGCTCGAACTTTAGAACCCCTTTGTCACGCACAACCTCAGAGACATTATCAAAGGAGTTGCTTCTTGACGTTAGTAATTCAACTTACGTCAAACAAGTAAAAAAGGTGTATTAGTTATAAAACAATGAATTTATATACAAAATTATAAATGCCACAATAAAATTTATTTACAACACAACTTGTCTGCTGCTTAACAAACTATGGGAATAATATCAACATCTCAAAAACATTTCTACTTCTCCAATGAAATCCTAACATCTGTTTGGTCAGAAAGAATGCTAAAGCAGTTTTAAAATTTTGTCTTTATGTTTTCTTGTTTACAAGTTGTCTATTATTTTTGTTATCTGTCAAAAAAAATTTCCATTCCCCCTAGCATGACCACCAAAACACGATATGATATGATATGATATAGCGATTTATCGACACAAACGGTTTTTTTAAATATGAAAGATATAGACGCCATGTAGCATTTTTATGATCGCTCTTTCGATGATAATTCAACATGGCGGCTATATCCATCATATTTTTTAATAAATTGACCGTTTGTGTCGATAAATCGCTACGTTATATCATATCATATCGTGTTTTGGTAGTCATGCTAAGGGGGCAGGATTATCTTGCGCGTAAAATAACCACACCGACAAATCTAATAGGAAGTTGAGTGTATTTTGATGACTAATTCCTAGGCACGATCCTGAGGGGTATGCCCTGCGCCGAGCCGAGGATGGGCCGGTGCACGTCGTAGACGAACTGGCTCTTGGTGGCGGGCGCGGGCTCCACGCGGTAGCGCGTGAGCAGGCGCACGGCGCACACGCGCGCCTGCACGTGCGCGAACCGCATCCCTGCAGGCACAAACAAAGTACGACACTCACTCTCCAACACAATACTGTTAGGTACATGATGGCCAAGGGAGACACAAACAGCTGCTTAATATGTTACAAGACTATAATTTTTATGAATACAATCCTGACACCCATGAGAGACTAAATGTATTGATAAAAATACCATATTACCCTTAGAGACAAACAGGGTGAAATCATTAATATTAAAGTTAAAAGTGATTTTAATAATTTTAATTGAAAACTATAAAACTTTATGGGACTCGTCACAACGAATCAAATGTGCCCGAGAAGGTTTTACTAGTAGCCACAGTAGAAGAGTTCTATTGTCCACCTTGTGGCAATACTGTTAACATAAAATAAATGAATAAATCTTTATTTTCTCTCATCACAAACATGAAGGCACAGAGATAGTAAACATATTACGTAATGAGATACAATGTTTGTGTGAGACTGATGCCTGAGCTAGGTAAATTAATACCTGTGTTACAGGGGCCATCAACCTGATCTGATGATAGATATCAGATCAGCTCAATGGTAACATAGTATAGTCATCCGGATTAGACATACTTTTCGCAACTTGTAATCTATACGAGAATTTAGAAGTAAGTCAAAATCGACCTCGAATCAACAATTTGGTTTGAAGTTGCAATTGAAGCTAATAAAAGCGTGTCAAAACCAAACCATGGTCTAAAATGATCAAACAGTTCTCAAAATAGTATGAAAACGCTTTTATTTTAAATTCATGATTTCACTCTTAAGTGTGTTTTGGGGGGACATGTTCAGTCGTATCAATACATTCATTACATCAAGGGATTGTACTTATTAAAATATGGGTGTATAATCACTCTAAATTAGTAACGAATCCGTAATAATGTTGCATAATATTTGAAAAAAAGAAACTTATCTATTTGCGAATAGGTAAACGGTCTAATTTACAGCAGCCACATTGTTTATAATAAAAAATATTTACCGATGCAGTTCCGAGGGCCGAGACCGAAGGGCATGTAGGCGCAGGGGTGCCGGGACTTGATGTTCTCCGGGGTGAACCGCTCCGGATCGAACTTGTGCGGCTCGGGGTAGTACTGCTCGTCGTAGTGTATGCCGCGCACCGAGGTGAACACCATCGTGCCTTTTTCTATGGTCACATTCATGCCGGGAATCTTGTAGCTCGACACGGATCGTCTGATTAGAGGGTCAACAACGGGGTACATCCTTAAAGTCTCACTAAACGCTTGATCCAAGTAAGTCATTTCTTTGAGACACTCATAGTCCAGCTTCCCGCCATTTCGTTCGAGCACCTCGTTCACCTGCTGCACGAGCCTGTCTTGGATGTCCTGGTGGCGGGCCAGCTCGTGCAGCATGAAGCCGAGCGTGGAGGCCGTGGTCTCGTAGCCGGCCGCGTAGAACACGAACGCCTGAGCCGACATTAGTTGGTCGGTAATTGTTACAGAACGATCCTTGTCGTTTTCGTGTTTTTTGAAACTGTGAATTTCACCACTCGTTCTCAATTCTAGAAGCAGATCCATAAAGTCCTTTCTGTTACTGGGAATTCCTTTGCGTTCAGTCACTATTTTTTTTACGAGATTGTTAAAGTAATTCGAGACGGCAGCTGGGAAAAGATCAGTATTAATCTTTTTAAAGATTCCGGGAAACGCGAAGTCAATGTCGTTTTTAATGTGATTATAGAATATTAATTTATCGATTTTAGCGAGTGTCTTGTCGTGAACGTTCATGTCGATATCGATGCCAAAGGCACAGGCGGCGATGGAGCTCATAGTGAACTTTTGCACCAGCGGATAGGCATCCTGGACTGGCGCGTTTTTCAAAATCTTTCCTAAGTATTCCATAAACTTGTCTCCTCGCTCTTCAAGCAGGTAAAACATATTCTTAAGCTTGCTGGAGGTAAAAATGGGAGAAAAACGCGATCGTAGAACCCGCCATCTGTCTCCATCAACGAAGAAGAGATTATTGCTGACCCCGACTTCGGAAAGGTTGAATCCTCTGTCGACAAAATTGTCAAAGTCCCGAATGAACACATGTTGCAAAATGTCAAGGTCCCGTATCAGCACTCCCGGGTTCCAAAAGCGAAATACCCCAACTATTTTCCCTTTGGGAAACTGATTGTAATATTTCTCGTAAATTTCATTGGCAGTAGAACGCCTAAGCGTTGAATCTTTAATGTTGCCAAAAAATAGTAAAGGTTTTGGTCCGACGACTCCTTTTTTTTCCCAATAGTCCAATTTTCGCACCAAAAAATAATAAATTACCGCGGCCACAACACCGAGACACAAGAGTACGGTCGAGAGGTCCATTGTGGGGCGGAGCGGAGAGGCTGCGCCAATGCCGCGGTCCTATAGTGTATTTTGAAACAAGTTTCGCGCTTTTTATGTTGTCGCGCCCGACAGTAATAATGGACACGAGTTCTCGATAGCAAAGACGAGTTTAGTAAACCCTAAAAAGATAACAACAGTAATAGGCAATATGTATGAAAGAAAAAAATTGTTTTTACTACATTTATAAGAAAATATATGAAATTATAGTGCTAATAGTGAAAACAAAATAGATTTTAGGTAAAAAAATACCGTAATATAGTAATTAGAAATTAAGGTATACCTATCTCTTTCTAAAACAACTTATACTATGCAAAATGAAGCGCGGACGTGTAATGTGACGTCACGGTACATATCGGATCACCTTGTCTAACACGCGACTTTAAGTCAGGTATTTATCAATATTTTTGGAAAATTCTTAAAGTTTTATTTATTATTATTAAGTACTATTTATTTTAGGACCAAATAAAAAGTGCATATTCCCCATTTGATTGTACCTAATGTTGCGAGCCCTAGGTATGTATTATTCTTTTTTATATTAAAAAAGACTTAAAAACCATCTCGGTATACGCACATTCAGGGTTTGATAGTCTTAAGTCAATGGGGCCGCAAAATGTCTCAAATGTAACGTTTTTGGTTTCAACGTTTCCGTTCTAGAAATTTCGATTTACACAATGTGCCTCGTGGACGACCTCAAGTCGAGTCAAGTGAATTCAAATCTGATGAGGCAGTCAAAACCGCCTTCAACCAGTTCATAGACTCTCGCTCCCAGGATTTTTTTTTCCAAAGGGATCAAAGATCATTGATCATTTCCTATAATAATGATTTCATTAAAAAAAGTTGGTGCACTTTTTTGATACTGAACGGCAATTTCATATGTAAGGACCTAATATTACGATCTCATTGACATAGTGACTGGGATTTAGTTTGATTCCCGGTTTGAAGCAATTTAGAAACCGCTCAATGGGGAAGCAAAGACAAAGCAAATCCAAGATAACGCCAGCGCGTTTTTTTTAAAAAAAAATAGTGCTGAGTGTATTCTTGATATAGTCACAATAAATAAAGGGTGTTTAGTTTTTATTGCTTTTTTTGGATTCAGTGGAGGCTACTCTTCCCGTAGAAATACAAACACAAATACATAAAAGTAGTAACACAAATCTTTATCATATCTTCGGACCTCTATAATCACCTGTTTAAAGCAAATAAACGATTTGATTCGATTTGAAGCAGGTTGTAAGACGCTATCGGGACTAAAATAAGTTGTCTTGAAACAAGTCACTTGGCACTCGATGCGGCGTTGAATACAATGATATTTTAATAATTTCAGATCTTTATCACTTCACCAAACATTGGAACACAAACTACACCAAACTTGTACTCTAAAACTATTTAAATGATAAACAAAAACTATTAAAATAGACCGACCATGCTTTTCGTTTGACTACCCGAACCCACGGTGGATCGTCCCACCGAATCCTGATATGTATTTGATAAACTGATTCTTCATCTCATTGATTTCAATTTGATCTTGTCAACCAATGTCCACGGACATTGGTTGACATTTTTTTTGTATTTGTTAAATAAACACAAAATGAATTATCTAATGACTACTAACTATAGTTATTTTATGATAAAAAGGGTTTTGTGAATTTATACCGGGTCAAAATTAAAAGACAGCTCATGTATTTACATAAAATACGCAATAAATTGTTGTTTCATGTAATAATAAAACATTTAATGATGTATAACTTTGTAAATTTATACCTATCGTAAACTCATTTTATGGCAATGAAAATGTAAGATCTTTACCCTTTAGATTACATACTTAATAATTTAGTTATAATTATTTGTATTTTATTCTTCATTTGAAGGAAATCCTATTTGCTCACTACAATTACTACACACATGCGACTATGAACGCAATTCTTCTTTTTTTTTTTAAAAATTAACTAGACTTTATTGATACATTCATATAAATTTCTTTTCATTTAAATTTATTTCATTTCTTCTAACTTCTTCTTCAAAAGCTTCTGTAATCATAACGCGATAACACATAAACCAGTTTTATAATAATTGTCAATTTTTGTTTGTTCTATTTGCCTGGTCAAAATCAAACCCTGTCAAGTCCTGAAAAGCAATGTCAACCTTATTGCAATGCGATAAGGTTCAAAGTCACGTGTATTTTCTAACTCTAGCACTTCAGGGTAGCTTCCAGGTAAAGCGGGGGAGGAGGGCGCATTCCATTGATTGGCATTGCTGTTTGGTTATTTATTTAGTTTTAAAGTGCACTAGTGCTTCATGACAGTTATCTAGTGTAATATTTTTGTTAACTTGGGTGGCGTTTGTGTTTATCAATACAGGGTTACATTGCAAAAGGGTGCCAACAAATCTTTAGGAGTGGCTCAGAATCAGTAACTGAATCGAACTATGTAAAGAACAAAAAAAAAAAAGAAATGAGTTCTATTTTAATATGGGGATGGGCTAGGCCGTTAAGAAGGTGGATGAAAAGCGATTGCAAAATGAGAATGCTAAGGTGGATGTGATGACGAGAATGGACAAGATAAGGAATTAATTTATTAGACGAAGTATGAAAGTGCACCTGTAGCAGAAAAGATGGCAGGAAACCGTTTGTCTTGGTATGGACATGTGATAAGAAAGGGAAGAGGAGCACGTAACGAGGAAAAATTAAGTATTACTTAAAAAATGCGTCGATGTCGTTTCGTAAGATAAAATAATTTAATTTGCTTTTTGGTGTAATACAACAAAATACATTCTAAATATGCAATGGCTGAGCGCGAAATAAAAAACAGCACGCAATCAAAATTTTTATCATAATTTTCAATAAAGACAATTTCATGATTCTGGGTCAACGAGAGGTACCCTATTAATTTTGATTCCCTTGTGCGAGTGTCGAAATATATGTTTCTTTGCGGTATAAATGGCCGTATCTATTTTTTACGTTAACTAGAAGTTAGATCTCCACGCGTTCCCGAGATAAAGGGTTTTGATAGACAGACGGACGGCCGGCCAAAAAAGTGATTCTATAAGGGTTCTGTTTATCGTTCTGAGGTACGGAACCCTAAAAAACGGGGAAAATTTCGCCAAAAAAAAGTATGACGGGGCAGTACGAAGTTTACCGGGACGGCTAGTAAATCTATCGCGTGTTGTAAAAGGCGACTAAATCCTGTAGCACGAGACGGACAGTAGCGTCTGCGTGCGAAATCCTATAAAAATTTGCAACCTGCTCTCGCCAAAAATTTGCAACTCGCCAACCCGCCTGCCAAGCGTGGTGAATATTGGCGATCCCCCCCAATGATAGAAGTCATTGGGGGAGGCCTATGTTTTAGCAGTGGACGACCGATGGCGGTTATTCGCTATGTGCAAAGTGGGTAGTGGGGGCCGTCGAATCGATCACAGCAAGCAATGTAGCAGAAATGTAAAAAAACTCTGGACTGTCATGTGTCAAATTGCTATAACTCCATAGAATTCCATACTAACGTCTTAAGTATTTTTAAGTAAAAACGTTAAAATTTGCGATATGGGTTATAGGTGTTCTGTTAAAAAGTGTAGAAACAATGGAAAACAGAAAACAGAAAACAAACAAAACAGTTTGTACATGTTTTTTTCGTTTCCAACATCAAGATAGAAATTGGAGCAAAGAAATAAATGGATAGCTGTGAAAAGAAAAAAGTTTGTAGGAAGTTTGTGCCACAGACGTTTGTCTTATGATCACAGCCCTTATTAAGTAGCTTTGTCCGTTGGTTCTGAGCTCTTCAAAGTATCTCACACGCTGTGCTAATACTATTTTTTTTCCTTTTTCCACGTTATGAGGTTGGAAAGATTTATCATGTTGTATAGACTCAAATCCAGTAGGTATTATAGAATTCATATTTTAGTTCAAGTAATAAAATCACTTATTATAATATGCGCAAACTCTTTAGATATTTTCATCAAATTTTTAAAAAAAATAATCCGAAAATCATTCTAAAACCATCCAGTTACCATAACTTGAGAGACTCAAGTTCACAATAACTGTGGTCACTAGGGGCGCTGTCATCGCGCACACAGCGAATAATGATGATGAATCGACTAACCTTCCCATGCAGTTCGACGATCGCCATCGCGGCGTCGAGCATCTCGGCGCGCACGGCCTCGTGCCGGTCGGCGAGCGCGGTGTGCACGAAGAAGGTGATGGCGGCGGGCACGGCGTGCGGCCGCAGCCGCGCCGCCAGCGCGCCCAGCGCCGCGCCCGCGCCGCGCCGCGCGCCCCACTCGTCCACCGCCGCCTCCACCACGTGCCCGAACTGGTCCTGCTTGGCCGGGATCAGCTGGACGGGGACGGGGACACGGTGACACGACAAGTGATCACTACGATCGACGATCGATTAGGCCGCTGATGGGAAAGCACGGGCGAAGCTTATCTCAGATGGCGTTAGCGTGTTCGGTCTTGTCAACCGTTGTCATCTGATGTCCACACAAATGTCGAAGTTATTATATTAATTATTGTTCTTATTCTTAATGTCCACGCAAATGTCAAAGTTGGATTTTTTTTTCTGTACGGCACGTTTGACATAGGCTTGACAACTTATCATAACTTTTATTAATTTAGCTTGCGCTGAAGTACGGTTTTGTTAAGCGAATCGTCGCCTGTCTTCCATAGACTAACAAATATATATTATGTTTTAGTGTTTACTGATAGTTAGGAGGGTAATTTGTTCGGTGAATGCAGGCCGCTTTTAACCGATCTGGAAGTCATTACAGGAGGCCTATGTTCAGCAGGGGACGTTCTATAGCCGAAAAGATGATGATGAGGGTAAATTTATTGCGTTTAGATCTTGCAGACGTTGCAGCATTAGGTCAGCCTCAGGATATCATTACCTGAGGCACAAGGCAGAGTGATTGTACCTCTATGTGCAAGTCAGAAGCGAGCACTGACCGGCAGTTTCTCGGTGTAGAGGTCCTGCAGGCGCTGCAGCACCCGGTCGGCGGCGGCGGGGTCGCGGTCGCGCTGCACGAGGTGCGCCAGCGCGAGCGCGGCGGCGCGCTGCACGGGCTCGGCGGGGTGCTGCACGTCGCGCAGCACCAGCTCCACCAGCTCGGGCTCGCGGCTCCACTGCTGCGCCAGCGGCAGCTTGTTCCACAACTCTTCGGCTAGCTTTCTGTAACCGTTCGGCTGTTTCAACGGGAGTAAAGAACAACAACGACCGGTAAACCGGACGTCCACCCGCGAGGTGGACAGGCGACCTGGTAAAGGTCGCAGGAAGACGCTCGATGCTGACCGCTTCCAACCGGCCAATCTGGAGATCAATGGGGGAGGCCTATGTTCAGCGGTGGACGTCCTATGGCTGAAATTATGATGATGGTGATGAAAGAACAACTGAATCTAGTTTTATGAAAGCGCAAATTGGTTAAGTTGGAAAATTGAGGTCAGGTGCAAAAAATTGTGTTGATAAATAAAATTAATTGTCACGGTGATTAGTTTTAACTTAAAGCCACATATATGGATATGATAACAACTTATAAGATTATATTTTATGAATACAGGTGTCTAAATGACGTTTCATCGCGATTTCATGACTAATATCAGTTATCAAGCTGAAGCAGGTTGAAACAAGTTTATAATAAAAAAAGATATTTTGCTGAGTCAGGTTTATAAAAAACAGACTTTAGAACGGGAATAAAAATTATAAGAAATATTAATATGCAATATTTGTCAACATAATATAGAAATAGGAAACTTTATTATGCTATTATACTTATTATGAATTGAATTACCTATTATGTTAGTTAATATTGCAAAAAACAATCACATATATACATGCAAAAATTACATATAAACAAAATGCAAATTAGTTAGATAGACAAAAACAAAGTTACACGGGGCACAGCATCAGTCACCAAAAAAAAAATGTTTTTAGGTGACTGACACTTTCTGTAATCACCTTCTTATATGTTCAGCAATATTTTTTACTTTTAGATGCAGTTTTTTTATAGGTATATAGGTTTTTTGTAGTTTAAGATATGTTTTTTTTCCATAAAATAAAAGATTTTTGTTTTATGGCAAGCAAGGAAGCACGGATGAGATCCGTGCTTCCGTGGCATCTCTTGTCAGATACAATCAAAAATTGTCGCAGATACAATACAACGCATTGCATTTGCTTGCGTGTTTACGTCACGATTTGTAAATTATGCTATGTATGCAAAAGCTACGAGCTGGGTCTTCTTGCGTAGCATGCGTTAAATATACGGTAGTCCGTTAGAGAAAAAAAATAAAGCACTCAGCAGTGGAGTGGCCGTTTAATGTTGCACGCATCCTGCGCGTGACACGTTGCGTTTGCATGAAGCAGCAAAAAAAACATGCAATTGTGATGATTTACAAAAACGTGATCGTCGGAGACTAAAATTATAGATTTTAAAATTAAATTAGAACGTAGGTACTAGGTAAACAGGATAATAAAGAAAAAACGTTGATTTCATAAATATAAATCGACCGCCTAAGGTCCCACCTTCAAATCAAACTAAGTCTAATAAAAAATTGATCTAGCAGGCATTTGCAAAAACAATAATGAGTAAAATAGGCGTGTTGTTTTCACAACGCCACGCGATACGTGACCGCATGTTTGTCACCTTAATATTAACCACATTTTAACAAATAAATGATTTGGTTTGCGTTTTAAGATTCGGTGGAGGGTAGTCGAACGATAAGCATGGTCGATCTATTTTAATGGTTAGTATTTAACATTTAAAGAGCAGTGCAAGTTTGGTGTAGTTTGTCTTCTGATGTTTGATGAAGTGATATCTGGAACTATTGAAGTATCCTTGGAACCTGCTTCTACAATTCATGAAAAGCAATAAACACTAAACACGCGTTATATATTATGCCTAATTTATCAAGGTACATTTTGAAATCGGCAGAAACACATATAGAGCGGGATTGAGTTCATTAAAAAAAAAGAATCGATATGCATTGGTCAGTGTGAACTGGCTAGTAACGCAACTGTCTCTCAGAAGGCACAGGCGCGGCTTACAGCGCCAGATGTGTGACTCTTACTTGTTGTCCTCAGCCACGTCGAAGGTGGCGATGAGCAGGCGCTTGGTGAGCGGCAGCGCAAACTCGGGGTCCTCCAGCATGTGCGGCAGGCACTCCGCCACGCACAGCAGAGCGCGTAGAGCCGCATCGCGGACCACCTGGCGATCACACACGCTATTAGGCCTGTACACTTTGGGCGAGGCTTACGTCCAGCAGAGGACTACAGTAGGCATGACATGGATGATGACGATGATGATATTTTCGGCTCGTTCATTGATTACGGAAGGCTCGAAATGGGGGAGGGTCCGGAATAATTTACGAAATATCACATGGGAGGAGGAGGTGTAGTAAGATATCACGTATTTATTTTTTCGTTGAACGCGCAATTTCTAGTTGCCAGGCAACGGAGAGTCAAGGTCATGCGGCGGTTTTCAGTTAAAAATCACGCGCTCAACCAAAAAATGCTATTGTGCTTAATTTTTAATAAGTAAATTAGACTATACCTGTATTTAAAGATAATATTCTGAAATTTTTACGATTACTTGGTAAAAAATTACACGAGAATTTAGGTAGGATGAGTCTAAAAATTCACCATGTATCACCAGGGGTTAAGGAAAGGGCTAAAAAGTTTATATAAAACATCACGTGATGAATGGACGACCCCTTTAAACTAACACACAGAAACATGCAAGAGTGAATGTGGTTTTGAGACTAGACTCGACTTTCTATTGCCTATCATGTTCCTCTAACTCTGACCAGAATCTGGCTACCTCAACTGCATTGTTCGTTAGTCAATTTAGGACCTCTTTCGCGAAGGTGAAGGGTCACATCAAGCTGGGCAGTACATGCGCCATACATTTACATTGTTTAACAATTTGTACTCAAATTTCGTTTCAATAGGTACTAAAAATGCCAAAGCGTCATTTCATAATGTGAGTCGTTGACCAACAGATCAATTTCGAAATAAAGCATACGTACTATTTTTACTACATTTTTGTCTTAGTTTTTATTTTAGGCACTCCGAAAATGAAGACTAAAGACAACCTAAAAAGTACTATTTGTTTTAAGGTATGCAGGAAGACGGAGCATCTTGCTATACGAGGTAACAGACAATAAATTTGCCAGGAGCGTCTCTTATTTTTCATAATTGACCCGAACCGGGACTTTGCGTTCAAGATTGGCCGACCATTACGCCAAAGAAGCTTGTCTCAGACGTTTTTTATTGATTCGACTTTGCCCATAACACAAAGATCTCGACAACAAAGAACTCAATAAAAGTTTGCGTGTCAGAAAACGGCCAATGATTGATTTCAGCAAGTCATGCAGCGCTGTGAGTTACCCTGTTATCATAATTATGTCGTTCTTGTTTGTCTTGCATAATCGGAACAATATTGCAAGTCATGTAAACGAATAATAAATGCGAGTCACGATACCACAATGACAGGCACATTTCAATGTAAACAGTATTACTATCGCAACTGTGAGTATTGTTTATCATTTTACTAAAATTCCACAATTAAACAAAGACTTTCTTATAAAGATAAATTGAAAAATGCTGACACACTCATTGAGGAATATTTCTGGTGCTCAAATTGCTTATTTCAT
The DNA here is from genome assembly GCA_963576865.1 of Anania hortulata. NCBI lineage: Eukaryota > Metazoa > Arthropoda > Insecta > Lepidoptera > Crambidae > Anania > Anania hortulata. Next base: position 23,244,772 of record OY756391.1, on the reverse strand, counting down.
TTGGCGTATTAAAACACTTCGCGTACCTTATAGAAAAATATGATAAATAGGCATTTATGTTCAATAGTGGACGTTCTATGGCTAAAATGATGATGATAATGATGATAAATAGATGGACAGCATCACATACATTGCTCTGATCCTAAGGTAAGTAGCCAAAGCCTTTGTATTAGAGAAATCACAACGCCAGCACTACAACACAGACTCGAGATCATAAGAATAAGAATGTATTTATTTGTCTCAAAGCAGATTACAGATACAACAGAACAGTATGAAGCTTAATATTGTAAGACAAAATGGTCTATGACTCAGTGATTGCAGAAGACCCGCAAACTCTGTTATTCTGCCATAGCCTTTTATAAGTTTATCCAAACAAATACAACTGTGAAAACATAAAAATCTACACTTATATATTTAAGATAACAGACTTTGTAGCAGTAAAAAATGCCTATTTAAATTTATAGTTAGCTAGTACTAATGACTGTTCGTAAAGCAGCCAATTGCGACATCTTTTGCGGAACGTTGGCAGCAAGAGTTCTAGCGCGGAACGAATATGTGGTGGTGGATCATTCCATATCTTTGCCGCTGCATACTTAAAATAGCCTCTAGCACCAACCAATCTCAACTTAGGAACCAATAGCTGATATCCCCTGTCTCTAAGTGATTTATACTTCAAGCGTTTGTGGGAAAGTTTTTTATACAAATAAGTTGGTACTTTTGTGTGTTGCAATAGAAAAGTTCGTGTTCTATACTGACCCACCCGGGATCTAGGAGATGGCGTAAACCCTATTCAATAAAGGTTCTACCTAGTTTAGGCAAAAAAAAACAATATTTTCATAGACAGGTCTAATCACCTCTTTTTGGAGTCAGTGGCAGTTTGAATGTTTGAATACGTAGTCATTTTAGCGAATAATATTGATTAATGCGGTATGTTCATGTTTTGATTTGTTTGTAGGTTAGAGGTTATTAGATTGAAGCTTAATATCCCAAGGTGATGAATTGATAATGATGCCGTCGAAGTGGGGACTACCGCCGCGAGCGACGACAGTGGCACTCACCTCGAGCGGGTTCTGCAGGCCGGCCAGCAGGCACGACACGTCGTCCGTGGTGACCCCGCCGCGCGCCGCACACCGGGCCGTCTCTAGCAGCGCCACGGTATCCGCGAGCGACGACAGTGGCACTCACCTCGAGCGGGTTCTGCAGGCCGGCCAGCAGGCACGACACGTCGTCCGTGGTGACCCCGCCGCGCGCCGCACACCGGGCCGTCTCTAGCAGCGCCACGGTATCCGCGAGCGACGACAGTGGCACTCACCTCGAGCGGGTTCTGCAGGCCGGCCAGCAGGCACGACACGTCGTCCGTGGTGACCCCGCCGCGCGCCGCACACCGGGCCGTCTCTAGCAGCGCCACGGTACCCGCGAGCGACGACAGTGGCACTCACCTCGAGCGGGTTCTGCAGGCCGGCCAGCAGGCACGACACGTCGTCCGTGGTGACCCCGCCGCGCGCCGCACACCGGGCCGTCTCTAGCAGCGCCACGGTATCCGCGAGCGACTACAGTGGCACTCACCTCGAGCGGGTTCTGCAGGCCGGCCAGCAGGCACGACACGTCTTCGGTGGTGACCCCGCCGCGCGCCGCACACCGGGCCGTCTCTAGCAGCGCCACGGTACCCGCGAGCGACGACAGTGGCACTCACCTCGAGCGGGTTCTGCAGGCCGGCCAGCAGGCACGACACGTCGTCCGTGGTGACCCCGCCGCGCGCCGCACACCGGGCCGTCTCTAGCAGCGCCACGGTATCCGCGAGCGACTACAGTGGCACTCACCTCGAGCGGGTTCTGCAGGCCGGCCAGCAGGCACGACACGTCGTCGGTGGTGACCCCGCCGCGCGCCGCACACCGGGCCGTCTCTAGCAGCGCCACGGTACACGCTGCCTGCACACGCCCTGAGCTATTACCTGTTTCAACAAGATATTTCGATATAAGAAGGTGCAGGGCAGATGCAATCACTCGTTACGAAAGGAATATAACAAAAATATTTCTATAAAACACCACCTAACATTTTATTCTGTAATGATGGAAAAGTAGGATATTTTATAACCTTTAACAAGCAAACAGGTCGAATAGGAAATGATGAGTATGACAAACCTTACAAGTTGACATTTACAACACAGCAAACGAGTTGCATTTACGCACAAGGTCTCATCGAAGTTATGTCGGCCGCGAGAAGGACCATAGTCCACAAAAATATCGCAATAAATTTTTCATCCTAATCGTTTTCACCAATTCGATTTAGAACAGATCCGAAAACACATAGTGCCAATGTGTCGTGTCGAGACGCGTCGTAGACCACGTTTGGCTATACTTAATTTTTTTGCTAAGTTCATTTAAGGCTTGGAGACGCGGTGACCACTTAACGCGTTTGCATAAACGCTTTCATACATGGTCATACGTTTGAATTTACCCTATAACATGCATTGAAGTCTGATTACTGGCTTGTACTTTTTGTGTCTTTTTGAAAAAGAGTGAGACAGAAAAAAAAAATTATATTCAGAAGGTTCTGCACTGCTCCACTGAGTGTGTGGTATGGCGCGTTAACATGTCCTGAAAGTCCGTTATTCCTTGGTTTAACGTGTGGTTGCATAGTCGCGCTTATGCCGGCGCAGGCGGTAAATATCACGAAACACGAGTTATTAGATTCTGGTACCGTTTTATAGTGATACTACTCGCGTTTTTAGAAATTTGAGCGCGTTTGTTCAGTCGGAAGTTGCAAATCGCGTAGTATTTTAGTGGTAGAGTTGTCGAATTACATCCTTCGAGGAAGCTATAAATAATAAATCAATTCTTTTCTTATAACAATTACACCAATTATCTAGCCCTAAACTAAGCCAACCTTGTATTATGTCGACTAGGTAACAGAACAATAAACATACCTTAATACATTTATAAAAGTGGCTTAGACCTTAGGTACAAAAGCTCGTGCTCATCACACTGTCTTTTGCCTCTTACGAGATTCGATCCCGAATCCGCCTGGCTTTGTAGTTCGTCACACAAACCACTAGAGCAGACGGTCGTTAAATAAACTGTAAGGTAACAAATCCGTCCACTCACTGATAAGGTCGATCAGCAGACGGAACATGTGGTCGATGGGGAAGAGTGCGGGCTTCAGCAGCGGGTCCAGGTCGTCGCGCAGGCCGGCGTGGTGCGCGATCACGCCCAGCCCGGCCACCATGGTGGCCTCGTCCGCGCGTGTCGCCGCTCGGGTCAGCCCTGCGCATGGACAACACTAATTTAAGGCAAGACACAAATACAAGCGAAAATATATGGAAATATATGGAAATCGGCTTTCATCACTCCGGTCCATAAAAAAGGGTCAAAGGTAGATGTCCTAAATTACAGACCCATCTCTAAACTATGTATTATATCAAAAAAATGTCTATGATCAAATATATGCTACACTTAAAAACAGCTTCAGTGATTTCCAACATGGCTTTCTAAAGGGTCGTTCGACGGTGTCTAACCTAGTTATACTAAATGAATATCTTACTGAAGCGATGGATAGCGGAAAACGGGTAGATGTTATATATACAGACTATAGTAAGTGTTTTGATAGAATAAATCATAATATCTTATTACTAATACTGCAAAAAATTGGTATCAGTGGTGATTTACTCAGATGGTTGTCCTCGTATCGTACATATCAAACCGCTCTCAGGCAGTGGTAGTCAGCAACTATATATCTGGGTGGGTGTCAATCCCAAGTGGTGTGCCACAAGGATCGCTACTGTGACCTCTACTATTCGTAATTTTTGTCAATGATATAAGTTCATGCTTATATTCTTCCCGTCTTCTGTGCTTTGCAGATGATATGAAGATATTTTCGTCTATATCATCCAAAGAGGACATTGATGCTCTCCAGGCTGATCTAATGCGGTTAGATAATTACTGTTCTTCTAACCAACTCGATCTAAATCCTTCTAAATGCTTTACCGTTACTTTTAGCCGGAAACGAGACATCCAGCAGTCAGCGTACACGCTTAGAGGTACTGTGCTGCACATCAACAACATCGCAACTAAAGCTTGTCAGGATTGGATGCGTATTGCATCACCCTTGAATTTGTGATGCGTAGCTCTGTCGGATTTACTAAAGCTAAAACGTTAAAAATCTTGTACTGCACCTTCGTTCGTAGCCACCTGGAGTATGCGTCACAGATTTGGAACCCTAGGTACTAGATGTACATTTCTCGCCTTGAGAACATCCAGAGAAAGTTTATAAGGTTTCTTTGTTACCGTTTGAGGGTTTCGTATAAATTCTCTGAAAATCTTAACCTCAGCAGGAGACATCACATTCTTCCGCTGGAGCTGAGACGTGCGATAGCCGACGTCACTTATCTATTAAAGATTGCTACCTCCAAAATTGATTGCCCACAACTTTTGGCCACGCTCTCCTTGAGAGCACCCGCGAAGCCCCTCAGGTTTAACTCACTCATATTCCTCCCGAAAGCGACAACTAACTATAGGCAGAACAGTTATTTATGGCGTGTAGGCGACAAATTCAACAAGCTAAGTAATGATTTAGATTTAGACCTTTTTTGTACTAACATAGCAGCGGTTCGGAGGCTGCTGGGCGAGTGTTTTTCAAATCCTCTATCTAAATAAATACTTTTATATATTTGTATGTTTAGGTTAGCGAAGTAGACAATAATAATAATAGTACCCTATTCTGTTATTGGCTGGTATATGTGCTGCTTAATGTAGTGCTTCAAATTGTATAATTCCTTCTCTTTTATATTACTCAATTTCTATCTGTGTGGACCTGTAAGTGGTTTTTTTAGTGTTATTTTTGTATACCTACCTATTGAAAAATTGTAAACCTTGGTCTTCCTAAAATAAATAAATAAATAAATATTTTAAAAATGCGCCTCCGCCATCTTGTGTTTGAGTCATTTTTGTAATAAATAACCCCTGGAAATACAAACAAACATTCATTTTTTATCCCTTTAGCCTGTCTGCCACGAAACTAGACACAATAGAAAATCTATTGTTTGAGGGTCACTGGTGACTACCATGGCGCTTAATATGTTAAGGAATCTAAAATCTTAAAGTCTTCTAGGGTCAGGGTAATTTATCCTAGGTTATCTTTTCGAGAGAAGCAGAATGCATGGAGAGTTGGACAAGACTCCACCGATAAGAGCAAAGCTCTTAAATACGATGATTATGATGATGATGTCTTTGGGTGTTACTTACATCCCTTAAAAACTTTTCATGATGCCAAACATTCAGTGATTATTTAAAACACAATTAATTATATTACAGAGATTGAGATGATTCAAATTTCAAAGTTAAAATGATGAAGTTACATACAAACAATTAAAACTTCATTTAGAAGGAAATACCAAAAACCCCGTCGAGCAGTTTCGATTCGGCGTTGAATTACTAAATTAGTTAGTCAGGAAATTTACATACATGAAATCAATTGCCCCATGTAGGAACGATCATCGCAAACGGCTCGACCGATCTGGCGGTATTTTTTATTGTGTTTGTATTGTAAGTAAATTGTTTGCATAAAACGAAAAATTTTAAAAGAATCTTGTTAAAATTCAGGAATCCTTTTTCTATGAAATAATTCGGGCGCAAATGTTTTTTGACAGCTGATTATCAAAATTGAACAGGGCGACGTCTATCGGGTCAGCGGTTAATATTTATAAAACAACAACCTTGCTTCAATAGCGGGAACACGTAACAGAAGCCGGGCGCGGTGAAGTAGTTGTTGGCTGGCTGCGCGTCGTCCTCGAGCGGGGTCTTGACGCCCGCGGTGGCCGAGTGGACCAGGTTGATGGTCCGGATCGTGGCCTTGTCCAGGTCCTCCTCCTCCCAGCTCGGGTCCAGGTCGCAATGGGGATTGTGCAACCTAAACAGGTAAAATAGGACGATGAGGACATATGCTTTGTGCGTGACATTTTTGAGGCCTATAAAAATCTGGGATTTTTGTAGGTCACCCACAAACCTACAAAACACAACAACAGCTATGTCACCATTAGGCAATTATTGATGTGTGACACATGGCACTATACATATTTGACAAAGTTGCACAGCCGCGCGCCACGTTAGCCACCGATCCCAGCCATTTATAACTCCGTTTTCCACACATCTTTTCATCTAAAAGGTCCTAACACAAAATGTCTAGGAACGTTGGATTAAGCGTTCCTTCACAAACAAAACGAATATATATTCGATTCAAAAATTTATTCAACTCAACTATTCGCGCAGCATACAAGACGGCAAGAGTATTTGTCATTAGGCTATGTGCCTGAAATAAAGATTTTAATTTGAAAGAATTGGGAACCACACTGCACATTTATTCCGATAGGTGTCGCATTGTGTTTGGTCTTGCCCGTAGTGATTATTCGATCAATTCTGTCACTACTGCTACTGATCAAATAAGCAGAAGTGTGCTTGCGTCACACATCTAGTGTGCACAAAAAAAAATTTTTGACAAGACCCATGTAGCATATATCACAAAAATTGCGCCTGTATTAAATCTGTAGTTACACTGATTTGTATGAGTGAGAGTTGTCAGGACTTGTCAGTTCATATGAACCGTAACTGGCGGCGAGGCGAGCGGCGAGCGGCCAGGCGAGCGGCGAGCGGCGAGCGCAGGGCGCCCAGCACCGCCGGCACCGCGCGGCTCAGTGTACATACCGGAGGGTGACCCTGGCCACGGTGTCCCCCGGCGCGGCGTGGCGTGGCAGCAGCGCGGGCCGCAGGGCGCAGTGCGCGGGCAGCGCGCGCGGGGCGGCGAGCGGCGAGCGCAGGGCGCCCAGCACCGCCGCCACCACGCGGCGCGCGCGCACGCACACGCCGGCGCGCGAGCCGCGCTGCGCCGCCTCCAGCAGCTGCACGCCCGCCACCACGCGCGCGTTCAGCTACACACACACACACACACACTCAGTAAACATAACTAGCGACATCGTTACAGTCATGGGACGACCACTGCTGATTATAGGCCTCTTTCAGTGTCTTCTGGATGCCACTGGGAACAAATTTGGATAAGCCAGTTGGAAACGGCCTGCATCCAGCGACTTTCTGCAAACTGAGTGACATAGTAGTTTTGCTTTACCGCTTCAACACTATGATATACTTATACTCGATCTGATGTCAGTGCTAGGACTGTAATCAATGTTTAGACAGAAGAAACGCGTTTTCGCAATCCACAAACATTAGACAGAGTGGGAAAACCATCAAACCTGCTTACAAGACGATTTGTAAGGGTCATTAGAACCGAACAAACGAAGAACCACTTGTCCACGTGACTTAATCGTTTCAGCCATAGGACATCTACTGCTGAACATAAGCCTCCCCCAGTGACTTCCAGATTGGTTGGTTAGAAGCGACCCGCATCCAGCTGCTTCCTGCAACCTTTACCAAATCGCCTATTCACCTTCTACCTAAGAGGTCCTACGCTGCGCATGCCGGTACATGGCCTCCATTCCAGAACCTTTCTGCCCCATCGGAAGTCAGTTCTACATGCTATGTGCCCCGCCCACTGCCACTTCAGCAGCTTGCTAATCCGTTGGGCTATGTCAGCGACTTTTGTTCGTTTACGAATCTCCTCATTCCTAATTCGATCTTGCAAAGTAACAGCAAGCATAGTTCTTTCCATAGCACGCTGTGTGTTAATAGTAGCATGTTTTACTCCACGGTCTTCTGTATAATTTGCCACAGCGTATGGATGTTCAGGAGGCTGGAAGTCATCGAATCTACGCGCGAAACGATTCGTGATGACTCTCGAAAAGAGCTTGTAGACATGGCTGAGATGAAGCCATTTGAGCAGAAGCGGGATAGGTCTGTAATTCTTGAGTAAGGCGTTATCCCGTTTCTTGAAGAAGAGCACCATCACACTTCTGTTCCATACCTCCGGCGTTATTCCCTCGAGCAAAACGGAGTTGTAGAGTCTCTGAAGGAATTATGTATCGGTGTTCGACCCGCATGCAAAAGCTCTGATGTGATTCCGTCATCACCCGGCGCTTTGTTGTTCCTAAGCTGCTTGAGGGCAATCCTAATCTCGTATAGGCTGATGTTCGGGATATCTTCGGTATAGTGTCAGCTTCAGTCAGCGGTATAGTGTCAACTTCAGTCATCAGTCAGGGTCAGCTTAGCTCTTGGATCTAAGGCTGAGCTACTAACAGGTTTAGTAACCGAGGTATATAACTGCCCATAGAACATCTCTATCTCCCTGAAAACTTCGGCGTTCGTCGACGTTATACTGCCATCCTCCGTCTTCAGCTTCGTCAGACCGTTGCCTAATACACATGTCTCTAGCGAAAACTTCGTAGCCTTGGTTCCGCTCTATCGCTTCTTGAATACTGTTTGTATTATAGTCGCGGATATCATGTCGCAAGGACTTCCATATCAGTCTATTGAGCTGCCGATATGCCTTAGCGTGAACGAAGGTTTGCAGTGCCATTGAACGTCGTTCTGCCATGAGGTTGAGGGTATGGTCGGTAAGCTTTTGCAGCTTGTCTTTAGAACGGGGTCTAAAAAATTTCGACCTGGCCGCTTGGACAATTTCTACGAACCTGTTGTTAATCTCGTCCACTGTCTTGCAGTTCTCCAGGCATTCAAAGCGATTAGACAACTCGAGCTGAATGGTCTCGGGGCAGTAAATATGGGCAGTAATTTGAGGGTCGAAACGTAGACTCATCAAACGGGACATTTTCAGCTTGACGTTAATATTAAATGTGCCTTTAACCATTCGGTGATCACTGCCGGTTTTCACCCTGTTAATCACGGAGACATCAATGCATATTCGTCGCTTTGTGGTTATAATGAAGTCAAACTCATTTTTCGTGGATCCGTCGGGACTCATCCAGGTCCGCTTGTGTGAGGCGGCTTCTGAAAGAAGGAATTTATCGCAAAGAGGTCCTACGTCTCCAGAAAATCAGCCAGGTTCCGTTGCCCATACCTAAATTGCCGCACTCTTAACGCATTATCGCTTCGCATGCCTAGTTTCTCGTTGAAGTCCCCCATAACAACATTGCAGTAGATTTTATTAGTATGTATGGCGCTACTTACGTCCTTATACATAGGCTCTACTTCCTCATCTGGGTGTGTAGCAGTCGGTGCAAATACCTGTATAACCTTCAGCAAGTACCTATTGGATACTAGAGTATCAGATCAGATCAGAGTATATACTCAGAAGTATCAGGTATGCAACCCTGCTTGACACACTTTCGATGGTAACGATGTTGTTAGTGAGGGACTTGTGGACGAGAAATCCGACACCACCTTGGGACAGTTAGTCGCCCTCCCAGTAGTCTATTACTATGTTGCCGGATTTCAGGGTCATCGTGTCTACTGTCCTCGCCCTTTCGTCGGACTTCTGATAGCCCCATGATACTTCTGTGCATCCTACCCATTTCTTCTTCCAGCTTAACTGTCTTCTCGTCGGTCCTCAACGTCCATATATTGTATATTGCCAGGGCCAATCGTCGTTGGGGGTGGTAGACGATCCGCCTGCAGGGGTTCTTAGCACCCCCTGCCCCGTCACCCTGACCGCTATACGGCCAGAAACAGTGGGACCACCGGAGACTGGGGGCCTGGTCTTCTCTGTGCCACTCATTAGAGTGGGATTGCCAATACTCACCACGCTTGGCAGACGGGTTGGCGAAAGCAGTTTTTTATATTTCGCACGCAGACGCTGCTGCCCGTCTCGTGCTACAGGAATTAGCGCCTCTTACGACACGCCTCCTGCTGGCGGTGGGAAAATGTATTCTTTACGGCCGTTCCTACACGGCAAGTGGCTTTAGAACGAGATAAATATATAGTTCTTTAATAGGGCTTTATTACCAATTTGAAGAAGAAAGACGCATATTTCAGGCTTACAAAGCATATTTCAATTTTGGAACATCAGAAATACACGAAAGATGGTGTTCATAGCAGCCAAATGCGCTCTGATGGATAACTATTTTCTTGAGATTTTTGACAGCAGCACCTCCTTGGCTTTACCGCCATCCTTCTAAAATAAGTAAAACATAGCTGAAGTAGGTAAAGACGGATCAAGCTTACCGCACTGAGCCGCTGGCGGATGGCGCTCTCCTTGGCCAGCTGCGCCTTGATGGCCTCCTTCTGCTTGGCGGAGAGCGGCGCGTCCTTGGTCTTGCCCTGCTTCTTCTTCTTGTCCTCGAGCTCGCGCCGCAGCTGTAGCTCTTCCAGCTGCTCCTTGTAGCTGTACGCTTTGCTCTCCCGTTTTAGGTTCATCTCTTTGCTGTCTTCGTTCCTAATATAGTCAAAACCATAGAGATATACATTTACTGTTCGATAACGTATATTACTGGAATTGATCTAAGAATAGGGATTTTGACATCCTCACTAATAATACCAGGACGCCGTATTTTGAAATATTGTATTGTTTAGAAAAATGTATAGTTCTTTAATAGGGCTTTATTACCATACCATTTAAACACCTTGGACCGTTAATTACAATTGTGTTTGCCGTTGCAATAGATATTTTTGTGATGTGATGCGTTTAATTTTGGCCCAACAATATGAATTAGGAACCCCCTCGTCTCAATATAGATTTGAAAGTTTTTGAGTTTGGTCAATGTCATATCACATTTTATAGGAAAGTTTACGAATACGTCATCAATGGCTATATAGATATCGACCATAATTAGTCGTTAAGTTATCGTAGACAATACACGTACCCTGGCACAGAGCTTTTGTCGTACAGCTCTCCTTCGGGCGTGAGGTATGTAAAGTACTCCACCCTCGTGACGCGGAGTAGCTCAGGATCCGATAGAGCGTCTAGCGCCTTTTGTATTGCACTGCCTGCAATCGCCTCTGTGTTCGTCGCTACTAGCGTCGTCACCACGTTTGACATTGTCTGTAAATATAAATATGTTAAATAAGAGACAGAAGCCGCATAAACTCTGTACTCATAGATTGTATCAATGCTATTGGTGTTCCGAATAAATTAAAATCGATTGCGAAGAAAATATGTAAGGTGAGCTGAGATGACCTGAGGTTCTGTCTATCTAAGATAGTGCCACGATCATTGCCATTTTAATATTTTGTTGTCGTTCGTCCTTACAAAACGTAAATAAGTTTCAATATTTTTTGGCAGTTCTGTAAGAGTCGGCGGAACAAGTCAAAAATCATTTTTCAATTTAAGACAGAAAACTGCAACTTATGAACGTCAATAATAACATTGGCCCATATGGGGCAAACATGTCTCCTTATTCTTTATCCCCTTATTCCCTCTTTATTTATTTTTTATTTTATATCCCAAGGATCTTGTGAGCATCATAATCAAAGATTTAATGACTTTTAAGGCCAGCTTGTAGTGATGAGATACTTTAGTTAAATAGTAACTCAGTTCTGTAGTGTCTATGTATGACTAAGTTGAAGTACCAATATATGATGGTGCAAAAGGTTCTCGAGTGGCGACTACGAACTAGAAGACGCAGCATGGTGAGGCTTTCCAACCGGTGGACCTGTTGCAGGGATTCGATCAAATCCCGATGACCTAAGGTTGCGGGAAGCCATCGGACGTAAGCGGCCTAGGTTTTTATCCTCTATATACCAGCAGTGGACTTCTAGGAGCTGAGGAAGAGTGAAGGATAGCGAGTCAAATCGTGTTCGCCAACGTAGGAGCTGATAAAGAGTGAAGGATAGCCAATCGAAACGTGTTCGCCAACTTCCAACATTTACCTCATTGGGCGTATAGCCCGTGACGTACGTGTCGACGAGCGTGGCGGCGTGCAGGCCGACGAGGCGCGCGGGGTCGCGGCGCAGGCGCGCGCAGGCCGCGTGCCACGCGCGCCGCGCGCCCGCCGCCGCCAGCGGGTGGTGGCAGCACGGCAGCATGGCGATGGCGAGTCTCTGAGCCTCTTCTTCGGGGTACTCTGATAGGTAACATAGACATTCAAAACCGGAAGTCCGAATCGGACTCGCCCGCCTTGCTTTGTAGATACTATTATAAATAGTTTAGGAATCGAGTCTCGCAGTTTATTCACAAAGTTTAATCACAAATGTTTAGTTTTTAGATTTTTTTCTGTACTCGTAATATATGACGATATTACTAGCCAAATTACATACTTCTAAGTCAGCGGAAAGTACCCTATAAATTTTGATTCCCTTGAGAGTGTCGAAATATACGTTTTTGCGGCATAAACGGTCTTATCGTTTCTGTACGTTAACTAACAAGTTTGATTTCTTCTTAACTCCGAGGGACTTCATTATATGGTTTAAATTTCAACTCGATACCTCCACGAGTTTCACCAGAGCGCTATGTTCGGTATGCCCGACATTATGTTCCCTCTTTAATTTATTATCCAGTTCCGGATAGCAGGAACTTAATACGACCTGATATAGACATGGGCGGCAAACTCTTAAAGCAAACTAACTTCCTTTTTTCGCACGAAAAATGTGTACGCAACGGGAAAACCGGACGGTTATGTCGGAACCAACTAAAATGCTCGGTTTCGTAACTAAGTACAGCCTTTGCAGAGGAACGTTTAAAGGAACACTTTACGACTAAAGAAACGAAAAGAAGACAAGCCGGTACAACCACGATAATAGGCTAGTTTCCTATAAAAAAACTAATTAGTCCGTCAGTTGGATTAACAGAAAATATTGGACACGTATTTTTTCTTTTTTTAATCAAACAAAAAAACTATGAAGATATAGCCCGTTAAAGTTCCGCGTAACGTCACGCCTTGCGACACTTTTTAGCAAGGCATGACGTCACGTACTCACTTTGATGCGCTTTATCTTCGTCATTTTTTGTTTGATTGACAAAAGACAAAATATGTGTCCAATATTTTTTGATAATCTAACTGACGGACTAAATAGAATAATCTTTTTTTGACCCAGGAAACTAGCCTATTGTATGATAAGTTTTAAGAACATTTCTTAAGATTAAAGCAGTCATCTGTTAAATATGTAGGTGTATAAGAAACGTGTTAAGATATTAATGAAGAAAGTCTTACCTCTAAATGAGCTCAGAGCTTGAACACAATCCAGTATCATCTTCCCCGTCACGTCCGGCCCCTTCTCTTCCGGCGGCGACTTCTCTTTGGATGCAAATATCTTTCCTTCCTCCAGCACTTCGTTCAATTTTAACACTAAATACCTCGCCATTAGGGCTCTATCTTGATTGGCTAGCAACGATTTGGCTTGTTCTAAAGCCGCATCACGGACTGCTTTGATCGGCGATAGTAAGACCAGTACAAATGCTCTATATACAGGAGAATTCTTCTCTTCTGCGACTATTGGGTAGTTTTCCAACACTGTTCTGCATAGCATCACCACCTGTATTAGGACTATAAAGGGGTAAATGTTATAGTGCAACCCGGAATTGTAAACAAAATAAATGGATCGAGACTACGACAGTAAGCGGGTCACATTGATATCGTGCGGTGGTTTTCAAGGACACATTTATGACCAGTGATCGGAATAGGTAGATTGATTTGGGGTCAATGATCTCAAACATTGATGTTAATATGGACATGCCTCCAGGATTTTGGGATTTCTTGGTATCAGTTTTTGAAAAAAAGGCATATCCATATTATGCTAGCACTACCAAGGTACATCAAATCAATCTACCTATTCCGATCACTGTTTATAACATTTAGGCTAAATAAATAGATTTGTAAATAAAGCAGTTCATCACAGACTTTAAGAACCCAATATAAGTATAATATCTAATGATGTTAATACAGCAACTGTTCATTCAAAGGAAGGGGAAAAAAATATTAAGACAGTAATTATAACAAGTTGCACTTGCAAAGTTGCCTTCTCGATTTCGCACAAACACGAACCTATAAATGCATGAGAAAATATTAGCATAAATGTTGGAAAATTTAGATTTATCTCCTCAATTCGTGATTGGTAAATGAAAAAACAGCAAGTAAATTTCTAATAGCATGACAGTAGATCTAACAGTAACATGTGTTTTTATCCGAGTTGAAAGTATACTATTTCACATTCTGTCCGACTGATCACTTATTAAAATGTGTTTGAATTTGTGAATCAGAATTATTATTATTATTATTTATTGAGAAACTCAACAGCTTTATTACAATATACATGTTAGCCTAGTTTTACAAAAGTGAAACTTAGCCAATAATAGAGTTTCATAACATGTTCAGCAGTGGACGTCCTATGGCTGAAATGATGATGATGATGATGTTGATAACATACTTAATTTAAGTATAGTAGTAAGTAACAAAGTTTCTTATTACAAGCAACAACAAAGTTAAACATTCATCCAGATGTTTATTTTTTATTTTTATGAATGTAATGTTTGTTTATATAGCCGCAGAATACCATTGTCGCGGCAGCTATTTCTAACTGCCACGACTAATTAAACGGGGGACCCTTTTTGGCACATTTCTTTCTTCTTTATGCACTTATAATGTCACTATGATGTGTTTTTATGCCAAATAAATAAAATTTATTCTTCTTATTCAATGTAAGATGTATTTGAGATAGTGACGGTTGCCGCAAGCACCCGTCAAAATAGAAAAAGATAAGTCGCCCATTGGCTCATGGCGCCTTACGCCAAAAATAGGCGACAGTGAAAACCTGACATTTAAAGTATTAAATCTGTTTTTAAATTTGTTGTTAAAAAAAATGGATCTCGAGTACGGTTAGCATCAAAAGTCGATGACCACACTCAGATTTCAAAAATTGCTACACACCATATTATACCTAAATCGCGCAACATGATAAGCGCCAGAATTTGTCTTATATGATGAAATCATCAAATTCTAGTGCATCATGAAATGAAATGAAATGAAATTTATTTGCATATGAAAAAGGGTACATTGTGGATAGAATTGCGGTATAACGTTCAGCTTTTTCAGCCATTTACAATTAATAGATTTAGGTATAATATGGTGTATAGCGATGTTGAAAGGCATCCCTCAAGCTGCAAATACCCATAAATAACGTTATTTTGGTGTACACCTATGAAACATACGTTAATCGATAGAGAAAATAATTACAAACAACAAAATTAAATACTCTTTGACAAAATGTCGTTTAAGATATAATTTGTTCAGAATTTCAGGGTGAACATGTAATATTTTCAATTTGATTACGCAAATATAAAATAAAGGTTAAGGTAAGGTCACTCGCAACTCGCAGAATAGTTCGAAGTCTTTTGGGTCTTTTGAGCACCGGCTCACTTCTACGGCGAGTCGGTGGCGGCCGCAACAATGTTCCCCAAGTCATAGCCGACAGTGGCGACTGTCCACTGATCGCGCATTTAAGTAAAATAACAAGGTCGCTTCTAACCATTGAGTACTAACATAGTCGATAAGCTCGCTGTTACTAGCACATGGATCTTTCGTTATCAGATATATATATTTTTTTAATGTGGTCATAGACTTTTGATGCTGACCGTACATAAAGAGATAGACAGTGGCGTCTGTTTCATCGCTAAGTAGAGTAGAGTGTGCAACGTGTGCAACGTGTGCAACGTGTGTATTGTGTGCGGTGTTACCGTCGTCGGGCGCGGCGGCGAGCGCGCGGTCGTGCAGCAGCGCGTGCCGCTCTCGGTGCGCCAGCGCCGCCCAGGCCGCGGGCCGCGCCGGCAGCGCGCGCGCCGCGTCCAGCGCCACCAGCGCCAGCATCGCCGCCACGCCCTCCATCACCACCGGGTGCTGGATGCAATAACACGGATTTTAAACAGGGACTGTATGTCGGGAGACGAGTTATTATTATTTTTTTGAATAAAATACACCATCAACATCTAATTTTACGTATATAAACAATTTGTGAAGAAAAAATAAGTTTAAAAGATATGCCTCTGCAGATGCATTCCACACTTTTACATAACTAGAAAAAAAAACTAATGATTAACTTTTAAACAATACAAATTCTTGTAACAATCTATGGCTCCAAATTAAGCAATACCACACATTTTTCTTTAAACGTGCGCTCGGAATCACTGAAGATATCGATGCCACAGTTATTTATGTCATTGTGAGTACGCATACGCATTATAAATATTGTATAGTACCAGAAAAAATATTTCTCAAATTTTATACCTATATACAATAATTTCACACTTTTTTAGTAATTTTTGAAGACGGTGCGAATGAAAACTCACGGCACACGTAGCGGTGCGGCCCCCCCACCCCCCTACCGCCTGCAGTGAGCACAGTACCTGCAGCGGCTGCTGGGCGGCCCTCTCGACGGCAGCAGTGAGCACACGTGGCGGTGCGGCCCCCCCGCCCCCCCACCGCCTGCAGTGAGCACAGTACCTGCAGCGGCTGCTGGGCGGCCCTCTCGACGGCAGCAGTGAGCACACGTGGCGGTGCGGCCCCCCCGCCCCCCCACCGCCTGCAGTGGGCACAGTACCTGCAGCGGCTGCTGGGCGGCCCTCTCGACGGCAGCAGTGAGCACACGTGGCGGTGCGGCCCCCCCACCCACCTACCGCCTGCAGTGGGCACAGTACCTGCAGCGGCTGCCGGGCGGCCCTCTCGACGGCAGCAGTGAGCACACGTGGCGGTGCGGCCCCCCCGCCCCCCTACCGCCTGCAGTGGGCACAGTACCTGCAGCGGCTGCCGGGCGGCCCTCTCGACGGCAGCAGTGAGCACACGTGGCGGTGCGGCCCCCCCGCCCCCCTACCGCCTGCAGTGGGCACAGTACCTGCAGCGGCTGCTGGGCGGCCCTCTCGACGGCAGCAGTGAGCACACGTGGCGGTGCGGCCCCCCCGCCCCCCCACCGCCTGCAGTGGGCACAGTACCTGCAGCGGCTGCTGGGCGGCCCTCTCGACGGCAGCAGTGAGCACACGTGGCGGTGCGGCCCCCCCGCCCCCCCACCGCCCGCAGTGGGCACAGTACCTGCAGCGGCTGCTGGGCGGCCCTCTCGACGGCAGCAGTGAGCACACGTGGCGGTGCGGCCCCCCCGCCCCCCCACCGCCCGCAGTGGGCACAGTACCTGCAGCGGCTGCTGGGCGGCCCTCTCGACGGCAGCAGTGAGCACACGTGGCGGTGCGGCCCCCCCACCCCCCTACCGCCTGCAGTGGGCACAGTACCTGCAGCGGCTGCTGGGCGGCCCTCTCGACGGCAGCAGTGAGCACACGTGGCGGTGCGGCCCCCCCACCCCCCTACCGCCTGCAGTGGGCACAGTACCTGCAGCGGCTGCTGGGCGGCCCTCTCGACGGCAGCAGTGAGCACACGTGGCGGTGCGGCCCCCCCACCCCCCTACCGCCTGCAGTGGGCACAGTACCTGCAGCGGCTGCTGGGCGGCCCTCTCGACGGCAGCAGTGAGCACACGTGGCGGTGCGGCCCCCCCACCCCCCTACCGCCTGCAGTGGGCACAGTACCTGCAGCGGCTGCTGGGCGGCCCTCTCGACGGCAGCAGTGAGCACACGTGGCGGTGCGGCCCCCCCACCCCCCTACCGCCTGCAGTGGGCACAGTACCTGCAGCGGCTGCTGGGCGGCCCTCTCGACGGCAGCAGTGAGCACACGTGGCGGTGCGGCCCCCCCACCCCCCTACCGCCTGCAGTGGGCACAGTACCTGCAGCGGCTGCTGGGCGGCCCTCTCGACGGCAGCAGTGAGCACACGTGGCGGTGCGGCCCCCCCACCCCCCTACCGCCTGCAGTGGGCACAGTACCTGCAGCGGCTGCTGGGCGGCCCTCTCGACGGCAGCAGTGAGCACACGTGGCGGTGCGGCCCCCCCACCCCCCTACCGCCTGCAGTGGGCACAGTACCTGCAGCGGCTGCTGGGCGGCCCTCTCGACGGCAGCAGTGAGCACACGTGGCGGTGCGGCCCCCCCACCCCCCTACCGCCTGCAGTGGGCACAGTACCTGCAGCGGCTGCTGGGCGGCCCTCTCGACGGCAGCAGTGAGCACACGTGGCGGTGCGGCCCCCCCACCCCCCTACCGCCTGCAGTGGGCACAGTACCTGCAGCGGCTGCTGGGCGGCCCTCTCGACGGCAGCAGTGAGCACACGTGGCGGTGCGGCCCCCCCACCCCCCTACCGCCTGCAGTGGGCACAGTACCTGCAGCGGCTGCTGGGCGGCCCTCTCGACGGCAGCAGTGAGCACGGGCAGCAGCGCGTCCCGCTGCTCCGGCGTGACGCCGCACGCGCGCGCGCCCGCCGCGACCAGAGACACGTAAGCGGTGCGAACAGTCTGCGTCGTGCTCTTGGCTGACAGATTTTTCTGTTTAAACAAAAATATGTTATTACTACAAAACAATGATGAATGGGGAACGGATACTGCACACATATCCCGATAGATGTCGCATTGTGTTTGTTCTTGTCCGTACTAATGATAAGATTACTAGCTGCTGCGACGGCTTCATTCGCGTCGTCTTTGCAAAATCATAGTTCATCATCATCATTTCAACCATAGGATGTCTACTGCTGAACATAACCCTCTTTCATTGACTTCCAGATTGGCCGGTTGGAAGCGGCCTGCATTCAGCGTCTTCTTGCGACCTTTACATCTGTCCACCTTGTGGGTGGACGTCCTACGCTGCGCTTACCGATATGTGGCCTCCATCCTAGAACTTTTCTGCCCCAACGGCCGTCAGTTCTACGTGCTATGTGCCCCGCCTACTGCCACTTCAGCTTGCTAATCCGTTGGGCTATGTCAACAACTTTTGTTCGTTTACGGATCTCATTTCTGATTCGATCTCGCAAGGAAACACCGCGCCCTTTTCATAGCAAGCTGTGCGATTTTGAGCTTTCTTATGAGGCCTATAGATAGAGGCCACGTTTCAGTTCCATATGTCCTCACTGGTAACACACACTGGTTGTGGACTTTCGTCTATAGACACTGAGGTATATTGGACGAGAAGACGTTGCGTTGTTTCCCGAACACTGCCCAGCCGAGTTGGATTCGACGATTGACCTCCTTCTCAAAATTGGATCTACCTAACTGGATTATTTGTACGCAGGTAGACATATTTGTAAACAATTTTGAGAGTAAAGCTCCCAACGGATACTGAGTAGGGCGCAACATGGGCAACATCCTAATCTCGTATAAGCTGATGTCCGGGATATCTTCGGTATAGCGTCGGGTCAGCTTAGCTCTTAGATTTTTAGTTGAGCTACTAACAGTTTTAGTGACCAAGGTACATAACTGCCTATAGAACTTCTCGATCTCCCTCTAAACTTCGGCTTTCGTCGACGTTATACTGCCGTCCTCTGTCTTCAGTTACGTCAGCTGTCTTTGCCCAATAGACATGTCTCTTGCGAAAACTTCGGAGCCTTTGTTCCGCTCTATTGCCTATTTAATAGTGTTCGTATTAAAGTTGCGGATATCATGTCGTAAGGACTTCCATATCCGTCTATTGAGCTGTTGACATTAGCGTCAACGGAAGTCTGCAGTGCCATTGAACGTCGTTCTGCCATAAGGTTGGGGGTAGGGTAGGTAAGCTTTTGCGGCTTGTCTTTACGACGGGGTCTTACAAATTTCAACCCGACCGCTTGGACAGTTTTTACGAACCTGTTGTTAATCTCGTCCGTCGCAGTTCTCCAGGCATTCAAAGCGATTAGATAACTTGAGCTGAAAGCGGTCGGAGCGTAGGCTTCATCAAACGAGACCTTTCCAACTTAACGTTGATATTCAATGTGGTGGTTTTCACCCTGTTAATCACGAAGACATCACTGAATATTCGTCGCTTTGTGGTCATGATGAAGTCAATCTCATTTTTCGTGGAACCGTCCAGGTCTACTTCCTGTGAGGCGGCTTCTGAAAGAAGGAAGTCATCGCAAAGAGGTCCTCCTTCTCCAGAAATTTGGCCAGCCTGTGTCCCCTGGGGTTCCGTTGCCCATACCCAAATTGCCCACTCTCAACTCATTATCGCCTCGTATGCCCAGTTTCGCGTTGAAGTCCCCCATAACAACATTGAAGTAGGATTTATGTATTAGTATGTATGGCCCTACTTACGTCCTCATACATTCTACCTCTACTTCCTTATCTGGGTGTGTGTGTGTAGAGGTCGGTGCATATACCTGTATGACTTTCAGTAAGTATCTTTTGGATACTCTGAGTACAGGTATGCACCCCTGCTCGAGACACTTCCGATGGTGACGATGTTGTTAAGGAGGGACTTGTGGACGAGAAACCCGACACCACCTTGGGACAGATGGTTGCCCTCCCGGTAGTAGAGCAGGTTGCCGGATTTCAGGGTTATCGTGTCCTCAGCCTCTCGTCAGACTTCTGATAGCCCCATGATACTCCAGTGCATCTTGTCCATTTCATCTTCCAGCTCAACGATCCTCTCGTCAGTTCTCAGTGTGCGTACGTTGTATGTTACCAGTGCCAGTTGTCGTTTGGGGTGGTAGCCGGATCGGCGCCGAGGATTCTTAGCACCCCCTGCCCCGCCGTCACCCTAACCGCTACCGTAGCTAGGGACCACCGGGGACTGGGGGCCTGGTCTTGTCTGCGTTTGTCATTTGTGGGGGGATTGCCAATACCTGCCACGCTTGGCAGGCGGGTTGGCGAGCGCAGTTTTTCATTTTTTGCACACAGACGCTGCTGCCCGTCTCGTGCTTTATGAATTAGTTGCCTCTTACGACACGCCTCCTGTTGGCGGTGGGGAAGTGTATTCGTTACGGCCGTCCCCACATGGCATCGCGGCATCGTAGTTAGTCTAACTTTTGCATTTATAATATTGTTATAGTAAGGTTGCTTTGGTGGTTCTGCCACTGATTAAAACATTACTACGTTAGACGTTTAGCTAAGTTGTCAAACAAAAGAGTTTTTTTTAATAACGGAGAAAGTACTTCTAAGGAATGTCCATATTATGATATCCTAGTTAGTATTAATAATTATAACAGTGTTTTTATTGCCTGAGAAATACCGTTTTTTTGCGGATGATAGCATTGAATCCATCTGTTTGGTATTGCGCAAACATTGAATGAATGAATAAATTAATTTAATCAAGTTACAATGACTCATGTTGTTAGTAGGGTTTAAAAAATATGTTAGTTAAGACGATTAACAAAATTTATAGTGGCCATTCCTGCATCACCCTCCCCCCCCCCCCTCGCCCCTGAAATGGCACAGGAATAGTGATGGGTTTTTATCCGGATAAATACTGAAAATGGATAAATACTTATAAATATCCATTTTTACTCGAGTATTTATCCAAAAAGGTGGATAAATACTCTTTGAACATTTTTATTTCTATTTAACGTAAATTTCGAAATTAGAATGTAGGTAATAAGTAATTTCAAGATAAAATATGTATTTCTGCGTTTTTAACTACCGTGACTTGACACACTGCAACCTTGCTAAAGTTACAATAAAATTTTTAATAACATTGTATTCGGACACGTAATACTAACCATTCGTTAAATGTAGAACAGAAAAACAAAAGTTGTGTGTGGGTGGATACAGCTAAAAAGATTTTTATCCGTGATTTTGAGTAAATATCAGATAAAAATGGATAAAAACGAGTATTTACTATTTGAGTATTTATCCACTGCCCATCACTACACAGGAACTAAAATTCCCGATGAACTACAAGAACGAGGCAGTCTCAACAGTATCCTGAAGATATCGCTGTTAACTTGTACCACACACTAAGTAGTAGTTATAATACAAAAACATCTTCGCACCAAGTAAACTTGTGATTGTTAATTGTTCGGCGGCTTGGCGCACGGTTGCTAGCGCGATTTAAACTACCCTCCAAAATGTATGTACATACTTACCTTTAAATCTATGCTCATTAATGTTGCCCATTAGATAACATAGGATCACTAGATGGGGTGGAGGGCTGATAACCTGATACAGGAATGATCCTAGTTCAGGTATCAGCACACCATAAACTATACAGGGTTACAATGCAAAAGGGTGCCAAATCTTTAGAAATGGCTCAGAAACAGTAATTTAATCGAACGATGCAAAGAAAAAAAAAATCTTTTTCACATTGAATTATTCCTATCCGCTGTTAAAAATCGTACGCGTGAATAATTTAACTCATTTATGAAAAAAATACACCGTGTTTGCGCTGCGTAATGTCCATAAAGGCTCGCCGTACCTAAGCCTCTGATGAATGACCGCGCGGCTTTCATAACCTCTTTGTTGACTTTATTTTCGGATATTTTAAAGCAATTTTTTTTGTAACATACGATAATTATTAAAATCGATCAAGACGCTTCTTTTCATTGTTCCCTAGATCTTTTTTTTTTTAATTGCCACCGTTTTACAATGTAACCCTGTATGTGCCACAAATTGTTTTCTTATTTCGTAGTTTCTATAAGGTTAGTAATAAATGATTATGATTACGACATTATTGTATTGCAATCAGAGCTCACTTTGAATATGTCGAGTATTTTGTCGGGCAGCGTTGTGTCGAGTCGCGCGAGCCACGTGCGCAGCGCGTCGAGCGCGCCGCACAGCGTGCGCTCGTGCGACTCGCTGTCCAGCACGCGCGCCACCTGCGACGCCACCTCCTGGAACAGCTGCGCGCGGTCTTGCGCCGACACGCTCAGCTGGCTCAGCGTGCCTACACCCTGGGGATACATGATTCAAATGGTTAATACGGTGGTTAGAAATAACGATGGTGCGAATGAAAAACTCCGTACTCATTGAGCAATACGGTGGTTAGAAGTAACGATGATGCGATTGAAAAGCTCCGTGCTCATCGAGCAACACGGTGGTTAGAAATAACGATGATGTGAATGAAAAGCTCTGTGCTCTTCAAGCATACGTAAACGAGACACAATAGAATCTTTATGTATACCTTTATTTTTTTGACACCGCAAAATTGTAATGTGACATGTAATAAACGTTTGAATTTGAATTTATTGTTATACGGTCATATGAGACCGCTTGGATGTTGACGAGTTACATTACCACACAGTACAATTCATTTACTCAGCTGGATTATTGCTAATTTTTGTCAGTAGATACTGGGAAGCTTACTAACTGATTACTGATGGTGTATCACAGAATTGACAGCTGGTTAATCGCGTTCTGCACAAGGCACTAAATAATTGATCATTGGGTAGATTGGATATTTGACAGTACCCTACTGTACCGCAACACGAAAGGTTTAAAGTAATCATCACTCCCTCTCTTCACGATCTTCAAGTCGATTCGAATCGAGTCGAGTCACAATCATTCGAAATGTAATAATAATATGGTTCATGAAATAATGTCGATTTATTAACGAGACAGGGCCGAAACCGAATTACCCGCTAAAAAATCAATTCAGCGCGTATCCTATGTGAATATAACAGCTCCCAAGTTCGCATCGATAGCGTAGTTCGGCTCTGTCACAGTGTATAAGGATGCTGTAGTGACACGGCCGAAGCGAAACTGAAGTATCTTAAATTTGCTTTTCTCCCAGTGTGGCCTACACTTAACCGAGCCTATATAGAAATAAAACAAACATTTTGAATCGTCTGCAAGTTTCTAAGTGATGAACTCACGTTCAAGACTGCGATCTTGTCCTCGCTGGAGGTGAGTTTCCCGCTGGCGCCGTGGTACTCGGCGAAGGCGTGCGCCAGCACCGCTTGCGCCGGGCCCCGCGCCGCGCAGCGCCGCGCCAGCCGCCGCAGCGCCACCAGCGCCTCGCCGCGCACCCACTCGTCCTTCGAGTGCAGGTTCACTGCAACGATCGGGGGTCAGGGGTGCATGCAGATACAAGCCGAATTGATCTTAGCGTTCTCTAAGGGACTCGGGAGAAGGGCGTCTGGGGCGCACAATGACAAAATGTATATGTACGACAATCTCTTTTTTGCCCTCGCCACTTCCCGTTAGAAGAGGTCAGCTTTCCTAAAGTACTACGAATAGAATACAAACTAAGAACGACGATTTTAATGGAACAGTATGGCAATACTGAATATAAGCATGAAAGAGAGTATGCCTATCGAACCCTGTCATCTACAAAACCAAAGTTGCTTGTCCCTAGGACAAAACAAAATTATGGTATTTGTGTTCTTTAATAAATAAAAATAAAAAAACTGAGGCGTCACTTGTTGCGGTTGCCGGTATCGTCCTCTGTGACAGACATTGTTTTCGTCCTTTTGGACAGTCGTTAGCCATGTTGCTGGCGGTCTTCCACTTCCTCTCTTTCCTGTTGAGACGGATAGGCACTCGTTTTGTTGATAGGCAATGTGTGACACTCTATGGAAGGCGATGTAAAAAAAAATCTGCGGCGTTTTGTGTTTACAGCAGCCCGCCCGGGGCACTTTCTACATGAAATCTCTAATTCGCTCTAAATTAAAAATAATACTTTAATTAACATCTATGTACTAGAGTTTGAGCGTGCTAATGGCTGATTTTGGTTCAATTTGAAACAAATGGTAAGATTAGCAATATTCTACAAACTTGTCACAATCTTTCAATTTTAAACTACTCGAGTCAAAAGACTACCCTTGGAATTTCTTTCTATGTTTCGGCTACCAAACAGAGAGCCTACAAGCTTCGAGTCGGTTAGCGTAACATGGTTCCAGGACTCTGCAGCATGGTCTTCTGCAACCAGTTGTACACTCACCAATCAAACTCTTGCCGATGTCGACCGCCGGCCCGTCGAGGTGCAGCCGCAGGTTGGCCAGCACCTCCCCCACGGCCTGCACGACGGTCTCGGGGCTGCGCAGCATGGCCTTCTGCAGCGCCGGCAGCAGCCCCTCGTGCACCTCCGCGCGGTCCAGCAGTTGCAGCAGAGCGCCGCAGCCGCGGATGTAGTTCGAGTTCGGACGAGTCTTCACGCTGATCAGGCTCTTTGTGAAGCATTCCAGCATTTTTGGCTGGGAACACAACAGCAGATTAATGGTATAGTACTATTTCAAAATTATCAGAGTATAGTTTTCAATATTCTGTCCAAATTTTTTGTGATAAAGAGTGAACAAACATTGTGACAATTATATTGTGAACAAAACAATAATGTTATTCGAGGGGAGGCTAAGCTCAGCAGTGGACGTCATATAGCGAGGATGACGATAATCAAAATTTATTTCTTCTTTTATTCAGAATTTAGGAAATCCCTAAATGGTAGTTTGATTGCGCTATGATAACCTTTTAAAGATACATTACACATGCTTATACATTAGGCCAAGATTGTGTGTGCTTAACAAATTTTTAACAAAATTATTTTAAATACAAATAATTATTTTCCATTAAATGGGGTTGGGAATCGATGTAAAAAAAAAAAATACATGTTTACCACCTAGCACCTATTTAGCCATATAGACAGTGTTCTTAACATGTTTAACGTCATCTGCAGTACACACACAGTCAGCAGTTAAAACCATTAAAACCAATTAATTTTTGCAAATAGGCTTAAACTTACTTATATTTTACCTTACCACTGCTTAAAATATTGTGGGCTAACGCCAAGATGAAGCAGCTGAAAAACTCGGTCACTCTGTTGAATGCTACCTTTTGTGTCGCGATGGCCTCGTCGCCGGTGTCCGTGGCGTGGCGGCACAGCGCCGACAGCGCCACGCACACGTGCGGGCCCGCGTCCGCCGGCGCGCTCAGCAGCACCTCGCTCCACTTGCTCACTTTGTCCTTGCCGATCGTGCTCCATGACGAGTGTAACTATGGGCGAACGTTTTTTTAGGTGTATGAGTTATTTCGTATACGAACAAAAGGTCACTGACATATTCCAATGCATTAGCAAGCTGAAGTGGCATTGGGCGGGGCACATAGAACGTAGAACTGACGGCCGATGGGGCAGAAAGGTTCTGGAATGAAGGCCTCGTACCGGCAAGCACAGCATAGGACTTCCACCCACAAAGTAGACAGATGACCTGGTAAAGGTTGCAGGAAGCCACTGGATTTTTTTGCCAATCTGGAAGTCAGTGGGGGAAGCCTATGTTCAGCAGTGGATATCCTAAATCCTATGGCTGAAATGATGATGAAGTCACTCCCCACAAAAAATACCTAGAAACCTTAAGTTTAATAAGGTAAAGATATGCTAGTATTGTTATACAGCAGGTCACAACCTCTTAACAAAGTCGAAACAAAATTTTACACCAAAAAAATATTTAATTTTAAAAATAGGAATATTAAGTGGAAGTTACCACATTGTAAAAGACTAGAAAGATGAGTGGAAGCTCCTCTTAAGGAAGCTTTTGTTATGAGGCATAGAGTAGTAGATGTGATCCGACTAGGCATTATCAGTTCTGTAACCACAATTACTTTTAAATTCAAATCTTTTTGAATCAAGATTTGAATTTTAAATCAATTTGTTTAGCAATACATAGCAAATTAATTGTTAATAGAATTACTTACCACAGAGTAGGCTTTGTCATTCTTTTTACTGTCGCCATATGCAGTGACCACAGCAAGTAGGTTGGCTTGTGACATAACGAGAGAGGTGTAGTCCACTCCATCCTCTTCGGTGACTTTCAGTGCGCCCTCTACAAGTACTGTAGACCATCGAAGTGCATAGAGACCACTCTGGCATATACTTTTACTGTAAAACACAAGAATAATAAAAATAACTATAACATTAGCCCGTCATATCAGAATGGTCACAGATACCTATGACAGTCTAGCTATAGATATAACACTCACGATGTTGCAGTATTCCGGAGCTGCTCAGAAATGTCCAGCAATAATGGTAGCAGGTTTCGCAAAGCCCATTCGCGATGATTTGCAGCAAGGTATGCCAGCAGGTCTTTTACATATGACTGGGATGTAGAGTCCCGATATCGGTGCAGTGTTGACACCACAACACGGCAAACAAATCGTACTGCTGGCTCTGTGATACCTGCACATTAATATTAATAGCAAATATTACATGTATGTAGTTTGGGTCATAAAAAATAATAAATATTTAAATTGAGTGGTTTATGACATTTCAATAGAAAATATTCTAATGTATAATGTAAATCAAAAACTATAACTCCAAAAGTTATTTAGAATTAGTCACGTTAAGATTGAGAAAAATTTAAACTGAAAATATTTTGTTATATTGCTTTAATGATTCAGTATTGTAGCAGTATCTGATTAAGGTCACAAATTGTATTAGTTTATATTTATTTTGTCTGTTATCAACAACAAATACTATAAAAAAGTAGCAATACCATCATCTGTGCCTTTGAGAAAAGTTTTCAACAAACCAGTGATTCTTTACATAGGTTGTTTTTTCCGGTTTTAGATACGGAACATTAAAAAAATATACATTACTGTATTCATAAACAAACCTGTATTTAAAAACAAATTGTTGTTTTAAAATCTAAATGTCTATCATAATATTGTGAAATAATTCCAATTTTACACCTCTTTAGAGGTTAGAATTAATTTTTCATGCAATAAAAAGATCCATAAGTGGTGATGTATTTGATATGTATACATGTAGCATCGCCTATGTGTGCATTTTATGTCCTTGTAGAGCGATCATTACAGCAAGTGCACCTAGGAAAACATTCCAGGTAATGGATCAATAAAGCTAGACCAATACCCCCCTCCCCACCTTCGCGCCTATATTTCAGCTTTTACTGATGTTCATGGGTAATGTAAGTAATAAATAGCCGCTTTACGATTTAGTAAGAAATTTTACTGACCCGGTGTTGATAAAACATCTTGGATTTCTTCGATAACTGCACGCCTTTCTTTCAGACTAGCGGTCTGTATTCTAAACGGTATATCTTTTAATTTCTTCTGTACCTAAAATAAACATAGGGATATCATGGGTTGGCCAGTCAATTTACTATTATATCTTATAAAATTAGCAACAAATTACCTCTGAATCTGCCATTTTTTAAAGTTTCAAACATTCAAAGAATTTCAGATTTTTGCAAAGCACCACCACCACACGTCTATTTCACACGTCTTTTTCAATAGATAAAAAAAATATGTCAAATGTCAAACTTTGATTAAGTGTTGCCAGTGCTAAATACAAAACGGTCTTGGCCGTGTAACAGATGTTTTTAGGAATGAGCTCTAGGTAAGGAGCTCACTATCATAATCTGTGGATAAAATAAGTATGTAGCAGTTGGCTCACTTGATTCATTCAATCAATCATTCACTTATTAGTTGTCAAGAAAGTCAAATGACAGATTGATTTAATTGTGCCATGATGAGCCATTAATTTCGTTTGTTGATGTGATTTATTTTAGTTATAATGGAAATCAGAAAAGCAGAATTATTGCAGTTGAAAACACACATCGCCGAGATAGACGAAGAATTTTCTACGATATTAAAACATCTGCAATGGGATAGAAAACATTTGCTCGAGGTTATGTTTTGTTTGTAAAATAAGCATTCCAATTTCTAGTATCTATTTTAACTTTTAAAACAATACTTTATGCTTTAATTACAGGATGCACCAAAAGTCATTTGTAAATATAATGCCAATCATAGAGTTTTACAAGAAAGTAAAGTGAGCCATGAAGTGCAGTGTCGATTAGCCCACAATAGTTACACAAATGAAGATATTATGCTTCCAGAGCCATTCGATAAAAATGCAAAAACATTAATTAGATTGAGTGAGTACACTTCAATAGGTTTTGCATATTGGTATTTAATAATCAGATTTTTTTCTACAAAGATTTTTCATATTGTTTTACAGGTAAAGATGATATTAAACAAATAATAACCAAAGCAGCAAACGCTGATCCAACTTTCAAAAAAGGTAACAAAAGGTCTTGGTCCAAGTCTGGATAATTTTATGTAATAAATATTAATTTATTTTAATTTTCCAGTTTTCAATATTATCATATTTGATGCAGCACAGTAACCTTTTAATATTGTATCCTTTACAAACTACTTGTTAGTTGGCAATACTAAGTCACTACAAACCCAATCAGTGCATAGTATGGACAATCAAATAATGTTTAAGTCTCACTCTTATTTTTAAAGCATGTTTTGACGACCTCCATAGCCGAGAGGCGAGTATACCGGACTTTGTGTCGCTATCTCTGAGGTACCGGGTTCGATTCCCGGTCAGGTCAATTTAGAAAAATAACTCTTCTATATTGTCTCAGGTCTGGGTGTTGTAGTACCGTCGTTGTTTCTGATTTCTGTAACACAAGTGCTTTGGCTACTTACCACAGAATTAGGGCAATGAATGTGATGTCCAATATTTATTTAATTATTATATATATATTATGTATTCCATGATATTCTATTAAAGCTATCTTGTTGATCTGTTGGTACAATGCTTAAGTAAAGTTCTTACCTGCTATGATGATTGTTATTGTTGAAATCTTTTATTGTCATATTTGCAATTATTTTCAGTATGCCAAATCATAATCAGTTGCGGAACCTCTATCATGATTTGCCTTTCTAACATATTATTACAACTTATACAGTTATATTTATGACTTAATAAATATTATTATCCAATTTGTTCTCCCTATATTTTCATGTTTCTATGAGAGAAAATGGGAAATAGATACATTTTACTTGTATTTAACTGATTAAGCATATGTTAACTAGACACAATAAAAATTCTATTGTTATGGCGGTCTCATGAGACCACTTGAATATTAACAGGTTAATTAGCCTACAAGCTTTTTAAAATATAACCCAATAAATATAATTTAAATCTAACTAACAGCATTTCTGATCTTGAAGGTGTAACAAAAGGTTTATTTCTACTAGTGTCAGGTTAATTGTTTTTAATTTCCTTTCAATAACCTGCTAATTTTCCTTAACACAAGGCACAGAGAATGTTGACATAGAGCCGCAGACCCTGGACCGCCTGCAGGCCACGTACACTGGAGATGAGCGGCGCGCTATCTACGATGTTGTGGTACATGCAGCTCCATTTTGCCATGACCTTTCCGATTTAGCATTGCCTAGGTAAGATTAGTGGATTAGTAGTAAACTTGTTTGCTTTGGAACATGTATATGAAAACAAAAGGGCTTAGTAACCAATCAAGCGCAGAGAAACTACTTCCTCAAGTCACTGAGCCAATTAAGAGCAGAGAAACTACTTCCTCAAGTCACTGAGCAAGAAAATGGTAATTAAGTAACGATTGATCATTGATCCAGACAGTTTATCAACATATGGTACACACAAAGAAAATGCACCACTACAGTTTGCAAGTGCTACCTGAGGTTCGGCAGGGGTGACATGAGGGAGTGTGCCATTGATTTGACAGGCATTGAGCATCACATTGATAGGGCAGACTATAGCATAATATTTTCTTTCTTTGTTCAGTAATTTGAGGGACGGGCTCAAGTTTTTATTTCCAATTTTAGTGAGCAAGGGCAAGAAGACAGAGGCAAAAAGCAGAAGTCCCGCTTAGAGATCCTGGCCGAGCTTCGGGACATGAAGCGGCGCCGCACCAAGTACCGCGTTGCTGCCAAGACACGCAACTACTCCGATGTGCTGAGAGACGTCATCAAGACGCAGGTTTTTGTTTAGTAGTTATAAAAAAGTTTAGGTCAAAAATCGTTTCATCATCATTTCAGCCAAAGGTCGTCTACTGGAAGTGGCCTGCATCCACCCGGCCAGCTTTCTGCAACCTTTACCAGGTGGTCTGTCCACCGTGTGAGTGGACGTCCTACGCTGCGCTTACCGGTACGTGGCCCCCAGTCCAAAACCTTTCTGCCCCATCAGCCGTCAGTTCTGCAAACAGGCAGTTCTAAATACAAACAAATATAGGTATCTGTCAATTTAAATCCAATAGCCCATAATATATATATAATATTTTACGAATAGGCTCTCTTGCCCATTTAGGCGAAATTGCTTACTCGCACCAATACTACACAGGTACACGGATATTTCGGACAGGTAGTTATTTTATTAACTATAATTTAATTTTATGTTTTCAGATGGAAGTGTATTCAGATGTGAAGATAGAAAAGAGTGAAACTAGCACATCAAATGGCAAATGGAATGTTGATGAAAACTCAGAAAGCAATAAATCCCACAGGCCCTCTAAAAACGACTTATTTAGATCTAGTGAGTACAATGACAATAATAATAAGCTTAAAAGAGATAAGTCTCGGAGTCGATATGATGACGATAAACCTTCAAGTTCAAAAAAGAATAGATATAACGATGAAACAGATACTGGTTTTAAACACAAAAATTATAAAGATAGAAGATTTTATGATGATGTGAAGAAAGAAAGAGAAAGACATTCGAGTAGAGATAGTAGTAGATATGACGAGCGGTATAGTGGTGAAGAAATTAAAGACAGACCTAAAGAACAACGGAACTATAAAGAATATGAAGATAGAAGTGCAAAAGAAAGCAAACACTATGAAAGGAGTTATGTGGAGAAGCACAGAAGAGAAAAACATTCTTCTAGTAGAGGACACAGAGGAGAGCAGGACGAGTCAAAGAGATATTATAGTAGTTACGAATATGAGTCTAGGAAAGATAAGAAAAAGTATTCTGAATATAATAAACGACTACAATAAATATATTTAAGCATACGAGCTGTTTTCTTTATAAATTAAAAAAAGTAGTAGATTGACGAAATTAATTCCGGCAAGGGCAAGTCGAATAAAAATATTTTTAAAAAATCCTTGGGCTAAGATTTCGGTTTATTTATTATCTTAGCATATTTCAGTGATCTGCTGAACGTAAGCGACCAAAGAGAGCGAAAGAGCACATTCTCCCGCTTTTTTAATCCAGCTACTAACAGCCATCTTCCCGAGATCGTCGGTCCGTTGAGCTGGGGGGCGTCACCTACTTTACGTTTGCCAAAACGTACCTAGTCTTCACCTAGTCTAGAGAAACCCATTTACTCGCACCTGCCATCCATCGGTTCTGCAACAAATGTGGCCAGTCCACTGCCACTTTAGCTTGCTACACTTTTGAACTATATCCATTTCTTTGGTCTTCTGCCGGATGACCTCGTTCCGGATTTTATCCCTTAAAAGATTCCAAGCATTGACCATTTTATAGCTCGCTGACTCGAAGTCGGTGGTGGTCATATAGATTTCGGTTCGCCACAAAAATATTATATCCTTCACATACTTCACCAAACTCAATCGAAATTGCTTGACCTGTATAACGAAACTAACAAAACTCTTATTTTGCCATCCAATAAACAATTTTTATAAGTTGCAGATGCCCATGGAATATTGGCTTAACACACGTTTATTATACATATTTTCGGAGGCACCATGCATGACAGAGCTCATATTTATTCGGCGAGGTCGTTGAATGCTCGTAACAGCGCAGGTGAAAATAAATGCTACTATTTTAATAACAAATTCTTCCTTTTAACAGTTCTCGCAACGGTTCTGTGTTCCGCGAAGCCATAATGCACAGTGTGCGCAAACGCTGTAAAGATTAGATCTTATAATTTACTGAATGTTGTTTTTTTAAATTAGGATAACGAATCTTTTATTTGTTTCATAGTGATTGCCTCTGGTTTTGCCCGCGTCGATACTCGGTTATCCCTGGAGAAATACTTAAGTAAGGTATATTCTCGGAATAAAACGAAGGCTAAGTACCTATGTCCAGTACCTACGTATCTGTGTGCTACGTAAGGCCAGGGCTATAGGCTTATCATCTAAAGCATTTTGAATGCAAGTAGAAAATAGATAAATATTGGTTAAGTACCTATTAGTCCAATCTCTTGCATATCGATACTAAAACGTTCGCGCGTGCCCCATTTAAGTTAAGAGCAAGTTTTTCATTTGGCACGCAATTAGGTACTTAACTGGTTAACAGATTCGTGATAACGTGAAGGCGCATCTAAGTCCCAGTCACGCGTTGATAAAAACTATCCGCAATTCTGCTGCACTCAAACACCATTTATTCGGAAAACATACAGTGATATTTTACAGATAATTAATCTCTAACAGGAGGCGTGTCGTAAAAGGCGACCAATTCCTGTAGCACGAGACGGGCAGCAGCGTCTACGTGGGAAATCTTATAAAAACTGCGCTTGCTAACCCGCCTGCCAAGCGTGGCGAGTATTGGAAACCCCCACCAATGATAGGTCATTGAGGGAGGCCTATTTTCAGCAGTGGACGTCCTATATGGCTGAAATGATGATGATGATGAATCACTAACTTAAAAACTGTACCTACACCATTTACATGTTTTTTTTTAATTGTTATTATTTACCTTTTCTTATTACTATTTGACGACCTCCGCAGCCGAGAGGCGAGTATACCGGACTTGGTGTCCCTATCTCTGAAGTCCCGGGTTCGATTCCCGGTCGGTCAATGTAGAAAAATAACTTTTCTATATTGTCTCGGGTCTGGGTGTTGTGCATGGGAAAATCAACCCTGTTGTTCTATGACGCGCGAATGATTTTCAACCAAGGTAATAGTAGACCAGTTTTTTGGCCGACTGTACTACGGCTCTGTATACCATATCTAGTTACGATAACTTCTCGTAGCCACGATACGGTAGCCAGTAAAAACCTTGACTGAGACAAGTGAATGCAATTTACAAGTGATTAATTTCTCAATAGACACGGTAATACTAAAAACCTATTCGCGGACATCGCTCGCTCGGCGCGAAAGTTACAGCGATCGCCGCCATTACCATCTTTGCGCTTGCGCAGATCTTGAAATGGAAAACGACATAATAGAAGGAAAGTTGCGAGGTCTAATACAGTTTTTCTAAGTATGGTGCTCTTCTGAGGAATTAAGTGGTGATTGTTCTTTAAATGAGACATTATATTATGGAAATGGCCTTTTCCAGCACTCTCGCTTCATATTAGGTTACAGGTAGTACTTAATTATTATTAAATTCCACAAACGCTTGTTCACAATCAAATGTTTATCTGGTTTGGTGAATAATTTTAACAACGTTTAACGTTTTATTAAAACGATATTAATTTCCTCTTTGACGATTGCCGAATACTACTAGAAAAAACGTCAACATTAAACGTCATATATTTGAGTTTTTTTTTACCAGTTTGAATTTAAAAAAAGTTAAATGCCAATTTTGCTATATAAACTGCTTGCTTTTTTATATTTAAGTATTATTATTGAGTGTATAAGCCCTCTTCCGGGCACTTATACACGTCTCAAAAATATAATTTTGGACTACCACCGCTTCGGGACTACATATCGGTTTGTGATGAAAAGAAACGGCGCAACAAACTCAGTTTCCTTTGTCAGCCTTTTTACAGGAAATACAGTCACAAGACATATAGTAAGTGCGAGCTAAGCAGGTTAAGTGCACTCTTCGTTTAAATAATCGTCTACTTTGGTATACCTCTTTCTTAAGGATCTTTTTATTGTGAATTTTGAACTCAAGAACAGGTAGTTCAACAAGAGCCTGTGGTACTTTATTGAAAATTTTAATATTAATAAGTAAGTATAATTTGTAACGAGCTGTACACAGGTTAAAACACCAGTGACTATCATTTATGCGATAATGTTTGTAATCACGATTTTCAATAAATTTTAACACCACTATTGACAATAACTAGGTTTTAAAGTATTATCTACTTGTTTATCTGGTAGAAAAATAAGTGTAATTATAAAATGAGCACATAATGAAAATGAGCGCGTGCTGGAAACCGAATTGAACACCCCAGTGCGTCCGCGCATCGAGGTTGTACCCGTTCCACTCACTAAGTACATGGGTAGCGATTAATGAACGACGGACGTAAACTATATATTTTAAAGATGAATAAATAAAAACTGAACTATTGATATAATGATTTGATTTTATTTTTAAACTGACAGAGTTTCTCCGCAAGCGATCAGTATATAATATTTGACTAAAATGAGCTTGCATGGCACTATAAAGGCTTATTGCCCCCCACCGAAGGCTATCCGCTGGCTATCATGCATGGCTTTATGTCGGCGAGGAGGCTTGGCGGCTTGGCCTTGGCTGGCATTGGCTTACATTGGCGGGAACGTCTAATTGGCTGGCGTAGCTAGGCTAGTTGTGATTGGCTATTGTGTTCTGCTACAATATATTTGATAGTAAACGTTTACGTCGACATTCCTAAACCGATTTTATGGTGGCGGGGTCGAGTAGTTTGTTGAGGTCCGGTCTGCAGCTGCAGGTTCTTACCCCGCGAAAGATAAAGATTTTATTAGTGTAGTAACCATGAGTATTTGTAATGACCCGTTTAGTATCCTCTTTACTGATTCATGCATTATAGTGTGTCCGTCTACAATAAGGCTCGGACTACATGCATCCGAAATTTTTCAGAACTCCATACATAACGGCTTCGGACAAGCCCGGATTCAATCCGTTTTGTATGGGGTACTAAATTCCGGATGCATGTAGTCCGAGCCTAAATTTTAGTAGGTAGATTTCTGTGGTCCGTATTTGTTACAAAAAACTTTGTTGTAATTAAAGTAGTTATTAAACTCGTATTTAACCATCTACCCTATTGACCATTGATGTGCCATGTGGGGGACAGCCGTCAAGAATACACTTCCCCAACACCAACAGGAGGCGTGTCGCAAGAGGCGACTAATTACGTACGAGACGGGCACCAGCGTCTGCGTGCGAATTGTTATCAAAACTGCGCTCGCCAACCTGCCTGCCAAGTGTGGCGAGTATTGGTATTCCCTCCTCGATGAAAGTCATTTAAGGAGGCCTGTTTAGCAGTGGTTCCTTCTATAATAGGTATGATAAAATCGTCGTCGTGTCTAACCTGGTGTCTCCACTCTCTCCTATTTTCAATAGTCTTCAAGAAAGTCCTCTTCTCGTCAAATATGTTTCAAACTTTCGTGTTTGTCTTTTTCTGCGTCCAGCATATGGCAAATCTGTGGTCCACCTAATGCGTTCCATTCTCCTCCAGCGCCACATCTCAAGCCTTTCTTTGTCCCTCTCAGTCAACGTTCAGGTCTCACACCCAAATAGGGCAATGCTCCAAATGTACTTTTTATAAGCGTGATTATTTATTTTATTTTATTTTATTTATTAGGCGCTTTAACAATGAGTACATTATTAAAAACAAAATATTATTATGCACATAACTTAATTGTCTAAGTGCCCGCCCCTTATCACTATAAAAACAAATAAAACCAATTTATTTCTGCAAATAGGCCTAAATTAAGCTCTTTACACGTCCCAATTTTTTTTTTACCCTACCACTGCTTTGGGACAATTGTAGGCTAGCGCCGAGAAGAAGCGGCGGAAGAAACTCGGTCACTATTGTCAGCCTCTTTTTAAATAGTATGTTTACATTACAAGATAATATGTACCTGTGCGAGCAGGGCAGTATTTAATTCCATACATTTTTATCAATTAAATAGTCATTTACAGTGTAATAACCTTTTCATCCCACCATCTCGGAAAGAGTATTTTTAATCTTCAATATCTGAGTGGAAAAGCCGTTTTTATTCTCTAGAGGATAAAGTAAATTGAATTTAGAACATCGTGTGCACTAAGTTTGTGAATTAAAAAAAACATTAAACCTATTTACTGCTACCTCTATGGTGCCGAATATATCATACAACTTTTTTTTAATTTGTTAAAAACTCAGACTTCCTTCTTGGTGTTCTTTTTTCAATTTGCTTTGTACGCGGTTCTTTACGCGGCATTTTTTCACGTCATTGTTAAACCTTATATTAAAAACAAGAAACTTGAAAACAAGTGAAAAAACTAAAATGAGTGATTCTAGCGACGAGGAAGATTGTTTGACGCCAACAGAATTGACTGAAACTGTTAATAATGCGCAAATGAGCTTTCTCTCTCAACAATCACGCGAGAAGTATTTAAAACAGTACGATATGTTCAACACGTGGCGACTAGCAAAAGGAGCCAAAACTTTATCAGAAAACGTTTTGCTGGCATATTTTATACAATTATCCGAGAACAAGAAAGCAAGCACTCTATGGCAGGGGCGTGCATTCCATAAAGGCTATTATGCAGAGCCTACCTTCATAAAAAAATGACAGCTAACCATAATTATTAATTATGTATTCAACAATAAACAATAAATATTCTGTAACCATTTTGTCGTCTACCTGTACTTATTCCTTACTAAAGCGCGCAACTTAGATCGTTTCTGTGCAATTTAACCAATGTTAGGCTGCCGCGAGATCGCCTACTGTTTTACGCAAACTTACTCAATTTTCACTCACAGCCTACCCCCATCTGAAACCAATGCACGCCCCTGCTCTATGGAGTACGTATTCGATGCTAAAAGCAACAATAAAGGTGAAAAAAGACATACATATCGATACCTATCCTAAATTAGTGGCATTTTTAAAAAGAACCTCATCTGGTCATCAACCAAAAAAATCTAAGGTTTTCACAGTATCTGATATTGAAAAGTTTCTTAACGAAGCACCCGATTCCGTATATTTGGCGGCAAAAGTAAGTCAGTTGCACATTCAGTATCTACTTAAGTATATTAATCTCAATTAAATAGTATACTTAGTAGATGTTGATAGGCATAATTATGCGTTCATATCAATTTTATTCATTTATCTACTACAATACTTTTTACGTTACAGGTTGTTCTTATTATTGGAATAAACGGAGCATGTCGAACTAATGAACTAACACAACTTAATGTCAAAAACATTGAGAAACATTCAGATGACTTACTATTAATTAATTTACCTAATACAAAGACAAAAAGAGACCGCAACTTCGTCATTCGCAAGGAATACGTAACGATTGTTGAGAAATATCAAGCCTTACGCCCGCCTAACACTCCAATCAATCGATTTTTTCTACAGTATCGCAATGGAAAGTGTGTTAGACAGCCTATGGGTACTAATAAAATTGGCAGTATCCCACGAGAAATAGCAACATTTCTTGAACTTCCAGAACCCCTGTTGTACACGGGTCATTGTTTCCGACGAACTTCAGCCACACTTTTGGCTGATTCTGGAGCTGATCTCCTGTCCCTTAAGCGCCACGGAGGCTGGAAGTCCAATGCAGTTGTAGAGGGATACATAGAGGATTCCATCCAAAATAAGTCTAAAATATGTGAAGGCATCGTAGGAGCCATTACACTGAAAGAGCCTCAATCGGATCCTTGGACTGGCCCTTCTACATCAAAAATAAGCCGTTATGAAACACCTAACCATCTCCCTCTCTCTCCAACATTCACGCCAAGGGAATCCGATGAATCGGTACAACTATTAAGTATGACAGATAGTTTACCGAAAAACAGTACACAAGTGACTAACACCAATATTACAGTACCAAACAAAAATATTACACTCAATTTAAATAACTGTAGCAACGTTACTTTAAAATTTTCTTAATTATACCTTAGTATTGTTATAATTTAAAGATTATTCTGTAATACTTACCTGTCATAATGTAGTAATTAATACCTAAACTGAAATAAAAGTGTACCTATCTTGTGATTGTAAACGTTTTTTTTTTGCATTTAGTCATTTCCTCGCTGAGGTGGAATGAAAAGTTACGTGTTGCACTCGAGTGCAAAGATTTTTCACCTCGTGCTCTTTTGATTCCCTCGCTAACGCTCAGGATTCTAATTTTGAATCACTCGCTGCGCTCGTGATTCAATTTTAGAATCCTTCCCTTGCTCGGTCATCAAAATTGAACACGCGGTTAAAAAGCAACTTTGCACTCTTGTATAACAAATAACTATTTTTCATTAATACCATCTTGACATGCGATTTAAATTTATGTATAGGTAGTTCAGCAATAGACTGCGGCAATTTGTTAAAAAAGCGAATACATTTCCCCATGAACGAATTACCTACTTTATGCAGTCTGAAATGCTAAAAGAACGATCACTATCACTTAAAGAAAAGCACTGCATATACAAATAACTTTATACGTAGTAAATATTAATACATAGTACATACAGATGTATGTTACTTAAGTAACCATGCATAATGTGTTTGTTTACTTAACAACAAAAATACACTAAAACTAAAATATACTTAAACTAAAAACACATTATCTTTAAAATCTAAATAATATCTTAAAATTTAAAACTTTTAAAAACCTGCCTTTAATAGAGACGCGTATTAAAATCATTTAACGATAGACCGAATCTTACGCTGGTACTATTAATAAAAAACGGACAATTTATAAATAAAAATTTACAAGTATCACTCAATATCCTATGCTCTTATGTAAAGACGTAATCAATACATAATGTAGCGCATTTACATAGTAATATTCGTAATATCGTTGATTCCGTCGGACGAGCGTCCGGCTGTCGTCGTTTTGACAAAGCGTTTTCTAATGCTAATGTTACAGGATTGTAATTGCTGTAGTTGGAATGAATGACATCGAATGCCGGTTCGATTTAATTTGCTACAGTTATTAAAAATAATGTTTAGTTAGCTATGTTTGTGCGTGCATCTTGAACGTGTTGTTTTGTGTTCATGATTGTACGGGGTTCGGAAGTAAACGGGCATGAAGACAGATTCAGATTTTTTAAGAAATAAGGTTAGTACATAGTTAACTATTCGTTTTCCACCAACTTCAAAAAACCCGGAAAGAGGTTCTCTATTGTAGACGTACTTAAGTAACTTAAATATTTTTGTAAGACAATAATTTTATTTTTATTTTATTTTATTCATACTAATCAACTCCGATACATTGCATGTTATACATTAATAAAGTTTCCTAAAATATACAGCTAATGATAGATCTCCACAGATCAAAAATAAGGAACTAAATCAGAAGTAGTAACCGATGCTCAACAAAACAACATGCTCATCACCATGTGTATGAGTGTGTGAGTGTGTGTGTGTTGTTTGCTTGAAATTTTTGTGCTTAAATAAGTCTTGGACAAACTAAATGCAGTTAATAGTAGTTGGAGTTTCTATACCTGTCATACTTAGGTACCAGGCCACCAGACTAGTCTCGCCAAAAAAACAAACAGCAAGCAATTTATAATTAAACTAGTCTCACTTTTACTAGTTACTGTTCTCTGCTTATCTACGAGTATATATATAAAAGAAAGTCGGGTTAGTTACACCATTTATAAGTCGAGACGGCAGGGCCGATTTTTATGATCTTTGCTTTGTTATATTTGTCTCCGCGCCCGAATAGCAGAATAATGAAAACACGGAAAAATTCACAAAAAAAATGAAGGGGCGTTATGAAGTTTGCCGGGACAGCTAGTTATTAATATAAAATGCGTGTAAAGTATACCTGTTCTAGATATTTCTAGATTATTAGATAGATAAGTAGATAGATACTGTTTATTGTAAACCTTACAAAGAAGTTACAATTTGTGTTTACAGAAAGATGCACAATCTAAAAGCTAAAATATATCCTGTACTTCAAAATTGTAATTCTATTCATGATAGTTTAAATATTTTGAGTAGTTTAGAATAACTACGCTCACAAACAGACAGACGCGGATAGCAACTGTTTTATATTAATAATAATATTGGACAAAATCACATACATCACTGATCCTATGATAAGTAGCTTAAGCACTTGTGTTACAGAAATCAAAAACAACGACGGTACAGTAGGCCAAGAAAGTGATCTGTCCTATCACTCTAAGGTTGAAAATTATTCGCGCGTCATAGAACAACAGGGTTGACTTTCCTCTCTTTCTATGACGTCAAAAACAAATAAATAATACGTTAAAATTGTGCATCACTTTCATTGTTAAAAAGGTTAAGTCCATGAGTTCAACCTTATCGCTATTTGACTAACACATAAAATTTGTCAAAACTGGTAGACCACTTTCTTGGCCGACCGTACCACATCACCCAAACTCGAGGACCATTTATAAGTTATTTTTCTACATTGTCCGACCGAGAATCAAACCCGGGACCTCAGAGATAATATCACCCACGATAGGTTTTATAGTGAGTATTTAGAGATAGAGCTTTAAAGATTTATTTTAGGAATTAAAAGTATGTCTATGTATATTTTCCGAAATAGCCTATGTAACAAATATCTTATAGACTAAATAAAATCAAATTATTTATTAATGAAACCGTACATACAATTATTAAAACAATGATTAAAACAAATTACTAAAAATAACTGATGAAATGACCAGTTGTGTAAAAGTAGTAATGAATCAAGACATGCTCTACGCAGACATAACGCGTCAGCCAGTTAGCCATGCGTAAAAAAGAAACTAATGAAGCCATAATTTCTCTACAGCATCTGATAGTGCGGCAGTACGAGACGCTTGCGCATGTAATATTTCCATGAATGCCAGAACGCACTGATACATACAAAACTACTTTTGTTTGACGCTTACGCCGCGTTCTCACTGCTGCAATGCAAATACATATTTAAAAAATCGCAAACTGCACACTGAACTTACATGGATAAAATATTACTTATTGTTCAATTCAATTATTTATTTGACGCTAAATAAGTGCACACATACACACAAATCTAGTGTAACAGCTACATTCGATTTTTTAATGTACTCTTACATTATGGTAATGTTTTTTTATATAAGTACAATGCAATGTAAAAATGCAAGGTTAAAACAAATAAAAAACCGCTTTCCAAGAAGTAATTAAACTTAATATTAATTATAATTATTCATACTTTCTTTTCATGCATATGTGTGGGTAGTACTGTCATGTGTCAAATTCGTATTTCCGCTTCGGTTTAGACTGATGTTGCCTCGCCTTATACATATAACTAACCTAGCAATATGTAATATACTACTTCGTATCGCGGTTCATTATTAATTCGTAGGCCATAGTGTACATACCCTAACATCCGCAACTAAGAATGATTCAAAGGTAACAATGACTCGGGGCTCGTGGTCTAATTTCACGGCTGGTGCCCAAAGCTTTTTATTTCTAAGGTGAGTAATACCCGCTGGTAGCAACTATGTTGGCAATAATAACATCTAAAGCTAGATATACACCAAGACTTTAAAGCGTATCGTCTCAAGCTCCAAACCAAGACTGAAACCGTATCGTCTGAAACTAGACACGCAACAAGACTTTAATATTGTATCGTCTGGATTTCAAAGTCTTGGTGGGGGTCTAGCTTAAGGTGTATCTATTGCCTACATAGTAAGTTGCCATTAGCGGGTATTACTTACTTATCACCTTAGAAATAAAAAGCTTCACGCACGAGCCGTGAACTAGCGCGTCGCATATATTCCGATTTCTGAAGCGTCTAAAATAATGTTTGGGTTTTAAACTTAGTACCATATTTTTTAAAATCAAATCGGAAAAAAATATGTTATAAGGCCCAACTAAGAATAATAGGCGCATAAAAATGTGGCACTTTTTTATGTGAAATTGGTCACGGCACGGGACGAATTCGCTGTCACATTCAGTAAAAAATGTTTTAATTCAAAAGATATTTTGCTTTTGCAAGAGAGGCATTACGAATTTTTTGTCGGATCGTAGTCGTGATAAGGTAGCGTGAATAAAACGGGCGTGCATTGTTGTGTTGAAGAGAGCGAAAGGGAAGAAAAATTTGCGAAGTGCTCGGACCGCAGCGCAGGCGCAGCTCACGAAAAAATAAACAACGGGCGCCGCCTGGGGTCACCTTTAGTTTAGGGGATGAACTGCTATGATGTATGGAAATAAGTATGGGCATAATCAAATCAACACTTAAATATTTAACCCGTTAACATCCAAGCGGTCTCATGAGACCGCATAACTATAGAATTCCTATTATGTCTCGCTTACGTATGCTTGATCAGTAGGAAATTGTAGCGTTCTGCCACTTCTGCCTGATGTTAAATTATAGTTATCATGAGTGTTGCTAGAAGTCTCGCCAAATTTCACCAGTTTTTCAGGTTTTTTTTTGCAATGTAGTTACATAAATTAGTGACATAAACTTCATCATTACCGTAAAGTATCTTTGTAGTTGGAAGCGGCCTGCATCCAGCGCCTTCCTGCGACATCGTCTGACCACCTTGTGAGTGAGAGTCCAACCGGCCAATCTGGAAGTCAATGGGGGAGGTTTTGGTTGAAATTACTGAAATGATGATGATGATGATGATCTTTGTAGTACCTACGTGTTGTACACACCTACATGTGCTACAGTTTATGTAGTCCTACCTACTTCTTTTGAATGTTTGCTGACTTCGATGTCGTAGATATTTTTGGTTTTGTAAGCGTAGATTAGGTCAGTTGTTTCATCAAAAGTTATCCTAAACTTATCTTTGCGTTTGAAATTAGATTAAAGACTGAGGGAAAGTAAACCTTTTCCTAAGTTTTTAATCAGGCATCCTCTCCCCTGAACTCTAAAGCACAACAAAGCCCGCGGGCCACGAGCCCTCACACTGGCCCGCGCTCGTAGCGCGTAGCAGCGCTTCGTCCGACCACTTGCTCGCTTCTTTCTGAAGCGTCGCGCGCGCCAGTCCGCCCGCAAGATCCGTAGCGTCTGCTCGCTTCCCGTGCCG
This sequence comes from Anania hortulata, assembly GCA_963576865.1. Taxonomy (NCBI): domain Eukaryota; kingdom Metazoa; phylum Arthropoda; class Insecta; order Lepidoptera; family Crambidae; genus Anania; species Anania hortulata. Next base: position 23,201,653 of record OY756391.1, on the reverse strand, counting down.
CGCTTCGACGCTTCGAGATCGCGATAGACGTTAGAACATTAAATAAGTTTAGTGGGATTTTGTGAGATTTAATGGTGATTGTGACAATGTGATGTGTGTTTAAGTTTAGGAGCGAAAGGATTTTTTTATACCTGTTGTTGTGGTAAGTTGGTTTTTACTAGAATTAATTAAAATATAAATATAGTAAACTTAAAAGGATTTATTTATTTTAACATGAATGGCTTGCTACGGATACCGTAAGGTATTTAGTAAAGATTTCTCTTGTGGACCTTAGAGAGCTCAGACTCTACACTAGGTGAAGGTAGAAATTTGTGTTTCGTCACAAACAATAAAAGTCAACTATGTCAATTTACTCTACTATACTGTATCCTTCATCAAGTTAGTAGGTACTTTTATTATAGAATAGAATTTATTTATTTATCAAAAAAAAAATTTAAAATTTTTTTGTTATGCCGCCATTTATGACTAATAAGAAGATGCTCTGATGATTCATCTTTTACTCTAATTTAAGTTTGTAAAGCTGCAACTACCCACATTGTTGTGGTACTGAACTCTGACGACAATCTCTGCTTCCCATTAATTTTTGAATGGAATGGCTTGTTAAATCTAAAGAGCGACTCTCCGTGCGCGGGAGTGTGGCGTGCAGATCAAGCGCACAGATACGTACTTAATGTCTATTTCTTACGCTCAGTGCTGTCAATCAAAATTATAGTTTATACTTAATATAGTGTCATATTTAATAAATTGTAAAACTAAAATTCTGAAAATGCACTGTTTGCATATTTCGATCTGTATTTTTGTGTATCACCTGTAATACCATGTTTTATTGGAAATTTGCTGAATTTTATTGGAAACTGCTAAATTCTCATTTACATACAATTCTAATTTAAGGGCTGGCAGCTACCTCGCACAGCGACTAAGCATCGCAATCCAGCGAGGTAACGCTGCCAGCATCTTGGGTACCCTTCCACGAGGACCATTTTTATAATTCTCTATTTTCGTAGTTTTTATTTGTATATAGTATTTCATAGTTGTATATAGTATTTCATAGATGTATATATTATTTAAAATTAGTATAATTATTTTATAGAATTAATAATGTATGAAAGTGAATAAATATTGATATTTGTCCTTCAAAATTATATCATTTTACTTTACAAAAAAATTTTGAAAAAAAAACTAATTTACAGTTCAAAAATTATTATTTGTACTAATTATTAATGTAGCATGCCTTTTAAACAAATTAATTGAATTATTATTGAAAAACTAAACGAGTTAATAAAAAAAAACTTCGATTCCAATAATTTAAAAGGAGTCTTTCAAATTAAATATTTTCTCTTTCTTTTCTTGTTTGTCTGATCACACATATTTGTCAGTAGTATCAGTACTCTTAATCTCCACCAGTCAGAATTAGTTTTATGACTGGCGCCTGCTATCATAAACTCCGCATCATCAGTATAATTGCGCTTTGCCTAACCTTTGCACCGCGGACAACTATGGCCCTTGCTAGTAATTACAACACTGCAATTACCAGTTTACAATTACAATGGCATTAAAATGCTACGAGTTGCTGTATTTTAAATGAAATGCAAATAAGTAGCATAAAATCTATATCTGTAAATCGCATTGGAAACCAAAGAACGTTCCAAGTTATTTCTTCCTTTATTTTCTCTTTTTTTGTTTTGTTTCGGATTTAAGTTTTATTGTGTAAGCTTAAGGGTTTATTTAGATTACGATAATGCTATGTTTAGTTAATCGGTGCTAAATTTAACAGATGTTGTATATAAAATAAAGAGTCTTAATTGTGATTTGTATTCGTTGCTGTACCAGAATATCATTGTTAGCAAAATATAAGTATTTTGCTTTTTAAGTAAATGTTTTCCTGAGTTACTCACGTACTTCCCATGTGTAATAAAGCTGCTGTCAGTTATGCCCGACATACTCTACATTCAAATTAACAAGAATATAAATAAATTGGTCAAAGCCAAAGAGTAAATAGGTATCTTAAACGCAGCGTAAGTAATCACGTCGTTAGGTCTCGTCCGTGAGTCATGGGTGCATTAGCTGTACAGATATCTGTTGGCGCAGAGATAAATGCGTTATTAGCGCTACTTTGAGTTGAGATTAGCTGTTCAAACTATGCACAGTGATAAAATAATATGTGTTTCTGTGAAAAAGCAAGGCTTTGATACTTAAAACGTCGTGTATCTACTCAGATATTTAGAGATAGAGATTCAGCCGTCTCAAAATTGAAAAAACTAGCATTACAAAAAATGAAACTGTTTATAAGAGTAACCTACTCGTATTTAAACTAATCCACGTTTTGACAAAATGTGTAATGCACATAGCATTTGAATAAAAAATAATGTCTGTACATAAAATCAAACCAAAAGTTGTTGTTTTGGTTCCCAAAGAACACGGAAGAAAAGAAAGAAACCAATTCCAAGTTTTTTTATTGCAATATATTTCAGAAATTGTGATATATGAACTTTGTTAAATCTTTAGGAATTTCTAAGTCAGTCTCATGTTGTAAGCTTGTTTTTTTAATATTGTGGAAAATGGTTTAACTAAAAATACATTCGTGTAGATGGGTGTTGTGGTACCATCGTTGTTTCTGATTTTTGTAACACAAGTGCTTAAGCTACTTATCATAGGATTAGAACAATGATGTGATGTGGTCCAATATTTCTATTTATATTATTAGATTTCCAAGTTGAATCTATTTCCATACTGTATTACATAATTGCTGATAAAATTATCTACCAATTTATGTAACGCAATTTTTCTTTTAATAAACTGTTTATGGCTATGAATTATTAAACACCAATGTATATGTAACGTATCAATAAAAGCGCTTCCTGCTGCGGGTAATAGAATAGATCCGAGATAAGCGGTATGCAAACGGAGGGAAAGTGCGCGCGCGCAGCGGCTCGCGCTCACTGACAGACGTGTGTTATGCTGGACTGGCTACAGACACACAGTCAGGAAATTTTACCATTGAGCTGCCTAAGACTGAAAATAAGAGAGAGCCTAAGTACAACTTTACTAACTGTAACGTGACTAGCAAACCTTAATTTAAGTGGCCAAGTACCAAGTTAACCAATTTCGATAATTCTTTTTTTGTTCGAAAGGTAATACTTTCGGGATAGTCCCATATAAATTTGGTCAAGTTCTGATGATGGGATCTATGAAAAATTTTATAGAGCACTGATTATTTTTAGTTTTTTGAAGTCGGTTTATTTGTATACAAATCTTTTTGACCGTGAAAATGTAATACTAGAGATTTGACAATATCACATACATTGCTTTGATCCTATGGTAAGTAGCCAAAGCACCTGTGTTACAGAAATCAAAGACAACGATGGTACCACAACACCCAGACCTGTGACAATATAGAAAAGTTACTTTTCTACATTGACCTGACCGGGAATCGAACCCGGAACCTCAGAGATAGCGACACCAAGTCCGGTATGCTCGCCTCTCGGCTACGGAGGTCGTCACGATACAAATGCAACCGGCTGTTAATTTAATTGATATTTATTGAAAATTTAAAATACTTTATGAAAATGTTCAAATTGAATAACAAAAACTAACCCTAAAAAGAAAAATATATTCAAAAATATTTACAAGTAAAATATGTGTCCCAAATCGCTATCCAATGATCGGGACATGGTGCCAAGAATGCTGGCCGCATTTCCACGCTAAATGGCCAAACTTATACGTTGACAAGGAAATGCGCCAGCCCTTCGGTCGCCCGTACAGTCAATCAGTCGCTTGGCTAACTGACTGTACAGCCGATGTGCGCTAGGTCCCCACGGCCCGAGCGTCTCGACCCCAAACGGCTCAAACATGTAGGAACTACTGAGACCTACATACTTGCGACGCTTCAGGTACTCCGCTGATGCAGCAGCAAAGTCAGCCCCGATGAGGTACATGAAAGATAAGATGGAGCAAGTATGTCATTAATACTCATTTAATACTCATTTATTCAGTATATAGGCCCTCTTCCGGGCACTTATACGTCCCATCTTCCACGGAACCAAGGTCATTTTTTATGGGAAGTCGATAAATTTTCATGCAAAGTCATAGAACAAAAGTTGTAAATCACGATGTTTAGAAAACGTGGCTACCTACCAGGTTATCCTTGTGTTACGGAACAACCTGTATTTTTTCAAGTTTATTAGTTTTTCTCTATCTCTCATTTGGATGGTTATATTAAAAGTTTGTTCGTTTACGGATCTCCTCATTTCTGATTCGATCTCGCAAGGAAACACCGAGCATACCCCTTTTCATAGCACGCTGTGCGACCTTGAGCTTTCTTATGAGGCCCTTACGCTGGATGCAGGCCGCTTCCAACCGGACAATCTAGAAGTCATAGGTGAGGCCTACGTTCAGCAGTGGACGTCCTATGGCTGAAATGATGATGATTAAAAGTTTTGGTTCAAAAAGAAATAATAATGCAGTACGAACGTGTCAAACGACTCTACATACATAATTTAAATTACTAAGCATGTGTAGACGCAATAAGCCAACATAGCACATCTCCCATGATCCCATCCCACGAGGCTCGCTAAAAACCAATGCGCTTGCGCAAACGCGTCTAAAAGGCTGGGTTCTGGTAAACTTCTTTTTAATCGATATCGATCATGAGTAGACTTCTTTAAACTGTTCAATTCTTATATCTATTTTTCCCAATATCTTCGACAAATATAAACCGATTTTGATGATTCTTTTTTTATTGAATACTTCAAAGATACTTTTTAATAAAAAAATAGAAAAAAAAACCACTAAAGGTGGAAAGAAAGAGGATGAAATCAGTTTTCAGCAGTTAGATTAAGATCACTAAAAATAGATGAAATAAATTAATTTAATTGAAAAAAATAAAACCGACTTCAAAACACTAAAAAGCTAAAAATAATAATATTAACACGTAACACACCTAATAAGTTACTTTTGGAGTCGGTGCAAGCTGATTAGAGTTTGAATGTTTTCGTTTTAATTACGTGTTAATATTATTTTTAGCTTTTTAGTGTTTTGAAGTCGGTTAAATTTTTTTAAATACAATTTTATTTTTTCGATATAGCTGAGATGTTCCACCATCGCGCATCACTACATCTCGCGCATTATGTGAAAGCATGCGCCGACACACGCGAGTATTGTTTTTCAAGATCAGTCCTAGTTTTTGCGCGCGTCTTCCTAATGCGTAATTGACAGTTAACTTGTCAAGCTTGTACGATACTGGGTTCGATAATAAGGTCGTAGACTTTACCGGCTTTTTGTTTAGGATCTTTTTCGACTTGAACAACGACATTAATTAATGGTGTTCGCTCGTCAATGAGAAGTTCACTACGGGCGGTAATACAGTGACTGTTACTACCTTTTTCTTTTACGTTTTTGTTCCTGTTTTCAGATAACATTTTGATGTAAAGTTGTAATGGCAGTATTCGACAGATCGATAAGGGTGGAATTGAATGTTTGGGTTTTACTTATATTTGATTAATAATAAAAACTAAAATACACAGCTTAAAAAAATCGTGAATTTTTGTTAAAGAAAATGCTGCAAAAAAAAAACCCGAGAAAAAAGACCCGAGGCGGCAAAACAAAATTCAGCTATGCACTAATTGTTAAATGAGTACCCACAGTGCCCACAATGCTAGTTAAAGTCGCGTAATAAAGATCAAAACGATTCAGACGTACATTCCGTCTTTTTATCATAGCTTCGTTCAATACCCCGCCATTGTCTGTCTAGCTCCATTTCTTGTCTGTCTGTTTGTGGATAGCCAGCCAGGTAATTGTATTGAAACTGAACACATAATTGCGAACAAACAAACAAACGTACGACTTTCGTTTCGATTGTGCCCGTGTTAATTAACCGACAACATTTAATTACATTGTTTTAGGAGAAAGTTAATTGCGAGATGAATAGAGATTTGTGGATTTTAATAATATACCATCCGGCACACAAAATAAGTTTTATAGTATAATTTCTAAATTGACGGAAATATAAATTAATTGTCATCATATTGTACAAGCAGCAGAGATTTTTATATTGAAACATTTCTTACACAGTGCTGAATCCACTTAATAAAAAGAAATAATACATTAAAAGAAAGTTGCATATTAAACGGTAGTAAAGTCGCAGTTTTCAAGTTGTACAATTAAATTGTATAATGTCACAAAATAACACGGTTATCGCAGCCACAAAGAATGCACATAAACATGATTACATTCCATTTACTTAATTGACACTCCATTAGTACTTAACACGTAGTTAACGACTAGTTAAACTCATATTTCACCCACTTTTTCTTGAAGTTGTTCCCCAGAACGGGCGCCGCACAAAAGATATCAACGCGTCAGAAACGCTTCGCTAACATTTGCACAGTTGGAGTCAAACAACGCCAGTTAAAATAAAATCATTTACGTATTGTAAAATATGTAAAGACTAGACTTTCTCTTGCACACTTGTTTTCAGGGGTATACGAGTATAACTAACTACTTTGATTCGGTTTGACGGTGCAGGTTTTATGTTTTACGTATATGTGACCACTACTAAATGTGCTATTATCCGTTTTGCTACATTTGTGTCATTAGGTATTCTATTATCTGTAATGTCCCGGTTAGAAGGTCTTAGTATGCAGAATTCCTATTATGATCTATCTTAGATTGCATCGTCAATTTGTCAACGCCTCTCTGTTGAAATTTAAAAAATACGTAAAAATCAGTTGTGAAAAAAAACGCCAAATCTATGATAATTTTTTGGCGTTTTTTTTAAATTTCATTATCATCATTTCAGCCATAGAACGTCCAGATTGGCCAGTCGGAAGCGGCCTGCATCCAGCAGCTTCGTGCAACCTTTACCAGGTCGTCTGTGTTACAAGTGCTTAAACTACATAACATAGAATCAGAGCATGTATGTGATGTTGTCTGTCCACTTTGTGGGTCAAAGTCCTATCGCTTGTCGGTACGTGGTCTCCAAAATCATACTTGCCAAATTATACTTTATGTTAGTTAAATTCATATTATACTAAGTTAACCTTATTCATTAAAAGAATCAATGTTTGAGCTATCGACTATAAATCGACTATAAATCGACTTTAAACGTGTCCGTATCGATTTCGATAACAGCAGTTTTTATAACACAATAAGCTATCACACAACCGCCCTCCACACAAGAGGTCTCTCGAGCATCGACATTTAGACCCTTGCCTTTAATTAACTTACGAGTTCCATTCACAACCCCTCCCCCTGCACTTCCGTCTCACCCCTCGGTACCCCAGGGTGCAGGAAATAACCGCTGTTATTATAGAAAAGGGGCGCTATAATTATTTTTATACTTCTGTTTTTTATTTACCCTTGCAATTGAAAAAGAGTTGTGAAAGTATCTAATAGAGTTTAATTTGGTTGGTAAACTGATGCATTGTAAGGATTAACAGGTGTAATAATCCGAATAACCCAGCAGGGTGGCTGAAATAACCGTGCATGCTGGCGGTGCTTACATTTATTTGAAATCCTTTACGAATAATAGGCTTTTGTTAAACTTTAAGGCCCACTTACACAACTCATAAATATTGACCTAGATCAAACTTAGCTTTACTTATCCTTTATCTGCCCGTTGGTTTGGAAGTTAGTAAGAAAGGGTAATAAGTCTACCTCTAAATCTAGATAAAGCTAAAAGAAAGGTGTGCCAGTTTAAACAGTTTACTGTATACCTGTGTGCCGTGTGGGAACGGCCGTAAAGAATACACTTCCCCACCCCCAACAGGAGGCGTGCCATAACAGGCGACTGATTCCTGTAGCACGACACGTACATTCCTGTAACAGCGTCTGCGTGTTAAATCTTATAAAATAACTGCTTGCCAACCCGCCTGCCAAGCGTGGCGAGTATTGGCAATCCCCCAATGAAAGTCATTAGGGAAGCCTATATTCAGCAGTTGATGTCCTATGGCTGAATGATGATGATGATGATGACTGTATACTTTTAAATTAAGAGCGCTAGATACTGATCTAGATTATAATTATATCTAGAAGTTCGAAAATTAAAACTTTAGGAATACATACTTGCTATTTTAAAACAATCTTTAGGTTTTTAGTGTAAGTACTCGCAAAGATCATGAACGGTGGATGCCCTGCGAGACTCGATTCGCTGTGAACAATGCCCACCGCTTATAATGAACTAAGAGCGGTAGTATGCTTAATCAACGAGACCGCCACTTGCGACCGATCCAATTTGAATCCTATTCACTCAGTTTTAAAGCAATATAACGTATGCATTGAGTTGCGCGGGCGCAGAACAATCGGTGCGTTCGGTGCTGCACCGTAAAGGTGCTTACAGATTTAACCATTACTTTGATTTAGATGTTTTATTTCATATACCTTAACATCTCTTGAAAAAGAAAACCCGACTTATGCCCTTGGGTTACTGTCTATTTTCCTCTAATCACATTTTGTTAATTACTTTTACTATTCGATCAATCGGCTAAAATCGACCGCCTCCCGACTCTATCGATCTGACAATGGTTTCGTTCGGCGCACGCGTTCGTTTCGCAAGATCCGATTACGTTTGCGTGTTTCGTCCGCTTTATGCCTGTTTGTTTTGACTAAACAATAGTAAACAATGGTGAAATTTGATCCGCCGTCTCACTGGCTGCGTTTTTGTGCGCACAATTAAACATCGGACGGTAAATCAGACATTAATTTGACGCAAGATGAGAAAATGGGTATACCTAACAAGTTAACAGTTGACTCTGTTAATTTATGGACTGTCTTGTCACTGTGCTAGAAGAAATACTCTTTATTATTTTTTATAAGATAAATTTAACATTATGTTTTTGGCTATTGTAGTCTGGGTTTTGTATGCACTGATGAATATTTTTTTTAATAATCACACTAATTGTCTAGCCCCAAACTATGTAAAGCTTGTACTACGGAGACTAGATAACAGATAAACATTCTTAGATACTTTTATAAACATCCATGACTTTGGTACAAATGCTCGTTCTCATCACACAAACATTTGCCAATTGCGGGATTCGAACCCGTAACCTCTGGTTTTGTAGTCCGGCAGTCCGGCGGTAGTGCTGCAAAAAGAGCATACTGATTTGTTTGCTCTAAAGAGGTGATCTGAAAATCGTGTTTCCTTAAAATAGGTAGTTATTAGCTACAACATGAATAAAAAATAAAAAATAACTAATATGCACCTCACAACACACTAACTGTCCTAGTCTCAGTAAGGAATTAAAATCTTTGTTATGTACGAGGAACCAGACAGTAAATTTTACCAGAGGCCAAGCACACCCAGACAGACCCGAGTAACTTAACGTAACGTATTACGATAATATCTTGAATAATATGTATAATTTTGTAAACTAAATTAAATCTTTATTTCTGTAAAAACATAGTATAAGAAGATCTTACAGTTTTACGTGTGCACATGTCTCGTTATCTTAAATTGCATGCAAAATTGACACAAAAATTAAGCACTTACATCAAATTACACATTATAAATTATATGAAAGCAGTTAAAGTTAATGTAATGATTTACAGTAATTTAAATATTTAAAAAAAAAGTAATAACTCTAAGTTAAAAATTACGGTTCTTATGTTATGGTCAATAAAATCTTTCATGACATTTTATTATGACGGCAAAGACGTTGAAATTGCGAAAAAAAAAAATATAGAAAATCTTCCTTTCCTTGACTAAGATTAAAACTAATCGTATAATCCTTTAGAGTGCAAGTTTGATGTAGTTCGTGTTCTAATGTTTGGTGAAGTGATAAAGATCTGAAATTATTGAAATATCATTGTAAGTATTCAACGCCGCATCAAGTGTCAAGTGACTTGTCTCAAGACAACTTGCTTTAGACCCGATAGCGTCTTGAAACCTGCTTCTACGGGAAGAGTAGCCTTCACTGAATCCAAGAAAAGCAATAAAAACTAAACACCCGTTATTTATTGTGAACTATATCAAGTGTACACTCGACAATGTCAGAATCACTGCTCTGTTTAAAGAGCGGTATTGAGTCCATATATATAAATAACGTATAAGTAATCAACAGCTGATAATATGGTTTCAAGAAAATACTACACGATTTCATAATAATACCTTCTCTCTGTATTATGTAAAACTATATAATGTACTCAGCTCAATTTAGAGCGACTATTCTTCATCTCGCACCACACTGAGAGTAATAAAAGTAGAGTGCCATAAACTTTCGATTATTATTACCGATATACCATCATCGATTCGCCCTACCCATTCATCAATCAGTCGAATGTTCGATCAATTTAATATCTCGAGTTATTGCGTCACAAAGCCGGTGCAGTTATGTTTGATATTGTTATTGTTACGGCTCGACATCGTCATCAACAAAGCTCGCTCGTAAAGTGCCTCCGCGCAGGCGCAATGCGTGAGTGACGTTTACGTCGCGATATAAATATACTGTAACAAACTATTGTTGCGGCGCATCCGTTATAATGGAGTGTGTGGGGCGAGGCATACAAGTCAGCGATAAATAAATATATGCGCCAGTCAACCCACATTGTCACAATCTCGAAGTAAGTATTAATTACCAGACTATGAATTATGGCCGGGGCATTTTCCAGCATATTCAGATCCTAGTCAATTTAGAAGTCATATTTTTAATTGAAATAAACCAGAAAAATCTTTAAAAATACCTACGCGAACGGTTCGGAAATAGCACTCGATCGCTATCAGAGCCGATGTATCGAAGTGCAAATTGCTATATGATCACTGAACTTCCTTAGAAGCGTAGATCATCAACAAACCGCTCCGCTCGTGCTTTGCGTCACCCACCCGTCTCATCCATAACCCCGGTGACGCTACAGTTATGTCAATCGCGCAGGTGACAGCCGTTACCAAGGGTACTCGCACAAAGGATCCATCACATCCCCTGATCCCCAAACCGATGTAATCCGGGGTTCATCGGAAGCGACTCATTTAATTAACTCTATACATTATTGCAAAATCTATCGACTTGATGACATCTGTTGTGATGTAAAAAGGGATTTAGAATTGGCAGTTGATTATGGAAGTATTTTGTGAAATTGTGAATGTCTTTTTTGTATTTATTTTTTACTAAATTATACAGGAGGTCCAAAAGGTGACGTCCATGTTTTTTTTGGATTCCTTACATCCAGGGCACCCGATTTTTCGTAGTTTTCGAGATATTAATTTTTTTTCTCAAATTCCTTATAAATTAAACTTACTTAGATAAAATTATCAGCTGTTAGCTAGACTAACAAAAGTTTCAAAAAAATTGTCCGAAAGTCAATAGTTTACCTTCAAGCTAGTCAGAGCTTAATTTTGATTGAACTTTTAATTGTTGTTGTAAAAAAATATCTCAAATACTACGAAACATCGGGTAACATATTAAAGGTATATTTGGATAGCCCTGGATATACGCACACCAACGGCCTCAATTTTATGTAAGATTTTGTCCTTTTGTAAATGTGTGTTCGTTCATGTGTGTTCGTGCATAAGTGTGATTCATATATGTATTTGGCACTTATTGTACCTACTGATTAGTTATATAATTGGGCATAATGCTCGTGTAACTATTACACAATAAATAAATAAAATAAATAATGATTAAGGAATTCAAAAAAGTTTTTAGACCTCACCTTTTGGACCCCCCTGTATAACTGGCCACTGTATAATATGCGTTCACTGGTACCTGACACACCACAGAAATTACCTATTCTACGGTGTAGATACATACAAGAACTTCCCAAAAGTAGGTATTTAATCAATCGAAAGTTATTTTATTTCTAAATTGTGTGCACTATTACTACTATGCTAGTTATTAAACACGAGTTCTTAACACCAATGAATACATTCAAAGAGAGTGTTCACTTTCCTACCTAGGAAGAGAATCTAGTTAGAACGAAAAAGCAACATGAGTACTTCAGTTAAAACAAGCTAATAGTAAAACCCTTACAACCCTTTATAAGCCTAAGCTGTACTGTACAAGCGTTTAAAATGGTTTACTAAAACCACAGAATACCTAATAGTACTACCGTACTAAAACGCAAGTCTGTGGGTTTTATTGCGCAATCTCACTGACGTGAATAACGTCATCAGAAGCTCTATAGAATTATCACTAAAGAAGAGTCCATTAGAATGAAAGAATTATTTGCTTATATTTTTCCAAACCAGTTTTGTAACAATAGATACGTTCCAGCCACCGGTCTTCACATTCAATGCGACTCATTTATCTAACTCCCGCCAAACAAAAGTGTGAGGGGAGTGAACTCGGGGGACTCCACAAATGAATGTTTGTCCATTCGAAAATGTTATAATACTCGAAGTATTCTAATTGTCAGTAACGCGATACTTTGATGTCGGTAATTTGTTTGCAACAAATCTTTTTGTGCGTAATCATGGGAGCGCGCATCGCTCGCATTTCAGAACTTTGGGCCAGGTGCTCTTGTTTTTATTCTTATGCAAATTAGGAATATTCTTTGCAGGAGAAATAAATTGCGGTAAAATAAAGTTTATTTGTTTAAATATATTTTATGTACGAGTATACGTAAGTTATAAATAGGTAACCTTACGAAAAAGTTTCATCAGTACGAATATTTGGATGTAAGTAGGTACATAATTGTTCTTTTATAGGAAAAGTAGGACTCATTCTTATGTTCTGCTATGTATGCTATGTATATAGCAATGCAAGAGCAGAGAACTGAAGTATTTCAGTCAACCAGAGGCATAATTCCCGTAATTTGACAATAGTCGCAATCCGGTGTCGATCCGTTCCCAGTAACATTACGATCACAAACGGTATTCTTGTTAACACAAAAAAAGCGATTATAGTTCGTAACTGAAAATGGAAGAAAACAAAATCAGATTTTTTTTTTGCTCTATTTACAGTCGCATGGAGATAGTTTTGATAATTTTACGTCAAATTAAAAGTTTACGAGAAAACAGTTTGTGATCGTAATGTTACTGGGAGCGGATCGGCACCGGATTGTCAAATTACGGGAATTGGGCCTCTGAGTTCGTTCCTGTTCCTGACAAAAAATATTCATTATTCTAATTCAACTTATTTAACAATATATTATTAAGATCAAATTATTAAATAACACATGCTTTATATTGCTAAATATCAATTATTTCCATCTTATTATTTAAAAAAATATAAAACTTTCGAAAAAAATATGTTCAATTAAATTGACCTGACACTTTTCGACTTGCGTTAAAATGCCGCTATATTTCACAGCTTTAAAGCCAACAATTAAAGCCGAAGCTCATCATCATAAACGGTACAGCCGTCATTAGGGCGCGCGGTTGGCATCATTAGGCGCGATAGTCGCAACGCCCCCTAATTGGTGGAAGCTAGAAGCTGCATCATTATACGGCGGATGTATAAACTAAGAGTAATTTTAATTGTGTCGTTATTAACAATTAATTACTAAAATACTATGTAAGTATATACAGACTGACTATACCCGTAAGTAATGACAGTAAGTACGGTGGCGCTAGTGAGGTTACCAGTAGGAAGACAAAAGTATACCTGTTAAAAAAATACAAAAAAATATTTTTTTCTGTTTGAATACGTGCAATACTGCTTAGCCAGTAAAGAAAACTACCTAGTTATATATCTATATCTTCGAATGAAGCTCATATAATAATGACCAAACTTCACTTAGAAGTTCGTTTGATCATCCATTAACAATTAATTACTAAAATACTATGTAAGTATATACATACTGACTATACTCAAGGATAACCTTGTAACCACACCACATATTGTAATACTCTGTGATGTAATATTTACAATCAAACACAAATAAATTAATATTTTGTGAATAAAAAAGTCAAAAGTCAAAAATTATTTATTCAGTTTAGGGCAGAAAACTGCCACTTATGAACGTCAATAATAACATTATTGGCCCATATGGGGCAGAACATGTCTCCTTATTTTTTGGGCCCTACTAGCGCTTCGAGACAAGACACAGACAATCTGGCAAGTGCTGAGAAGAAACGCCGGAACAAACTCAGTCACCACTAGCTGCCACAAAAAAAAGGGAAAGAAAATAATGTATACCTGTGCGAGCAGGGCAGTATTTAATTCCAGACATTTTTGTCATTTAAATAGTCATTAACAGTATAATAACCCTTTTTCATCAAAATAATCTTAACATGCGATTTAAACTCAAACATGGGTAGTTCAACAATAGACTGTGGGGAAAAATACACGACTGGCTTACAATACTATTAGTTATAATCTCGATACATTGCTTGCTAATATTGCCTAACATTGCCTTTAAAATAGTTTTGTGCTAGTCGTGTATTATTTAACAGATGGAAAACCTCAATATGCCACGGTTTAAAACTGTGAAATGCCTTAAGCTTCCTCCTCGGTCGATCAGATGTGGTCTCGATAAATAACCCATATTAAATATTCATGGCTTGTTTATTTATAACGGATTATATATTTAAGTATGCCGGATGAAATGAATATTGTCGGTCGCATAACTTATTTTCTGTTAGATTTAAGTAGGACAGTCGTGTTTAAGTTACTGTACGTAATTAAGTTTAGAAGAAAACCTTTCAGGTATCTTGGAAATACTTTTTATTTCTTTTCGAGAAAAATCCTGCGATTTACTCTAAATAATTTGAATATTTTGACCTTAAATAAACCTTAAACCTTAATTTACTACAGGTACCAACTATGTGATGTTGATTCCATCCACCTCCGTGATACATTGGGGTCTTTAGTCGTTTCGCACCACGAGTTATTCGCCCCGCGGGGCGAATCGCCCAAGACCATTTTTAAATGGGTCCTTTCGCACCACGGGGCGAATCACCCATGAACTTTTTGTAATGGGTCGATTCGGACCACAGTGAGAAACAAGACCGTTCTGTACAAATAAATAATTGGAATCGTAAAGTTTTTGTTATGAGTCTAAAGCGGACTAGAAAATGAGCATTGGGGCGAATCGCCTAAGAGCTCTTTTTAAATAGGTCGTTTCGCACCGCAGTGATTACAGCGGTGCGAAAGGCCCCATTTAAAAAGAGCTCTTGGGCGATTCGCACCGCGGGACGAATAACTCGTGGTGCGAAACGACTAAAGACCCATACATTGGCTGAATAGGAGGGTGTGATGAGAATTCAGCACAACTTATATGAATCGAAATTCAAAAGACAATTAAATTCAAACAGTCGCAGTTCTTAGTGTTCCGTATCTTAGATGGAAAAAAAGTATTTTATGATCACTTTGTTGTCCGTCGGTCTGTCAGCAATACTCAGGTCTGCAATCCCTTGGAGATGTGAAAGAGTTGTTCTAAGTCAACGCAATCTAAAAATACGGGCGTTTATGCCGCATATTTTGACATTCGCAAGCGAATCAAAACCAACAGAGACCTAATTCCCGTAATTTGACATTAGTCGCAATTCGGCGTCGATCCGCTCCCAGTAACATAATGATCACAAACCATCACCAGCCCAGGTAAAGGGAAAAATCTGACAACAGTAAATTTGTAGTTACTTTAGATCACAAAAAAACGATTACCACTGGACAAACTATATTTACATACCTACAAGCTTGCACGGAACCTTCGCAGCTTCGGTGCGCGAGTCCGTCTCGCACTTGGCCGGTTTTTCTACAATATTGTTTTCTTTTTACTTATATTTTATTAATTTGATTTGCGGTTCTTGTATAGCTCTCGCATCCCGGTTAGGCCTAGATACTGAACGGTGAATTAAATTTGACAATATGAATATTGTGTAGGCATAGAACATGGGCCTAACCATGGCATCATAAAAGTAACTAATAAAAAATTTTTCAACCTTCTAAAGTCATTATTTACGTCTAAGTTACATAAGAATATAAGATTCTGGCTACGCAATAATATTGGTATTTTGGAGAAAAATTACATGAAAATTACACCTATTCTTCAGCTAGTTTGACCTCTGTGCTAACTCTTTGATTGTGACTAGCACAAATCTCTTTTGCTGTACGTAATATGCGCAACTTATTAGCCAGCGTATCACGTGCGATCCAGAGCGGTCAAACGGCGCGCTTCGGTTTTTGCGATACGCCTCCCTTGGCTCTACGGTACATATCAAACACCAACAGCTGCACAGTATGTCTATTGCCTTTAGATTTCATTAAATTAGATTTTATCTGGATTAAGAGTATAAAGAGTAGTTGTCAACGCAGCTCAGCATTTAAAACCGTACGAATGTGTCGTCTTTACTTATTTTAGTCGTTTAGCCGGCTTCAGCTCATTCTTTTCTTAGAATTAATAAATGAAATTTGAGCTGGCTGGTGTTTTTAATTCGTTTAATATACAGGCCGGCCCAAAAGTTGTTTCAAGCGGAAATTGATGGGAGAAAGAGTATTCATAATAGAAGTACAATTGAGGTATTTTAGAATAGAATAGAATATAATTTTATTTCCATATAAGTTTAGTACACAGTATACCACCTTAAACTATACACTTAGGTAACAGTAGCAATTATTATTTTATACAGTATTTGAAATACTTCAGTACTACTATATTACATTCTTTGTACAATAATTGTCGATATTGAAAATCGGGAGAACGTGAGGCTAGATTCTCCTTCTCTTCTCCTCTCTCTTCTTAGAATATAGAGAATAAGAAGAAATTCTTATTCTCTATATTCTTCTTATTTTGGTACTTAAGGCCGATAGCTTTACTGCATTTCCTTTAAACTGTTCCATTTCTACATCATGCAAATATTATATCTTACTAGTACCATTTTCTATTCTGTAGTCTGGCATCACTGTAGTCACTAATCATATTTACCCAGAAACTAACTTGTCCTATATGGATTTAAATTGTATTCTAGTTAAAGGCCTAGACTTAGACACCGCCCCGCCTGGTCCCACGCGAATTATCTAATAGTTACGTGCAATTAAACCTCCGATGCGCGGGCGCCGACGGTGCGTTGCTTCACCCGTGTAATTGAATCGTGTCGATAAGTTAGTTATTTTAGTTATACCTGAATTGAAAATCGAGAACAGCTTAACTTACTATCGTACTAAATATGAAATTTTGGACCTTATGTTTGTTTGGATGGTACTTAATCACGCTTAAACGGCCGAAAGAAATTAGCTAAGAGAACACATCGCACACCTATTAAAGAGTAGCACTATTCGGAATAGCACATATGGCACATAGCACGGAGAACTGACGGGCGATGGGGCAGAAAGGTTCTGGAATGGTGTCCACCCACAAGGTGGACAGACGACCTGGTAAAGGTTGCCGAAAGCCGCTGATTGGCCGCTTCCAACCGGCCAATCTGGAAGTCACTGGGGGAGGCCTATGTTCAGCAGTGGACGTCCTATGGCTGAAATGATGACTACTCGAAATACGCGATGGCAAAACACAAATTTTTTTTGCGATTTCGAAGTTGGTCCCATAGTAAAGTTGCTGTGTTTGAGAAGTAGAATGACTTCTTACCCCAGAAGGAAGCTTAAAAAGGACCTTAAACAGCTTAACACTTAGGATCATTGTTATTTCATTTCTGTATTCTCGTGAGATGATCATTAATTTCTCTTTGACCCAAATCTAAAGTTTAATATTGAAAAAAAAAGAAGACAAGACTGTAACTAATTAATATCACCTTTAAGTCTTTTACGGTATTAGCAACTTGAAATGTTTTTATCTGTTACGTCAATAATAATTGATATTGTGGATTTCATCATATTTCACGATTTCATCTACCATTACCTATGACCGTGGGATTAGGGTTATCGATCTTAATTTATGTACCCACTGGGCCGTTATTAGAGATTATTCACGCTGCACGGTGGGTCGCGGTCAAGAATTAAAAAGATTATTCAATGTCCAGTATTGTCTGGTTATTTTAACCCTTTCACTAACCGCAACTTGTGTACAAAGTGCTTGTTCAGAGGTCTCACATCTGTGGATTGTGGGTTTGCATCCAAGCACGTACCGCTAGATAGAATATAGATTATATCCATAGTTAGGACAAAAGTATAGATTTATATAACATTCTCGGCAGTGAACCTGCACATTTTGATAATAATGAATGTGTAATCAATGGTGCAAAATAGTCTGGTTCTCCAGTCTAAAGGTTATGTCTGATGGCAATCGCTCTATTAACTAGAACTTCCCGTGTCTAGGATTAAGTCAATCGTGGGGACCCTGACTAAAACGGCACAAAATACTTGTAATTGTTGGTTTTACAGTTATCAATGATTTCAATTTATCGATTAATATCCGAATTCTAACGACAACAACTAAACGACAACATAGATAACTTCTATGATCACACTACACCACATCAAGGTCAAAACCATTCGAAATTTATCATCATGTCGGCCTGTTGCAGTCCACTGCTGAGCGTAAGCCCAAACCAAAGAGCACGACCTCCCGCTTTTTTCATCCAGCCACAGCCAGCCATCTTCCTAAGGTCATCGGTCAAAACTATTTACGTGATATCGTTTCACTCTTTAACTGCGGTTGTAGCGGTTAAAACTAGAGTAGTATTCTAGCTGAAGGTCTGAACCATTTGCGTGCAGACTATGCCTACCTAATTATTAGGACTAGGAGCTGAAGCCTAGCTATGAACAGTATCTAAACAGTGTTGTTTTAACGTCAAACTTTTTAGAAAAATGTACATCAGGTTTAGTAGTTCTTGGTAAGGCGCCTGGACAATGGAGATATCAATTGACCAGCCTTAGCCCTCTGTTTTGTCTTCGTTTCTTCAAGCACTATAAACAATGAAGCAAATACGTACCTAATGTTTGTGTGCCGCGATGTTCCGGTGCGCGTGGGAGCGGCGCGGGCGCACAATGCTCCACGGTCGGCGCCCTGCGCTGCGCCGCCCTCTGCCCTGCGCACCTGCGCGGTCACGGCTCGCCGCGCGCACTTGACTTATCTGCACTTCTTGACTACTAGCTAGGTAGTTAGTTGTCTTAAACTAAAGTTTTTGCTTGCAGGGTTCTGTGCCTTAAAAGGGAATGTAGAATAGAACCCTTAAAGGATCACACGATCATTTGCGACTCTTTTACTCATAGAACGGTTAGAGGTATCGGGCTTATATCAAATAAACTTTAAGAATACGTTTATTTGACACATATAAAAGGAAAATACATAACAATAATAACATAAGTCTCCGCTCCTGCATTTGTTGTTATTGAAAAAAGTCAATGAAATCAAAACTGTCTTAGATTATGTCACATATTTTGATACCTGCAAACTCACTACAAAATGTATAACTCTTACTTGCCGTTAACCTATAATCATGAAATTTGGTTACATCATCATCATTATCATCATCGTTTCAGCCATAGGACGTCCACTGCTGAACAGCTTAGTAAAAATGGTAATACATTGCTTAATTGTCAAACTTGGTATGATGATAATGCAAACCGTCTAGCTTATAAATATTAAGTCAGGCTTTCGATAAAGATCCAGAACTAAACAAAAGGAAATGCGTTGGTACGGAACCCTCGCACTATGCTGGTTTTTATTTTTATTAACGGTCATTTTTATCTTGGTACTTTAAGCACTTCCTCCAACATGCACTTTAACCCAGTGGGTTTTTTTGTTTCCCCTTTTCTCTATTTACTTCCGTGTTCCTTCGAGATTTCCGCCATCAGTCTCAAAAGTCTCCAGGACTGAAGTGCTATTAATCGTCTGGGGTTGAGTACGCCATTCCCTGGTGGAAAGCATGCATGACCTGCATCTCGGTTCTTGTCACAATCACACAGAGTCTTAACAGGTATTATTTAACGTCATGAGTAGGTAGAGCCTCTTTTTTTATTAGCTTCTTGCACAACCTACTCAAATCCTGAATTACCCTAAGCCTAGATAACAACAGTAGTCCTTATCAATACAAAATTAAGTGACAGATATGTGTTCTTATTCTAAATTTAAGTGATACAAGTGGACAGCCCTGCGCCCTTTGCCCTGCGCTCTCAAGCTTATCTAGTTTACCATCGCTAGACTTCACGGGTCACCGCATGCGCTTGACCGATCACCACTTTTAGTCTTAAAAGCCTTGCTCAGGCCCGTAAAGTTTGATTTCAAAGGTTGCAACATCTATTTGTTCAGAAAATGGCAAAGTCATAACTGCCGCATTCTGTTTCCGATGCTTTACACCTGCTATTTGCCGCTAGGTCGTCATCGTCACGGTTGAAAGTTTAATACAATTTACCCTTGACATCTTAGACCTAACTATGATTACTTCAACTTTGTTTTGTTTTTTCTATATTGTTTGTGGTTAAAACAATTGCTTAGGAATATTTTAGAGTTAAAGTTAGATGCCTGATGAAAAATTATATTACCTACATGTTTTAAATAGCATTTTAATGGAACAGACAATGGGCTAGTTTCCTAAAAAAATCTAATTAGTCCGTCAGTTAAATTAACAGAAAATATTGGACACGTATTTTTTCTTTTCTCAATCAAAGAAAAAATGATGAACATATAGCCCGTTAAAGTTCCGCGTAACGTCACGCTTTGCGACGCTTTGTGGCAAGGCGTGACGTCACGTGCTAACTTTGATGCGCTTTATCTTCGTAATTTTTTGTTTGATTGACAAAAGACAAAATATGGGTCCAATATTTTTTGATAATTTAACTGACGGACTAATTAGAATATTCTTTTTTTGACCCAGGAAACTACCCTATAGAAACAATACCATGACGTTCATGGTCGCAAGCATACCAAGACTGAAACGGAGCAGAGGTGGGAAATAATATTTATTTAGTAAGATTTTCTAACTAATATGCACCACTCTGAAATAAAGAGTTACTTTTAAAACTGTAGGAAAAAAGAAGGTGAATGTGTTGTTATACAAACACTTTTTACTGAAGGGTCCTTATCAAAAACGTGCAAAATGTTTGCTGCTCCATACATTATCATGGAGGTAGAGCGTTAAGGGAGACCGGGGATAGTTGATTAAAGGGGAAAGTAGACTAACTATTGAAAACGTGACTTATTTGACAATATTGCGTGAAACAACTAACTGCGTGTCTGGCGACGTAGCGGTACAGGAAAACAGTTTTTTGCACCCAGTTAAGTAATGCAACACCTTTAAAAAAAATTTTTTTTGTCTATTAATCAACCTACGCTTAAAGTCAACTATCCTCGGTCTCCTCTACTTTGTACGGATAAACAAAATAAATCGTGGTTTCGATGTTGATCCCATAGAAAAAGTTGATTCATCATTTCAGCCATAGGACGTCCACTGCTGAACATAGGCCTGCCCCAGTGACTTCCAGATTGGCCGGTTGAAAGCGGCTCGCATCCAGCGGCTTCCTGCAACCTTTACCAGGTCGTCTGTCTACCTTGTAGGTGGACGTCCTACGCTGCGTTTGCCGGTACGTGGCCTCCATTCCAGAACCTTTCTGCCCCATCGGCTGTCAGTTCTACGTGCTATGTGCCCCGCCCACTGCCACTTCAGCTTGCTTATCCGTTGGGCTATGTCAGCAACTTTTGTTCGTTTACGAATCTCCTCATTCCTGATTCGATCCCGCAAAGAAACGCCGAGCATAGCACGCTGTGCAACCTTGAGCTTTCTTATGAGGCCCATAGTGAGAGGCCACGTTTCAGTTCCATATGTCATCACTGGTAACACACACTGGTTGTAGACTTAGAAGTTGATTGTAAGTCGATTATTATTTACTTTGTATACTTCCTGACTTCTACTGTTACTCGAAGCTTAGCAGGAGTTTAAATAAAATGGATGTTGAAAAAAGATGTTGATTTATTGGAAATAATGTACAACGAAAGTTTGGCAGAGTAACCCCGTATGGTTTGATGGAGGATCAAAGTAAGAGAGCGTTATTACATTCTGTGACCTATTACTCAATTTGAATGCGGGTCATTAACAGCCAAATGCATCTACGTTTTGTTATTGCATTGTATTATTTACAAATGCAGGTTAATGACCGCTTTCTTTGAGTGACGTTTTGTTATGACTACATAATAACAACAATTAGTATTTACTATTAAATTAAAAGATCAACATCAACTAAATTAATTTAACTAATTAATTTAAACAAAGATATAAATTATTTAAGATGCGTCAATTATGAGCATGGCATTACAATATTGATCGTATTGTCTGTGCATAGATCACGATAAATAAACAATGCTATTTGACAGAATGTCAAATAGCGACGTCAGTGTGACGTTTAATAATACATGGTAATTGATTTTATTTGCAAACAATAATTTATCTAGAACCAGATTAAAGTGTTAAAGTTATACAAATATAAATAATATGTATGGAAATCATACATCTTGCCGCCTCTGAATGGATCATGCAAGATTATAAGATAAAGTGAATGTTAAACAAAAATTAACAAATGATGGAAATCGTACAACTTTTATATGTGCAGTCTGATATCATTAACTAGGTACTTACAACATGTCGGAAGATTTATTCCCGTACTTATTTAGTTAAATAAATGAGCCTTAAAAATCAAATTCCATTTCATTTAGAGGCAGTAAATAATCGATTTGCGTAAATAATTTTAACGGCTGCAGTGAGTAAGTAATGCGGACGATACTTTTAAAGCTCAGTATAAACAGCCTCTCATTCGGATCGTAACTTGTAATATATCACCTCGTTACTGTACCTCCAGATGGCGCTGCCAATTTGGTCCTTCGGCCAGTCGACTGTCGCTTCCTTTGCTTCATTGACTTCACTGTAAAGAATACATTTTTACTAGAGATGGACCGAGTACTCGGTTAATACTCGGTACTCGGCGAACTCGGCGGGTTTTTTAATACTCGGAACTCGGTTTTAGTAAAACAATATATTTTGGTGGATATAATTAAAACAACAGTGTTAATCAAACAGTATTTATTATTAATTTGGGTTATCTTTGACATTCTCAACTATGATTATAAATGAGTAATGAGACAAAATTAGGAAAACGTTAATGAAAAAATTATATATTTAAATTTTATAAAGGTAAATTATAATGCTTCCTGCATTGACTCTCTCACAAGGCTCTCTGCACGTTATGGTAACAGCCTATTTCTTTTTTCTTCGAAAACGTTACCAGCCTCCAAAATTAATCGCTCGCTATACACGGTGCTTGCAGGTGCACATAGAAACACTCGTACTAAACGTGCCAGCTCTGGATACCTTGTTTGGTGCCCTGCCTACAACTCTAAAGGACTCTTGTCCTTTGCCAGCACTTTTTTTTAAATAACGATTTAATTCTAAAGCAATGGGGCTTTTAGGATCATCGTGAGCCTGCCGCTCGCGCCGCGCGAACCTGTTTGTACTTGTTTACGCGCCCGAAACAGGAGGTTGATTGAACCGAGTTACTCGCCGAGTACTCGGTTGGAAAAAAAATTAACCGAGTAAAACTCGGTACTCGTTACTTGGCAAAAGTGCTACTCGGCGCATCTCTAATTTTTACCAAACCTTTACGGTTAGTATTCTTCGGTTCAGACAGTATCTAAGGCTAGGATCGAAACCGGGATACCTATTAGAGGTTCTTACTTCATCATCATCATCATCATTTCAGCCATAGGACGTTCACTGCTGAACATAGGCCTCCCCCATTGACTTCCAGATTGGCCGGTTGGAATTCTTACTTACAAGCAAACAAAAAGTAACTAATCAATAGGTTATTAAAAAGTTTTACTTTAAGACTACATTTAATTTGTTACGGATTCATCAAACGATAATATGGTAACATACTATAGTATATACAGGGTTAATTGCAAAGGGGTGCCAAATCTTTAGGAGTGGCTCAGAATAAGTAACTTAATCGAACTTGCAAGAGAGAGCAAAACGTTTTTTTTTCACATTTAAGTATACCTAACCACTGTTAAAAATCGCACGCGTGGATAATTTACTCTTTCATGAAAAAATAGCACCGTATGTGCACTGCGTAAGGTCCTTGTGGGCTCGCCGTACCTACGCCTCTGATAAATGAAATGAGAAGCGCGTCTTTCGTAGTCTCTCTATTGACTTTATTTTCGGATATTTTAAAGTAATTTTTTTCGTAACATACGATTATTAAAAATAATAACGTTTCAGACGCTTCTTTAAATTGTTCCCTAGATCTTATTTTTTAAATTTGGCATCCCTTTGCAATGTAACTCTATGTATAGAGAACTAAAAAATATTAACAAATTCAATCGGCTGTTTTTATTTTGTGATTGTAATTTTGTATAGGAAGTTGATAAATTTTCAAGAACTCAACTCAAGTTCAAGAACAAAAATCATAGAACAAAAGTTGTTCACCATGATGTAAGTATGTAGATTCGGTGGAGGGTAGTCGAACGAAAAGCATGGTCGATCTATTTTAATGATTTTCATTTATCATTTAAAGATTATAGAGTGTAAGTTAGGTGTAGTTTGTGTTCTTATGTTGAGTGAACTGATAACTGAATCCAAGAAAGGCAATAAAAACTAAACCCCCCGTTATTTATTGTGAACACATCAACAAGAAAATCCCATTGACATTGGCAGAATCACTGCTCTGCATAGAGCAGGATTGAATCCACAAATAAAAAAAATAAAAAATAATGTATTTATAGAATAAATAAAATAAAAATAAATAGTTTATTAAATACAAGAAAAGCTGATACATTCTTAATAGTACAACTTAAAACTATACAGTGCAAGGAGTTATCTTTGCCTGAACTAAGTAGAATCTGTGCTTCAGGCAAGAGAGAACTTAAGTGAACTTCTAGGTGACATAAATTAACAGTAATTAATTATTAATCAAATGGAAAATATACAATTTAAATATTATAATTTTATATAATTTTATATGTAGTTGCAAGGTTTTGCTTGAGTTACTTGACCTCTTTTTAAGCTATTGCTACGGATTATCATTATAACATATTTATTAGTCTCGTAGTTACACAACTTTTTCATTAAGCCCAGACTATGCATTTTTCAATACGCACAGGCTTAACATAAAATAATGTTTGAATAAAAGGTATCTATTTCACAATTTCAATGCAATCTCATTCCTTCATTGATTAAAACTAATCGCACCTGGTTGATAATGTCAAGCCAGTTGGTACCGTAATTTCGACTTTGAAATTGAGCTCCTTTAATAATAGCCCTAGGGCCATAGCAATTTGCTTTGTACACGTAATCTATTACGCAAAACTTTTCCTTCCATAGATCTAAGTAAAAATGTTTGTTAATAATAGTTTCTAAGGGTCTTGAAAAAACAGTTTCTAGAAAACCCCGAAATACACACAGCTTAAGTCCAATTATAAATCCATTTATTTAAAATTAATCACAACAATTTTCGCAAAAAAATATATAAATTTATCGCATTTAAGTAATACATTTGGAATGGTATCGGTACCTCGTGTTATCATCGCATAACGGTCGCTCGGATGTATTCCGTAAAGATATCGTTACTCCGGTCGCGCGACAATCTCTGTCAATTTTGTAGGTTAGGCCAATGTTCAGCAGTGGACGTCCTATGGCTGAAATAATGACGATGAAGTTTCTCTTAGTACCTACTGAGGTAGGTACAGTCAACATCAAAAGAAACTTAGTATCTGAATTTTCTAAAATAATCGCATTGCAAAACACAATAGTCTAAGAAAACCACTACGAAAATTATTGCGACTTCTAAAAGAGTCAGTCAAAGTCAAAAGTCAAAGTCAAAAATCATTTATTCAATTCAGGACAAAATTGCCACTTATGAACGTCAATAACAACATTATAGGCCCCTAGTACTTTTGCAAATTAATTTTTGAGTAGCTACTTGTGATTATAACATGCGCCAAACAATAAACCAATCGGCATGGCATGGAATTAAGATTAATTTTACTACAAGACAGCTTTTCATACCGAGGACGTCTTTCAATACTATTGAAACAGTTTTACTGTGTGAGCAAAGGCTATCGGCAATTAAGCTGTTAGATTAAGCGATTAAGTTTAGTAGTTGGTGTCTGTATTCCATTCTACCTATCATCAAAGTTCTATAAAATCTCACGTGATGGCAATTGTTGGTCGTTCATTACTTCACGTAATACAGGCAGTGGTTCGGGGCGACACAGGCGCACCGCCCGCTGCGAACTAATCTGCTTTTTAAACGTTTCACATTATATTACTCTTCTCCCTGTATTTTTCTTACTACTTTTAATCAACGAGGTAATGTAGACGATGGTAAACGCGCTACTTTGTTATGAAGAACTTAACTGTTACTCTGCGCTTCCACAAATTTATATCGCAATCAAAAGTAAGTAGAGGCAATGGACGCAAGACGAAATGTTTAACAAAACCCAGAAACGAATAATAGAAACGACCAGAGAAGTACAGAGAAAGTTACTAGACAATATTATTAAGAACCCTTGACTTGCTGGAACCCCAGTTACAAGAGCATCGCGTGTGTATTATAGGTATATTCGCTTTAACAGATAAATCATCGTCATCATCATCTATACGGTCAATCCCGGTTGCGTCCAAAGCCATCGCTTTGGAGCCCAGGGTCCGCTTTCCTTGATTTACTCCTCCACTTCGCGCAGTCTTGAGCGTCTCTAGTTGTGAGATCATTGGCACGCACGTCAGCCCTCACGACGTCAAGCCGCTTTAACAAATATATATGTACATTAAAAGTTACCATAACACAGATATAATGTACATATATTTGTACTTTGTTGCAGCACTTAAAAATGAATGCACAGTAAGCAGACTTAATGTCAAGAAGCAATAAGCATTCTCTATCAGTCGTGGCCCAACAGAGAAGTGTAATACACATATAGTAAATACTAGTAGTTAGTAGTAACTTATTTGATTGGAGAAAACGTTCTTTCAAAACAATTTTTTTAAGGCGTACGACACGGAACCAAACCAACCTAAAATTCCTTTACAAAATGCTCGGTTGTAATGCAACTGTCCTTCCTAACGGAAATGTTTACTAATTGCGAATGTGGAGAATTGTAACATGAACCGCGGTGCAGCTGATGCGTGCTGATGCGTGACGTGATTAAAGCAATCTTGGAACATTTACTACCCCGTGTATCTGTGAATACGTCAGTTCAGGCGTCAGTATTAAATTGAGATACTGTTGTAAAGAACATATTCGTAGTTACGACGACAAATCTAATAGTCATCGCGGCGTAAGTGAGCAATACAGAGTAGCAAAAACACACAAAGGACTGCGAGCCGTTCGAGAAATAAATAAATCCATCAATCAATGTTTGGTTGTGGTAAGATTTTTTAAGAAATATTATGTAATTTGTTTGGAACCTTAGTACACATTTAGGTAATCAATATTTTAATGGTTTGCTACTGGGTTTTTTTAACTATAAAATTCATTATTTTTCTAATAATTCACCTACTAGTACTGTTTTTTTACTGTTGCTGCCTCTATTTGCCAAACACATATATAGTTAGTATTCATTAAGTAAAAATTATATTTCATTGTAATGAATATGTTGGACTATAGAAAAATAAACTTAATCGAGCTAATTTTTAAGCTTTTCCTTGCAATAAATAAATAAAAATTGGACAACTTCACATACACTGTTCTTGATTCTAAGGTAAGTAGCTAAAGCACTTGTTATTATAGAAATTAGAAAGAAACAATGCCGCTACCACAACACCCAGACCCGAGATAATATAGAAAAGTTCATTTTCTACATCGACCCGACCGGGAATCAATCCCGAGCCCTCAGAGATGGCGACTCTAAGACCGGCTTAATCGCCTCTTGGCTACGGAGGTCGTCAAAGTGCAATAACTGTAAATAATAAGTGTAAATAATGTCAGAGAATAATTTATAGCCATGTAATGAATATGGTTAGCTTAGCACACTCCACTTTTTTATTAATTTCTTAAAAATGTTTGACTCATTATACTTTCTACCTCAATCGGTGATGTTAAAATCAACCGCTATATCATTTTTCCTCAATTATTATTCTCCGGTAGCTCAAATGGCCGTGTTCATGAATAACACATTAACGTCCTAATTAAAATAAATTGTCCGACTTTGGTATAAATAGCTACCGCTGAAATCATTGCTTCAATCGTTGCGTCTTTAACAAAAAAATCTTAACTATTTTTTGCTATGAGTTACGTAACTTAATTGTAACAGACGAGTCTGTTAAATCCGTCAAGGATTAGATTATATAGAATGTGAATTATTTAAACAAACTTAAGTATATTTTACGATTGATCACAATCATTCGATCCTTTGATCTTCGAACCGGCTATCCCTGAATTTGAATGGTTATTAATCTGATTACTGCGTTGATTTAATTAAACAACTTGGTGTAAAATTACTTATTGCTAAAACTACCTATTTGAAAATATTTACGTTTTGTTATTTCAATATTAGTCGGTGTTACTCGTGACTCTAAAGTTTTAAGTTCAATTGAACAGGCAAATCTCCGCACCTTGCGCCGGCGCAGGCGCGGTTTGTTATGATGTGAAAAGAGTAAAAAGCCGCAACCGACCGGTTCTCGAGCGATCCCTGCCTCAGTTAAAATTCCGTTAATTCTACGTTAACTTTAAGGTTTCGGTTGGATTTCGTAACTTTTTCGATCGGATTGTTTTATGGGTATATTTACTTGGCTTTTATTGAGCGCTATTTATGCAACTGGATTGACAAAATAATAAATCATGTAACCTAAAAGATGTTACATTGGCGCAATCTTTAATAAAAAGATTACAAGACACAAAATCTAGCAAATAAAAATGTTTCGTGCATAAAACTTAATTGAAATTCTTATCTTATTTATTAAGACAACCAACAAGACAAACACTAATACAAGTAAGATACATATTTTGAGTTATACTGACTTAGAGCTAAGCGTCGTCTTAGTTATAGGCTGCCACGGCATGCAATGTGGACTACAGGTTTATTACAAAAAGTTAAACATTGTAAGCTTAAATTGGTTTAAATTAGTCGAAGCTACTAACCTTAAAAGTATAATTTCTTTTAAATTTAAATTTAAAACACGTTTTTTCAACAACCGATTATCTCAAAGGTACCGGTACAAAGGACTGCAGAATTTTACGCCTAAATCTTTGCCGATTATCAGCAAAGATATCGACGTCGTGTGCCTTACAGGAACTTTTTGTATTATTATTATTAGTATTACTTTTTCAACAGACGATCTGGTAAAGGTCCCAGGAAGACGCTGGTTCACGCCGCTTCCAACCGGACAATCTGGAAGTCAATGGGGGGGCCTATGTTCAGCAGTGGACGTCCTATGGCTGAAATGATGATTATGAATAAACAAACACATACCATTATGTTTTTTCTTCGGGATCATCACAAATTCACAATATTATCTTATATTAAAGCTACTGTAAACTGATTATTTAAATAATTCAATCACAAAGTCAAGGGAGATCGAATGACATCACTAACATTGTGACACAACTATACTCCGCGCAGTCTAGACTACTGGCTACGCGGGAGGCCAGCGGAGAGATTGTCCCAGGCGTATAATCATAACGGAAAATGCGGTTTCTCTCAGTTTATGGATTCTCAAGACCACAGAAACAGTGACGCAACTATTGTGGTAAATTGGTCCCAATATTTGTCGATATACCTACATATTGAAAGAGATTTCACGGATCAGTGATGTGATTAATCATGATAGAGCGCGGCAGTTGATGTTAGTCACGAAATGTCCGTTGATGGATGTGTAATCAACAGCGCAATAATTTCATGGACATTTGCAGAATTGGGAAATTGTTTTGTGATATATTACTAAGTCTGCTGACACAAATCAAATGTAAGTTTCAATGAAGAGCCCTTTCATTTAAGTTGTTTTTCGCAGGACCGTAAAAGACTAACGCTTCTTCGTTCCCATAAAATAAAATATGGAAATTAAAAATAACCTCCCGTACACGGTCCGACTAACGTGCCACTAACGTGCGTTAGCGGAATGCAATTAAACCGTTCTTCCAGAGGCCGGTTAGAAGCTAAGAATTACTTAGGAATTTAGGAATAAGAGAAATAGACCGTTTTTTAAACTAAAATGATGAGTAGAGGTTTTAATATTTTCTTGGTCTATTTTTGTTAAGCAAATAAAAAAAAATAAAAAAATACTATAATTTGACGACCTCCGTAGCCGAGAGGCGAGCATACCGGACTTGGTGTCGCTATCTCTGAGGTTCCGGGTTCGATTCCCGGTCGGTCAATGTAGAAAAATAACTTTTCTAATTCTCTTGGGTCTGGGTGTTGTGGTACCGTCGTTGTTTCTGATTTAACACAAGTGCTTAAGCTACTTATTATCATAGGATCAGAGCAATGTATGTGATGTACTTATGTGATGTTGTCCAAATAGCATCTATGTATCATGTTTTTGTTTTAAATGATTTGTTTAAATTAAAAATAATTGTATAACATAACAACAAAAAAAGACACTATAACTTCTTATACAGGGTTATTTGTAAAATATCAACAACCTCCTAGGGGCTGATTCTGGTGCTCAAATACAACAACTTTTTCTACAGGACCAACATTAAAATCTAAAAAAAATTTTTACTTCTCCATACAAACTGATGTCAGCTGGTGGCGGCTTAGTATGGGAAAGTGATTTTTTTGTACGATTTTAAATGATTATTTAAATAATTCAATCGTCAAGTCATGATTAATCTAATGACATCACTAACATTGTGACACAACTATACCCCGCGCTTGTTGATTTACAAATAACCCTGTATTATGGAGCTATTCCTTCAATAAAGAAAGTTTGTTTGTGAGTGGGTGAAATACCAGTCTATAAAAGGTCATATAGCCACAGAATAAATGAGCATTGGCAACCAATCAACAAATACTTCTGAAATCACAATACAAGTGAACAGAAACGAAGCATTTGATCTTATCTTCGTAATCAATTAACCTCAGGTAAGGCTCTATGTTCGGCCCAGCAGTCAAACCAATTTCATTTGCATATAAACGAATAACACTTCGCCTATATACGACTTTGCCATATTTAGCAACTAGAAAATGTGGGCGTGAAACAAAGGAAATGAATATTTACCACAAGAAAACTATACACAGGATTTCAACTAACCCCCATAGGATAGCTATGAAAAAAAGGACCATAATTGTTTTAAAACATGATAACAACAAGTAATAATAATGATAATAAATAATATTGTTTTAGGCAGCGTCAGGTTAACATCAAAACAAGACTGCCAAAACTACGTTTTTTTAAATTAGAAGTCCCAAAGTTTCTGCAGCAACGGGATCATGTCACCTACAAGATGGCAAAAAGCCATCGAATAAAATGGCACATATACTGCAATGAAATATAAAAAAACTTGGGGAAAAAAATGTTCTGGGGTTTTCATATAAAATGCGCAGAAACTTCCCCCCAACTTAATATGATATACGTCAGAGAACATACCATTTTATAGCCCTGCCTGCCTAGCATGAGCACTAAAACACGATATGATATGATATGATAAAGCGATATATCGACACCAACTGTAAAAATATGATAGATATAGCCGCCATTTTGAATTTTTATTGAAACAGTCTTAATATGTGACGGCGATTCAACATGGCGGCTATATCTATCATATTTTAAAAGTTGGTGTCGATATATCGCTATATCATATCATATCATATCGTGTTTTGGTAGACATGCTAAGGGGGATGGTCTCAAAGTAAAGAATAAACATCATCATCATAAGTCAACGATATTTTTTGTGCTCTCAAAGGCCAAAGAAAAAATTTCAAAATTTCGTTTTATGTATCGGCCCCACATTAGCCAACTGTGCCAAGCGGATCAACAGTCGCAATATTGCAGCAATAATTTTAAAACATCGTATTTAAGCTGTCATTTCTCAGAAGCAATTTGTTGGCCATGCAGATCTCAGTATCGCGATGCCATCGGACCTACTCCTCGGAGGGCGCCTCCGAGGGACAATACAGGAAATTGCCTTTGATTAAACACTGCACGACATTCTATTGGCAAAGGGAACAGTACATTTGAATACAGGCTTTGATTCCTTAATGGTAAGTGCAGCAAATTATGCAACTTGACAACTTCACTTAGAGATTCATGCACTATGTAGCGGAGCATAGCATGTCATCTCTGTTCTGTGACTATACTTCATCGAACAGCCATGTTTAATAAATATTCTGTGCTTCACACACAAAAGTATTTGTTTATAAAAAAACACATTATGTTCCAGCATTTAATAACGCTAAAAATAATCAAAAAGTAAGGTTTTCCTGGAGTGATTGATTTACACACCAAGAGCTAGTCACTTACTACTCTCGCGATTCTCCTTCACCAAGAACTCTTCTGCTCTGTCATCTTTTATGGCCATAAAAAGAGTACTTGTAAAAACTACATACCTAATTTTGATAATGCTGAATATACTTCGAAAATGTTGTGTTATATTTTAATTGGTAGAATATTTCAAAACATAAATAAATGTGTTTAAAGAAAAGTATACCTATGCATAATAAAGCTAATAGAAAAACCTCTCTCATACCTTGATGTCACAACAAGTCAGCTCTTGAGCAAGAAGTAGCCGATGTTGTTTATGGCGTACTGTTTCAAAACAATAGTGTTTTAAATACTGTTGCACTTGTCGGGGGAGAGAGTAAAATGCGGAAGACTACGTGGCGACAGCCGATTATGTGCTAATACAATTGTCACTTTCAACTATTGCTTTGATATTTATAGCAAAATAGAAATATGCAAAGCAAAATATAAATAAATAACTGCCCGTGCTACTGTTAAATAAATATAAGTATTATGCAACATCACATACATTGCTCCAATCCTACGATAAGTAGCCGAAGCACTTGTGTTGCAGGAATCAGAAACAACATTTTGAAATGGTATCAGTCTGTCATAACTTAATATAACTGACACTATTTATATGACGACTGGGTTACTGACGGTGCAGAGTTTCAAGCCATCGCGCATCTAATCGATTGATTGATGATCGATTTTAACATCTGTATAAAGGAAGATCTACAGACGGCACGCGAATTGCTGGTTTAGTTATATAGTGCTAAAGATCTAAAAGAAGTATTAATAACTCGGACTTCTTCGTGCAAAAAAACAACGTCTTATAATAGTGTAAGCATGTCTATTTGTGTAAGGCTCGACGTGACGCCCACTTAGCTTTTAAGTTGTCCGTTGAAGATCAAAATCACATAGTGCCGCAACGCTGAGGACCTATTTGGTATATTAACGTTACTTAATGTTAAACCCATGTACGATTTTGTAATAGTGCCAAACTTTATTACTTGCATAATTTATATTTATATATATTATATATATTCAAAACTATAAAAGACTAAAACTATAGAAAAATATATTCAAAACAGTTATCAAGATTAGTGTCCTCAGGTCTGAAGTTCTGTGGCTTCGTAATTTCAAAATCTTGATCAGTTTCAACGTTTTCAAAATACTCAGCTAGTGGTACGAAATCGCGCAAATAGATTATCGATTTATCATCTACCTACCATGCGGCTATCTCAAAGACGCGGATATCTCACAACGGGCGGTCACGTAACCGGCGTTGTGATCTGCAAACAGTCGCCCATTAACTGTTATCTAACTATACACAGTTTCCTGGACACTGCCAATTGCAGCCATTAGGGGTGACACATTTAAAAAAGATAAAGGACACATTGAAAAAAAAAATGTTTTAAAAGACAGTTTGGTTTTTAAAGGTAGAGTTTAACAAACAAAATGTTTAAGCATTATGCAGCATAATTAACATCCTTTTTTGATCATAACAAATTCTAGAGCTACGAGCATCGTGCGTGATGTTCCAACTGCTACACCTCCTTCATTAGAGTGTTGCTTAACACTAAAAAAAATCGTTTTAATTACACATTTGGATAATTTGAATTTACCTTGCGTTTTAAATTAGCGAAACATGTATGTCCTTATTGTAATATGCTATTGAAGACCTTAAATTACCAGGTTTTTTACAAATAAAGATTGTTCTTATTCTTCTTATTCCGTTTTGGACGTTCACGTAATCAGCACGAGCGCGTTCTGTACTTAGGTTTACGTTTTAGAGAGTGCGCGCACGGGAGACTTTTGTCGCTGCGACGTTTTTGTTTCTCATATCAAGTCCTCTGATAAGTATGGAGGTGCGCGCACGTTGCGACGCAACAACTGGGAGACATTTTTGTTCGCCGACCAGCACGGGTGACAAAATTGTGTCTTTGTTTTTTTTAATACTGGGTTTTACGGCTCTGGGTTCTAGACCTCACAAATAAAAATAAATAAACAACATTTAAATCCAAACACAAAAATACTCAGTGTCTTGTTATGGTGCTCAAATACAACTTTTTCTTAGACCATCGAAATTTCAAAATAAAAATCAATGTTTTATATTTAAATGAAAAACATCGGACAAAATTGTGTCTCTCCTCCAGTTTTGCCAGATTTACAAAGCAAGTTGCAGCAAGTCTTTCTTCAGCTGGGATAGATAATCTCATGTTCGTATTTTTGTATGTTAGTGCAGGTCCTAAAGTGCAAATTAATTCATCAAAACTTCTAACACTCATTCGAAAATATTAAAAAAAATATATTTGGATATTCTTGTAATTTAGAAAACATAGTGTACAACTTTCCACTTAATAGCCTGTCACTCCAAAGGAGGTGTACCCAGTATTCTTTTTGCTTTTTCTCTCTCCTGAGTCTCATAAGTTCACAGACATCGACCGTTTCTTCAAAATTGATATCGGCGAATGACTGGAAGCACGTATTCTACATACTTCTAGGCGAATGACGCTTCGAATTTAAAAAAAAAGTTTCGTCTCTGTCTCCTTCGTGCGCGCACCCCTCTTTGGAGACGCGACGCGACAGAGACAAAAACTTTTTTGTCCCAGCGACAAAAGTCTCCCGTGCGCGCACTCTCTTAAAGTTCCAGTTTAGTCTACAAAAGCTAATGCACTATTAAAATTTTAGTTTTCTATCGCCAACCTAAAATGCCAAGTTTTTGTCTTGATTTTATAGGTACTTAAGATTAACTTTTTGTACCATAGTATTCCACTACCAAACGATAGAGGCTAATTTATTTTGCTTTGACAATAACGTAAGGGAGGATTAACCGAACCAGCACAGCCGTCTTAATTTAAAGCGATCGTTCACGGCCAGCCCAGCGGCAACCCTGCGCCATCTGGTGGCGACAGAGGTCGCGGTAATTACGCACAACCATCAATCTCGCGCACATGACGTGCTTGACTTGCGTTTTCGTCGCGTGAGTCGCCGTTTGCGATAAATGCACAAAAATACCAGGGTGTAATGGGCCCCTTTGAGGAAGCTACCCTTAAGGAAACATTTATCGCTTGCGATAGATAAGAAGATGGTATTTGGAGAAAATGCTGACATCATAGTGCAATGTTTTGCCTTGATCCTATCATGGTACGTACTTCTTATCTTTATAATCTTATTAACATCCAAATGTTCTCGAGTGAAGACCACGTCTTGGCAAACGTAGTGTAATACGCCCTCCAGCTCGATGGACCGACGACCGTAGGCTGGCAGTGGATGGATGAAAAAAGCGGAAAATCGTGCTTACGTCCAGCTATGGACTGCAATAGGTTGACATGATAATGATCTATATGACTATAGAGGGTTGCAGATCTAATCAGTACCGATTATTTCCTTAAGTTACCTCAGTGTCTGGGTGTATTGGGAAATGCCACGCCAAATTAACTACCTATTTGCCACGTAACACAAGGATTTTAATGACTTTTGTTATAGGAATTAAAACTATAGGAAAAATAGAAATTTAGGAAACTTAAACGCCTTATGTATTATTTCCGTCTTTATTTAAAGTTTACTTTAACTGTCTGATTTCGCTTATCTAAAGTGGTTCAATAATGATTGACAATCATCGACAGAAGGTCCAAATAACAACAAGCTTTCGTATCGCGATCACTTCCTATTCAAATTATAGATTAGACTGGTTTTGTGAAGGAACCAGTTTGCTTTAATAGTTTTACGGCCTGCGCGGCGCGAGCGCAGTTCATTGTTTATGGCTGTTTTTATCACAGTCGGATGTAGGTGTGTATCGGATGTGTAAGTGGGATCTTGTCTTGCGTTTCTACAGCCTGTTGATTGTAGTTAATTTGCATTCACATTTAAATGATACTTTATTGTGTTCGACAACACAGTCCTGCTTTTACTGACTGCTTAACATATTTTTAGGTTTCGACAGATTCGCTAACGTCCTTTATAGTAGCTCAGTTGGAAAAGCATTAGCCTGGTTAGCGAGGAGTCGTAGCTTTGATCACCACTCAGACCGGTCGTTTTATTTTAAAGAAAGAGAAAGGAATCTTATATTTTAATGATTCTTTCTCTTTCGTAGCATATTCTTCTTCTTCCATGCTGGTAGTCCTACCATCTAATTTGATCCCGCAACCGTCTTCAAGTCATCCTTCTACTGTGCTTAAAAATCCTTCTGCTGTGAAATAAAAACTGAAACTAGGTATTTATTTCGGAAACCGCCTTGCGCCATCAGCAATGGCAGTCTTCTTCTTCTTTGTCCTCGCCTTATCTCGTTACGCTGGGTCGGCTTTCCTAATCCTGAGGCGCCATTCTCTTCGCTGGTGAGCGTCGTCAACAGATAGACCCAACACCTTCATGTCTCTCCGGACATTCCACCCACGTGGTTTGTGGTCTACCTCTCCCTCTCTTTTGTGTAGCCATGGAAAGGCACTTACACACTACATGATTTTCGGGTCTTCGCATGGCCTGTAACTCTACAGATCCAACACCCGTTCGCATAGGCGGAGACAAGGTCGAGCGCAAGGACCAGTTTAAATACCTTGGATCTGTACTTCACGCGTCCGGAGACATAGATTGCGACGTCAAAGCACGCATTGCTGCTGCGTGGGCCAAATGGCGAGAGGTGACTGGTGTCATTTGTGACCCCAGAATGCCGGTTAAGCTTAAAGGACAGATCTATAAGTCCATCATTAGGCCTGTTCTTTTATATGGCAGCGAAGCATGGCCGCTACTTGAGCGACACAAGCAGGAGCTGCGTGTCACGGAAATGAATATGCTGCGGTGGATGTGCGGAGTCACGCGTAAGGACCGCGTGAGGAACTCGCGCATCCGCGGTAGCCTTCGTGTCCGTGATATTGCAGACAAACTGCAGGAGAGTCGCCTACGCTGGTACGGCCATGTTTTGCGGAAACCGGCAAGCTACGTAGGAAACAAATGTCTGGCCATGCCGCCACCGCCAGGCCCTGGCAAAAGGGGTAGACCCAAGAAATGCTGGCTTGACGTTGTGAGGGCTGACATGCGTGCCAATGATCTCACAACTAGAGACGCTCAAGACCGCGCGAAGTGGAGGAGCAAATCAAGGAAAGCGGACCCTGGGCTCCAAAGCAATGGCTTTGGACGCAACCGGGATTGACCGTATAGATGATGATGATGATGATGATGGAAAGGCACTTACTCACTACATGATTTTCGGGTCTTCGCATGCCAGCAGCAATGGCAGTGATCATGTCATTTCATGAGGTTCATGCCATTTCAGTCTCATGATGTAGTTCAGTAATGTACGTGATGGTGGGAGGTGGGTTAAGATGCCCAAAATCTTTACAATATTTAAGTAAATGTCAACCTACAAGTTCTTTTATTGATCTCTAATGAAAATCCAGTTGCAGTTTAATTTTAGATCTACACAGAATGTCGCGTGCCAAGACCTCCTATTTTCCCATACACTATTATCTGTAATTGCATGTTCGTAGTTCCACACCGTTAGAATAAAGCTGCGTCCAGACAGACGCCTGGAAACATAGTCCACCGTCTCAGAGCACAATAGAAAGGTATAGAGTAAGCTCACATCCAATTTAAACCGACAACGACAGGTTCTAGTTGCAGTCAATTGCAACGAGTCCAATCTAGAGGGTGAATAATCTCGCCAGTATTACTTCAACCTTGTTTTGTTTTTTTATTTTAGGATTTTGAGATAAAAAAACACTGATTTCGTTCAGTTTAGCATTAATAGTTCGTACCTATCCCCCGATTCAGAACGTTTTGCTTAGGTACATACAATTGACAACCGATAAACCACATGACGCTTTTTTACTTTGACATCATTTATTGGTTTTTAACTCGCTATAAAAATGCTCTGGCTCGGGGCCCTCTGGGGCCTGGTTACTGGATAAATACAATATAAATTAAATATGGTACCATATGTAACTAGAACATTATTCATAGTTTTGGAAATTTGTATAAAAATCTCTCCACCACCACCACAGAACAGTTTTGATTTTAAGAAGGAAGGCTATTAATTTTGCCATAGTACTCGTATGTACAAGCTTTCTTAGTTTGGGGACAGAGAGTGTTCTGATTACTTATTGAAAAAAAAAACACTTCACCACCTATTCCTTTAAATCGCCTTATATATAACTTGATATATAACTTGATACATTTATCCAGTATTTGCGAAACCCTTAGAGTGAGTCTACTAACTACTTTCAAGTGCACCTGTAAGTAGTAAACACAGGTCGCCACCAGAGGGCGTCGCGGCAGCGGCGCGCGCGCAGCCGATTAACCGAAGCTTTCAATTAAATTGTCCCTTGGATTACACGCGCGTAGATGAGCACTATTATTGAATGTAACAAGTACCGAGGCTAGGCGTCTTTTGTTACAAGAAGTATTTCAACCATAATACAGACACCTACTTGGGCTTTTCACGTTTATTTTCTTAATTTCTAGCAAATCCGGTCTCATTGAAAGCGAATCTAACATGTAATATTAGGTTGTCTAGGCATGATCACCGAAACACGATATTTAATAGTGTTAGGGTCCCATCGATGTAATAAAACTAGCGGACTGTAGAAATATAGGTGCTGTAATTCTCGCCTCTTAATTACGATAAATACAAAAATATACGCGATGGTAAACCGGCGACCGTGGGTGTCCGAAGGCGAGTGTCCGAGCGCGGTCGCGAGGATCTCGCGTTGACGTCAGTGTCCGCCGCCCGCACTCGTCTCCCGCGCTTAGTGGTGTTGCGTTCTCAACAAATAGCGATATATTAACACCAACTGTAAAAATGTGATAAATATAGCCCCCATGTTGAATCGCCGTGCCGGTAAAGTCACAGGTTATGATCGCTGTTTCGATAAAAATTCAACATAAAGGCTATATCTATCATATTTAAAAAAATATGTCGTTTGTTGGTGTCGATATATCGCTATATCATATCGTGTTTAGGTGGTCATGCTAGGGGGGCTGGTGTCATATTACTGTAGCTAGTTTCTTGGTTTCCAAATGACATACCGAGAAACATAACACAATCAGTAATGACTTGAGATTGCGGACTGTGCTGCGGGCCGCGGACTCGCAAACTCGCATGCGATTACGCAGGAATGCCGCAGACGCGATTATGCCGAACCACTCGAACTGAAAACACTGGCATATGTTTATGGCGCACTTGGGCGTTTAAAGCAATAAACAACACACGCAGGCTGCTCCATTCAATGTTCAATTCACCTCTTAAAACATCAGCCTCGCTCGATGCGTATTTCAATTATTATTACTTAGGGAGGTGTATCTTTTCTCATGGAATTAAGGTAGTACCTACAAGTGTACGCACACACACATATAACTAATAATAGGTGTCAAATCCAATGAAACCCAATACATTGAATGATTTCTTAGTTAATTTTGGTAAGATTTTATAAATAAAAATAAATTTAAATTTATTCAAATCCATGTTTTAAATTATTCACGCAAAACTGGCAGCTTTAGTTACAAATTTTGGTTACGAAATGGGCTTTCGTAAGCTTCGTTGGATTAATCCTATAAATTATGCCAAGTTACGTGTCGTCGTGGTGGTCATTAAAATCAATCGAAAAAATTTAGCATTTTTATTGCTGTTTCGTAAGCTAATGATAATAGGCGTTGACATTGATGTGTGCTTCATATTGTGATTTATAACTTAAAAATAATTATGATCCTTTTATACCTGCTAAATATCCATGTTGAGCCTTAATCAAAATAACCCTGGCGTTTTAATGAGGAAAACGAATGTTTCTCTTAATTAAAAGGAAATCTTCTCACGTCAGTATTAATTGAAATGAAAGTATTTAACGAAAACATTCCAGTCATTGCGATTGTTGTAAATAACATCACATCTGAGGTGTCCATTACTCGCTGATCACTTCGTCGAAAATCAGACGCAGCAGAAACCACTTTTTGCACAATGTTGAGTTAAATTAACGGCTAAGAGACCAGAGGACTGACTTACACGGATTGATTTCAGCCAACTGTCATAACACAGTCTACGATTACTCACTGCACCACCAAACTGGAAATGAACTTATCACTATCCATGTTTTTGGTTGTAGGTATAGAGCGACGATGCTGGTGCTTATTTCCTCTTGTCTGTTAGTAGTAGCGGTGCATGACTAAAACCAACTTGTGTATTTACACGATAAGCCTTATGAGTGACAATACCATGTGGTAAGACTGTTGGTCTTCCAGCTTTATTCCTATCAGTAGATATGGAATTTTCCTTATTCTTTGTTTCTCAGCGCGGTAACCAAATATCAATCAAGCCCACAATTTTCTCTCCATTCTAATATACATTCGGGTTCCACGTCAGGTGAAATAAGATATTATTTCACCTGACGCGTGGAACCCGAAGGAATCTTCTATCAATTTTAGACGGTATCTTTAAATGTTTTGTTCCATAATGATATTATATTTACATATATCACAACTGTGTCCGTTTGATTCCTTACTTGGGCAAGACAATGCAAAGTTTCTTAATTCTTCTTAAGTGGCAGATTTTCTTAATTTCGAAAATATAATGAAGCAAGTATCCGTTCTATTTCAACCTCAGATTACTTTCCATCCGTGTTTTTAAATGGAACATGGAACATGCAAAAATTTCAATTGAATACCAACAAAGTGTAAACGTAGTGCTATTTACTGTTAGGTACTTTATGATCACTCTAAAAAGATTATACGAGCCTTTAAATTGGAATAATATACTCTTTAATGTGCAATAAGAATTCTCGTATTTACCTCTCGCGTTTAAACCACCCAATGGAGATAAGTAGGAGCTTTAAAATAAAATGATAATGAAATTCAATTTAAATCATAAAAGTCAACCGATCCAGGTGCTGTTTATAGTTTATGTGGAAGTAAAAATAGAAAATGCAGGTAGATAAGTAAACGATACATGACTTGTGGTTACATTAATCTCATTTCTTAAAGGCACTCAACTAAAGATATTTTTTCTTTGGCCATACAATGTTGTTTGTGAAATCTGCTTATTTCTTCACTAACGTTGTAAATTACCAGTTTAGTACAAAGTATTACCTACTATTCCACAGTTTATTGCACATTAGTAATTAAAATCATGACGTTTTAACAAAATAAACTAAACCTGAATATTATTCTATCGTATCGTCTGTCATTTTAAAGTTTATTCTGTTTAGTATCTCAAATAAATCCTTTACATGTCATTATTAATTATCATCATTTCAGCCATAGGACGTCCACTGCTGAACACAGGCCTTCTAATGACTCTCATCAGTGGGGATTGCCAATACTCGCCACGTTTGGCAGGCGGGTTGGCGAGCGCAGTTTTTTATAAAATTTCGCTCGCAGACACTGCTGCCCGTCTCGTGCTACAGAAATTAGACGCCTCTTACGACACGCGTCCTGTTGGCGGTGGGGAAGTGTATTCTTTACGGCCGTCCCCACACGGCACATTATTAATTATTATAACAGTTATGAATTATTTCATCTTGCATGTCTCACGCAGACGAAACTTCTTGGGCAATACAATTATAAGATAGGTCTCTTTACTACCATGTTCTGAGCAAATTGTTTTATTTTATTTTCACTAAAATTATACCATTTTAAGTTATACCTGAAAATTGTATTATCGTTAATAGTACAGGTTTATATTCTGTATGATAGATAGGCACTTACTACATCTCAAAACTAGGTTTATTCGAATATACAAAATAACAATTAAAATTCTAATAACACAAAAATAAATTAACCTAAAACTAAAAGCTACCTACTCAAACATAAAAGCGTGTCCATGAGGCAAAGAGGCGAGAATGCTAGCAGCGTTCCCACGCTGAATGGCTAAACTAAGCCTTTGAGCGAGGAACGAAAAATATATAACAAATCAGTAAAGTCTAATCCTAATAATTATTAACATTTTTAATAATAAGCCTTCACGAACCCTTTCGAATAATCATAGTATAAGTTTCAATTCCGATATAGAATATCAATTGGCCCGTTGCCGACACCCGACGCCGGTCGGTTCCAACTTCCTACAGCTCACTCGACGGGCTCCTTTCAAGGCATTTGCTGAGCTCTAGGGTTGGCACTAAATATAGCTGCTGATTTTAATTCCACATTCGCAACAAGTACATTTTTGATCACTTGTTGTCGTAACTTCCCCTGAACAATAGCGGTTACAAATAATATTAAATAATACTTATCCAGATAATACTTTAATTTGCATTATCATCATCATCATTTCAGCCATAGGACGTTAAACCTTAGCGCATTTCTACTAGTCAATCTTTTGGTGAGGTTCCTAATTAACACTAAATATTAAATAATATTTACGTATAGTTGATAGTAATGAATGTGCACTGATTAACTGTAAAGTTAAAGGGCTAGTCAACTAAAATAACTTGCAATCGCGAAGTCACCACCCTGGCTGGATTGGGCGGAACCTACAAGAATTTAGCAAAAACGCCGCACATGAATTGGGTTTATACCAACACGTTACTGCCATTGTCTAAACGGGGCATAATTAGTTCGTAAATACCTAGGTATGACTATTGTTGTTACTCGTAAAGAAGATAATTAGGCATTATGTTTTTAGCTGCTTATCCAAATAAAAATAAGTTTTAGCCGACAACCCTAAACGCGTACCGTTTTTATCCCGATCTAGTTATGCTCGTAATTTGTCTGTGATCGCTTGAATATGCCATTTACATCCGTTTTTGTCGCAGTCGCATTCATATCTACAAATCAAGAATCAATTACACAATGTTAGATTAAATCTAGCAATCAGATGTGACTATGTTTTCTAGCAGTTACCTGAATAAATATGTACTTACTAATTACTTTTTGCTGCGTCTTAATCTTAATAAACCAATAAACCTACTTTAGGATAGGTATTTATAATTTTTGTTAAAGTTAAATTCAAATAGATATTTGGCATCCATAAGGTGGACAGACGACCAGAGGCCCAATTCCCGTAATTTGACAATAGTCGCAATCCGGTGTCGATCCGCTCCCAGTAACATTACGATCCCAAACGGTATTCTCCTAAACCTAAAAAATTCAATTATAGTTCGTAATGCAACTGAAAATGGAAGAAACCAAAATTAGATTTTTTTTTGCTCTATTTTTAGTCGTATTGGGATAGTTTTAATAATTTTACGTCAAATTGAAAGTTTACGAGAATACCGTTTGTGATAGTAATGTTACTGAGACCGGATCGACACCGGATTGCGACAATTGTCAAATTACGGGAATTGGGCCTCTGGTTGCAGGAAGCTGCTGGATGCAGGCCGCTTCCAACCGGCCAATCTGGAAGTCAATGGGGGAGGCCTATGATCAGCAGTGGACGTCCTATGGCTGAGATGATGATGATATTTGACGCTAACCTACAGTTATTTGTCCCCGGGTCCTAACAGACTAACAGCCCAGATAAGATATATAATTATAACTATATAATAGCCATACAAAAAGATATATATAAATTATATAAAGATATATACATAAAAAATAGTATTAAAATACTAATGTCTAGTCTAGAATATAGAGGTTGTCGTTGGTACAGTAAATGCAAAAGGTCCCGAGTTTGATTCCCGCTCCAGGCTAGTTCTGTGTTATAAGACAACAACACACAAGCTTGTAACACAAGGTGGTTAATTTCTGACTTCAAAGCCATGATAAGGGCAAATATTTATCTACTTATATATAAATCCAGTATCACGATTTTTGTGGTCGCACTCCTCCGAAACGGCTCGACCGATTTT
Organism: Anania hortulata; assembly: GCA_963576865.1. NCBI lineage: Eukaryota > Metazoa > Arthropoda > Insecta > Lepidoptera > Crambidae > Anania > Anania hortulata. Next base: position 23,157,691 of record OY756391.1, on the reverse strand, counting down.
GTAGGTATGATAAATAGGTCGTAAAGTATATTTCATACCGATATGTGATTAGGGTGTCCCTAAAGTGTCCCTATCTAGTTTTTTTTTCTAAAAGTTTATTACTCTTTTATATGAAGCTATGTTATCTTTTTGCGCAGGTCCCATGTTGGAGTGCGAGCGCCATGTCGGCGGTGATGAGCACGCTCTCCATCATCAGCGGCGGCCGCCGCGCGCACCGCAAGCTCACCAGGTAACCCCTTTTGCTAATAATTAACCACTATCAACTAGATAACAGTGGTTAACCAATGTTTCGGTACCTCGAGAGCAAAAAAATGCAACAAGTAACTGGATTTAAGAATAATCTCCAAATTTTGGACACTACGTACTAATTTATTTAAATAAAGCCCAGTGCTGTGTGGGGACGGCCGTAAAGAATACACTTCCCCACCGCCAACAGGAGGCGTGTCGTAAGAGGCGACTAATTCCTGTAGCACGAGACGAGCAGCAGCGTCTGCGTGCGAAATCTTATAAAAAACTGCGCTCGCCAACCCGCCTGCCAAGCGTGGCGAGTATTGGCAATCCCCCCCGATGAAAATCATTGGGGGAGGCCTGTGTTCAGCAGTGGACGTCCTGTGGCTGAGATGATGATGATGAAAGCACAGTTTCTAGGCATTTACCCGAAAACAGGCTAAAGAAGGGTAAAGGTTTTGGGAGCATGATTCATGCTCTTTATTCTGGCGAGGACTGATACTAGACTTGGTGTCGCTGTCTCTGCGGTCCCGGGTTCCATTCCCGGTCGATCAATGTAAAAAAACAACTTTTTACATTGATCGACCGGGTCTGGGTGTTGTGGTACCGCCGTTGTTTCTGCTTTCTGTAATAAGTCTGTCTGCAAGTGATTTGGCTACTTACCACAGAATCAGATCAATGTATAATTTATATTTATTTACAAAAAAAACAGGTGAACCTGGATTCAGATACATAGTAATAATTAACCGCAATTGTGATACGTTTCATTGGTTTCCATTTTTTAACACTATGTATGAACCAATTTTCAAAATCAAGCCATTAACAAAATATTTATAAATTAATAATTAAAAAATAATTCACACAGACATTTTGTTTGGATTTGTATCGCCTATATCGCACCGCCCCCAAAACATATCTGTTTAGCCTAATGGTTGACTGGTAGAGAATGCCTCATGGCATTCAGTCTAACTTTTGTATGTTTTTTTTAAATCCGTGCAATTAAGTCTAAAAAAATTAAATAAATCAACCTCCGTTCTTCCCCCGTTCATTGCATCTACTATCTACTAGTTTGAACGAAAATAGTATTTAGTAATTTCCCAGTATCATTGTCATTGCGTGCTTTGTGTGGTTTTGCTATAATTATCGTCGACCAAAAGGATCTATCTATAATTGTTTTGGCGAAGAGATTAGCCTCGAAATTTCTCCGTGTCACGCGATGCGGGCCTGAGAGGAATGCAGGCAATTACCATATCGGAGTGAACCGCGCAAGATACGTGGGTGGAGGCCGAGTAGATGTTATATGTAGTTGATAGTTCTGTTCTATTATCTGCCATCACTGATGGAAAATTACTGCTAAAATTCTCAGAGGCCTAACCATGAGCTCTTTAAACAATATTTCTTCAACCTTCTTTTGTTATTTCATGTTTAGAGTTGACCTTAGTTACTGATTATGGTGCATAGTAAAATAGATAGATACTCTTTATTGCACACCACACAAAAGAAACAAAATAACAGAAATTATTTAAAAGCTAATAATAACATTAAAAAACACACAGTCGAATTGAGAACCTCCTTTTTTTAAGTTGGTTGAAAAGTACATTAAGATTTTAGATTGTAAAATCTAAATGATAAATAAAATTAAGCTTGTAATCTTAACGATATCTGATAATCACGACTGTTAAAATCCTCTAAGTACTGTTCAAGGCAGATATATCTATCTACTCTACTAATTACATGAGTATGCTAAATTCAAACCAAATTTTACTCAGAGTCGCAGACAAACTGACTGATCAACTGATAATTTTTATCGCTTATACAGGTCGTAACAAAAAAAGTGCAGTAGAAATTAAGAGCAGATTCTATTGCTTAAATACCTACAACAATAAAAACAATTTTTTATATGAGACTAACATCGAAATTTCAAAAAAGCAACAATTGTCCATACAAACTGATGTCAGCTGATCGGTGGCTTAGTAAGAAAAAATGGTTGTATTTGTCCAGTAGACTTACTTCTTTAAATTCCCATGCACTTTCTTTTGCACGCAGTATATATAAAAGAAAAACGCTTAGTACAAAGGGCGAAATGTCAAAACAGTTTGTTGTGATTAAATTGAATTTAATTGTGTCTGTCTGAGTGTAAGCTGCTAGTGTCAAGGTCCGTGCAGCAGTAGTTATTAGTCACAGTTGATCTCATTTACTGTTTGTAATTAACGTTTTGTGTTTAACGTTTCTCAAATAGATCGTGCCCTATGCCTGTATTAGTGTAGGTACTCCCTACTATCCGGCCAATTCACTAGAAACTGTGGATCGGAATGCAAGCTATTGCCATTTTGGAATCAATCCGTGACGCGTGGGAGTGCTCGCATTACATACTTTAAGAATTGAGTACTTTATAGCCTTTTGTGGTACTTACATGGCTATGTGGATGGCAAAGAATTTAGATAGATAATTGTAGTCGCTTCAGATTTCTAAATTCTGAGATTATTTGGTCAGTTTTTGAACCTTTAATTATAGTCGACTTAAATATATAGAAATCGAAACATAGACGTGCTCTTATTTCTAAATTCTGAAATTACGACGAATAGAAAGAAGTCGTAACATAGATATGCTTTTTTGACTTATCATTTTTCGTTACTATTTTTGAAGTCGACAAACGCAAAATCTGGGACCTATCCATCGCGGTAGTACCCGTCTCTAATGAATAAGTGCCATAGAGTTCTGAGGACGGCCGTATTTATACTGTGAGACTGACTTAAGAAGGACCTTTAAGTCATAATAATTATAGGTAATTCAGATAAGTTTTACTGTTATGAATACAATACTGATGAGTTTTCTTGCTAATTAAGACAAAGCAATTTACCTGCCGTTCATTACGCTGATGTTATCAAATTATGTGCCCAAGGCTATTATAGTTACACAAGGATTCTTCGGTATTGTTCTTTATTAACATTTTGATGCATAACCTTTATTTCACAAAATAGTTCATACAATAATGTTTAATTTGTTAAAGTACAGTCATATTAGCGTTGAATGCCTTTGTTCTAACAGTCAGAGCAATTAAATCTGATACTCGTACAAGGTTACAAAAGTGAGTAATTGAGAGAACTGCAAAATTAATGTCTTGTTAGAATTAGGCATTAAACAAATATATAATTGGGATGTTGACACCATTCAGAAATAATTTGTGTAGTCATAATTTTTAATTGTTTCTTGAAATAGATTTTTAATTGCTTTAAAACTAATAAATAGATAGTCAGTTGAGTTTGGTAAACAGTGACGTCACTGTCCGCTAATGCCATACGTACGTTTTAACAGCTCATAAAAAGTATGTCAATTGATTGTTAGTGTCAACTACCCTATTGAGACCATACTCTATATGTTACTTATTACCTAACCTTCAATTTAAAAATGTACAGACAACAGCTCGTCAACCTACCACATAACGTCAAATTTTCTCAATTGATATTGATCTCTAAGTGTTGGACATAGGTTGAAAATCATTAACTTTTTGGGTAGATTGACCTGCCGTTGTCGGTACATGTAAAATGGTTCAAGAAAACCTAATATAATTACAGCACCACACACAAAAAAACTATCAATTTACGAAATTATATTATCTACGTGACTCACGTGTAGATGATCTATAGTACCTCTGTCTTATTTTACCTACTTATAAACTACTGCCTGCCTTGTGTGTGGGTACGGCCGTAAAGAATACACTTCCCCACCGCCAACAGGAGGCGTGTCGTAAGAGGCGACTAATTCCTGTAGCACAAGAAGGGCAGCAGCGTCTGCGTGCGAAATCTTATAAAAAACTGCGGGCGCCTGCCAAGCGTGGCGAGTATTGGCAATCCCCTCCGATGGTAAGTCATTGGGGTAGGCCTAGTTCAGCAGTGGACTGGCTGAAATAATAATAAATAACCTACTATGATATTAACAGATGATCTTAATTTGCCTGTCCGAAAACATAAGAAATAAATCTTAACTTTCAAAGTTAATAGTCAAGTAATAAATGGGAATGACGCGCTGCGTGGAGCGAGTTTCCTTGTTTGGGCAAGTGTTTTGCCGTACGCGCTACGTACGTTGTCCAGTCCCAAGAGATTTACGGTGCATCAATTACGCTTGTTTACATACAATTTTATCTTTGTGAAAGTAAAACTTCAGTAAAAGTAAACAACGATACTTACTATCCAACTGTTATGGACAGTTAATAGATTTCTGTACTTTTTGATCTTCTTTCTGGTCGTTCCCTCAATGCTGAGGATCGTGACTGTATGTTAATCTTCTCCACTCGGTCCGGTTCTGCGCCATATGTACCGCTCCCCGTATCTGGCCTCCAGTCACCTCCTTGAGTTGGTCCACCCATCTAGCTGGCGCTCTTCCTTTAGCGCGCTTCCCCTCCATTTGTCCGAGAATGGTGAGTTTCTCCAGGCTGTGCAATGGGGATCGCATTATGTTTCCAAAGAAACTCCGGATCCTTTCCTGGCACGTAGTCAGCAGGCGCTTGGTGACCTTTAGCTCTTCGAGGATGGAGATATTGGTTGCTGCTCCTGCAGCTGTCCAAGGAATGCGCAGTAGCTTTCTCCAGCACCACATTTCAAAGGCATGGATCTTGTTGCGTTCCTTTTTCCTGAGACACCAAGTCTCCACCCCGTACAGGAAGATAGAGAAGACCAACGTACGAACCAAACGCATCCCAGTTACTCGGCGAATATTACGGTCCTTCCAGATTTTATCGAGGCTAGTCATGGCACTTTTAGCCATCCCGATACGGCGTCCGATTTCTTTCTCGCAGTTACCACTGTTAGAGATCAGCGACCCCAAGTATATAAATTCCTCCACTTTTTCATAATCCTTGAGCGCATTTGATGGACTTAAAACTTGAGCTCTGTCCACCACCATCAATCACCACCATCATCAATTTTTGATACATGGAATTAATTCGAGACCTGCCTGTTTAGTGAATCTTTTGTTAATGATGCGTGTCAATAAAATTCCAAAGCTCAGTAATACAGGGTAAATTTCAAGGAAGTGTCAAATATTAAAAATAAGTTCTATAGAACAATATAAAAATTAGTTTAGCCGTCGTATTTCTGGAGTAAAATATACTTAAAATTTTTCAAAAAAAAAAAACGCGAAATACGCCGTCATTAATCAGAGATCACAGGCATATGCCGACGCCGCTCGCTCCAACAAGAACCTCATGCAGTGCACATACGGTGCAACTTAATCGAGTAATCGTAAATTTTCAACGTATTCTATTTTTTAATGTAGAATACATTTGAAAAATAGAATACGTTACGTAAGAATTTAAAAAAAAGAGTGTTTTCACGTAGATCGATTTAGTTACTGATTCTGAAAATCCCTGAAAAATTGACACTACCGTGAAATGTAACCCTGTATATTGGAAAAATTTAAATCAATAGACATGACTTGTTTTGCAAAATAAAAAATTTCGAGGGTAGTTTTATAATAACTGCAGAACGTGTATCTCTGTCAGTCTTAAATAAAAGTGAATAGGATTTGAATTGGAATTTAGCAAATCTACTTACCAACTGTACCGTTTTATACATATAATTTTGTTTATTTTGACTTTGTGTTTGCTATAACTACCAGAGATATATATACTATAGGTGTGGCACAAGTGAATGCTGTGTGTGAGTTTTATTTAATTAACGTAACATCCTAAGTAGTTTACGCTTCTCCTTGTGTCTACCTCCTTTAGTCTGTTAGTTCTGAAGTCTCTTTTAAGTATTTTAAGTCGTTGACGAAATCATCACAAGTTCACCACTTGGGCAACCTTCTACTTCGGCGACATCAGGTTAAGCAATCATTCGGGCTCACTCGCCTGGAATCTAGTTCTTTTTCTTGTATTTTATTCTAGCTTAACATGGAATATTTGACTCGAGACTCGATTGGGTGTATCATTTCTTATTAACGTATTGTTTGTTCCAGCGGGCGCAAGTCCGGACAGCTGTCGGACGCGGGCGAGGACCGTGCGCGCGCGCAGCACGACCTCAAGCAGCAGCGGTCTGCATCCCTGGTGAGTTCAGTAACAATTTATTGTTTTGTCCCTTTTATACAGGGTTACATTGCAAAGGGGTGCCAAATCTTCAGGAGTGGAATCAGTAACTTAATCGAACTATGCAAAGAACCAAACAAGTTTTTTTCCCTGTATATGCTTCGAATACGCTTGACTTATTATATGAACCCCTGTATATAAAACACGTAACAGATAATCGGCTAGAGGGAGTAAAGGAAAAATATTTTCTCGCATTAGAAAAATAACGTCAAGAAGACCCGAGATAGAGCTCGATTTTCTATTTAACAGAAGTAATAGAACTGACTAGCAGTGCCATGTTCACTTAGGTTCTATTCTACATCAATATGTTTGGGCCCAGTCACATAAATTATAACTGTGTCACGAAAATCATTAAACACAACTTACATATTTTCAAAACAACTGAAACTAGCATTTTAACCGATTATTTTTGCGTCTTCTTTTGTACAACATAATATATGACGATCTTATTCACAAATCCGTTTTGAGTTTAACGATTCATCTGCACCCAGCGTAACTAATTAATACTTGGCTATTAAAAAGTGACGGTTAGCAATTAACTCACTGCGTCTTTTCAACGTCCTGCTAGCACATGCCAGAACAAAGTTCTTGCCCACAATGTGGCAGTTTTGAGCAATAAATGATTCCGAACGCCATTAATGTTACCATGGCATTATAGTTTCAACACGCGCAGATAGCGTCGGCGCAATGCGTGGGCGCAGCACCGTAGATCGTAGGGCTGCTGGAACCTGCTGATCTAAAGCTAAAGCTTAATACTAAATACTCTTATTTTAATAAGATAATGTCTTTATAGACATTATCTTTGACTGAAAACTTTAAATAAGAGTATAATGCTGAAAATAACTATTTCAAAAAGGCACAAGTTATGTAATGTAAAAAAAAAAAAAAAACCGACTTCAAAAAACTAAAACGTTAAAAATAATCTTAACACTTAAGTACCTAATCAGTTACTTTTGGAGTCGGTGCAAACGAAAACATTGGTCTCTCGTTGACTGGCACCGACTCCAAAAGTAACTGATTAGGTACTTAAGTGTTAAGATTATTTTTAACGTTTTAGTTTTTTGAAGTCGGTTTTTATTTATTTTTTACATTACATAACTTGTGCCTTTTTGAAACGAAAACATTGGTCTCTCGTTGACTGGCACCGACTCCAAAAGTAACTGATTAGGTACTTAAGTGTTAAGATTATTTTTAGCGTTTTAGTTTTTTGAAGTCGGTTTTTATTTTTTTTATAAAATTAACTTATTTCATCCATTTTAGTGATAAATCCTAATCAAAACAAATCTTACGAGTGCAAACATAAATTAACTGCTGAACACCGATTTCATTTCCTATTTTTCCACCCTTAGGGGTGAAATTTTTTCCAAAAATTTTTATTATAGTATCTTTGAAGTATAAGCTATTCATTAAAAAAAGAATCATCAAAATCGGTCTACATTTGGCAGAGATATAGGTAAGATAGATACTAAAATCAGTTGGCGTGGTACGGAGTTTATGCAATGTTTGATGATTTTCTTATAGATCCCATCATCAGAATTTAACCAAATTTATATGGGACCATTCTGAAAGTATTACCTTTCAAACAAAAAATAATTATCGAAATCGGTCAACGCAGTAACGAATGATCGCTGAACATACATAAAAAAAAAAAAAAAAAAAAAGATACCGACGAATTGAGAACCTCCTCCTTTTTTGAAGTCGGTTGAAAAGGCTTGCTATATTCGACCGTTACTCATAATATTTCAGAATTTATTTTATTTATTTTTACGAAAAGACAAGGACCTACAGATATAGATTTCTAATGGAAACGTAAATAAACAGATATATTTTTTAAAAACTTTTTACTTTATTCTTATTACTTTAATGACAGAATTTATACGAGTCTACTGACTACGATTTGCTTATTGCTTGTGTTGAATAGCCTACGTTGCTAGTCACTAAAGCCAAATGGAATGAATTTATATTGTTTTTAGTATGCCTAACCTAGTTATACCTGAATACAACTAACATTTTTCTAAAAATGATTAGTTATTCCAACCAACACCAATTATGCACTTCCATCAGCCCTACACTACAAACCTCAACACACAATAAGACTCTTGCGCTGCTAACCACGTGTAATTACTGCGCACTGTCCGCGGCTTATTTATTCGCTTCGCGCTCGTTCGGCCTCACTCGCATGATTTATCTGCGCGGGCGCCGGACCGCGGGCGATGCGGCGTCTATCAAGGAATGCTTTCTTGAGACTGATAATTCAAAAAAGTTTAAAAAGAGTAACAGATCCAAGGTTTTTAAATGTAAATAAATAAAAGTGTACAAAGCTATGCCTTAACATTAATTCTTTAGTAAAAAAATACAAATACAAAAAATACCTTAAAACTTTTTACTTATAATAGATTATTTATTGCACACTTACACTTACTTGAAGTTACAGTTAATATTTACAGAAATAATAGTGTGAATAAATGTTGTGCGAAGTAGTAATACAGTCGTATTAAAATGTATTGACTCATTTACGTCAAAAATAAATAATTATTTGTTCATCATCATTACACAGGAAATTGTTTAAAAGCTAAATTACAGTTTATTTTAGTTTTCGCATTGCATCAATTTATGAAATACACAAATAAAATTGCATAAATGTTAAATAAATAAGTATACGGCTTGACGTTTAATATCCATTTTATTCGTACGAGAAACATGTTTATGAGCACTGACAGCACTATTTCCAAACATCACAAGCGTCAATAAAACAAACAATTACAACAAAACATAATTAACTAGTAATTAAATGTGCGTAACAAAGACTCATTAGAGTTGACCAACACTGACGACGGCGGCAGCCAGCGCGGGCGCAGAAGCCTCTTGACAATTAGCAAATATCCCTAATTACTCAACACAGCCCATTTAATTATTATAACCACGCAAATGTTGCTCAATTGCCATAAATTATTTGGGTAGAATTTAAGTTCATTATTATATGCGGAAGGCACATTGATATATTGTATTGCATGTTTCGACGGAGGTTACACTGCAGCAATAAATAACAAAACTGAAATGAATATATGCGTATTGGTAAATGTATTTATTTACCTAGTCCGTGCAATGTTAATGTATTAAGATAATTTATTATGTGTGTTTATAACGTTACAATTTGCATAGCAATAAAAGCAAATTATGAAAGAAAACTAAGTAGCAATCTCAATTTGCGTATAAACTACAAAAGCAATTTGCGTAAAAAGGATTTATGACATGTGAATAGTGTGGGAATATATAAATATGTTGAGTCGCAAAGGCATAAGGTAGGAGCCCTGTGAATAAACAAAGATTATATGCAATTTTTTCACTGTTTCCAATCTTGTTCTCGAGTCAAGCGTTCTATTGTAGTAAATATATTACAAATTTTATCACCCATACAAAAAGGTCATACTTTATACCAAAACATGAGAATAAATGTAATTGTAATGGCTTAATTTTGTAAGAAAATTCCACGCCTATTGCAGCACTCAGCAAATGTATCTGTGTACAGAAAGAATTGCTATTAGATTAAAGACAATAAAACTAAGTAGTGGAGTGTTGAGAGGCGGTGTCGACAGCTATTGTTGAAGAGATCATGACACCGGTTGCGTACTTAGTAAATATGGATGACTTTGTATCTTACTGGATCACTACCTGACTGTCCGTTTGTTATAGAAACAATGCAACAAAATATGACCATTCTGCAAAAATGTTTGGGCGCTGTGGACCTAGCCTTAGATGTTTATTCAATTAACGACCTCCGTAGCCGACAGGCGAGCATACCGGACTTGGTGTCTATCTCTGAGGTCCCGAGTTCAATTCCTTGTCGCTCAATGTAGAAAAATAACTCAAACTTACGAGTCAATCGTTTATTGCAATCATGTGGTGTTACCTTTTCAAAATTTTCTTGGGTCTGGGTGTGTAGTACCGTCGTTATTTCTGATTCTGTAATACAAGTGCTTAAGCTACTTAGCACAATATAGATAGATAGATAGATAGATACTCTTTATTGTACACCACACAGAACAAACAAATCACAGGAAAGTAGTTAGGGAATAGCACAATTTAGGCGGTCTTATCGCTGGAAGCGATCTCTTCCAGACAACCTTCAGGTAGAGGAAAGTTGAATTAATATTGAGAGAAGGGAGGCGGAATTGTAAATTTAACACAAATAACTAAACTGGCACCATTAAAACCTTATTAAAGGCAATAATAATTCATAATGCTCCAAACAATACGTGCTTAATGAACAACAATAACACCAGTGCTATGTGGGTGCCAAGAACTACCTCTAATATAAACGGAATCTCAATGATTTTGATTGTGTGTTAATAAATGACTTAAATATGCACATAAATTATTTCATAAGTTTTTTCCGACTTTAGGAAGAATCTAATTAAATTGTCACTAGCCGCAATAGTTCCTGTACACTTGCTGGATATACTCTTTGACTTTTTTCAAAGTTCAAAAGTTTTTCAAATTTCATTCCATCCATGATATAGATAGAGATTAGATCAAGCATGTGTACTACTTAAGGCCGTACGGGGGGTTGGTGGGGACCAAAACTCGTTTTTTTTCAACTTTTTAACAGATTATTTATCCTATCCTTTTATCCTTATTTATTGTATATAAAAATTATTGAAAACATAACAATAATCTTTGAAGTTTTATCTTTAAAATGATCATTTAATATTTGTACGAAAACAGGCTTTTAAACTACGTCGATAAAAAAATTTTTTATGCATCTCCTCCGTAAGTAATGCTTAACTTAATTTTTGGCTCCAACTAATCGATAGAAGGTTTAAAATATTTAAAATTGGCAGAACGCATTTTTTTATTGGTCCCTTATTGATTATTTCTGAAAATAATTCATGATTTACGAATTTATATTTCTCTGGCGTGCCGTACGGGATAGTAAGGTAATTAATGCTCAATGTCATTTGCTCGGGGAACCGAATTAAAGGTTTAATTAAATGCGCTTGAAAGGGCTTCTACGTTTTAGATCTATATTCCTACGCAAGCCTGTTAATCACCGAGTCACTTTTGCCTTTTGTGATCTAAAGAGCATACAAATAATAATACGCTGATGAATCATGGCGGAAATAGGTAACAGGTTTACAGCCTTGCACTGACTAAAGCGAAAATAAACAATAGCATATGAGACTGACCTAATACAAGAGGTGACCGTTATAGCACCCAGCGTCATTGTTTGTTTGTTTGTTGTCAGGAGCGCGGCTATTGTGCGCGCGCGCAGCCAATGTGCGCTGATGGTAAACATGTAGCACGACACAACTATTGGTGGGTCATTATGTCAATATACAGGGTGAATGATTAGACAAAGGAAATCGTCTACTAATTAACAAACCAACATCGAAATCAGGATAAAATGTTTTACCTTTCCATATAAAATTGTCACAATTATACCACAACAATAAATACATATACAAATTTAAAAAAGTACCATTAGGTAGGGTACATAAGATATGGGATAATAAATATACAAAAAGTAAAAAATATAAAGTTAGCATGCAAATAGTAAAAAGAAAGCAATTTCAAATAATTAACCAGATTCTTACGCAACAGCCAAATAAATCGAAATATTAATAAGTCAATAATAATTTGTTAATAAAAAATAATAATACATTTGATTTTATTTCTACGTCTTAATAATCAACCTGTAAATTAATGCTATTGATTTCATTTAATTGAAACCTATTGTTTTTATTTCATAGTGAAGGGAAGAAAACACGTTGTCTTAGTTTGTTCAATAAAATTTAGGTTAATCATGTAGTATCAACTTCTAATATTGGTCGTCGCTTAAACTCTATCTAACTAACAGGAATACAGTATTACAGAGTACATGTATTACAGAGTTTGTTTTTAGACGCAATTTGCTTTTATGACAAAAGTTGGCGTTATTTGTTAGGTTTTGATGGTCACGTATTGCTAACAAGATTGCCATAGAATATTGTGTATGGTTATTGTCAAATAAACACATAGATCTCATACCAATTGCTCGTTCTGGCCAGCAAAAAATGACATAAATATGCAAACAGTGGGGGTGACATCATCTTCTCGGTTAAATGAGAACAGGTTCATCTACAACGAACTAGCATGTGAATGTTTAACAAGACACCTAAGAAACGCGAGTCACGTGTGAAATACCGCGCTGTTAACCCCAGCTCGGCGGTTTGTGGGACACATGTGAAGCGCCCGCGCGCATTGAATCTCAACTCAACACACTCTTATTCTCGGGTATTTTGTAATTGCGGCATTATGACATAAAACTGTAAAAAATATTTCACCTAAGTAATTATACCTTTACATTTTCTCCAAAAAGAAATTTCCTGATGGTCATCATTTTCTGAAACGAGACCATAACGATCTAAGATGCAAAGTTACAAACACAATTCTTCTTTATAGAAATCTACATAGTATTAAACAAAGTCGCTTACGCCATCTATACGCTTAGATCTTCTAAATTATGCAATAGATTTTAATGCGGTTTTCAACAATAGACAAAATGATTCAGGAGGAAGGTTTATGCATATGTATAATACATTCATATTGTCTATACATATAAATTAAAGACCACGCGAATGAAATTGCGGGCAACAGCTGGTAGTAAATAATGTGTGGTTTAGATATTATTGTTCCCTAAAATTTTCTAAAAATGTTTAAGTTAGCAATTCCTTGCTGCCTTTGTCGAATCAAATTAAATCAAAATTTCTAACAAGCTTGTAAGACACTTGTATTTTTCTGTTTGGCCACTGTTCGACTGACAGAGAATGCTTCTTGGCATTTAATCCGCAATTTGTAAGTATGATAAGATAAAATTAGTGCAAAGTATCAATCTCAGTTCCTCAGTTTTATTTATCTTGAGGTAACACAAATTAGCGTCAATCTGTTCTAAACGTATGTAGCTTAAGCATTTCCTGTTTTTATGAAAAAACATAGTAAGTAATAAGATAAACATTGCGATTAAAGTTTTCCTGCTCTCACCGACTGAGACAGGAATGTTAATTCGAGCTCTTCCTCGGTTTCGCCGTCTCTAGCGAGTGGGTATCGGAGCCAGTTTTTGCGCCTGCGCAGTTATTAGCGACCGACATTAGAAATGGACTGCGAACGCCATCGCTCCGCTGGGCTTTCGGATCACCACGTGCAACCTTGTCACAGGGCTGCTACTTCGAAGAAATATAGCTTATCAGTAATCAGATGCATAATACCTAATTTACAAAAAAGGAAAACAAAAATACCGGCTTAGTCGAACTTGCGTACCAGGGGTCCGTAACATATTCGAGTGGTGCTTTATGTAAACCACAACACCGCGGTTTACAGATTCGAACCTTGTGACTCCTGACCAGACTCTTGTTGAACTACTTGTACATGAGTTTACGATCCACATTAAAAAAAACCTTATGAAAAAGGGTATTATAAAGTAGACGATTATTTAAACGACAAGAGTTCATGGACTTAACCTGCTTAGCTCGCACCTACTACAAGTCTTGTAACTGTATTTCCTATAAAAAAGGCTGACAAAGGTGACTGAGTTTGTTGCGCCGTTTCTTCTCATCACCAGCTGATATGTAGTCCCGAAGCGGTGGTAGGGTAAAGCTATATTTTGGCCCGGAAGAGGGCCTATATACTGAATAAATGAGTATTAATGTGAAATTGCTAATGTTTGTGTGATGAACACTAGCATACAATTTATATCTGTTTAGCAGTTATCTTATAGCCATAGCAACAAGTTCTGCTTAGTTTAGGGGTTATAAATTAGTGGATTGATGAGAGATGATTTATGAATTACAAGGAGAGACAGCAATAAGTAACTCATCGATCGATGTTAAATATACGATACATTTGAGTAAGTTACTCTGTATTTCCTAAATTTATAATGAATTGCTTTAAGCAGGTACCCAGTGAAACAATTAATCATTGTATTTGTATTTGCATGCTATTGTTAATGGCTGGATAGGCGACCATAATATTCATCATTGTAAGTGTTCTGTACACCCTATTCAAAAGCATGTAAACATTCTTTAAATAAATAAATAAATAAAATATTGGACATCACATACATTGTTCTGATCCTATGATAAGTAGCTTAAGCACTTCTGTTACAGAAATCAGAAACAACGACGGTACCACAACACCCAGACCCGAGGCAATATAGAAAAGTTATTTACCTGCATTGACCGACCGGGAATCGAGCCCGGAACCTTAGAGATAGCGACACCAAGTCCGGTATGCTCGCCTCTCGGCTACGGAGGTCGAATTCTTATTCTTATTCTTATTCTAAGAGTTTTTATTTTTAGTTTTAAGATAATTAGAAGAACACACTATGAAGTAAAGGTAAATTGCGCTTCCTATCTGAGATCTGAGATATCATGAAACTAACATGAATGGAAGAAATCTAACTTCAAGAGTTCTTAAAGTGTTGTTATATCTTATTATTAACAACAAGGAAAAAAGGAAAACTTTAGATTTTATTTTACGTTTTATATAGACGTACGTCATCTAATATTTATGAAGTGAATAAATAAATATGAATATATGGGTTTCATTACAACCTAATGCAGACAATCTTAGTAAAGTATCATAATAAAGGAAATCGTTATTCATCACTAAATCAGTGGCGCAAGCGCAACCGGACAAGAGCCTCCCTGCTGTGACGTCCGATTTGGTAACGTGCGCGTAATGTTATGTAATGCAGCAATGCCCTACTTGCCCATAAACTGACGGCCTACTGAGGATTAGATTAGCAATCTAGTGTGGATACAGAAACAGGCACTACACATTTGGTGAGGTCCTATAGTTTTTAAATGCCAAAAAACAAAACACAGTAGCAAAATTCATTGTTTAGTGGTCACGGGTTCTCGTCGTTAACTAAGATTCGTTTTTAAGATTTAGTGATAAGGCTATACATATAATAGTTTTATGGCAATCGCTCCTAATGAAATGAAAAGTCTAGCTGCATCAATGACTATGAACAGCGTACGCCAACTATGAACGTGACAAAACACTAGAATTAATGGTTGCTATACAAATGCTACTTAAGAAGTACGTCGCAGTTAAAATAACACTGGCTTTATGGGGCTAAAACATTATAATAAATGCTAGGCTTACACATACCTCCCTGTAGGTATGGTCTACACTACAGGTAAAGTTTTCATCATTATCATTTCAGCCATAGATCGTCCACTGCTGAACAAAGACTTCCCCTAATGACTTATCATCGGGGGGGATTGCCAATATTCGCCACGCTTGGCAGGCGGGTTGGCGAGCGCAGTTTTTGATAAGATTTCGCACAAAAACGATGCTGCCCGTCTCGTGCTACATGCACTAGTTGCCTCTTACGACTTGCCTCCTTTTGGCGTTGCGGAAGTGTATTCTTTACGGCCGGCACATGGCACACGGTAAAGTGTTAGCTTCTTTTAATGTGCTCTCATTTGTTCTGAGCTTGTCGGTACTGTTACTCTAAGCTGTCACAGTAAATATATTTTATAAACTGTGCTCTAAGTGTGGTTCCGTCATTTATTGCTTCTGCAATACTTTTATAGAGCTTTATTGAGTATTGTGAATATATTTATTGATCACTACATTAATGAGGGGTCACCAGAAATGCTATGAACTTCATTGCATACTCCATAATTTGACAACTGAAGAAATGACATAACATGGCATTGTAATAACCGCAAATTATAACATTATCCAAAAGCAGATAATAGAAAACGAACTAGGTATGGCACTCGGCCTGACTGCGCAATGAGCAATAAAATTATCGGTAATTATCATAAATTATGCCGGCGCGCGCGCCGCTCCGCCGCGCAATTATTGACTGATATGTTCATTATCGAAACGTGACGTAGCCTGTCAGAATCGAAGCCGAGTATAGTTAGCGCTATATACACTTCAAAAATATATTCTTATCTTAAGAGCATTTTACATACGTAAATCGAGAACTTGAGAGACGTCAAACCCGTGAGTGGAGGTTTGGTACAAGGCATTAAGTAGGTAGATATATAAATATGTATTATAAAGGTTTAATAAAAGCATAATTAAACAATAATTAATTAACAATTTAATATCTACTACACATATATTATAAAATTATAGTATTATAAAATTCAAGACTATCTTGATGACAAGAATGTATGGTCAGTCTAGCCTGCACTAAACTGATGTACCTACCTGTTTATTTTGATTTATATTTTTTTTGTGTGGCTGCTAGTGGTGACTGAGTTTGTTCCGGGGTTTCTTCTCAGCACTTGCCAGATTATCTGTGTCTTGTCTCGAAGCGCTAGTAGGGCTAAAAAATAAGGAGACATGTTCTGACCCTATATGGGCCTATAATATTATTGATGTTCATAAGTGGCAATTTTATGTCTTACATTGAAAAAATGACTTTTGAAATAAATAACGTGTAGACGTAAGTATTCTATATGATTACTATGACATGTTTCCATAATGGTGACATAAATTATGCACAGTTTTCTTCATCGGCTAAAATATTTCATAATATTGTTGCATGTTATCTGATCTAACGTAATAATAAAACAAAGTGTGAATATTAATTATTTCATTTTCGTCACCTTATTTTCGGCAAAATAACATTATATCAAAATAAAGTTTATAAAAAAACTATTAATAATAAGACCTTAAAGAAAAGTAACTTACATTTTGCAATATTTACTCAAATATTCGCACATTAATTGTGATTTGGGGACGAGTAGCGGGGGCGGCGCGCGCTGATAACACTTCTAATTACGCACGCGCTTACTGCACT
The DNA here is from genome assembly GCA_963576865.1 of Anania hortulata. Classification (NCBI taxonomy): domain Eukaryota; kingdom Metazoa; phylum Arthropoda; class Insecta; order Lepidoptera; family Crambidae; genus Anania; species Anania hortulata. The sequence goes on along the minus strand of OY756391.1, from coordinate 23,140,577 downwards.
CGTTTTGACGATGCACCATGTAATTATCATTGGGGCGGCGGTGTTTAAATAGCTCCGTACACTTAGTATTCAGAATGGCATTTTAGTGATTCATATTGTTTGCTGCAAAGTGTTTCAAGAAACGGATAGTTTGTTTGAATATTATTTGAATGGAACCGAATTAACACTAATCAAAGTAACTACTATTCGTTAGAATAAGAATCTATTTATTTGTCTTGAAATAGATTTCTGGTAACAGAATAATTTACAATATTATTGTCAGCCTTCGACGACCTCCGTAGCCGAGAGGCAAGCATGGTGTTGCCATCTCTGAGGTCCCGGGTTAGGTCGGTCAATGTAAAAAAATAACTTTTCTATATTGTCTCGGGTCTGGGTGTTGAGGTGCTGTCGTTGTTTCTGATTTTGTAAAACAAGTGCTTAAGCTACTTATCATAGGATAAAAGCAATGTAGGTGAGACTGTGATGTTGTCCAATATTTATTAATGTATTTATTATTTATATTGTAAAGTGACAAATGTACATTATCATTTATTTTTCAACCGACTTCAAAAAAGGAGGAGGTTCTCAATTCGACTGTATGTTTTTTTTTTTTTGTATATTTGTTACGCAATTACTCCGCCAATTGTGAATCGATTTTAATGATTCTTTTTTTGTTTGGTAGATCATACTTTAGAGGTGGTCCCATATAAATTTTATCGAAATTGATTTAGAACTTTTTGAGAAAATCAACAAATATATACCCAGATAATATTTTGGTTGTGGTTCTTGTTACCTATCTTCGACAAATATGAGCCGATTTTGATGATTTTTGTTTTTATTAAATAGCTTATACTTCAAAGATAATATGATAAAAGTTTGCAAATTAAAAATCTCCCCTAAGGGTAGGAAAATAGGGGATGAAATCGGTGTTCAGCAGTTAGATTAGGATTTATCACTAAAAATAGATGAAATAAGTAAATTTTATTTAAAAAAATAAAACCGACTTTAAAACACTGAAATGCTAAAAATAATCCTAACACTTAAGTACCTAATCAGTTACTTTTGGAGTCGGTGCAAACAAAAACATTGAATCTCTCATCGGCTGACACCGACTCCAAAAGTAACTGATTAGGTACTTAAGTGTTAGGATTATTTTTAGCATTTCAGTGTTTTGAAGTCGGTTTTATTTTTTTAAATAATTTCACAATGCAATACACAAAATACCTAGTGATGCATTATTTGTAAAATAAACCGGCTGACGAATTATTTTTTTGTAGGATCCTACCATGAAAATCGTATATAAACAACATTATTTCACGTTTATTTGTCAAAACCTTAAAAATAAACCATAATCGCGATAACAACATTTTACATTGTGAAAAGTAAACTTATACTTTTTCAGGCGATCTTACTCACACCATAATATCTATTGAGATATAGACCTTAACGTTTATTTAATATGCCTTTCAATCAAAACATATTCATACAATTAATCAGTCAATCCTACACCTCCGACTCTAGCAACTCATCTCCGGTCATTATCCTAGCTGTAATAATTACCACCATATAGCCCGAGGTTTCGCCAAGAAATTAATAAGGTAACTCTTAGAGAGATCACCGACCTCTGAATAACTACGTAGAGGATTTAATTACGCGAGCAATTAATACTTTTATTATTGTGATAAAAACTGTGATATATTACTTTTTACTTAGAAGACAATAACGTAATGTTTTTAAGGAAAATATAACTTATGTAAAATAGAGCTAATTAGTTTGCAGAAACTACACTTTAATTCTGTCTGATTAGCAACAGTATAAATTAGAGTGGCATTTAAATTTGATTTGTTTTCGCTTTCATTGTGTGTGTTTTTAAGGCTTTGTGGCTTAAGATTTTCAATGTATTAGACCATGTCTTTGAAACGTTATAAAGTGAACATTAGTGATTTCTAGTGCTACACGATGCTATAGTATTTATAACACGCCAGCAAATTTTTTCTTACAAAAACCTTAACATAACAGGTTTCTTGTTTTTTCATCATTTGTTAGAATACCTATATGTCATCGTCAGATGTCCACTGCTGAATAAAAGCCTCCCCCAATGATCTATCATCGGGGAGGGATTACCAATACTCGCCACGCTTGGCAGGCGGGTTGTCGAGCGCAGTTTTTTATAAGATTTCGCACAAAGACGCTGCTGCCCGTCTCGTGCTACTGGAATTAGTCGCCTCTTACGACACGCCTCCGGTTTGCAGTGGCAATCAAAGCTCAAAATTGTTTAAACGTCAAAAGGACGAGCCGACAGCGCAGGTCTAGTAATGGACCCTTTTGGGACTTAATAAATCTTATTTAATAATTAATAGTATGTAAGTTTATAAAAACAGCTATAATACTGTAAGTAACCCACTCCAAGTTTTAAGCTGTTGGTAGTATGAGCAATTAAAAATAAAATACCAACGACAATCTTACTCGACACTTTATGAAATTTGAAGAATGTTTATATATTAAATATTGTTTGTTTCAGCAAACATTGGAGACTGGAGGGGGCGGGGTCGTCAACCTCGAGAGCCTGGAGGCCAAGGTGAGCGCCCGGCGCGGCTGCGCGCGCGCGACTGGCGCTACTACGCTTGCGCACGCGCAACATGATTTGCTTTTGCGCTCTTTGGCTAATTAAGAATTATTTCTTGCCCATACAAGAGGTCGAAACTTACTACATCGTAGAGATTCTCTAAAAACAGATACAAGATAGTATCAGAGGAATCTTCTAAATAAATCGATTAATTAACTAATTAAAATGTATTGATACGGAAAACGCGCGAAAGTACAAGAACGACGCTTATTTAGAGAGGTTACTCCGATGACAGCTGACAGACAGCTAGTATCTGGAACCGCTCATAAGGATGATTCCAGCAATCTATTCCCCGCTAACAATAGCTTCAAACAAGCTATTACGGTCAATGTTTACAAAAAGACTGCTTACGACTTATCGCTAAAAGTAATCTCATAATAGTCATTTATTCAGTATCTCTACCCTCTTACGGGCACTTATACAACTTGCTACATGACTTCTTCGTCTTCATCTATACGGTCAATCCCGGTTGCGTCCAAAGCCATTGCTTTGGAGCCCAGGGTACGCTTTCCTTGATTTGCTCCTCCACTTCGCGCGGTCTTGAGCGTCTCTAGTTGTGCGATCATTGGCACGCATGTCAGCCCCCACGACGCTACATGACTATTTTACTTAATATCCAGGTTTTGTTTTTCAAACTTTTGATTTTTAAAGCAATTGTAGATAAAAATAAAAATAATTGGCCGCATCACTGGGCGTTTGTTGGAGCGCGATAGAAAAGACATCAACGAGCAACTGAAAGACATCAACGCGCTAGTGGAGTTATTGCCGTTAGCGCCGTAAATTTGACTCTCTTTTGACAATCTAAGGACCTATTTGATTCACTATCGTTAGTTAGGATTATTTAACGATTAAATTGAAACTGATTGAGTGTATTACCACAGTTGGTAAATTTATCAGTATAAATTAATTTCTAAATAGTAATATTACGAAAAAAATATAAACTGACTTCTAAAAAACTAGAGAACCAAAAAAATACAGCAGGACAACATCACATACATTGCTCTGATTCTATAGTAATAGCTTAAGTAAGCATTTGTGTTACAGAAATCAGAAACTACGACGTACACCTAGAACCAAGACAATATAGAAAAGTTATTTTTCTACATTGCCCGACCGTGAATCGAACCCGGGACCTCATAGATTAGCGACTTAAGTCGCCTCTAGGCTACGGAAGTCGTCAAATTATGGGTTACAATTTATAATACGGCTTTTCGAATATGGATTTATGTAATCAGTAATTTATGAAATCAGTACGAACAAAAACATTTAAACTCTCTTTTAGATAGCATTAACTCTAAACATCTTTTTATTTTGAAAATGTTAATTTGCATACAAACAGAAGATTGGCGCTGTCCACTAATTTCACTTTTCCCCTGTCGAGGTAACATATTTTCTACAAATTTAAATAGAACCACTCTTTAAAAGTGAATCCTAGTAATAAAGCATCATTTCGATTACTTGTAGTTTACATTTGGCAAAGATATGGTGTAAACGAACAAAAATCACTGAAATAGCCCGACAGATTAGCAAGCTAAAGTAAAATGGCAGCACGTTGAACTGACGGCCGATGGGCTAGAAAGATTCTATCCCAGCAAGCACAGTAAAGGACGTCCTCAAGGTGGGCAGACGAGCTGGTAAAGATTGCCTGGAGCCGCTGGATGCAAGCTGCTTCCAACCGGCCAATCTGGAAGTCATTGGGGGCAGCCTATATTCAGTATTAGACGTCCTATGGCTAAAATGATAATAATGATGGTGATCTGGTGTAAATACCTACACAGGTTTCATCCTTTTACCTTTTTTAGCTCGATGTGTTAAAATAGAAAAATGAATAGAAGACGTTTTAAAACACACACGAAAGAAAACTACGTAATTATCAATAGAACAATGAAGGGTATTAAGTGTGTCAAAAAGGTTTCCACTCAGCATTCGTAGTTTCAATGTTCCCAATAACTAGGCTTCTAATCTAAAAGGTTCGATTACCGTTTCACGTGCTACAGGCATCTGAATGTCCCCGCGCGGACGGTGCGCACAATGGCCGCGCGATCTGTAGCAGCGCGCGCGCAGCAAAAGTCGCGGGGATAAATAATCTTAACGGGCTGCATCTATGAATCTCGAATCACTTCCTAGTAAGAGAATCGTATTTCATCTTAACGATGAAACTATGGATCGATGACACTTGAATTATTGGTTACGTTTGTTAAAAGGATAGTATAGATAGAAACTGGTAGGTAGGTAGGGTATATCCTTTGTGAATGGTAAATAAACTATTTGTAATGTATTTAAAATAGTTTGTGTCTAATAATTTCGCTATATTATGCCTATAAATATAATATTTATGAAAATAAATGATCATAACAAGCTAGAAAAAGTTAAAAAAATAATTTACAAAAATGTGATTTTATTAGTACAAGTGTCACTCCGCTTTGGATTGCCTTAAGGTTAGGCTAAGTATATGTATTGTAAGAAACATTTAATTACTTATACTCGTAATTAACTGCATACTCCTGAGACCAAAACATTTAGAAGAACATATCATCCGACTTGGCATCTTGACAAGGGGACATCGTAGCCCGATTTTGGTTTATAACTTGTCGACACTTAATCAGTTATTAAAAGAGACGGCGTACTATAATATTTCTATTGTCTCGATTTTGCAAGGCTGACGAGACGAGTTAATTTGTATTTTGCACTGCAAAACGTGTAACAAGAGAGCCGGTCTAAGTAAACCTTGTATGACAACAATATTGAAAAACAAACTCCGCGTCTGATAATCTAAACACCTCGCGTGCACGTGAGTTATCCCCGACGCGACCAGTAAAGATTCCCTGTGTTCCCTGTTTCCCGGAGCTTGTACTACACCCACGATAAATTTCCGCAGCCGGGCACCGAACCTTAGACCGTATCGCGCCGGATGTACAACGAATGGTGACAATTTACTTGTTATTTCACTTGTAAGATTTATCGAACAGCGATGTGTCGTGTAGAGTAATCAGTTGTAGATTTATTGCAACTTCGCGTCGTGTTTGTTGTTATTATTAGTAAAACTAGAACTTAATCCATCTGGCTTCCCTTTGTTATTTTACTTGTATTTGGAGTATTGTCGAACTGCATTTATCGGTATTTGTAATGGAAGGAAGGAATGAATGGAATAATGAAAGGAATGGAAGAAAGGAGGAAGTACTCTTGAAGTTTCTACAGTTATGCAAAAAACAGTAAAGTTTTTCAAATTCAATTTATTTTATTTGCAATCAATTCGCGTTTAATCTCCTGTTTTAGAAAAAAGCAGCGATGGCCCATAGTCCTGATAGCTTATATTTTGCAAGTATCATAAATATCCAAAAATATATGTAACTATATGGCTTTTCTTTATTACCACAACGCATTGTGGTCGTGTAGTATGATAGCCAGGACACTTTCGCTATGTAACTATTCTGTGATTACCGCAACACATCGTGAGCGTTTTCATAAGAGCGATAACACGAGTTTCATTTCAATTAAGTGACCAAAACGCTTTGCAGGCTGTTTTTTCGCTCAATGACCGTTTTCGGTCTTTGAGCGTAACATATTATTATACACAAATAAAAAACGCTTCATTATCCGTTTGGTATAATCTTGTTCCTTTAAATTCACTCGGTCACCTGAGAAATCATAGATTTTAACGACTAGTCGTGGAATTTACTTTTGGGCATATACTATAACATCTATATTTACTAGCAATATAAGGTATTCTATTATAATGTTATCGCAGCACCGAGACCCCCCCTCGGACCCCGCCGGGCTGCTGGTGCTGCATCGCGGATCGATTACAATCTTTCCATTCGTGATGCGGGTAAACCATCACACTATTCGGGTTTTTGTGACACGAAATACTCGGCCTAATTATTTGTGAAAAGGGGCAGTACTTATGAGTGTACTGTGGATCAAAAACCCAGCATTTTTTTAAATGAAGACGACATACGCAAAAACTGAGTACAATTTCATTTAGAAAAAGAAAAAAAAAACTATGAACCAATCAAAACCTTAGAGCTAACCTGTTTTCGGTGGAGCTTTCTCCATTAATTCCTCTCCTCATCCCACACTCAGTTCGTGTCTACTCTTTTTCCTTTTATTATTTCTGGTAATCATTGTTCTTACAAAATCAGTATTCGTATGATTTTGTTATAACTTTAGTTATATCTTTACTAATTTCTGATTACAGACGTGGGCAATTTATTCTACAGACTGTTCTACGATACTCACTACTCGCTCGTGAGTAATTACTCATACGTCTTGAACCCGCTTTAGCATCACAATCTCAGCATCGCTTTTTGCGTAATCTCCCGGGTCGGCGCAGGCGTCGCTAGCAATCATTCAATTTGCGCCGCGACACTTTTTGTTCTGCGCCTGCGCAGCTTGACGTTGACGTTTCAATTTCAAGGTCGCGTTTGTCGTTTTATTAATAACGAATCAGCGCAACAATCGATTTCTTAAACAATTATTCGTAAAGAATAAAAGTTGACCCGTTTAATGTTTGATTTCGTAGCTAAAGTGCTTGAATGCATCTATAAATCATCAAATTTTGATATGTTTTTATTGTAACTACAAGCAGTAAAACTTTTTCAGCGGCCATCTTTATTAGTTTTACTTGCCGTTTTTATTTGGTCTTGGCACGTTAATAAACATTCCTTGGGTCATATACCTGGCAACAATGTACCAAGATTTATGTGCGGGGTTACGGCTCTTGTAAATAACTCGTGTCCACAGTTTATTGCTCGTCATAGCCCTGAGATGCAACCTTTATGTCCTGAAGCCTCCGGTGGTAAAGGCAAGTGCATCAGAAATTGTATTTTTGACGAAAAAAACAAAAGAAAAACCACAAATATCGTTAAGATAAAAATGTTGTACCTTCAATCGAACGCCATCATCTCGAGAGAATATAATTCTATATGTTATCTTATTTAATTAGCATAATAGCGGGTATGCTATAAGTGGTAACGAGTGTGCGAAACGCGAAACAGCAAGTACAAATTGCACGCATTAGACAGGCAGCGAGCTCGACTCGATTGGATACGCGATAACCCTTTTCTGCAATAGGGATTTCTGATACTTTATCTTTTTTTTAAATTTCTTTTGTACCAAAAACTGTAACTAGTTTATCTACAAATCCACAATAAGCCAAGAGTACGGTGGATCTATTAACATACGTTAAAATGGGTGCCCACAGACCCGCCGTACTCCCAACCCGACCCAGCGCACATTTTAAGCACAACACACAAAGAAGGCATGAGCGGGAGCTCATGCCTTCTTTGTGTGTTGTGCTTAAAATATAATAATAATTATTATAATACTCACTTAAATACCCATTGAACCTAATTCCATCCAATCATTCATTGTATACTAGCTGTCGCGTCTTGGTTCGCGTGGTTTTCATTTCAATTCAGAAACCTGCTTAGGCATCCTCAGAGGACCCTCCCAAAGTTTCATCACAATTTGATGAATGGTTAAGAACGCATTGAGAACAACATACAAACATACTTACACAGATTTGTATTTATACAGATAGAAAGATGTAACATACACAAAATTTTGTGAAACTTGTTTAATTCTCATACGCTTAATTTTTAAAAACATCAAAAAACTATTTATGCCGCAAACTTTTTACCTTCTACAACTTGTTGTAACTAAATTGATAGAACATAATCTTATTATCTACTTGATACATTTTGTGGCAGTGATATTGTAGACCACCTACCCTTAGTAGCAGGTTAACTATCGGCTCTTATCATTCCGTACGATGAGAGTTGGCCTATGAAATGGCAGCTATCAAACTGCGATTGCCCGAGCTACGGGAATAACTAGTCGCTATCAAATGTTCCACAGAACTCGACTAGATACTAATTGTATTAATGTATGTAGTTAAATCCGCATTTTACAGCTAGTCTGATTCTATACCTACCGTTATGAATATATTTAAAATGGCGTTAATGGACGCCAAATATAAAGCATATAATATCATTGTGTAAGTGTAAAAATAAATATTATTCAAATATTATTCTTTTGATGTAGAAATTAAATGGTTGCTCTAAAACTAGTGCGGTCGCTTTACCGCTATACCACGATATAAAAAGTAGGAAATAACAGGATTATAAAGAATTACAAATACGCACAAGAAATGACTAACTACCACTCGGAGACAATCCCAGATCATCTCCAGATTATCAGTTCGCGTGATCTAGGAGTATCATCAAGCTATTGGGCTGTGAGAAAAGGGCGGCTAGTGGTACCGAGAACAATCGGTGAGAAAATGAGTAGTGTACTCGCACAATTGAAACGGGATCGGCCGATTGAACTAACTCGAGTGAAACACCGGAAAATAACAAGTTGTGAGTCATTTGTTTTTGTTCCTACTCGTAGAAATGAAGGTACGAACTTAATCCATTTTATAAAATTTCGTTTTAGTGCTTACAATCCTTTTAAAATACTGTATGAATGTAGTCAAAACCTGTTTCCGTAACTACATTTATACAGGTAACAGATAGCAATCTCCTACACTTATTCGGAATTCTAAACATTATTCGTCTCGTACCTACTTACAAGTTAACATTTAATTCATCATCATCATCATTTCAGCCATAAAACGTCCACTTCCCCAGTGACTTCCAGATTGACCAGTTAGAAGCGGCCCACATCCAGCGGCTTCCTGCAACCTTTACCAGGTCGCCTGTCCACCTTGTTGGTGGACGTCCTACGCGGCGCTTGCCGGTACTCGGCCTCCATTCCAGAACCTTTCTTACCCATCGACCGTCAGTTCTACGTGCTATGTGCCCCGCCCACTGCTACTTCAGCTTGCTAATCCGTTGGGCTGTGTCAGCGACTTGTATTTGTTTACGAATCTCCTCATTCCTGATTCGAACTCGCAAAGAAACACCGAGCATAGCCCTTTCCATAGCACGCTGTGCAACTTTGAGCTTTCTTATGAGGCCCATAGATAGTGAGAGGCCACGTTTCAGTTCCATATTAAATGAATGAACTAAAAAAAGATGACAAAAACTATTGAGAGTGAAAACTGAAACATAATAATCAAACTTTTATCACAGTAGTTTAGTCACTCTGGCTAAATCGTAACAATATTTACGCAACAAACGTTCTATATGACTCAAATAAATCATTAAGCTTGTGGTTTTGTAACCGGCAGCCGGCAGCCCACGATCGTGATATGCGCGCGCGCAGCGGATCGCACCGCGGTGGCCCGATACCATCAGTACATTTCCTCTGAGCTTCGACTGGGCATGAGCACGCACGATATACTATTACATGACTCTGGAATCTACTATAAGATTACGAAGAAACATAAACGTTATTTATTTGTATGTTGCAGCTCAAAATGTAAGGCTAAACTTTCAGAATTAAGTATATCAGTATTAATCAGAAATCAGAAAATTTATTTGCCAGAATACATACATAGTAAAGTAAATGTATTCAGCCTGCATGCAGACGTGCTAATTTTACCAAAAAACAAATTTTAACACTAATAATTAGAATTCCTTTATTATTATCACAACTTTATTTTACATTTTTCAGTGTGCTTTCAAATTCAGCTTTTATGTATATAAATATGTGCGTCAATATTATAAAACCAGTTACTTATATTAAAAATATAAACGCGAAAAGTGATGCTTTATCAAAGCATAATCAAAATCATAGAAAATTTGCGCCAAGTTTTAAGAAAGTGTCGAGTGTTAGCAAACATTCACAGATCGTAAGTCTAAAGGCCTTAAGCAGCCTAAGACGCCTAGTACTGATCATATTCTTCTTTTCTTTCAGTCTAAAATTACGCTACGGCAACCGACCTTCCAGTAGCCGGATCTTTTTGAGCTTAGTTGACATTAGTTGAGGTATTACCCTGCATTGACAGGCCAGACTAAGACCATAAAATTCCATCAGCGTTACCGTTTAATATTAACTTTGTTTTAAGCATTGATTTAAAAAGTAAAGATACGGCTGACAGAACAAATCACTCTACATGTTTACTATACATGACACACTAACGCCATCTATTAGAACTACCTTAATCTGTGTCGTAAACAGTTAAACAGCAACACACCATGCGTTGCTTTCTATTTTGTCAAACGTTAATAATGAGGAAACAATTTTTTTAAAACAATGTAAATAAGTTTCTTTTTTAACATATTTTTGATTGACCTGTAATATGAAATATCATACTTTTTATTAGTTATGATTTTGTCTTAGTTAACCCGACAAAACATATTATTTTCCTAATTTTAACGTACCTACGCTCTCGACGACAGCCGGCAGCCGACTACGTCACTTCTGCCTAAAGAGGACCACATTAGTGGCAACAGTTTGACATGCGGTCCGCCCTGTCCTTACGAAGTAATATATTAAGTCAATGGTTTTAAGATATCTTGAGTAGGAGTAACTCGCGTTGTCTATGATGATAAATCTATTCGGTCCTAGTCTAACTCCTTCTCGCAACTCTTACTACACCATCAAAGATTTACTTTGTTATTAATACACACTTGTCTATATTGTCGTTCCGTGTGGATGTGTTAACCCGTCAGTTTCGTGCGCAGCGAGCCGTGCGCGCGCGCCTATCTACGACTTCCGAACCGGCGCGCGTGGGGCATTACGCGTTGACGCTAACGACAGAGCCTCCGTCGTTAACCGACTAATTAAAGCATAGCCTAATTAAGGTCAGTTGTCCAGTAATACGCGAGGAAGGAAATATATTCTGCTGGACACAAAGACGGATCTAATTCGTTTTCAAGATGATAAGGATAATATAACAACTAATACTTACAATTAAGTGAAGCTGAACTAAGAAAACCGGGCAAGTGCGTATCGGACCACGTGCAATGTAGGGATCTGTAGTCCGTAGTTGCCCGTCACAATAATTACGCGGTATTTTCTACCTTTTTTACGCAATTGAAAACTTCTTCTAAAAGTTGTGGCAAGGCCTTTGCCTTGCAGTGAGAAGTACTTATAGGCTGACATTACTGTTTTTTTTAACTCTTCTATGTAATCTAATTTGCTTTTATAAAAAACGACATAACAGGATTAGTGTTATTAGTATCTAAATTCTCAAAATGACAATGACATACAGACGGACATGATAAAACTATAAGGGTTCTATGGAACCCTAAAAAAAGCGACTACTTTAGTGTACATGCAGCCTTAACCCCACAGGTGGATGCACAGCTTTATGCGTCCTGTATCGTAATTATTAATTAACTGGCGGAAGGGAATAGTTGGAATGGAAGAAACGATGGGAGCTTTTCTAAGCTAAAAATAAGTTGTCGGTGGATTCTAAATTAAGTTTCTTTTCTAACAAGACGCATCCGTATAAGGCAATTAAAAAATACCTTTGGGTTAACATTCAAAGTTAGATAGATACTCTTTATGCACATACAAGTAATTACAGTTGATGTTTATAGAAATATGCACAATTTGGGCGGTTTTATTGCTAAAATCTCTCTTCCAGACACATACGAACTAAAATAAGTGAGTAGTATTTTTATCAAGATCATCATTTCAGCCATAGGACGTCCACTGCTGAACATAGGCACCCCCCAGTGACTTCCAGATTGGCCGGTTGGAAGCGGCCCGCATCCAGCGGCTACCTGAAACCTTTACCAGGTCGTCTGTCCAACTTTTCAAATTGTGTATTCTTTGCCCACTCCAAATTGTCTAAATACCTTAATTTCTATTTATGCAATTTAAAAGAACATTATGCTTTTGAAAAATATGTATGTTCATTGTATACCAGCAAAATCAGCACAAAGATCAAAAGAAGTGTATACTTGAACTGATCTTTAACAGCGACGCCCACTGAGCAATTTAAGCGTATAAAATGGGTAATATTCAACCGGATCGCAGTGATATCAGCGCGAAGTCGCATCGCGATCGTGACTGCGCTGTGCGCGCCGACCCTAACAGTAAACTCAAGTGTTGCAGGAAGCATTGCCTAGTATTGCTAGCTACACTCACAATTTAAATTATTAGAATTCTGCCTTGCGGCTCTAACACCTGGGATGCATAGGGGTCACCGGTGCCCCCCAAACAACAGGTTTCTTTGTATCTAGGTTCTAGACAGTTGGACTATTTAATCAGTCAAATAGCGATGTCGATTGGCATCAAAAAACAGGTTCTGAGATGGTTTCAGGTTCCAGAGTCATAGAAGTCAATTAATGTGTTTCAAAATATCTATCGTATCTAGTCAATATGGCGACTTGCTTAGTTTAGAGGTTAACAATTGGTGTGATTGTTATAAGAATTAATGTACCTATTTCTAGTGTAGTTAGAACCCTTTTTAAGCTATGTATTCTTAAAGGTCAAAAGACGTCATGCTGTGTAGACAGAACTATCCCATTTATGCAAGTAAGATTGTAGATACGATATGGTGTCGCTACTTATACGATTACACGATGCAGATCGTATCGATTGGTACAACTCAAGAAACATAAACAAATATAAAAAGAGGTACAGTCACGTGCAAGACACGATGCTTTTCCATATTCGATTACGAAGTAGCAATGCTCAAGGGTAGGTATGGTGGTGCAGCCACTCTCTTACTTGACCTTATTGGACATTTACCCATCTTTTTCGCCTAATAAGGAAAGAAACATACCAAAAATTTAAGAGACGTAAAACTATAAATCTGTACGTGGTTTCAATAGACGGTGTAAGAAAAGATTAAAATATGACGCAAACATAATTATGACAAACATAGTCAAATCACTTAATTTTGTTTGACATGCAATTCTAAAACTTACAGTCCGTCTCTTTTAATTCATGAGAAAGAGAAAGAGTTATCGGAACCCAAATTAAGTAGAGTGACATTGACTTAAGACCAATGTCAACCTATCGAAAAGTCACGTACGTGCCTTTATTCAAGCTTCAAGACTAAACAGGAACTGTGAATTTGTGAACTAGTGGCCATGTAGGTAGTGAGTACCTACATATCTGTTTAATATAATATGTTTCAGAAATCTAAAGTTTTATAATAGGCTAGTTTCCTGGGTTAAAAAAAATACTATTCCATTTAGTCCGTCAGTTAGATTATCAAAAAATATTGGACACATATTTTGTCTTTTGTCAATCAAACGAAAAATGACGAAGATAAAGCGCATCAAAGTTTGGGAATGGGAGCACGTGACGTCACGCCTTGCTAGAAAGTGTAGTAAGGCGAAAAGAAAAAATACCTGTCTATATTTTCTGTTAATCCAACTACTATTATTAATAATTAGATTTTTTTAGGAAACTCGTCTATTATCTAATATTACCATCAAATTACTTAGTTGCTTGTCTAAGAGATTACATAAATAGGTACACAGTTTGCTATGCGTGGATGATACATTATAGTGCATTTAGTAATTACGTATAACTATCTCGCGGTATCGCTAATTGTTCTCTGAGAGCCATTGTTTGGAGCTTGACAACTTAATTAGAACAAATCTAAACATTTATATCGGCACTGAAATATTACAGCACGATGTTTACATTTCATCAGGTATATCAGATAGCGCGATAGCTAAATTTATTAATGATTTACAAATTCGCGAAAACATCAATTTGAAAAAATGGCAACAAAAAATCAGCAACGTCACTAAATGAGTTTAAAATGTCAAGTTTTATTATAGTGTTGTAAATCAAAGTTCGGTACCTAGGTATGGAAAAACAAGATACTGACTTTAAACTTGCCGTTAAAGCAGCAATATTATGTAAGATATCTCTCTAATCTCCGTCTCTAACACTTCGGTTTCCAGTTTTCCACGTCAGAGATTAACGCCAGTGTGCCTCCCGCGGTTGTAATTGGAGGCGACTTGCACAATTCTCATTAATTTAGTCGAACACAACATTAACTACTTCGCTTGTTCATATAAAGCTTGGCTCACACTATTATGTGTAAGCAACTTCTCCTCCTCCTAGCGTAAATTCTCCAATAACTATCGGTCTTGATTGACCTCTGTTTGTGTCGTGTACGGCAGTATATATAGCTTCATGGACCGTGAATTTAAGTGTGATTCTGGTCTGTACTGATGTACCAGCAGGTTGGACGGCCTCCTTTCTCTAGGTTTCTTTCCTTCCTTTCCTGTGACCAGGAGTCTTTCAAGATTGTCGTTTCTTTCTAGCATTCTTGCCAATACGTACCCAAGTAACTCTTGTAAGTGGGGGGATAGTCTTGTTTATATTTTCAATTCAGATTTACTTAACCTCAAGACTCTGGTCGCATTCAAAGGTACTGTACAGAATGGTCCCAATTTTAAATTAATAAAATTAATTTCTTTGTGCAAATAAACCTAGATAAAGCACTTTTACACGTCCCAATATTTGTATTTTTGGGCTACGGGATGATTGTGGGCTAGTGCCGAAACAAAGCAGCGCAAAAAACTTACTACTAACTTTGTATTCTTTTCTATTTATCATCCGGCTTACTTCGTTATACATCCAGCTTTAGCCCCAACTGTTACAAAACCAAACCGTCTAATCGTCCGGAGGCGAGCGTCTGACTGCAATGGATGGTTCTGCTTAGACCCCATTTAGACACTCGCTAAAACACTTCAATATTTTAATCAAACCAGTTTGCTAACCCGCTCTATAACCAGAACGTGTTGACGTACCCATAAAGTATGCGAGAACGGACACCTTAGTGATCCAGTTAGATTAATATGGTTTGACGATCGTTGGAATAATGTTAATTAGATTGATCACGATATGCTTGATGTGAAATTAAGTAGGTATAAAATCAAATTAAATGCTTTTAAAGTTATTTTCTGCCGGCCGCTAGATCTTTATTTTCTAAGTAACAAAATGTGTTGGATAAGTTTCGACGAACGTCTGGTGTAGTTGTTCGCGCTCCGAACTACTAAGCCAGCGGTTGCGGGTTCGAATCCCGCAAGGGGCCAATGTTTGTGTGATGAGCACGAGTAGTTGTACCTAAGTCGTGGATGTTTATAAATCTTTTTAAGTATGTTAAAAAATAAGTCATTGTGTCATTAATAAAGATTGAATTTTTTGATTGATTGATTGAATTGAATGGAATTTGAATTTAAAATGTTATCTAATCGCCATACGTAGTACAAGCTTTGCTAGTTTGGGGTTCGATAATAAGTGTGAATATAAAAAACAATTTAGGTAGTGTAAGTATGTAAACGTGTGCATCCTTAATTATGTCGACGAGTACCAAGTAACATAAAAATATAACTCACTTTTCTTTATGTATGTTGCTAATTTTATGTATGTTGTTTAAAATATTGCTAAAATTTAATTATAATCAACATTGACACTTTTCATTAGCAGCGATTGCAACTAGACGCTTTACAGCACGAAAAAAATAACGTTATCTGACTCATAGTCTGAGCCTTGATTACTATTTATATTCAGAGAATTATTATTACAATAATATGATTACAATATATTTACATATTATTGTTATAACAATAATAATCGTAAACACCCAGACTAATCGTAGGGTCCAAACAGACACTCATAAACAGATCTAATAAAAATGAGTATTTAAGCGTAATAAATGTTTTTATAGTTTTAATTAATATTCTAATTGGTGACAACATACTAATATTTAATTTCATTCAAACTACCAAACATTAATTATACTAATGTAATTTAATTGACATCAATATTATGTGTAATTTTGTAATTGAATTTTTGCATGTCTGCGAGCAGACTGAACACATCCGCTACTTCCTTTTAAATGCTATCTTTATTTACTGTGTTCTTGGCAAATAAACGCTTGAGTTTGAGTTTATTGATGTAACTAAGATTTATAAACAGTTTGAACCCGGCTTTATTTGCTATCTTACATTTATAAAAATATGTGTTTTTCTATGCGTGCAGATGGCCAGCATCGAGGTGTCGCTGGCGGGGGCCAGGCGGAGGAGCGCGGGCGCGCGGGACGCCACCAGGGAACTGGACGCGCTCCGCACCGCGCTCACGGACAAAGACACCCTCATACAAAGGTAACCAGCTGATTACCAGACTAAAGACATAATTATGAATCATGCGAATTCCAATCTAAATACGAAGTGGCAAGATTCGCATGCGAATACCTAAAATCACTATTTAAAAGATTTAATTTTAATAGTAACAATCATTCGAGTGATTAAAAAAATGCGTATAATCGTAAGCAATGGAAAATATTTTCATAAACAAATTGTTTTTTTGTTCGACTACGTACTACGGCTTCAAAAATACGTCTCTTGAAGTATTATTGTCTTTAACAACATAACTATTTAACATTAATAATCAAGCTGCAAGTTGATTTCTTTTGTTGAATAAGATGCTGAGGACGACTAGGACAGTTTTATTGATCATTTGATTGAGCAGCAGGGCCAAAATAATGTTTTCATATTTCCAAATCATGTTTCTTTGACAAACTTGTTCAATTCTACTGTCACATATCCTAAAATATGTCTAAACCTTTATTTTACACCTTGTGTTAAAGCATTACGATTGGATTTTGTGTTCTTGTGTAATGTAATGTAATATCTTATGCGTCCTTTAACCAGTTACCTACATTCTGTCATCATTTCTCTCATCGTAATAGGAGCGTATATCTATGTATCTATGTATGTATCTAGTATGTACAACTGTATATATTCATCTAGTTTGTTTTTAGTTTTGTATGATTTAATTTAACACAATTTGTTTTTTTGTTGCACCGCCTATACCATCTCTGTGTGGCCCCATGGTTGACTGGTAGAGAATGCTTTTGGCATTAAGTCCGCCATTTGTACAACCTTTTTTTTTTAAATGTCTGTGCAATAAAGTTTAAATAAATAAAATAGGCTTTAAAATGTAAATCTAATGTACATTATTAAAAAGTACTGTCTCTTTCAAACTTGCATAATAAAAAAAACCCTTACAAAAAAGGATATTATAAAGTCGACGATTATTAAAATGACAGAGACAAAACTGCACAAACATAATCTGCTTAGCTTGCACTTACTACATGACTGTAACTGTATGTCCTTTAAAAAAGGTTGACAAAGGTGACTAAGTTGGTTGCGCTACTACTTCTCATTTTCAGCTGATAGTAGTCCTTAGGTGATGGTAGGGCGACGGAGCCGATATGTTGACCCGAAGTGATGGTAGGGGTAGGGCAAAGCTATATTTTTAAGACGTGTATAAGTGCCCGAAGGAGGGCCTTTATACTGAATTAATGACAATTAATTGTTATGGCAAAGCTTCATTTGTGAGATATATGTGTAGTGGTCCTATGACTATTAAATATACCGAATTAAACCAGATAAATTTACTGTGCTCATTTCCTCAGCCTCAAGAAGCAGCTGAGCGCCTCGCTAAGCGCAGCGCGGCTGGCGGCGCAGGCGACGTCGCCGGTGTCGCGCGGCGGCGCCGACGACGCGCCCGCGCTGTCCGCCGACGAGCGGCGCGCGCTGGAGGACCGCGCCGCCGCCGTGCGGGCTGACCTTGACGCCCGGAGGAACAACATACACGAGCTGAGGAAGAGGCTGGAGAAGACACATGTCACTGAGTAAGTAATACAGCTGTTATCTAGTCGCCATAGCACAAGCTTTGCTTAGTTTGGGTTTAGATAATTGGTGTGATTGTGAAAAACAATTAATTAATAATTTATAAAATTTATATAGCTTAAAAGCCTTGGCCAGCAGCGCCATACACGTCACTATGATATATAAAATATAGGGGTCATTCTGTATACACCGAAGGGTGCTTATAACCAACATAAAAATAATCTATTAAAATTTTAGGTTTTAGGGTGGTATTTGTTAAGCTGCATAGCGAATTACACGATTTTTTTCTGTTGTTATCAAAAAATCAGTTGGAGAGATCAAATTTATTTTTATTAATTATTATTTGTTTGACCAGCAATATTGACACGCGGATCCAGCAAGCCGAGCTGCAGTACAAGCTGGGCCGCGAGGAGCTCGAGCTACTCACGCTGAGCGAGCAGGCCCGCGCGCTCGCTCAGCTCATCGAGCAAGCGGATGCCGCTGCTAAGCGAAACGACACACCCACGCTATACAGGTAAGTAAAGCTAGGTTACAAATATCAATACGATTAAATAAGTATCACTATTTTAACAACCTTAAATTTATGCGTTGTGGCGCAATGATTGACCTCAAACGAAAAGGTTCCCAGGATCAAATCCCGGCTCGAGTCAGTTTAGAAAACAAACTTTTCTCAATTTGCTTGAATGTAGGTGTGCTGGGCGATGCCTCTGGCAACATTCACTGTCTGGTACTTCGTTACACTTTGTTAATTGTTTACTTACATTGGAACTCGTCACATTGTTAAACAGTTAGTGTTATTTGAGCAAATCTCTTAAATCGTAGCTGGATTATTTATAGTATGGAATTTTAACAAAACACGTAGGTGCTTTGGTAGGTACTTCTGTGCATATCAGAATACAGTGCAATAAAGAAACTGAGACTAACAACAAAAATAATGGCGATTCTTATTTGTTTGAATGCCCTATGCATTCTAATCAGCACAAACTTATAAATGATGCTTAATTACAAAACAGATTTAGTTCCTTTGATAATTCCGCTTCCGTCTTCCACACTCGTTAACATGGGAACCCAATGCGAGTGATTATACGAGCTCTAAAATTTTACGACCGTATTGAAAGTCGGTGTCGGCGCGGGCGCAAGTCCACAAACAATCAGGGACGTGTAAATGGTGCCGCGGAGGTAGTGTCAACATACTTCGCAAATTTTTCAGGACGTTCTGGGGCAGGTACATTACGTTTTTTAACTGCAGACAAACCTGGTAGTCAAATGGAGTCAAAATAACGTATTACAAAAATATTGCTAGTTTGACTGCGTATACGTAGGTATAATGGGTATAGTAGGTACGCGCGTACTGTAACACAGTAATTTTACGTGCTCTTTCTTGTTGCTACAATAGCATATCTAAATAAAGTAAACAACATAGCATTAAAAAACATTTAACTACTTTAAGTACTTACATTTTGGATCCACGGGGACTCTTACCGTGTAAAAAACAAAAAAGTTTAAAATCATGCCGCAAAAACCAACGATGTGATCGTTCCTGCGATCTTTTAATCCAGACATTTATAAAAGCGTGTCCTTTTTACGACGCCAAATATCTGGTCACTCTAGTTTAATAGCTCATTTAAGCGGAAAACCGTGAAGATGAAAGATAGAAGCGCACAAATCGTCTGTAATTGTAACAATTATTGCGTCACCCTATTGTCCGAGGGGCGGCGGCTTTCTACCGCCCAATCTATGTGAACATCTCCGTATGTTAATCTG
This sequence comes from Anania hortulata, assembly GCA_963576865.1. Classification (NCBI taxonomy): domain Eukaryota; kingdom Metazoa; phylum Arthropoda; class Insecta; order Lepidoptera; family Crambidae; genus Anania; species Anania hortulata. The sequence goes on along the minus strand of OY756391.1, from coordinate 23,120,699 downwards.
CCAATAGTAGAAAGTGGAGCATTTCAATTTTGTATTTGCAGGTGCCAATTACGGAACGCAGTAGTAGCTACACAGTAACACCTCGGAGATGAAATTATTTATCATTTCTGTGATCTCTATTACCAAGTCATAAAGCAGTTTAAATTTGAAGGTCTGTCTCGGCATCTAACCCGAAAGTTGGCAAAAATCGCCAGAGCATGTCAAAGGAAATAAGAGTTGATTTTGGTTTACATTATCAAGTTGATGTCTGTCGTAAGTTATTACCAAATTAAACTTATATATATAGAAAGTTTGTGACTTTTAACTTAACAACGCATTATTGGATGAAATTTGTCACAATAATACGCCCTAGATTACGTAACATATTTCTATGACAAATAAGAACACACCGAGAGCAGTTGATCATTTGCATGTAATGTCAATAATAAATAAATAAATATTGGACAACATCACAAACATTGCTCTGATCCTGTGGTAAGTAGCCAAAGCTCTTGTGTATCAGATATCAGAAACAACGACGGTACCAGAACACTCAAACCCGAGACAATATAGAAAAGTTATTTTTCTACACTAACCGACCGGGAATCGACCCAGGACCTCAGAGATAGTGACGCCAAGTCGCATGCTCGCCTCTCGGCTACGGAGATCGTCGTAATACGTTACACCACTTCTGAACTCACAACGTCTGAGTACTTTGTGGTGAATGTAGCATAAAGAGGAATCCCACAGTGTTGTAAATTTTCTAATGATTTAAAAAGAAAACGTTATTTCACTTATAGGTAAGTAATATTACTTTAATCAAGGGATAATTCTATAATAATTAAACGCAGTATGCGGAGAAAAAGTAGCAATAAGAACGGAACCAATTAGTCGGGTACTGAATGTTATTTATATCGCAAAAACTCGTGGCCTGATAGAGTGCGCCCGCGCAGACAATGAGTCGTTAATCTATTATCGATACACTCGACATCGGAAACATCCATTGTTTCCTGAAATCTAACTTTAGTATAGTTCCAACTACCAGTAGTAGAGCTTTTTACTAGCTGGCCCCAGATTCAGAACCCTTCGATAACGAATCGACAATCGATAAATCAAGTGTCACCCTAATGTCAGGCCTACAACACGACACTCCGCGTTTCGGTCCAGATTAAATACCGAAGGGACTAAAATCAGTCGAGTGTAATAATCATCTTACAAAAACACATTACGACTTCATTCAGCATATAAATAAAAAAAATATAAAAGTCACAGACGATATTGAGTCCCCGTAGGATGAACATTGGTCTGATTCTGAAGTCTACGAAAACAAATTCGTAAGCAGAAGATAGTAATTAACCAGTTTAGCATATGAATGTCACAGCATATGAATTATATTCAACACTGCGGGCTATGTGTACCATAAATAGAATAAAGATAGAATACTTTTTCAACCTAACCTTATAATGTGACCGACTATATTGAAAGCTACTCGTATAATATATTCTAGCCGCAAGTTCCCACAGGGCGCGATGGAGTGTAAAAAGGGGGAGTGAGGAGGTTGCGGTCTGCGGCCCCGATGAGCGGAGATACCCTGGCGGTGCACCACTGACCTATATCAAACATTGCATTATCATTAGATTCATTACCCATATCAAAAGTCATATTTAATTTGTTACAGTTTCGGAACGGCCTATAAAAGAGTAAAATTCATACCATAATGGTTTTTTCACATATGAAATAAGAACCACTTAGAAAGATAGATTTTCAGAGATGTAATCTAAACATACAGAATCCACTCATTATAATATACATGAGGCAAATAAAGCTACAGAAGTTAATTTTACCATGTTTTAATCATTAAAAAACAAATTTTTAATAGCTTATAAATATATAAATGAATATTATCTTAAAATATTATTATAAATAATGAATCCAGAGACTCAGTTCTGCATACCTATGCAATCTTCAATTAATGAAGTAAGCTTAGTGCAGCCAACTCGTATGGAGTTGACGACTCTTAATAACATGCTTTAAATATAAATAGATGGCTATAAATCCTGGTGAATATGACTATTAGACTTTAATTCCTCTCTTGACGATATTCCTCAAAGATTATCAGTTAGTAAGTAAGCAAGTACGAGTATATATGTGTGGCTTAGATGTGGCAATTTTGCCTAATAGAAGGTTAAGAACAACCAATCTGCAGTAAAACGAGCTTTCAGTGAAAAATAGAGGCCATTACCTGTAATGACTTCATTGTGCAAAGGGCTTGCCCTGCGCAGGCGCATTGTTCTATCTATGGTAATTTATTTAACTCTAAACGGGAGGTTACATGAACCGACTTTCTTTACCTCCATAGATTAAAGTGTAGAAATAAAAACTGTGTTTTGTCTGTCTGCCGAATCACTGGACAAGGTTAGATCAACAGTAAGATAGATAGATACATAGATATTTTTTATTGTACTCTATACTAAGAAGTTACAGAACGATGAACAATTTAAGTAAGTTTAGGTTTATCTAAGGTTTGACGATCAATCAATTTATTCAAACATCGTCCACTACTCTGACTTACTGGTTACTTGACCAGTTTTTACTACCTCTTAATATTAGACTCAAATTACCAATCAATGATGTTATATGTTTCACTGGTCTAGTGGGTCGGCGAATAGTCTACCTAAAATACATTAAGAATAGCACAATTTAGGCGGTCTTATCGCTGGAAGCGATCTCTTCCAGACAACCTTCAGGTAGAGGACAGTTGAATTTATATTGTGAGGGGTAAAGATTTCTAAAATATAAAAGTACAAAAACTAATCAAACAAACAAATAAAATAAAATAAGAACAAATAAAAACACAATACCTACTTCCTAATACATGTACATAGTAAAATACAGACATTATATGAATACATACTTTTGAAATAAATAAATGTACATAAATAAATACATACCCTATTAATATGAAAAATAATCTCGTGACCAAGATGTAGGAAAAAATTATAAATAAATAAAGTACAAGAAAAATTGATACGAGAAAACTACAGTGAAAGGAGATTTTAAGGAGGGAGGTTTTAAGTCTAGTTTTGAAAACGTAGTGCGATTCAGATTCTCGAATAGACAATGGCAAGGAGTTCCATAGGCGGTCGGATTGCACTGTGAAGGACTGGGAATAGGTTTCAGAAGAATGGAGATGAAAAACGAGGCGAAGTTTATTGAAAGACCGCATTTCGTGACCTAGGGCAGGTTGCAAAAAATTAAAGCGCTCCTTTAGATACGGCGGTGACTTAGGATTAAATAGGATAGAAAATAGAAAAATAACAAAAAGAAACAAAAGCATTTAATAACGTACCTAACGTAACGCCAAAGCCAATGCTTGAAAAAGCCATACAACCGCTGTTCTTACATAATTATTTTAATTCTATGTTTATATAGTTTTACTATGTAATAGTGTTGTTTTAAGGCCGAACTCTTAATATAACTCTTTATATGTATATGTCTTAATTATTATGACATTTTAAATTTAATTTTATATCAAAAATTTGTAAGCCAGTTTGACACCATATTGTTACCCACATTTTCATATATAAATGGTTCGATTTGATTTGATTTATAAAAAAACAAAGTTACATTAATACTAATACTTAGATATAATACCTAAATAGGAATATGGTTAGGCCTCTGAACTTTATTACTACTATCATCATTATACCTACAGAACTTTCCTTCAATACTGCGGCTATAATTTTATATTCACCCTCATTAATGCCCCTAGTTTCCTTAGAACTTAGCTCAGTCAAACAGTTACGATAAGTGCGCCCGCGCACACAAACCATAACTGTTGCGTCCACGCCCCGGGCCAAACATTACTCCAGATACGGACTTAAAGACGATAATGACCTTTATAAATTCTACACAATAACATTGTTACTATACTAACTCTCTGCCTTTGCTCCAATCTCTCTATAATTTAGTTTGTTTATGTTCACGTTTTATATTACATTAGATGTGTGAAAGTGTGATCTTTTTACTGACGGTATTATTATCGATTTAAGCCTAATTTAAGAGCCATTTCACAAAATCGCGCCGTTTGTATGGAGCGCGCGCTTGTACATGGACAATTTAGGATTTAGGGTAAGTTGTCAAAGCGTTTTTGGTTCTAATTACCTGATTGGATTTTCAAAAAAATTACATATTTTAAATAAACAAAGATCAAAAGTATTATGACACAAACTTTTAATTGTAAATATGCATAATTTAAAACAAAAATCCTTAGTAAACTAGCGCAATTTTTCGAAATAGTTCACAAATTGTTTAATTTTATTTCGAGTTATTGTGATAATAATCTATATTCTCGTACATTAAATGACAAAATTGTATTATTATGTCTGATTTTTTGACGTATTTATTCAGCAATAATAATAAATGTAAATAAAATATTTAGTTGCTTGAAATTGACAAGGCAAGCACTTTTCGTCAATCGAGGTGGCGAGTTTGATAATTTAATATATTTTATAAATAAGAATAGTGTTATTTGCAAATAACACTATTTTGATTTAATACATTAGACGTCTAAACCAAATATTAGGCTTGCTTTTGCATGCATTTAACATTCTGAAAATCCTAAGGTCGCAAATTCGGCGCTAGAAATATTAGATTTTGCGCTAAAAATGTGAAATGGCTCTTAAGCCCAAATTTTACCTAAGGAAGATGGCCGACAAAGCTTGGATAAAAACGTGGAATATCGTGATCTTTGAGTCTTTAAATCCAGCAGTGGAATGTAATAGGCTGACATGATGATGATAAATGATGATCCCACAAATACAATTATTTTTGTAGCTCTTGCAGGACTACTTATATCAATATATATTTTAATGTAATAAACACCTAGTTCAGAGTATACGTCGCACTGCAGGGCATGATAAAGTAATATTCACACAATGAGTTGCTTCTTGACTCCACGTCCTCTAAATTTATTAGACTTGTGTTTCTAAACGTAGATAGAGTCCGACACAAAACGCGACTTAAGATCTCAAAACATTTGCAATTGCTCGCCAAATATTTACCCATTAAATTGCTCGACAAGGCTGCGAACCATTATTGAGTTCGAACCACATGTGGGAGTTAACAAATCAAGATATTCCCATAACGGTGGTCACCCAAAATAGCTACTTTATTACTTGAGAGCCTCTCATTGTGCAATGTTTAATTAGTTTACGGTTCAACGCACGTATAGCTTCTCTTACACCATCGCCGTGAATCTATTAACATAATTTAAGAAATCATGTTAACCATTTCTGTAATTATGAAATTTCTTCCGCTTTTTCTGGACCAGTCATATATTAAACTAAAAATCTGACGTAACCACGTATGATATATTACCTAAAAATATATAATGTCACATATATATTTTTAGGTAACATATCATAATATCACTCATTTATCTTAGGGCCGATATTTCAAACGCCAGATAACTATTATTCGAAGAATAAAATTGACGCTTTGATACATTTTCTATACAAAAACTGTCAACGAGTCAAACTTATTCGTCGTATAAAAATTATCTGGTTATTGAAATATCAGCCCTTAAACGTCTAATTGGTTAGAGACTAACGGCAACCTATTAGATTTAGAAGATTAAAAATCTATTAGATACTCATTAGACAATTGTGCAACAACCGTACAGTATAGTGGTTCGCGCTCCGGACTACAAAGCGAGGGGGTTCCGTCCGGGTCGCATCCCGCAAAGGGCAAATGTTTGTGTGATAAGCACGAGCATTACTAAGTCATAGATGTTATCAAATAAAAAATAATCTAAATATATTTATTTGTTAACAAACCATTTGTGGTGACATACCTAGTAAGTATTAATATACCTGTGTCAGGTAGTCACCGCCCATTCACACCGTGGTAACACAAGTTAAACAAATAAAATAATTATTAAGAAATACTAAAAGTTAAACTAAGTATTGTTTGTATTATTAGACAAATCGAGTAATTTCATTTGTGTTGCGTGTTTTGTGACGTTTGTGTGTATGTGTGTGTGTGGTGTTGAGGAGATGTGGGTATATGTGAAATACCTAAATATAAATATGTATCCGTTATCTAGTCGCCATAGTGCAAGCTTAAGTTTGGGGCTGCATAATTGGCGTGATTGTAAAAACATTTTTTATTATTAACTATTTCATTTGTAAACAAATTAAACAACTAATTTTAAAACGTAATAAATCCTTGTGAAAATTACTTCATAATTAATTACATACCCTTATGTTTTTTGTTTTTGGGCATTGTAATATACTACTAGGCACTACAGAATGTTTAATTTTGTATCTGTTATTGAATTAAATCAATTAAGTACTTCCTGTACGTAAGAAATAGGTATTATATCTAAATCCGCGAATCATGAAATCTGTTAAGAGGATTAGAGGCCGTTATTGTAAATGGGGGACGAGTATATACAGTACTACCTATAGAATAAACGGTTCAGTGAGACGAAGAAGATATGCAATGAATAAATACCAAACTAAATTATAGGTTCCAGTGTGAGCCGTGACCCACAGAGTCCACAAGACAAAAGCAGCAATGTTATCAGTATTATTAATTACAGTTCTCAGCGGATTCAGTTTCTCGCCTGTCGGACGTAATCCGCCATTATTACTGCATAACACGAGTTTACGGATTTTAGTTTCGCTTACTGTGGGAAGCGCCTGCCTGAATTTAATGTAAAAAGTAAAAACCACGATTTATAGTGAAAGTGCGAATATTAAGTGCCGTACTCTACTTGCGAGTTTGGTGCGCCTAGGGCTGCCAGTAACGCCATTTATTTATCTATGTAGTGTCTAAGATACCATTCTGATTTTAAATCATAATAACATAATCATCGATTTCTACTATTTTGGCCAACCTCCTAAAACTATTCTTAATGAGATTAAAAAACACTTGTATACACTATTATAACACTAACAGAAGTGTCTGTCTGTACCCAGAACATTAAAGATAATAATAGAAAAACGTTAAAATATGGTGTTCAGGAGGTGTCGTCCTTAAATCGATTGACAGTCCCACTCCTGCACAAAGGCCTTCCCGACGTACTAAGTTAAAGATAAATAATTGACTAAATGATTATGAACAAAAATAACCTCTTAACGAAGAGTCTTATAACTCAAAATAGCTGGAACAGATTTTTATACACTTCTGCACGATCGAAACTACATTTTCTTCAATTGGCATATGTTTGAATCGTGTCGGCTCTTGTACCATCTCCCATATAAATTAGCTTACTGGTATTTCTATACCGTGGTATCATCTTCTTCAAGCCACGACGAACACCCCTAAACTGGATCAGTACCTCCCGCGGTGTGAGACCGTCGCGCGCGCAGTGCAAGTGGCCACAAAGCCGACTTTCGTTGCGGTCTGCAGCCGCGCGTGTAAGTGCCAACTGGGCCAAACATTATGTCACGACAGATGATTCTATGATTACCTATGGTATGTTTAAACTATCTATCTAATTACTTAAAACGACGAATATATATAATAATTTTGCGTAAGTACCTATCTTGGAAACGGCTCTAACGATTTGGATGAAATATTAACAGTTAACAGCCACCATGGCTGCTGATGTATGCTGACAATATCGCACTTGTGGACGGGGATAGGGGCAGGCTGGTGAGACAGGGGAACGAGTGGAAGCAGTCGCTTGAGAGCGGTGGTCGGAAACTCAATGTGGCGAAGACCGAGTACCTGACCTGTAACTCTACAGATCCAATGCCCGTCCGCATAGGCGGAGACAAGGTCGACCGCACGGACCAGTTTAAATAGCTTGGATCTATACTTCACGCGTCATCGTTAGGGCTGACATGCGTGCCAATGATCTCACAATTAGAGACGCTTAAGACCGTGCGAAGTGGAGGAGTAAATCAAGGAAAGCGGACCCTGGGCTCCAAAGCAATGGCTTTGAACGCAACCGGGATTGATCGTATGGATGAAGTAGAAGAAGAAATTGATATGGTAAACTTTTTAAGTTTACCTAATTAAGTAGTTGTATTCCTTTTCGGTATTATCGATCGATCGGTAAAACATCGGTCTAATATTGTACTTCGATTAAGAACATTGCACAAAGAATGTACAATTTAGTTCTTGTAACACTTATCTTGGGGTTGTGCTGTGACGTTCTTATGGTTTGATGTCATTACCCTAAACTAGGGCAATAGGGTCCAGCGCTTTCATTGCGGTCGCTCTGATCGTTTGCTTACACCTCCTGAGAACTGGGCTGGTCATTACGTCAAGGTTCTTTTGGTCTAAGGTATGCTTTTATGTCAATTTACCCAAATTAGAGCAATCACGTTAAGTATTCAAAGAAAGTGTCACAAATTCATCAGCTGTCCTATTGCGGTCACATTTTGAGTGTCATTATTAGTTATTACGATAGTAGATAGGCCAATGAAAGCTGTAAGACTTTATGTTTAAATATTTTAGTACAAAAAATCATCCATGTAATCGATACCCTTATAAGTATTGCAAATAGCAATAAAACTAAACATCTAATACACCGTTGTAAAGCCTGATCACAATACCTCATGGATATTCAGTGGCTGCTTATATTATAGTGGATAAATCTCTCCTTTTGAGCTGACGGGAAAAACTCTGCGCTCCTTGTTGGGAAGCCAGTGTATGACTGCCCAGCCGCCATCTTACCTAATATTTATTTATCAGCATCGATTATATCGAAAAACGATATAACCTTTGATGTGCCGGGCAAGACAAATGTTTGTAACTTTGTATCGATCGCATACAATAAGCTATTTACATTATCGGTTCCAGTAATATACGTATTATATTCGCTTAAGATAACCTGAGGTTGAAGGCTTGAGTTACCTACCGTAAATAAATAGTTAATTTAATATCTTTTACATATTTAAATAAATGAGTATTATGTATGACTAACCCATTAGCTTTGATGAGCAGATACTCTAGGCAAAACTATAGTTATAAGGCCTACACTTTAAGAGATAATAAGTTCATAGTAAAAATCTCGATTATAACTACATATTTCACTGCGTTCAAATACAATTATAGTGAGTACATTTAGTATGACTGTTGCTTGTATCAATAACTGATGAACACGTTTCCATATTCGTAAGAAGCCACTCAGAAGTTATTTAAATTAATAATCAATCGGCGTACATCTTGTCAAGTACATGCATATTAAAACCCAATGGCTGTAAAGTGACACGCACGCATTCGAATAAGCACAAAAAGAGAGGCAACAGTTATCGATAAAGATGTTGATTTATTCGCCCTGATAGGGCGATCGGCCGCAGGCTTAGATCGAGAAGAGGCGTGGATACGATGTAATAGATACGGCCAGGTAGTTTTGCTAAGCAGACTGCAATATTCTTGATGTTTTGTTGAACTTAACAGAAAAAGAATAAACTTAGGAACATAGTCATCTTTGAGAGGTTTTATCGTTATATTATGCTGACTGTTCGGTAAAATATACTTATACTTTGTTTACATTTATGATCTCGATAAAAAATCCAAGTTTTAAAACTTGCAAATTTTTATGGCTAAACTACACGGCAAACAATAAAAGGCTGCCTAATGATGATAAAGTAAGGATTTAATAATCAGCATCCTATAATCTCGGCAGATTTTTATCGTTTAATGAATATGCAAATCCAAATTTTTGGGGCGATTAGTCAATTTGCTTTTAAATTGGTAAACTCACATCGATAAATGTATCGCCCAAATGGAATCATCACCAATTTTAAGATACAATTTGCTTTGAGGCTTCGGGGATTTATTTAATCTTTATTTGAAGATTAAATAAATAAATAATTTATGAAGCACTCTATTCTATGCAGCCTACAAAATCTTCGCCGTGCTAAATTGGTAGCGCATACGCAAAACGTTACCGGCAGCGGGAGCTCTTTTTGTTTCGACGCTAGTCAGGGCTGTCCCTTGTTTTTGACACAACTTAAATAAAAATACTACCTATGCATTTGTGTCATAAAGTATTAATTTAATATTACAATGGCTGCTTTGAGACAAAGTAAATCTGAAATAAATATTGGACAACATCACATACAGTGCTCTGATCCTATGTAGTAAGTAAGTAGTAAGTAAGTAAGCTTAAGCATGTGTGTATCAGAATCAACGACTGTACCACAGCACCCAGACCCGAGATAGTATAGATAGGTTATTTTTCTACATTTACCGACCGGGAATCGAACCCGAGACCTTAGAGATAGCGACACCAAGTCCGGTATGCTCGCCTCTTAGCTACGGAGGTCGTCAAAATCCTGTTTGTCTGTTATAGAGCTCCTGTTAAACAACTATTTTTACTATGAAACCAATAACTGAATCGCTCAAATAAATACTGAACATCGTATTAGTATAGCCATAATACTTCGTTTAATGGTGATTTAAAAATCGTAATCGTATCGTACGTAACTAATCAATTACATTATTTGTAAATCCAAAAATTTTGGATTTAATCGTTAAACGGTATCGACTACTGATTACTTTAAAGAACACGATTTCACGACGTTGACAGTAATTTTGTACTAAGTTATTTATTATGTTTGTAATTTTTTTTTAGTAAATCTTCTTCGTACTCTTGTAGAGAAACCGCATCACAAACCATTTAACGTAGGTTCGAATTCTTTGCGTTATTTTTATAGTAAAAAAATATAAAATAATCCATAGCGAGCGAGATCATCGTTGTATCCGAAAGGCAACCATACCGGACTTGGTGTCACTATCTCTTCGGGTTCGGGTTCGATTCCCGGTCAGTTAATGTAGGAAAACAAGTTTTCTATATTGTATCGGGTCTGGGTGTTGTGGTACCGTCGTTGTTTCTGATTTCTGTAACACAAGCGCTTAAGTTACTCATCATAAGATCAGAGCAATGTATGTGATGCTGTCCAATATATTTTTAAAAAGTACCTAGTAACACAAGGATGTTTATTCCTTATTTTAAATAATGCCATGGCACAGCCCTATAGCCATAGAAGCGCGTGCGATCCCACGATGAGCTAATGCGCCGTTGCAGGCGCGGTGTTTCAGCCTAGCCTTACTATGGGAACGGCAGGTTAAGGACTTACTAGGATAAATCCCCATAAAGATCTTTGATTTTTGTACATTTTGTACAAAAATACCCTGTACGTAATATGTAATATATGTAAACCCTATAGCTTTTATAGGTAGGCGTATTTTACAATGGATCCTACTTATAAAGTAATTTAAAGGTTATTTATATCACCTTTAACCACGCTTACAACTAATTAATTGATATAATATTGTAAGCTATAGCAAAAATGAATAGTAAAAATACGCTAGATAACACACCATCTATAATTCTAGTCGCGAAGTGAGGTTCGTGGCCCGACGTTCGCATTTATTTTATTTTATTTTATTTATATATTAACACCAACAAGACATACACTATTTTAGATAACATTAACTATACGTGCTAATATATCAAGCTGAGTGCTATCTTAATTACAGGTATTACACAAAAGTAATTGAATTAACGTAGCATTTAAGTAGATTTAAATATTTTGTAATTGTTAAATATCTAAATTATTAATATTAGTGTAACAACATTTATTTGTATTTATTTATATTGTATGTATTTATGAGAGTAGCATATTATTGTGCATTATTAAAGAGAAAACAGCAGAAGAACAGTTAATCCAAATACATCAAATTCTTGCGGAATCTTGTAAAATCGCTTGAGAATATATCAATGTCATTTGGTTTATTTGATGAATTGTTGAGAGAACTCTTGCTATTAGCTATATTTTTATGTAATTTGTTGTAGCCCATAACGAGCCTATTGAGCGGCGCATAGCGTCCCTGACGCGAATATGACTTCCTTAAAACGAATGGTGTGTAAGAGGCTAGTCGAATACCACGTGAAGGAGCACGAATATTGATATTCGATAGAAGGTTATTTTTGCGCCGTGTGCAGTCAGTGCATCACGTCGGGGTCACTACTGTTGAGGCTTTAATTATGTAGCTCGGCTGTGCAGTAGTAGTGTGCTAAATTATAAGTCTTGATACTGAAGGATACGTTTACTAGTGCACCAATATAAATACATAATAAAAGATGGAAATAAGTGGTGGGTGGTTCGGGAAGCGCGCACAACGATTGCCGGAGTTACATCGTGCGTCTCGACCGAAACTGCATACGATGCAAAAATGCGAACGTCGAGCCGCTGCATAAGAAATTCAAATCCTTGAATCATGAGGTTAGTACTAGTCATGTCTCCCAGCACTCCCAGATGTTTAGAAAAGATTGTTTTCTGTATTGACCTGACTAGGAATCGAGCCCGACACGCACAACTTCGAGCTGTCTAAGTACTATGGACGTGGTTAATGTTTTTTCCTTTACTAAACAAGAAATACTTGAATGCATAGATATTACATTTATTTTCCATGGCTGAATAAAGTTTATCATATTAAAATGAAAGCGAATGATTGTCAGATCAACCGTATCGTATTACCGGCGCCATCAAAGTAATCGCTTTCACGCAAAAAGCTTTATGTGCGTGTAATGAGCGCTCGCGCAGGGGCGGCTCCCGCGCACTTCATTGCTCGTTAGCGAATTGTCAGTAGAACTTGAGAGTGGGGAGAAAAATTTGCAACCTTTAAGTACTTTACTTTGTACTTCTCTGTTCATTTTATTTCTTTACTGTAGTGTAAGCTTAATAGGCATGATTGTTAAACTGATTGGAATTTTGTTACGTTTAACTATCTGCCCCCTTAGCATGACCACCAAAACACGATATGATATAGCGATTTATCGACACCAACTGCCAATTTTTCAAATATGATAGATAAAGCTGCCATGTTGAATCACCGTGCTGGTGACGTCACATGTTATGATCACTATTTCGATAAAGATTCAATTCCATATCGTGTCAGTTACGGAACAAATTACGTAAATAATAATTAGATGAATTATTATATAATTATATAAATGATGTAAGGGATTTTATGAGTTAGCATTACCATTACCACAAAATGTTGGCTCTTGGCTCCTAGCCTACTACGTAGCTCAGCTCGCTCGTCACACCGCTGCAGCGAGGCAACGCGATGCGATCATGACACTGAGATAAACGGCGCTCTAACGTGACAAATGGGTTTTTAATGAGACGATTTACTGTGTATCGAGAAAAAACATCTACGGATTATTAGAAACTGTGCTTTCGTGTCCACTTAATGCTCTTTTTATAAACAAAAGAAGGTCTATGTATAATACCGGCATAATAACTCATAGTCTGTAATCTATACGGATTACCATCCAGACGTCCATACGGATCCAGTCTCTAAGTCCAAAGGCACAACTTTATTGTAAGCCTTCATTAATTCTAAATTCAGATAACATATTGCATGTAATTTATTTTGATTTTAGGTACATCAAGTATAAACTTTATACATAAATAAATATGCGCCTGATAATATTTTTGTATTACCGTATTATTTTTTTGCTGTCAGAAGTTCTAGAACTCACAGCAAAAAATAATGCCATGAGCCAATTTATATATATTTTTTTTACTAAATAAATATACACGACCGGGAATCAAACTCAGGACAATGGCGGTCAAAGCGACCTACTGCGCCACTCGGGCAGTTCATAACGTACGTTTTAGTATATATTTTAAAACCAGTCAATTCATGTATTTATTAAGATTGTGCTAGTTCAACTACTTTAAATAATGTCTAAATGCTGAACTCGGCAAAACGACACTAACTAGGTACCTAAACCCATAGGAACATAAAGCCAGATACAATTGATTCACCTTCTAACCACATCATAAACACTCCGAGTAGTGAGTATGGTGTTCCTCGGAGTGATCACACTCAGTGTGACTCAGCATAGAGTTGTAGCGTGCTTGTGACCGCTATAATACGTTAATTGTTGGCCGTCGGAGGTTCTTCCTCAGTCGTAATCTCCTTGCGGTGGGCTCGCTCCGGCGCTCACGTCCGAGCGACCGTGAGAAATGTTAAGGATTGTAGGGCTGACAACTTCATAAGGTAACTAGTAAAGCCTAGACATATGAAAATTCATCTAAGATCTGTAGGATCTTACTTCTACTGCTGTTTCCCTAAACTTACACTACCCGTAAAAAAGTGATAAAATAAAGCTGAATAAATCCATTCAGATGAGAGTAGAATCCTCATAAGAAAGCTCAAAGTCGCGCAGCGTGCTATGGAAAGGGCTATGCTCGTTGTTTCTTTGCGAGATCAAATTAGAAATTAGGAGATCCGTAAACTAACAAAAATCACAATTTAATTATTTATTTTGTGTCTGATCCTTTACACTCATGTACATTCCAATTTATCTTACTGCGAAAGCAAAGAATCTAACCTTAGCCCCATACATAAAGATTTAGTCATAGAGTGATGTTCGACAGCCCTAAATGTTGCCAGTTTTATGTGAGTTGAAACATTATTTACTGATATTACGTGGAGATATGCTCGGTTGGACGGTTTTTTTGCAGTAAAATGAATGTAATCTAGTTTTTTTCACTCAGTTTGCCTAGTCAGTATCTATGGCTCGTACGCTACATCTTGCTTCAACAAATCTATGCATATATAGGTCCCACCCCAGGGCACAGACCTCACCTCAGCTTTGAGGTGATTTGGGCCTTACTTCACCACACGGGCCCAGTGCGGATTTGTGTGTTGGGTGTTATGAGGCGAAGACAAATCAAACACTTCAAAGATCATAAAAATCGGTTCAGCTGTTCTTGACTTACAAATGGTGTAACTAACCCGACTGTGTTTTATATATAGAGATTAGACTCAATATTTATTTAAAAGCCAATCAAACCACACTGTAAACAACATTCTGCATCTTTCATTTTTTGCAAGAATTATGTATTTATTCAATAAGTATAAAGAATTTCTTGTTCCAAACGAATGATTTTAGAAAGTAAGTATTTAACAACATAAGTATTAAAGTAAATGGGTTAATTATTATTTGCAATCAAATATAAAATGCGTTTTATCGAGTTTGCGCTTACAATAATATAATATAATTTATCAAGTTTAAGTTAATTCTGACACCAAGTGAAATCTATTATCACTTCGTTAGCTGTGTTAAGTAGAAAGTGTTATTTAATTATTCGCACTAAGAGAGATTAAGTCAATCTAGACCACAGTCCAAACAGAACAACCTTATCATTTTGTTTAAACGATGCATACTCTAACTGTCGCGACTGTTAAGACTGTCAAAATCAGTTGCAACTATTAACAACCTAACATTAATCGTGATCTGTGCTGTGTCGCTCTTTGGGAGGCTTACGTCCAGCAGTAGACTGCAATAGGCTGACATGATGATGATGATGATCAAAATATATTTTGGAGATAGTTCCTCCAAACTGATTGATTGATAATAACATAAAATCTTATTCGTAAACTCTCTGAAGTATCCTATTTTTAAATAATATGATGAAACAAAGTAATTTAGGTAAAGTATTCATTTTTAGAACAAAAAAGTGTAAAACATTTTGTACACGTTTAATAAGTGAATAAAAATAAAATAAAAAATATGTTTTTTATATAAATTTTTGTTATACCAGCAGACGCTAAGCGTCATAACACTTTTTGTGTGAATAAACAACGCCTTTTTTTGCAGAGGATAACCCCCAGCCCACTTACAACCGAATTTTATATACATATTTAGAAAACGCAATTTTCTACTTTGCTACTGCACTAATGTATTTTGTAAATTTTGCAAGGCACATATTGTGCTTTATAATATTCTTATAAGTTTTCTAAACATATTCCGCATGTTCAAACTGATCTCATTGTACTATGCCTATCAAACGGACTGCTATAATTACCCAGATGCTTTATGGGCGGGAAACACTGTGAGAGTGTGCCTCTAATTGCCTCTTCCGGCCTCTAAGCTGCCTCGACTAAACTAACTAACTTTCCTGGGTTCATATTCTTGTTTTTTCCTAATGACTATTAAACGTTTCGCTCGTAAAACCTGATGATTTCTGAGATGAGCAAAAAACGCATATTCATTATACCTACTTCTGTAATTTCTAAAAGATTTTTTCTGCTAATATTTAGAAACGGGTACAAAAACTTGCTTTCTCAACTTTTAAAGAACTTGAACACATATCCTACTAACGTATCGGCGGGATCTTGAAGTCACGACTTATACAGCTGAAACAAATAACTCTACGACCTCCTTCTTCTTAAGTCGATGCCAAACAAAAATATTTTTGGATGACCCTGTACTTCGCCACTCGGCTTTTTCGGTGGCGCAAATAATGTCTTTGCGTGAACAGCCGTACGAACACACTAGGCAGGAAATTAAAAGCACCAGCTAACTAACACTAACACACACTAAACAATAGTGACCGAGTTTCTTGCGCTGCTTCTTCTCGGCACTAGCCCACAATATTTTCCTGAAGCAGTGGTAGGGTAAAAAATATATTGGGACGACGCTTAATTTAGGCCTATTTACAGAAATAATAATGGATATTTAAGAAAAGTACAGTGTTTTTTTCTTAAATATCCATTATAAACAAAAAACATTTGAATAATTAAGCGATACCTTTCTTCTCTCAAAACTACTCTTAGAAGTTGCTATTGTTTTATCAGTATATCTCAAGCTCCAAGAATACGTGCGCTATTGTTCTATAAACGCACAACTTCGCTGTATAAGAGAGTTCAACGG
This sequence comes from Anania hortulata, assembly GCA_963576865.1. Taxonomy (NCBI): domain Eukaryota; kingdom Metazoa; phylum Arthropoda; class Insecta; order Lepidoptera; family Crambidae; genus Anania; species Anania hortulata. The sequence goes on along the minus strand of OY756391.1, from coordinate 23,104,018 downwards.
ACAAAGGGCGCGTGCGCAGCGTAGGTGTCGGCCACCAAACCTAGGCTCGAAGCTAGGGAACCATAGCTCTACGATCAATACAGTAACGAGCTAAACTTAATATTTTTGGTACATTAACTTACTTATAAAAAGGCTTATTGTTAACGACCTTCATAGCCGAGAGACGAGCATACCGGACTTGGTGTCGCTATCTCTGAGGTCCCGGGTTCGATTCAATGTAGAAAAATAACTTCTCTATATTGTCTCGGGTCTGGGCGTTGTGGTGCCGTCGTTGTTTCTGATTTCTGTAACAGATTAATCAGAGCAATGTATGTGATGTCTAATATTAACACACACACAGCACAGCCTTTTTGTAAAGAGATTATAAAAGTTATTAATTCTTCTATTCTAAACACCGATATAGACTTCTACTATTATAGATATTTTATTTCGAGTAATGTTCATTGTACATGCATGTTTCAGAAGTAAATCCAATGGACCGTACCTGTCCATAAAACACGTAAACTATTGTCCCAACCTAACACCAAAATTTACACTATACCACCGACTTTTAAAGGGTGTCCCGTAAGTCAAGGATAATCCTGTATAACCTTTACATCATAGTAAAACAACTTTTGTTCATCTTCAGTACCTAACTGTACTCAAATGTGTGGTCCTAGCAAGTTCAGGATGCGTCGGGCCCTCCCGCCGGAGCACTGGCCGCAGATTGCCCTTGGCCATGGCTCGCCACCTCGCACCTATACCCAAAAAGTGTATTATACTGGCTCTACTGCGAGCCAGGAGGCCTACAACGAAAATATTTCGTTCGTTTGGACGTTTTAACCTAATAAATCAGATTAACCATTTACCTGTGTCAATCCTTTGACAAAACATGAACATCTTATATTAGCAAGGTTAATATAAACCGTATAAACAAATCAATAACTTGGAAATAGGCATTGATACTTCATGTGTTGTATTAAGCTAACTGGGGTGCTCGTAACCTTGGCTTTATTCGTGGAAAGAAATATATCTAGCAAAAAGCAAAAGAAACTAAATATGTGTCTGTCCGCCCGCGGTCGCTGCGGAGTCTCTGCACGAAGCTCGCTGGAGCGTGGCGGCGAAATGTTTGCCTGACAGGTACAGTCGACGACAAAATCAAATCAAATCAAATCAAATCAAATCATTTATTTGTGAAAATGTGGGTAACAATAAGCAATAATTTATTATTTATTATTGCATAAAGCAATATACTAATACACTAGCGACTAGTGTTGGCAGATGTCCCGCTTTTGGTGTCCCGTTTATCAGCCATCTTAGAACGCGTATCTCCAGGACCCGGAGCCGGACGCCTGTAATCCGGCCGTCCGGAAAAAAAAAAAGTACCACCTAATTTTTATATGAACCAAATAGTTATCAGTCTGCCTGCAAACAAAAAAACGCACGAGATGGGGTAGGGCCCGTTTTACTATGTCCCAGTCCTGCTTTTTATCTTAAGACCCAATTAATTCTAAAATACGGATCCAACAACACACTAGTGACCCCCGCCTCGTCTATGGTGAAGCTCAAAATGATGTGTTATACCTTAATAACAGTTAACACACATCAACCGTAATAAATATCACGAAGTTTGGGCCGTAGTAATAAAATTAAAGTAGGCAATACGTTATTAGTATTATTTATGCTCAGCGAATATAGGTTCTAGTACTAGTACGTATCACATTTCACCTTCCGATTAATTGAATGAGACAAGGACGGGCTATTATAAGCATTGTTTAGTGAGCTTGAAACTGCCACTGAATCTGGGTTCAGGTAAAGGTTAGTTACTTACTCGTATGAGTCGGATGACTAAATAAATGTTATTTTGTTTTGCAATAAGTACCTACTAAATGAAACCCTACCATGTCTGTGGGGAAGATAAACCTAGGTACCTTATTCGTAGTTTGAGACAATAGAGAAATGTTAAGATAATAAATCATTTTCATTTTCACTTCTTTTACAACGACCCAACGACAAAACTCTATGGCTTTGTATAAAACGGTCAAACAAACAATGACCAATTGACGACGGCCGTAGCCGAGAAGCGAGTATGCCGGACTTGGCGATGCCATCTCCGGGTTCGATTCTCGGTCGAGTCAATGTACTCGTAGAAAACGATCAAATTTCAAGTCCATAGATTACTAAAAATATATTTTCCCATACAAATTTTCTTACTCAATTTCACCCCCTTAGGGATGCATTTCCCCAAAAACTCCGAAAACAGTATTTTTTATTTACAAAGAGTAGCTTAAATACAAATTTAAATGTTTCTAACTTCAGAAATGACGAATTTTCAAACAAACTGTAATCGACATTTTTACTCACTTATAGGTTAACTTTCCAAAAATCCGTTCTTATTCCTTGTCTATGTTATTAAAGGAACCTCTGTGAAAAGTTTTATCATTCTAGATCCATGGGTTTGGGCTGGGCGTTGATGAGTCAGTCAGTGAATGAATGAGTGAGTCAGGACTTGTCTTTTTATAAGAGAAGATTAGTGTTCAGTACTATCAGTAGTAGTAGATCTAATGATTCGAGTTTGAATCCCGCAAACGAGAGATGTATGCGTGATTATGATGAGCACGAGCATTTGTACCCACAAGTCAGGAAGGTTTATATAAAAACAATTAGTTATACCACTATACAACCTTTTCACAATTTGGTGGTATTAAGTGTGATTGTTGGAAGAATTCATTTATTTATTTATTCATGCAAATAGGTACGATTGTTAGTGCACAAATATGAACTACTTTATCTAACCAATGCCCACAATATTGGTTAGATGATATTTTGCGGTTTCGCCAATGTCACGTAACATCGGTAATCGTGTTTGCTGATGTAACATGATGAAGACGCGATCATTTTGCGGTTCAAATAACAATAATATAAAAAACTATGTGAAACAATTATTTTGATTTAAACTGATGTTTTAAGAAATATTGCCATTTAAAAGCTGCCGCTGTAAAATAAAATAAATTATATATAATTATTATCCTTATTTTTTTTTTTTTACACAAAATCCACAGCCCTTTAACAGTTACAATATTTACTTACCTACTTATTACAAGAGTCAAGTAGGTAATCGTACTTATTTGTTGTCTGGCTTTTCTTTTATGCACCGAAGTATAGCAAGGACACAAGAAGAGATTTTTTTTGTATTGAAGCGCACTGTAAATTCATTATAACTTTAGCCTTAAGATATTCATTCACTGCTGAACTAGCCTGTAAATATGCTATGCCTCTATCGTGAACAATCATTTTGAGCATCCTTGCTAAGTCATGTCAGCACTAAAGTAAAATCTTGAGTTTGCAATACACTGTTTAAAAATCAAAATCAAAATCATTTATTTTTGCAAATAGACCATTAAAAGCACTTTTACACGTCCTAATACTTTTTTTGCCCTACCACTGCTTCGAGACAATTTGTGGGCTAGTGCCGAGAAGAAGCAGCGCAAGAAACGCGGTCACTGTTGTCAGCCTCTTTTAAAATCATATTTTTATAAGTTTTGGTACGAGCTAAGCAGTTTTAAATGCACACATCTATAAATCCCTTTTTCAAGGTAATAACTCTTTTTTATTAAAATCATCTTAACATGTAATATAAGTTCAAATACTGACAGTTCAGCAAGGGATTGTGGTAATTTATTAAAAATACGAATACATTTTCCCATGAATGAACTTCCTACCTTGTGCAATAAAAAATTTGGAACGAATGTACAAAAGTTGTTAACTAAATCATAGTTTGACGTATCCATTGCCTATCACCGTGTTTTAAAGTACCCCACTTTAATTATATTTATTATACATGTCCCCTAACTCAGGACAACCTTGTAACCATTGCACTTGCATATTCTACATTATGGTGAACAACTACTATGACTTTTGCAAATTTGCAAGTAAATTTATCAACTTCCCATACAAAATTACTAAACACCCGATTGAATTTGTATAGAAAGACAAAAAATATGCAAGTGATCAAAAATTGGTCACTACTGTTTAAGGAATATGTGGTGACAAGGTTATAATTGAGTTCGGGACGCTCTGTATCATCATCATCATCATTTCAGCCATAGGACGTCCCCTGCTGAACATAGGCCTCCCCCAATGACTTTCATTGGGGGAGGGGGGGATTGCCAATACTCGCAACGTTTGGCAGGCGGGTTGGCGAGCGCAGTTTTTTATAAGATTTCGCACGCAGACGCTGCTGCCCGTCTCGTGCTACAGGAATTTGTTGCCTCTTACGACATGCGTCCTGTTGGCGGTGGGGAAGTGTATTCTTTACGGCCGTCCCCACACGGCACGGCACGCTATGTATAAAACACGTTAACTTTGATCTTAATTATTTTTAACTTGTTTTCAGCACGGTGCGCGAGTGCGGCGGGTCCGCGTCCCTGGTGGCGGCGGAGGCGCGCGAGGGCTCGTGGGGCGCCGCAGCCCGGGGCTCCGGCTTCAGCGTCGACTGGCCGGGGGACAACACTGCGCTACGCGTGGGAGACAGGTTGGTCACTAGTAATCAAGTAGCTAGCAGAGTCAGGCCTAATAAGCCCTGATGAGAATAGGGATGACGACTGGGTAAAGAAAATGAAATTCTATTTAGTTCATCAGTTAGATTATCAAATAATAATGGACTCTTATTTTTTCTTTTGTCAATCAACCAAGAAATTACAAAGATAAAACGAGTAAAAGTTCGGGGGTGAGGGTTTGTGACGTCACTTCTAAGTAAAAATTACCTAGGCGTGACGTCATGTCATGCTACATTTCAAATCAATTTAAGTACTTTCTCTGTAATATTTTGATTATGTGAAAAAAGAAAAAATACGTGTCCAATTCTTTTTGATAACCCACCTGATAGACGAAGAAAAAAGTTTGTCGTCACCCTATTCAAATCGAATTCGGTAAACTTCGACTGACTGACTCCAACGCTGCGATATGCGCCGAGAAGTCAGCAATTACTAGTCATGGCCACTGCTTGTGTATAGGTAATATTAGAATGTTTAGTTGCCATGTGTCTACTTAATTATACAACATATTATTACACTGCAATCTCGTTTAAAGTTGAGCGTTGATGTGGCCTAAAGTGATATAAGTATTACTGGTTTAGTTACTCTTTTTATCTGCATGATAAAATAGGCAGAAACATCCACATTAGATTGGTGGTTAAATCAAAAAAGAACTAGATCATAAACACTTCAGATGGACTTTGTTCAAGCAGTAGGTATAGAGCAATAATTTGTTTTATTCTTTAAAAAAATGACCTCTACTTAGATTATGTTGTACTTAGGTAACTACTCCTGCGAAGAAGTATGACATTGTGTGACAAAAATCATAAAATTCGTGTAGGTAAAGTAGTTTATGGATGGCTCCTTAGCAAAAACAGATTTTGTGGGTAAGTATACTCGGTTAGGTTAAGTAACATAATATACTACATTCTAGCACTAACCGTTTAGTCATCACACGTGTTTTTCTAGATCAATTCGCAATCAGGTCAAATTTCATTCTAAACTAAATATCACAAGAATCGTTCATTTTCGCTGAACATACATGGGGGTCCAATCGATCAGTATTAGTGTCCTCTATCACCTGATGCCCGCTGGTACACCATTTTTGGGACAACCTCTATAAAACCACCGATCACAAACATCAATTGTAGTCACATCGACGTTTAGTTTTACAAATGTTTATTAGCAAGTATTATACAGAGTGTAACGAAAAGGTGAAATAAAACTTTAAGGGGTTATTCTACGGCTAAATTACATCAACTTTTTCTATTGCGATTTCAATGTTGGTCCCATAGAAAAAGTTGATGTAATTTAGCCGTAGAATAACCCCTTAAAGTTTTATTTCACCTTTTCGTTACACCCTGTATACAAGAAAACGAGTCCCCCCGTGAGGGTCAAAGTCCCCCAATCGGCAGCATCGCCGATGGTATCACCTGTGCTGGGAACGGCTTTGGGCGTGTGCGTAACAATGCCAGAGAGTAGATGCGGATCGGACACTAGAAATATCGGCTCTAATTATTCAATAGTAAAGAACGGGGTCTACAATTTCAACGTATACATTTTACATCTGCATACAGACACAGACTATTTATTGCGTTTTCGACTACGACTCGATGGTTGCGGATCGGTTTTAGGACGAGTACTTACATATTTAACTCATTTAAAAACTGCACTGCTCAGTGTTCTGATCTTAATAAGTAACTCATGTGGTCCTACTATAAAATTATTAATGATCAATGATAGGTGTCTCACAAATCCTTTCAATGTTCACTTATAATGTAAAAACAAAATACTAAAGGTCGTCTTTCTCAACTGCCTCCAATGTAAACAATCCTACTGTTAAAATATTATTGCATAGAAGTAAGCATGGAGGCCCCGAACCGGTAAGCGCAGCGTAGGGCGGGCACTCACAAGGTAGACAGACGACCTGGTAAAGGTTACAGGAAGCCACAGTGTGCAGGCCGCTTCCAACCGGCCAATCTGGAAGTCACTGGGGGAGGCCTAGTTCAGCAATCGAGGTCTTATGGCTGAAATGATGAAGACAGGCTGCCGCAGGAAAAAATTGCTCCTGGCTCGAGCCATTGCAGATATATTGTTTTATTTTTGTCAATACTAATTGGACCCCTCTTTCCGTGTAGGAGTAGGTATCAGCATACGCGCTCTGAGATTCAATTCAAGTTCAATTCAATTCAATAGATATATTTATTGCGTTTTACAATGTTACATAGCTTCATACAGTATTGTTTGAGCATAACATCAGTTTTAACGGTTCGTAAAGGTTACTAATGTAGTCCATTCAGCACACATAAGGCCAAGCTGATTCCAACATTCACAAGTCAATAATAAAGCGGTAAGTACCACCTAAAGCTGTTTTTGTGGTCTTCATTCCCCATATATGGTGTCAGACACGAGCGACTCGTCGTTAGGCCAGCTAACGACATTTTTCCGTAGAAAGCGACTATAGTGTTAAGTAAGAGTGATTTATGTCACATTGAGTTTTTGTGCTACTTGGCTTTTTTATGAGTGTAGTTGCAGCAACAAACCATAGTTTAAAAAACTATATAACACACTTTCATCAACTTTTATATGTATTGATCTTGTTAAAATAAATCAAATGAGCCCAAACACGAAGGTTTTACTAGTAGTTTTTTTTTTTTTTAAATATTTTTTTTAAATATTTTTTTAAATATTGGACAACATCACATACATTGCTCTGATCCTGTGGTAAGTAGCCAAAGCACTTGTGTTACAGAAATGAAAAACAACGACGGTACCACAACACCCAGACCCGAGACAATATAGAAAAGTTATTTTTCTACATTGACCCGACCGGGAATCGAACCCGGAACCTCAGAGATAGCGACACCAAGTCCGGTATGCTCGCCTCTCGGCTACGGAGTAGTTGTTGAAGAGTTCTATTTTTTTTCCACAATCACACTAATTATCTAGCCCCAAACTAAGCAAAGTTTGTACTATGGCGACTAGATAACGGATAAACATATTTAAATACTTTTATAAACATCCATAACTTAGGTACAAATGCTCGTGCTCATCACACTAATATTTGCCCTTGCGGGGTTTGAACCCGCAACCGCTGGCTGTGTAGTCCGGAGCGCGAACCACTACACCAGACGGTCGTCAGTAGTTGTTGAAGAGTTCCATTATCTACCTCCTGACTCCAACATCAGATGAGCATGATGGTGTCAAATTATTGTATTGTCATTCGAATGTCAAATACATACAAGGTTTTAAATCAAAACGTCAGTTAGAAGTAGGTTAAAAACTACTTCCAAGATTTAATTACAGAGTTAGTTACAAGTGAAGCTAATAAAAATAAAATACTTAAAATAAAGAGAACCAGCAGCTTCCCCATCTCAGGTGGTATTTTATAAATCTATCTTAACCCTGGTAATAGTTATATGACCAGTGCTAATTTATTTTGAACTAGTATTCAAGTGTACTTATGTACTTACAAGATTAAAAAGATCTAAAAGTACTTAAAACTTATTATTCAATTAAAAACGTCAAAATGCTTTTAAATTCTAGTTTTGTTTCTCATTAAAATTCCCACCGCGTAATATCGACATAGTTAGGTACTATGTTTATTTACATTTAAACATTATCTGGTAATCTTATTAAATTACCTGCGTCGTTGCACTTAATTGTAAGGGCTTGTGTACACAGAACAACAACCAGTTGTCTGATGTTGCAACCACCGCGCGATTTGATTGAACAAATGAAATAAGTAGGTAAGTATGTAGGTAGGTACTAAATCTAAAAATCTGACGCAAATCAATTCTCAATTTTGGGACGTGTATAAGTGCCCAGAAGAGGGCCTTTATACTGAATTAATAATGAATAGTGTATTATCATTTAGTACTGGATTTATGTTATGGGCCAGATGTGCCTACGGTCGTATCATCAAATCCTTTAAATGCAATAAACACTAGGTATAATATAATCAATCTGGTTTAAATATGTACCTACTGCAATTGCCTGTATTTATTTGTCCGACAGAGACAGTTACAGTACGAAGACATAGTATTTCTCGTGCTTTAATCAGTAGGAGTACCCAGAAGCATAGGAAAATACGCACCTCTGTCTATTTTTGTTCACACTCAGTACTTACTTGCACACTATTCATATCTGCGCAAAGCACTGGACTGCAAGCCTTACCTGCACATGGATACAAACTTGATAGTACGCACCCGAGGCGGACGATTTGTTCACGTCTAATTTAAATGCGACGGCGGGAAAATTGCCCTCGTCGCCACCACTAAATCGTCACGTGATGGTGACGCCTCTCGTAAATCTGCTCCATTCTCTAATTGGGATGTTGACTGACACCATTCATAAATAATTCCGGGACACTTTTTTAATAACACCTTAATTAATTTATTGAGTCGTAATTTTTAATTATTTCTTGAAATAGATTTTTAATTGCTTTAAAACTAATAATTTGATAGTCAGTTGTTTTTGGTAAACAGTGACGTCACTGTCCGATATTGCCATACAAATTCTAAGGAAGAGGTCCGTTTTGACAGCTCATAAAGAAGTATGTCAATCGATTGGTAGTGTCAACTACCCTGACGACACACACTTATGAACACTGTTACTCTATCTGATCGAAAGAGACACTTTGTGTACTCACTTTTAATAAGTTTTTTCACGTATTTTATCGAATTCAATTTTAAATATCGGTGTACGTAATTTTTTCCACGAAGGAACGAAGGTGTATGCGCTTAGGGTTAGAGGTTGTTTGTTTGTGTATGCACTCGAATGTTGCCATTTATGTCCGAGACGGTTCGACCGATTTAGATACGTTTTTCTGTAAAGGGTTGGGTGAGTCATTAGCGATAATATTATACAATAAATATTTTTGACTCGATATCGGTTTAATTTTAAACAAAATTAAAACTTTTTACTCCGCCACTGACTACATTATCTGCATTACCTCAAGGTTGACTAGTAGAGATTGTTGTATAGCATTAAGTCCGCCAATTGTACTTACCTGTGCAATAAAGTTTAAATAAATAAATAAAACTATTTAATACTAAAACTACATTCTATTAGATGGGGTCTCTTAAAATTCAATCATTTTTCAATTAAAAGGTATCTATTCGGCGTTTTTTCGAAAAAAAATTGCAGTACAAGCCTTGGACTGCAATTTTTTTGTCCAAAATTGTTTTGTGTGTGTTGTGTTTTGTCCAAATTGACCAAAAATTTTTATAACTGCATAAATCATGCAGACTCTTAACGTGTATAATAGATCCTAAGTAGTAAGAGCCTGAGAAATGAACATGACGTATAATCTACGACATAAGAACCAAACCCAAAACCTCATGCTTAATGCTATCTGTAGACGGAGAGATGTCAGCAAAAAATCTTACCAGATATTATAAAAAAACTATCTGTTGCCCGAGACTTCGTCAGCGTACACTTTAGAATTAAGCCAAAGAAGGCTGTTACGTAGGGTTTTTTATAAAGTCACATGAGATTATAACCACCACCAGTCTACTAGTTATCAGAGTACAATACATCTTTAATGTAAAAGGGCGTGCGACAAGTAATCATAATCATAATCATAATACTTTATTTGCAATAATAGATATCGCATTATAAATTATGTACTTTTTACGAGCCGGTGTTCGCTCTACACCCTGTGGATATTCTCACAGCAATTATCCACGTTTAGTTGAGGAGTCGATGCTTATAAGGAGTGCGCAATTTGTTATTTGGATTTATACGGCGCAGGCGCAGCGGTTGGTAGGTAATAATGACACGGTGCTTGTTTTAATCAGCCAGTGGCTTAGTTGATGTGTATAAAACGACTCGTTATGTGGTTATGCGAACATGAGTGTGAATGGATACAAGTTTATTTATTACAATTCTTCATCATTTAATATGAATTATTTTCATGAAATTGTATTTGGCGATAAATCACAAAATAAAAACCTTTTTAACACTAGTTGTTACGTTTATTGTGATTTACTCGTATATGCAATAAATGCAAAGGAACTACCAATTACCTACGTGTAACTTCAAATTGATATTTATTCCTAATTGATATTTTTAATGATTTAATGAATGTAACTACGTATGTTCTTTGTTTGAGGTACCTAAGTAAAATTTCTACTTGGGTGAATAGGGAAAATGGATTCGGTGGGGGGTAGTCGAACGAAAAGCATGGTCGATCTATTTTAATGGTTTTTATTTATCATTTAAAGAGCTTTAGAGCGCAAGTTTGTTTTCTAATGTTTGGTGAATTAATAAAGATTTGAAACTATTGAAATATCATTGTATTCAACGCCGCATCGAGTATCAAGTGACTTGTCTCAAGACAACTTGCTTGACCGAATAGCGTCTTGAAACCTGCTTCTACGGGAAGAGTAGCCTTCGCAAAATCCAAAAAAAGCAATAAAAATTTAACAACTGTTATTTATTGTAAACACTTTATCAGGAATCACTCGATATTGGCAGAATCACTGCTCTGCCTATAGAGGGATCGAGTCCATTAAAAATTTAAAAAATATAGGGAAAACGGACATGGTTGCATAAATTTAGAAAAACACTAATTTATTTTTTTGTTTAACCTTCTTTGTGCCACTGCAATGCTGGGCAATGCCTGTCCCAAACTGTTTTCAGCTTTGACGAATCGCCCCTAGACGCTAAAACGTTCATTTTAAGACGGAAAAGATTTTCGTAATCGAAACAAAAGATGTAAGTAGTGATAACATCTTATCACAAAAGCGATCTTTTACACAATTACCATTTTGCTGTGTTAGTCAATTCAGCAACGAGCATTATCTGCGTGGGAGCTGCGTTCGGGCTGTATAATTATTTCACGGAGATCTGAGCTATCAACAAAGGCTGTGCTGCTCAGCCTTAAATGCGCGATGAGGCAGTTAACACTAATGTAAATACGCAAACGATTTCTCTTTCATTTCTCCCTCATCATATAATACACAATTAAATTTTAATAGCTCGATCGTTTTAAGTAGATGTTTTTTAAATAACTACTCAATGAATGTCGGTAGGATCCCATAAATCGTGTTTTTACAAAAACACAAGAAATTTTGCGAATTATACAAGTAGGCAATTACCTACGTACTTACCTGACTGATTCTCGGATACTACGTAATCTATTTAAACCAAAGTAGTCTCTTTCATGAAAACGTAAGATTATAGAGATAGAGACAAAGATAGGGATATCTTACATAAGTAGTGAACAGGCGGGAAGCAAGTGTGGCCCCGCTCCCGACGTCCAGAATATACGGTCAGACAGGAAACTAACTCCCTAGTGAGCGTAGAGTCCCTTTTACCCCAAGACACTAAGTCCCTAGAGCCCTAGCCCCACCTAACAATAGATACGTAAATATAATAAGGATGTAAAGAGGAAATGATAGAGCTGCTCCCAGGTCGCCCAGGGTAGCAGCGTTAGGACGGTAGGTAGGTGGTGTGGACCCGCTGCCAGTCTGGCAGACTCACCAGACTGATCATAGTGACGGCTAAGGTAGTCTTGGCCGCAGTGGAGGGAAATGAGAACCAACACGGACGGTTGATATCTGATTTATTAACTATAATGTCACGTTTATATATAACAATTACAGAACGTTAACATGTATAGGTTGATCGTTGTGTGCCGTCGGTGTAGAGTGCCGACGGTGCATGTGCAGGGTCCATGGGTCATCCGCCGGTTTGTAGGTCGCTGACGGCGCAGCAGACAAATGTACGATCGTAGCTCGTACATATTGGCATCTTCAAAAAGCACGAGGAGTAGGTGGAAGATGCAGCTCCAGTCTCCAGCGCAATGTGTAGCTGTGGTGCAGCAAACCAATGTACGAGGTTACTCGTACATATTGGCATCCTAAAGACGGTAGAGAAGATGCCCATCTGCTCGCTGACCTGATGTAGTTGCAGTGACCCGTTGGATGACTTGGTGGTTTGTTCATGTTCTATTCTGTCGTGGATGAACAGATGCAGTAATGATGCAGCAGTTGTTGTCCCTTGTCTTCGGGCTTGTAGGGTTGATGTCATGTTGTATTGATGTTCTCTGCAAGGTTCTACTGAACAGCATTTGCGGCTTCTCAGAATACTGGTGAGACCCGCTTCAGGGAGGCCAGTATCCGATCCGTTGCTGTCAGTAGGTTGATCTTCCAATTTTATACTGTACTCGCTGACTGGCTGCTGATACTCGTATAATTGCCCGTATTGGAGGATGTTGGTTAGGACAAAGGGATAGGACAAATATGATTACTATATGATAAAACTTAAGTCAAATATAATCGAACCTAAGCATAATGTCAATGTAAAAGTCAAATCAGGGCAATGTCAAAGCGGGAAGCAGGTGGTTTGTAAGGCACCGCTCCCGTCAATGCAATGATAATGTCAATGATAGAATATTGATAAATAATGATAATGTCATATCCATGATAAAATGCTAAAGAAAACTTGGCGAACATGTCAATACAAATGCAAAATAATGTCATGTCAATGTAATAGGTTTTTTGCAAATGCATGATGTTGTCAAGTAAACGTCACAGCGGGAAGCAGGTGGTTGTAAGGCACCGCTCCCGTCATGCAATGATAATGTCAATGATAGCAATACTGATAATTAATGATATGTCATGTCAATGATAAAATTCTAAAGAAAACTTGACAAACATGTCAATACAAATGCAAAATCATGTCATGTCAATGTCAATGTGATAGGGTTTTTTTTTGCAAATGCACGCTGTTGTCAAGTTTATGTAAAAATGTCAAGTAAGTAAAGTGTGTAAAGTGTCAAGTAAAATGATAATGATATAAAACTTGAGTAACATGTTAATGCAGCAAGAAACTCAATAAATGTCAATATAAATGCAATAGCATGTCAGTATTATGACGATGAGCTGGTGGTTGTAAGGCACCGCTTCCGCCATTTCAATATAAAATGTCATGATAATATTCAATAATGTACGCATTATTTTGTCAAGTCAATGATGCGGCGGGATGCAGGTGGTTGTAAGGCACCGCTCCCGACAATTCAATGTCAGTAAAGTAAAACAACGTCAATTTTAATTTCCCTGCCTAGTTGATTACCTACACCACCCATGTCAAATTAACGTAAAGTGTTGTTACTTTGATAGAACGATCTATAGTAGGTACTTATGTCATTAGTATTATGCAATGAATATTTAAAATCAATTTTGTTAAGTTTAATTGTATTAGGTGTTGTAATGCGAGAGTTGCTGACTTCTCACATTCCACTTGCAATGTAAACAAGCGCAATTGATTCGTTCATTCACCCAAGTTATTTTTAAAATGAGTAAAACATTAGTGCAAAATATTATTGAAGTAAAGAGTGATTGTCAGTCTTAATGCGTAATAGCATTTTCTACCAGTCAACGTAAGTCAAAATGTAAGTCAGTCCAACTTGGGAGTTTTTAAAGGATAAAGACTAAACAGCCGGGAAGAATAAGTGGATGTAAGGCACCCCTTCCCGGTGCAAGATAAGAGTACCTACTAATTTAATGAAATAGAATGACCAACTGTAGGGTACATAGGACAATGATAGTTGATCCGGCTCGAATATGAACAGGCGGGAAGCAAGTGTGGCCCCGCTCCCGACGTCCAGAATATACGGTCAGACAGGAAACTAACTCCCTAGTGAGCGTAGAGTCCCTTTTACCCCAAGACACTAAGTCCCTAGAGCCCTAGCCCCACCTAACAATAGATACGTAAATATAATAAGGATGTAAAGAGGAAATGATAGAGCTGCTCCCAGGTCGCCCAGGGTAGCAGCGTTAGGACGGTAGGTAGGTGGTGTGGACCCGCTGCCAGTCTGGCAGACTCACCAGACTGATCATAGTGACGGCTAAGGTAGTCTTGGCCGCAGCGGAGGGAAATGAGAACCAACACGGACGGTTGATATCTGATTTATTAACTATAATGTCACGTTTATATATAACAATTACAGAACGTTAACATGTATAGGTTGATCGTTGTGTGCCGTCGGTGTAGAGTGCCGACGGTGCATGTGCAGGGTCCATGGGTCATCCGCCGGTTTGTAGGTCGCTGACGGCGCAGCAGACAAATGTACGATCGTAGCTCGTACATATTGGCATCTTCAAAAAGCACGAGGAGTAGGTGGAAGATGCAGCTCCAGTCTCCAGCGCAATGTGTAGCTGTGGTGCAGCAAACCAATGTACGAGGTTACTCGTACAAGTAGGTAGGTATCTATCAAGAAAATACCTACCTACTTAAAATATCACTTTCAAAAATTCAACTGCTCAGTTCAGAATTTAACATACCTCCTTTAGCTTCCTGCTGAAATTTTATCATCATCATCATTTCAGCCACATTAACTGAACTAAAGACATTAATAAAATAGTTTTTCCCTAGATTGGTAGAAGTGAACGGCACCTCGGTGGTATCGTGCCGGAGCCAGGACGAGCTGGCGCGCGCCGCCGCCGCGGGCAGCCCCGCCAAGCTGGTGCTGCTGCGCGCGCAGGCGGCGCACGCGCATGCCGCACCACCCGCCTTCACACAGGTACCTACATAATAGTTCATTTATCCTAGAGCATTAATTTTACTTTTGCAGCGGTACACACACTACTCGGTTTTCTTAGTTTTTGGCAATGTTTGATTTTTCGTTTTTAGTTGTATATCTTTATTTTATTATTTTCTGGTTTGTTTTTGTGTGTTTGTGTATGTTTTGCAAAATATAAACTTTTTTTAAACTTACAGCTTTATTCATTAACGTTTAATAAATGCTTAACTAAATGTTGTACCTATTCCTAAACGCTTTAGATGTAAGCAACAGATTAAGCTATTACTATTCCTATTCACTTTTTGCGTCATAAGTGTACATTAAGGTGTTATTACATTGTGTGAGACCATACTCATTACCCTTACAGGGTCCATGTAAAGATACTTAGGCAGGCCTGCGTTTACACTGCCCATGCTTTTCCGTACTATGTCCTATCTATTTCGTCGCCGGGTCTGGGGAACGCTGCCACCGACCTATTACGGCACTGCTTTGATACCGGTCTTTCAGTCGAGTCAAGTTAAAGCCTTCGACCAAGTATATAAGATCTAGACGGACAGTAGAGGCAGCGAAAGCTGCAACAAAAATTGTTCCACACCCTGGTCGTTAAATCTCTTCCCAGCATGTGTTCCATCACAGGAGACGTACATGCCACTAGGAAAAATTGAGGTGTCGGTAATGGCGATTTGTCCTAATAAAGTGTGAAGAAAATATAAAGGACGACAAGCCAAAAAAAAAGTAAAATACCATCGCTGAGTACCTAATTTTCGACCAATGCTGGCCTCATTTTTTTTAGTACGATTCAAGCAGTATGCTTTATCTAGAAAATATAACATCATAGGTTAAAGTATATCTCAATCGTCTCCAGAACGAGGCGGCGTCCCTCCGCGCGGAGCTGGGCTCGCTGCGCGCGGCCGCGGAGGAGGCCGAGCGCGCCAAGGAGGGCCTGCGCGCCGACAACACGCGCCTCACGCACCGCATCTCCTACCTCGAGGACCAGGTCGCCGAGATGCGAGCCACGCACGCCCAGGTATACATACGATGCATTACGGGCTCCGAATGATTTACAGAATTACCCCTGAACGATATAATTGTACATAGAAATCACTGTTCATCGTTCATCGATACAAATATATTTTTTTTACCGACAGCTCGGTTCGCCGAAAGAAATATTTATCATTTATCATTCTTTCGGCGAACCAAACTGTCGGTAAAAAAAATATATTTGTATCGATGAACGATAAACAGTGATTTCTATGTACAATTATATCGTTCAAGGGTAATTCTGTAAATCATTGAGGGCTCATGCATTACAAACACGAATATATCTTATTTTGAGAAAAGTGCCATATTTGCCCTGTCCACAATTCCTTGTTGAACTGCCAGTATTGGAACTTAAATTACATGTTAAGATGATTTTAATGAAAAAGGATTATGATGACACACATTTTTATCGTTTTTGATTTTTGTCGTAAAAGATTAAGAATAGAGATTTACATTACATGACCGCAAGAAATAATATCTTTGCTGAGCTCTCTATATCGAGCTGTGATGCATATAATACGCTTAAATCAAGCTTAGGTTATCATTTGTATGAAAACCGCCATAATAGTAAATTAGAATTTAATATTAAAAGCGCTTTTTTTTTCATTCCAGCTTCAACCAGTGAGCAGCAACGACAGCTGCATAACCGTGAACAAGACGAAGAAGAACGTGACCAACATTAACATCACCACCGAGCCCCAGTCCAAATGCAAACAGAGCCCCAAGTCCGAGGTGCAAGTGTTCCAGAAGGGGCCGGACATCACCGCCATCGTCGCCAAGCTGCCCGGCCTCGACGGCGCCGAGGCGAACCTGCCGCTGATGAGGCCGCGGTCGAACGCGTCGGGGGCGTCCTCCCGAGTGGCGGCATCGCCGCGAGCGTCGCCCCCACCCAACCACCGGTCGCACAGCTCCCACAGCCTCGAGCACAGGGCGGGCCGCATGCGCCACTCGCTCTCCCACCACTGCATCCACGGCGCCGTCGACTACAGCGCGGAGACCGACGCCGCGATACGCATGATCGAGCGCAACCAGAGACACATAGAGAAGCAGCGCATGAAGTCCGAGCGGCTGAGCCGGTCCAAGGGCGAGGACTACTTCAGGTCCGACAGCGACCTGGACGTGCGCGACTCGCACTCGAGCGTGAGCGCGTGCGACCCCAGACACTACGAAATAAAGAAAGCCGCCGACCGCATAGAGGAGAGCATCAAGAAGACCAACTGGGCCGAGCGAAAGACTCTCTCCATCATCGAACAGCTCAAGAGGTCGCAGAGGATGCGAAAGATGAAAAAGAACGAGAGCGCGGAAGACGTCCAGGTGGAATCGGAGAAACACTACATGTACCACAGAATAGACGGCAAGGTTTTGGAGAACGCGCACAAATCCAGCAGGCGAACGTCGAAACTTCACTCGCGGAGTGCGAAATCCTCGGAGTTCGAGTCGGAATGCTCCGACTTTCCCAACGGGGACGTCTACGGCAGCTCACCTCGGATAGACTACGGGTCGGAGAGCCGCTCGACGCGGATGAGTCACTACAAGAAGAACGAGGAGAGGAGCGGCGACGTGAAGTGCCGGCCGACGCCGCCGCGGAAGCCGCTGCGGCTGTCGCTGCACAAGGCCCGCAGCGCGCACTCGCTGATGAACGGGAGCGAGTCGGAGACGCCGAGCCGGGCCGAGTCGGAGGCGGCGCGCGGGGGGGAGCGCGAGGGGGAGCGCGGGGGCGAGTGCGGGGGGGAGGAGGGCAAGCGGCCGGTGAAGCGGTCCCACGCGGGGGAGCGCTGGGCGCGCGAGCGCGTGCGGGAGGGCGCGCGCGCCACGCCGCGGCCGGCGCGCAAGCTGCTGCACGGGCTCAGCGCGTGCGGCGCGCCCGCCGCCGACGACCTCTACCCGGACCACGCACACGTGGGAATGAGAACCGGCGTCCGGGCCGGCAAGTGGTGCTAGCGCTCGGGGCGACACCGAGGAGGACACGTATATCGGTGACGGAATCAATATCAGTGACGTAGCCCGAAGGATTAGCGAGCCGAAGTGGCAGTGGGCGGGGCACATGCCACGTCGAACTGACGGCTTATGGGGCAGAAAGGTTCCGGAACGGAGGCCGCGTACCGGTAGTATTACCACCCGGTAGACGGACGACCCGGTCGAGGTTGCAGGAAGCCGCTGGACGCAGGCCGCTTTGAATCGGTCAATCTGGAAGTTATTGGGGACGACTATGTTCGGCGATGGACGTCCTATAGCTGATGATGATGATGATCAATATCAGTTAAGTCGTCCGATAGAGAAGCGTTTTGAAACACGACGATTTTGATGACTCGGTGGGATTATTTTGTGCTGATTTCACTGCCTTTGCATCGATCGACCGTCACTCGAAAATCGGATCTTAGGAACTGCTGATTTTGATATACCCTACGCCTTAGTGGAAGAGGCTATTTCACATTTTTTATCGACACATGTATATTAAATGGAACACTGATGTAAATATTCATACACGATAAGCACCCACCGCGTAAATACTCACCTAAATATAAAACGTATTTATTAAGATCATTGTTACACTAAGGAAAGATAGATAAATGACATAAACCATTTGAAAATGACTGTTTTATTGAAAACACTTTAATATTCGGATACATTATACGGAAGTCTATCTGATACGCTCACTCAGCGTTATGGAAATTGTATGCTCTTAACATTATAAACTCGAAATGATTATGCATCAAGTTAGCAAAAAAATACGTGGAATATAGCAGATAATTATTATAAGACAGAGTAAAATATAGTAGTCGATAATAATTTCACTTCAGATATAATAAGCATTCTCCCTCGCTCAAGCATCACCGCACTTGATCACAACAACTAGAGTAATGATTTAGAATCACTTCAGTTTTCACTGATTCATGTCAAATGTACACTTCAGAAGAATCCCCAGGCACATACTATAGATTGGGTTACTTGTGAAGTATACGTATGTGATGATCTTTCTGAACAAAATATAAATTCATTTATTCCCAGACATAAAAACAGTAACTCTCACAATAAAATTATATATTAGTTGCAACAAAAACAAAGGACAATATTTACATCAAACTTTATCATATAAACATTGGGCCCCGGAGGCGGCGACTGACATCGCTGCACGCATACCATAGACAACATAAACCATAGTGTTCACTAACGTAAATAGTTAAATTATTACTTTCAATTCATTTATTAACTAGATATACAGTACAGACGACATGATATCACAAGCGTAACATGTTGACCTTGAGAACGAAATTGAGATAAAAAAAAAGCGAGCGGTCGTGTGTAAAAGTGTCAAGTATTATAAGTCCATATTAGTAGTAAGTATTATATTCATGCATTTTTAGGTAAATTTTCGAGTGCTTACGCACTACGCTGGCCGCGTTGCGGATCAACAAAAAACACGTAAAACTGTTTATTTTACGCTCTGTTTTACATTACATTTTGAAAACTGCGTAGTACGTACATGCCCTTAGGAAATCGTTGCACTCTCGCTCGCAAGTGACCGACTATAAGATAAACGATTTCATACGGTAAAACAATTATCCCGACCTCTTTGACAACGATAAACTCATATTAACAATCAAAACAAAAGTATGTCATTATGTAATGTGTAGTCACCACAAATAATCAATCCTTATGCAAACTAAAACCGCAGCAGCGCGCCCCCGGGGCGACACGTTTCATAACATACGAGATTATTAACTGAGCGATTGCTAAGTATCGATTTACTGCAGCGAATCTGATATACAGAAAGGTAAATGACGTCTGTATCGCAAATATATACAACGGGAATAAATATTTACTTAGCAATGACTAGGTTAACTATGTAACTATAATGACTCGATGCCGAGCGGTGTCACGCTAAAAACTAGAATGCAAAATAAAAGTGCAGGCATACTTTGTTACAACGAAAACTGTTGCACCATTCTTTAAACCAAAAAGTCTTTACATTTTTTTTTCAGCTGTCAGACTAGAAAGCTGTCAAACAGAGTAGAAATCTGTCAAGAATAGCATCCACGAACCATTCTAGATGGCATGTACCTAAAACCGTATATCGCGACAAAATAAGTCTACTAACTAATTGTAATAGTTATTTAATTTGACAGTTCCAAATTTGATAGTCAATCTGAATCAAGTTGTAAATGAGTTAATTGTCTTATTATTATTTTTAAATATATTGCTTCCCCCAAATTCCCAATTCAAGTCAGTCTGTCATTCCTCATAAATAAACTATAATTATTAACATCGCAAATTTCTAAGCTTCTAAAAAATAATTCATATTAACAATCCTTAAAGATAATATTCAATCGAAATAATACATACCATAAAATTTGACGAAAACGCATTCACAGACAGAAGTATTTATTTTGCAAAAGAATTCAGCGTGACGTCACCCGGCGACTACCTACAACGCGACTAAACTACAAGGATTGCAGTAGTATCACGCCATACCGTAACTCGAACGCGATTGGTCGTTGCGATGTCGCTATAAGAAAACTAATTCTATCAAGTCAAAGTAGATTTATTAGTTTAATAGAGACTGCAAAACGACGAGTCGCGATCGTAGTACGGGATTGCTTTCCGATCACATATAAAAGTACGCATCGCAACAAATATTTACAGTTCGATCGTGGACCGCGATCTCGGGGAGCGTTTACAAACATAGTAGGGGACTATAAATGTAGTAAGAAAGTTACAAATCCTTTTATAGTCTGTAAACCCTACAAACCATAGACAATCGACTATAGACTGAGGACACAAAGGAGCCCGAGCTAAGTTAGGCGCTGCGCAAACGTGGACACTTTTAGTTTCCAGTTGCCGACACCGAACACTTTTTGATCGTCATGAGTATGTGTTAAGTGGAAGCAACTGGACACAAGACATGTTTACGTATGCGCAGAGAGTAGATGATGTCATAATGGTACTATAGAAATCTAATAATTATCGGTAGCTTGTGTCTGACACAAGACACAAAACTGTCCACGTTTGCGCCCTCGCTTAGTAGAAACACTTGTAAGTGGCAGTGATGCAACTCCGAATCCGACCTACGAATGTCCGTGGTACAAACATCATAGTCTCCGGATAATCTTATCAAATTGGTGCAATTTGATTTGCCTCCACAGACAACAGGCTCAGATTAAAGATGGGACAAGACATCGCGGCTTTGACCTTTTAGGCTCGTTATATTGTAAAAGCGAGAGGTTATACAGCTGTCGAGATTTTCAGTCCCACTCTTAATCTGCAGTATTTTTTGAGATACAAAATATAGCACGCTGACGTCATCGTGCTAATATCAAAAGCGCCACCTATCGGAGTAAACGCTCTCCCTAATCGAAAGCGGCCACAGGAGCATTTCTTTCAGTCGGGTCCCGTTTACAATACGGAACGTTAGCCTTCGGCTACATATGACTCAGAGGGGCGTCATAGGTTTACCAGCTTCCTCGGAGACTTCCCTGAACCCTGCTGCCTCAGTAGGTATAGGGAATCTCACGCAAAGATAATTGTTGATGGCGCCAGCTTGTTACAGTACATACAAGTTAAACCCTGAACAACGCATTACGACAGTTAAGTTTAGGGTGTTTCAATAATAATGACACGATTCACCATAGCAATTTACAAGTATTTGACTTACCATTTCTCGATGGTATGGAAAATTGCTCATTTGGTTAAAAAACAAAAAAACAGTATGAGTATCAATAAACCAAGTTGCCGCACATTATCTGCTTAGAACGCATGACAGCTGTCTATATTGATGTATTTAGAAATGGACAATAAAATAATGTTTATATGCGTTCACTCGTAGTAGTTTTTTTAATGCGGTAAATTCATCATTTGCCCTGCGGCTGTCTAAATCATCTCGCGGTGTACTCGTCTGTGTTCAGAGTGTCGGAGCGATAAGCTGACGCCTCTATCAATCTCGGTACAATCCCCGGCACGGATCTCGAGCGCTGGAGGTGAGAGTGAGGATCGCTTTGCGCATCTTACTAGACGACCATCGTACCAGAATCGCGTGTGCGTGAAACGAGCAACAGATCCCGGGCGGCGATTCAGACGCGTCGCGCGACTAGCCTATCACGTAATATTAATGGTCCCCTGAAGCGCTCGAGATCGGTGCCGCCAGTGGTACCTGCGGCGCCCTTAGAACTCGAAGCAGCGGCCGAGGTTGACGTACTTCTTGAGCGCGTGCGGCAGCGGCAGCTCCTTGACGCCGCGCTTCATGAGCACGGACAGGCGCACGCGGCGCGCGTCGGGGCCGGCGGGGGGCGCGCGGGGGCGGGGCGCGTGGGGCGCGTGGGGGGCGCGGGGCGCGTGGGGCGCGTGGTGGGGGCGCTTGGCGCGGCGCGCGGGCCCCGAGCTGTCGGACGCGTCGCTGGAGCTGGGCGAGCGCGCGCCCAGCCCGCGCCCGCGCTTCTGTAGGCGCCGGCGACCTGCGCGGGGAACGATCTCGGTGAACACTAGAATGTAGAACGACTGAATCTGACCGGTCACGATGGTCAAATACGATAAATTACCGGTCATTTACGGTCAAATTATTATATATAAATATTAAAATTAGTTTTAAGTTATACAATAACTATGCTAAGACCATGATAGAATAAATAATATGATATACATATTTATTCATAATTAATTATTCAGTCAATTTGACCGAAATTATCCATAATTTCGCCATTCAGTCATTTTACATCTCTAGTAATGACCCGTTTCAGTAACTTTTGCCCTTTACTATTTGAAACTCATAAGGGTCTGACGAATGAAAGCTGACCTCCTCTTGACATCGCTTGACCGTCGACTCTTGGCTTCCTGTACCGAATTATATTAAAACATACATCGATTTTAGCGTACTAAACTCGAGTGGTGTAGGCGAATATAAACTCGGACCAAGTTTGAAAACACTAATATTGATTATAGCCAGTTTCGGACCGAGAAAAGGGGTTAATTAAGCGTAATACACACGGCCCGCCGCACACGCCGGCTATGTGTGGGCGTCCATTTAAACGTATGTTATGAGGCCCACCATACTCCCGACCCGACCCATCGCCGTCCCGCTCACGCCTTTTGTGTGTGTTACGCTTTATGCGTATGACAGACGGATGTCAGGTGTCAGTCTCTTCTTTACATCGCTAGAACGTACCCCTACCTTTGCTACCGGTATCGTATCCACACGGATGGTCGTCGACTCTTCGCTTTTTGTTCCGGATTGAGCTTACATAGATTTTACCTTAGTGAAACTCGAGTGGTGTGGGTGAAAATAAACTCGAACCAAGTTTGAAAACACTCAATATCAATTAGGGCCAATTTCGGAATGGTTTTCACACAAAAGTCTGGCTGGCGGCAAGGACCGGAACCGCTTACCAATAAAAGGGTTTTTAATTGGGTATTTCATAGACTTGTTTCCACAAACCCTATCAATTCGGTAAGCATATCGTCGACTTACTCCAACGAAAGGCTAACCAAATGAATACAGTTATTCGGGTAAGCACTAACCGTATCTGAAAACCCTATCGAGGCTTACCCTATGAAAGGGTTTTAAAAGCGCTCAAGCAATTTAAACCTCTACGTGCACACCATTTGACTCGTTATTGTATAACTTGCCACGGCGAACTTAAATACACAGACAGGTTAATACAAATCACCAGAAGGCGCGAAAAAGACATAGACAATAGGGTAACCCTTTTAGTTGGTAAGTGCTTTAATATTGAAATTACCTATACTCTATTTGATTCAGTAATCGCATTGAAAGTAGTTAACTTTATTCAAAAAGGTTTCCGTAACGAAAGGCTAACACTAGAGTAGCTTATCAATAGGGTAACCCTATCTTTGGGTAACCTTTTAATAGGGTTTCCCTAACAATCGGCTTAATCAAAAAAAGGGGTTTTCCGGTCCTTGGCTGGCGGGCTGACGGAAGTCGACGGAAGAATCTTCCATCTAGCAGCGGGCGTTTGACGTCAAGGAAAGTAGACTAAAGGTCAAGGTCGAGCAAAGTCAAAACGAATCTGACATCAGTTTAGGAAGGGTTTAAGGGCTATTACGGTCTGCCAACTGCAAAAAAGCAGTTTAGATGCAATGAGAAAGGACAGGTAAAGATAGTCTTAGATGGCCCCAGCGTATTTGGTCTTGTCATCGTCTTGTCAACGTCTGACCCGTCTCTCGCCGAGAGGCGCCACTAGAATCGTCAGTGCTACCCTTATGAGCCATATAACGCAATTTCTAATTTTAGCACCCTCTTAACAAGGATCGTAAATAGAATGGGCTAGTTTCCTAAAAAATCTAATTAGTCTGTCAGTTGGATTAACAGAGAATATTGGACACGTATTTTTTCTTTTCTCAATCAAACAAAAAATTATGAAGTTCCGCGTAATGTTACGCCTTGCGACACTTTTTGCAAGGCGTGACGTCACGGGGTTCACTACAACTTGAAATTTTAACATTGACATTTAACATTTTAACTATTTTTCATCTTTTATTGTGACATTTGCATGCTAATTTATGTAGCCCAAATATGTGATTCTATTATTGTAATTTGACACCTTGTTTACCATATTTGACGCAAATAAATGATTGATTGATTGATTGATTGTGGCCATTTTATAGTTATTCGATTTTACATTTGACAAGGCTGAAATGATGATGATGATGATGAAACGTTCACTCGGTCAAATGTAAAATCGATCAACTAAATAAATAGCCATAAGTTTTATCGTTCTTGTGCTCAGCGGTCTAACGAATTTCGACATCCAGTGGTAAAATCGACGTCACGTGCTCACTTTGACGCGTTTTATCTTCGTAATTTTTTTTAAGAACGAGTCTACATCTAATATTGTTATATGTCTTTGCAACGAATAAAAATTTTTCATTTTAAATTTTTTGTTTGATTGACAAAAGACAAAATATGGGTCCAATATTTTTTGATAATCTAACTGACGGACTAAATAGAATTATTTTTTTTACCCAGGAAACTAACCTATTGTCATCAAACTGTAAAAAAGTGACTCACTCAAATGTTTATCGTCGACGTCATCCGTAAGGCTGTCCTCCGGGCGCGACCCGTCCGCGTCCGACTCGTCGGTCTTCGAGTCGGACTTGGCCGGCGACGAGTCGCTGGTGGGCGTGGTCTCCTCCCCTATCCCGCTGTCTAGCTTTTGCCGCTTGTCGTCTATGGAAGAACACATTTTATTTAACGTTAGATATTTTTGCGTTTGTAGATTTTAAAAATCTTATGTGCTTGCATGCGTCTAAGACCCACTACGCACTGTTCGGCCATGCGGCAGACTGCAAGGGGTCCGGTAATCCGGTCAAACGCACCGGCCCGCCACACTTGGACTTGCCTAGGAAAATTGCTGTCGCTCTCTCCCACTCCCGGGCTTTTTACATTTGTATAACTTTACTCTTAAGTCTCTTCGTGATGGAAGTTAGCATTTCCCCTCCCTCCACTACATGTACCTAGGCGTTGACCGAGGTACTCATTAGCCTCGTGAATGTTCACCTTGAAGTTCTATTTGTTATTTATTGTTTTTTTATGAATGAAAAAAATATAAATAGGTTTCTTATGGTGTTATTCGTAAAAATGTGTCAAGTCCCAATCAACGAACACACGCGTACACGCTACGTTGGTGTGCGTACCCCAAACCATCGCACACTACCGCAATGTTTATAATATTCGTATTGTATACAGATACTATTTACCACGGAAACATACATATTCCACACTCAAACCCTGCGCTCATTGCAGGAACTGTAATACATACCTTTGGTGTCGGTCTCCCCCTCCCCCTCGCCGTCCGTGCCGCTGGAGTCGCCCCCCTCCCAGTCCATGCCGCCGGCGGCGGAGGGCCCAGCAGCGGCCGCCTTGCCGAGGTAGATCTCCACCTCGGCCGGCACGCCCGCACTGTCGGCCTCGTCGCTGTCCTCGGCCGTGTCGTCCTGCGACGGGCCCGACCTGGGGACAGATACACCAGTGGATTTGTTGCTTTTAGATAGAGATGAAACGGATAGCAGTTTAGCCGGATACCGGATATTCGGCCAACCTTGTAGCCGGATAGCCGGACGGCTGAATATCTTGGCCGAAACTTGGTGCATCGCACGAAGCACGCTTGCGTAGGCGGCGCGCAAACGATCGGATGGACTCAGTCTAATTCTGGTCTTTTCGTTGTTAAGCAAAGAAAAACAAAGTAACCAAAATCTCTTTCAGCACCTTAGAGCAGTGTGTACAGCGAAATTCTTTTGTCTGATGCTGGCCTTATTTACGAAGACAACCGAAACTGCTTGCTACCTCATAAGATAAAATGTAGTGAGTCGAAAACAGGTGCGAGTGGTGAGTTTTCGTGCGGTGGTAGTAGTGTCGGACGTTATAAAAGACTACGAAGGAGAGTAGATAGAATTGTCTAGCAATATTTAACATCCACCCGCACTGAATTCAGTTAATGCTCAACCATGGCGCTTGCAATAGTGTCGAAATAACGAAGACTTGTAGAAAAGTAAATGCCTTATCTTTGACATAATTTTTTTGACATCTTTGCAATTTATCAATTCCAGCATTTGTGTTATGCAGTTTGACATAATTTATTGCGACAATTTTTAGTTATTTGATGATTATTATTTTATGTTTTTCCTTTTTAATATAATTCGAATACCTTTATAATGTTTAAAATGTATTAATTTAAGATTTTATTATTTCTAAAAATCACGAATGCCTTAGTAGGTGATACTGTAACACAACGAACATCTTTTATACCTTTATTGTGTGGACTACTGTTACTGTATGCAAGTGAATAAATGAATTATGAAAGGTACGTAGTAGAAATGCCGAATTAGTAATTTCTATAAATTTTGTCATTTATGAACTTTTTTTATAGATTTAGTAAGGTGTGAATAACAGAGCCGTATGCGATTTATATAGTAAAAACTCACTTAGGGTTATCGTCCTTTGTCTCCCCCCGGCCCTCCGTCTCCCCTCGGTCCTTAGGTTCCCCCCGGTCCTCAGCGCTCCTGGTCGCGGGGGGGCGTGGCGGGGGTGTCGGGGGTGTCTCGTTGGATCGTTCACCTTCTATCGTATCCCTGAACTCGAAAGTGAGCAGTCCGCGTCGCGACCGGGGATTGAGTCGGACAGATTCGTCGTCATTCTGTTCCCTATCACAAATAATGGAATATCATAATTTAATACTAAAATAAATAGGCATGTATAGGTAATGTATGTGTTCGCGTGATGACTCAACATATCTGTTTCTTTGCTTGTCCTAATTTCTCTTTTCTAAAATAACAATTCTGAATAGACATTTGTTTCAAATCCCACCGCGGGCGTCGCCACCGTTTTCATCTATGAATCCGTTCTGTGCCTCTGTGAGCGTGTTTGTATTTGTGTTAGTGTGTTTGTGACTGTGTAGGTATCTTTGCGTTCAAGACATTGGTTCATGTGCGTGTAAAATTTAACATTTTTTTTAATAGCAACACCGAGTGGTAAATGTAACTATTATCTTTTCATACCTAGAGCGATCAGCTGACGAGGGAGACGTTTCATTGGAGAGGGGGCGAGACCCGCTCCCCCCACTGCCCCCGCTGCCCCCTCCAGCGTCATCGTCGCCGTCGTCCCCGCCGCCCTCGCCGGCCTCGTCGTCGTCATCGGACGAGGAGTCGATGGGCGAGTCGAGCGGGTCAAA
Organism: Anania hortulata; assembly: GCA_963576865.1. Classification (NCBI taxonomy): domain Eukaryota; kingdom Metazoa; phylum Arthropoda; class Insecta; order Lepidoptera; family Crambidae; genus Anania; species Anania hortulata. Next base: position 23,076,254 of record OY756391.1, on the reverse strand, counting down.
GCGCAACGCACCAGCGACGCGGTTCTGCCCCATGCTGAGCACCAAGCTGAGTAAGGCGTTCATCTCGCGCGCCCCCCCGTCGCGGTCCAAGTCGTGCAAAGCGTTCAGACCCTCTGCGAATAACGAGGCTCGTGAATGTTGGACAAAAATAAATATACAATTTTGGTTCAAGATTGTAAATTTTAACAAATAGGACTTCTGATGCCGGTAACACACGTTTTCCTACCACGGGCATCAGTTTTCTTCTTCTCAGTCGATTCGCTTTTGACAGAGAGTTCCACTTTGCCCTGGACGATAAGGCGTTCTATGAAACGGTTGTCGCGCCTTAAAGCGTGTCCGAAGAATGCCAGAATGTGAGATTGCACTAAAAAAAAAGGCTATGCCTAATGCCATTTTCTCCAGCACCACATCCCTAGAGCATCTATTTTATTTTTGGTTTCAAATTTTGGGGGAGGAGGGGGCGGGGAGGGGAGGGAGTACTGACCGACGTCGCTGTCGTCCTCGATGGGGATGCAGATGCGGCGCGGGCAGGCGCGCTTGGCGGGCGGGGCGCGGGGCGGCGGCGCGCGCAGCTCGGGGTGGCGGCGCAGCAGCCCGGCGCGCGCGGGGTGCTGGGGGGGAGGGGGCGGGGAGGGGAGGGAGTACTGACCGACGTCGCTGTCGTCCTCGATGGGAATGCAGATGCGGCGCGGGCAGGCGCGCTTGGCGGGCGGGGCGCGGGGCGGCGGCGCGCGCAGCTCGGGGTGGCGGCGCAGCAGCCCGGCGCGCGCGGGGTGCTGGGGGGGGAGGGGGCGGGGAGGGGAGGGAGTACTGACCGACGTCGCTGTCGTCCTCGATGGGAATGCAGATGCGGCGCGGGCAGGCGCGCTTGGCGGGCGGGGCGCGGGGCGGCGGCGCGCGCAGCTCGGGGTGGCGGCGCAGCAGCCCGGCGCGCGCGGGGTGCTGGGGGTGAGGGGGCGGGGAGGGGAGGGAGTACTGACCGACGTCGCTGTCGTCCTCGATGGGAATGCAGATGCGGCGCGGGCAGGCGCGCTTGGCGGGCGGGGCGCGGGGCGGCGGCGCGCGCAGCTCGGGGTGGCGGCGCAGCAGCCCGGCGCGCGCGGGGTGCTGGGGGGGAGGGGGCGGGGAGGGGAGGGAGTACTGACCGACGTCGCTGTCGTCCTCGATGGGAATGCAGATGCGGCGCGGGCAGGCGCGCTTGGCGGGCGGGGCGCGGGGCGGCGGCGCGCGCAGCTCGGGGTGGCGGCGCAGCAGCCCGGCGCGCGCGGGGTGCTGGGGGGGGAGGGGGCGGGGAGGGGAGGGAGTACTGACCGACGTCGCTGTCGTCCTCGATGGGAATGCAGATGCGGCGCGGGCAGGCGCGCTTGGCGGGCGGGGCGCGGGGCGGCGGCGCGCGCAGCTCGGGGTGGCGGCGCAGCAGCCCGGCGCGCGCGGGGTGCTGGGGGTGAGGGGGCGGGGAGGGGAGGGAGTACTGACCGACGTCGCTGTCGTCCTCGATGGGAATGCAGATGCGGCGCGGGCAGGCGCGCTTGGCGGGCGGGGCGCGGGGCGGCGGCGCGCGCAGCTCGGGGTGGCGGCGCAGCAGCCCGGCGCGCGCGGGGTGCTGGGGGTGAGGGGGCGGGGAGGGGAGGGAGTACTGACCGACGTCGCTGTCGTCCTCGATGGGAATGCAGATGCGGCGCGGGCAGGCGCGCTTGGCGGGCGGGGCGCGGGGCGGCGGCGCGCGCAGCTCGGGGTGGCGGCGCAGCAGCCCGGCGCGCGCGGGGTGCTGGGGGGGAGGGGGCGGGGAGGGGAGGGAGTACTGACCGACGTCGCTGTCGTCCTCGATGGGAATGCAGATGCGGCGCGGGCAGGCGCGCTTGGCGGGCGGGGCGCGGGGCGGCGGCGCGCGCAGCTCGGGGTGGCGGCGCAGCAGCCCGGCGCGCGCGGGGTGCTGGGGGTGAGGGGGCGGGGAGGGGAGGGAGTACTGACCGACGTCGCTGTCGTCCTCGATGGGAATGCAGATGCGGCGCGGGCAGGCGCGCTTGGCGGGCGGGGCGCGGGGCGGCGGCGCGCGCAGCTCGGGGTGGCGGCGCAGCAGCCCGGCGCGCGCGGGGTGCTGGGGGGGAGGGGGCGGGGAGGGGAGGGAGTACTGACCGACGTCGCTGTCGTCCTCGATGGGAATGCAGATGCGGCGCGGGCAGGCGCGCTTGGCGGGCGGGGCGCGGGGCGGCGGCGCGCGCAGCTCGGGGTGGCGGCGCAGCAGCCCGGCGCGCGCGGGGTGCTGGGGGGGAGGGGGCGGGGAGGGGAGGGAGTACTGACCGACGTCGCTGTCGTCCTCGATGGGAATGCAGATGCGGCGCGGGCAGGCGCGCTTGGCGGGCGGGGCGCGGGGCGGCGGCGCGCGCAGCTCGGGGTGGCGGCGCAGCAGCCCGGCGCGCGCGGGGTGCTGGGGGGGAGGGGGCGGGGAGGGGAGGGAGTACTGACCGACGTCGCTGTCGTCCTCGATGGGAATGCAGATGCGGCGCGGGCAGGCGCGCTTGGCGGGCGGGGCGCGGGGCGGCGGCGCGCGCAGCTCGGGGTGGCGGCGCAGCAGCCCGGCGCGCGCGGGGTGCTGGGGGGGAGGGGGCGGGGAGGGGAGGGAGTACTGACCGACGTCGCTGTCGTCCTCGATGGGAATGCAGATGCGGCGCGGGCAGGCGCGCTTGGCGGGCGGGGCGCGGGGCGGCGGCGCGCGCAGCTCGGGGTGGCGGCGCAGCAGCCCGGCGCGCATGGAGCAGCGCACGCGCGCGCGCGCCAGCGCCTGCAGCCGCGGCGGCGTCTGCTCCTCTGCGCACAGTGCACGACACTAGTTACAACGAGATAGCTGAGGCGTCACTATCAGGATGAGGATTTTTCTTAGGTAGTTTACCCGAAGACAAAACTCTAAAACCAAAGACTATGTATTGTATGATGACTTAGGTATGGAACTGAAACGTGACCTCTCAATTTGGGCCTCGTAAAATTCAAGGTTGCACAGCGTGCTATGGAAAGGGCTACGTTCGGTCTTTCTTAGTGAAATCGAATCAGAAATGAGGAGATCCGTATACGAACAAAAGTTCGACGGATTAGCGAGCTAAAGCGGTGGTGGACGGGGCACATAGCACGTAGAACTAGCGGCCGATGGGACAGAAATGTTCTAGAATGAAGGCCACGTACCGACAAACGCAGCGTAGGACCTCCACCTACAAGGTGGACAGACGCCCTGGTAACGGTTGAAAAAGCCTGCTGGATGCAGGCCGCTTCAAACCGGCAAATCTGGATATCACTGAGGGAGGCCTATGTTCAGCACCACAAGGTGGACAGAAGGGCACTTTAGACGTTCCTAAAATATAAGTTTGCCCTACTACCACCGCCTTAGGGCCTGTCTGTGTCTACTGGTGATCGGATTGTTCCCACTATTATAACAAAAAATTACCAAACCTTTACTTTTACTACTTTTTCCAGAATCTGTCAAGAACAAACTATGATGACAAGAATAGAATCTGTCGAATGTCGACTAAACGAATTCTACGTTTCATTCTGACTTTGATCTAAACTCACTTCAGCATCTTTTCCACAATCAATCTCTCTCTTGGCTTGTTCCCTATTCGGAGTCAGCTCGTCTGGTACTTTTCTGGCACTTTTGGTGGTTGTGCCTTCTCTTTCAATTCTTTCTCAAGGGCTTTTGTCGAAATCGGACCGTTAATTCGTTCAGTGTTTGTCTCATCGCTGAGTGCTGAGTGAGTCTAACCAAGACAAGTGGTGACCAGCAGCAGAATGGGAACGGGTCAAGCTCTGTGGGTTCAAGGAGTGTATGACCAGAGGCACCACCTACAACCTCGAGGACCTAAAGACTAGTGACAGAATTTCCCCATTTCTACCTCTAATATTACCAGACAGTGGGTAGTCTGTCAGGTGGCAGAAAACGCAAGCCTAATCAAAGACCGGTCAAGTCTTCCGTCAACCTAGTGGTGCTAGTACCTTCAATGTTTGGGGGGTAGTATCTTCCCCCTATTTGGCGCATTGGGCCAAAATCATAAGCAGCCTAAATAATGGAATTATACTGTTCCTTACCTAATTTGATGAGGTCTGCGGCCTCTTCCTTGGTGGGCACGCGCAGGGTCGCGAAGGAGACGTTGAGCAGGCTGCGGGAGACCCACTCCGTCTCGCCCACGCGCCGCACTTGGATCAGATTGTCGTTTAGAGGCATTACTAGGAGACCTCCAATCTGCATACAAAAGAATTAAAGATATTTAATTGAAGACCACACGCAGAGAAACAGAGTCCGACTCACCCCCAGATCGGACCCGCTAGAAAGGAGCCCGGCAGCGGTCCGGCCTGTTTCGGCAGTTCCGGTCCTGTCGGCGCCACCACTAGCGGGTTCGCCGCTTGGTAGGGTGCCTTTTGCACTCCACATTGGCCCGATCACGCCTGCTAGTATGGGGCTCGACACGTACGAGTCTGAGGCTTCGCTGCGCGAAGCCTCACACTCGGCCGGGTCGCGGCGACCGCTAGCGGGGCGGACCTAGGCTGTGCGCCTTCAGCGCACGCCACAACTGCCCGGGTTAAGCTGGCGAATGTCTTCCTCAAAGACACTCAGCGATAAAAAAATAAAATAAAAAAAAAAAAAAACGCAGAGAAAGATAGCACGTAGAACTGACGGTCGATGGGGCAGAAATGTTCTGGAATGGAGGCCACGTACCGACAAGCGCAGATTAGGACGTCCACCTACAAGGTGGACAGACGACCTGGTAAAGGTTGCAGGAAGCCGCTGGATGCGGGCCGCTTCCAATCGGCCAATCTGGAAGTCACTGGGGGAGGCTTATGTTCAGCAGTGGACGTCCTATGACTGAAATAATGATGAAGATGATGAATTAATTACACACCAATTGTCATGGTCTCGATGTAAAGGGTATGACACATGGAAAACAGTCTCCCCTTCCGGTATCGCTTCCTTCTCTCTGTTTGCTTCTTGTTCTGGATTGAGCATACATTGATTTTAGCTTACTGAAACTCGAGTGGTGTAGGCGGACATCAACTCGGACCAAGTTTGAAAAGTCGAATAACGATTATGGCCAATTACGGAATGGTTTCCATACAACAAAAAATATTATAAATTATTGTAAAAAAAGGGGGGGGGAAGGGTCTGGTTAGCGGGCTTACAGAAGTGGATGGAGGATCTTCCAATAGCAGCGGGCGTTTGACGTCAAGGAAAGCAGAGTGGGGGCAAAGTCGAACAATATCAAGAGAAGGCCCTCCTCCGGTTAGCGAGCGCTTAAGGAACAACACCTTTATGTTATACGATGTGCCAGACAATTATTATACCAGGGGCGTCTTGACTCAAGTCGAGGTGTGGTACTCGAGCCAATTTAGATAATATCGTTTTCTGAACTGACTTGAACTGGGAATCGAACCTACTACTCCAAATGGGTCGTCAACTTTGCGTAGTGGCGCGATAGCGCAGTAATTTGCCTTAAACGGTACGGGTTTCCGGTTCGAATCCCTCTTCGGGTCAATTCAGAAAACCAACTATTCTTAATTGAGTTCTTGATTCTCGGGTCTGGCTCATGATAGGGGTCGCCTGCGGCAAATTTCATTGTATCTCATAACACGTTAAATCGGCCGTCTGTCGTCTGTCTGAGACTATGATGACACACACCAAATGTTGTCTTGATGCATATTTTATTTTTGATATTTTTTCTTTTTTTTTTCTTCTTAGTAACTAGTTTCGGTGAAAGATAAATATTATTTATTTCTTAATTTTCAAAATGCGGTTTCGAAGTAACGCTGCCGACTCGCCAGTTCCGCACATTACTGCCTACGTGACTCATTCAGGAAGACATCGGTCGCGTAAGAAACATAGTTGTGCTGATAAATGAAAGCTTTTGCAGACGCGTCGTCACTCCTCACTTATACTGTTGTTTCGCTTAATACCCACACAATCTCTGCTTGGCTCAAACTTGTGATAGAGACCCGCTTCTCGCATGGATACTATACAGCGTGTTTGTTTAAAAACGAGTCTTCCGTACTTTATTATAATAACAATATTACATGTAGGTAATATAGCCATCACATATAATAATACCAAAGTTGTTTAATGATGCAACCCTTGCCGAACTAATAAAAAATTGGTTACGTAGGTACATTCTCAGATAAGGAATGTTGTGTTTTAATAGACCAACATGATAATAACACTTTGTTGACAATACAAAACATAATTACAGCAATTTGAATAGGCATATACTTAGATATTTGTATCATATCATTATTATGTTTGGGACTTATACTATAAATAATGATGTGACATTCTACTTACTGACTGACGCTAAGAACTCACGGAGCGGTTTTTACCCGCGCCTGCCGCGGCGGCGGAAGATCTGTTTCATTTCAAAACTCACGAGACCGGAGTTTCTGCGGTTACGAAGACGCCACGGCGTCTGCGATTATCTCAAACCTCTCTCCCGCAAACTTGGCGATGATCGCAAGACGGGCAGTGTCTGTACCCCCCCGCCCCGCCGGCTACTGCGGTCGTCCGCCATGCGACCGCAGATTGCGCGGGCGCAAACCGCCGCGGCGGCGGGTGACTGCCGCCCGCGCGATTCTACAAGTCACCCGCCGGTGCCGCGGGACCCGCGAACAACTGCGCGCGCCGCAGGTGTAAAACGCGTCGTGAAATTAATGTTCTCTTACTTTTTGCATATAAATTTACATTCTAGAGAAGCTGCGGGCCCGCAACCGCGGCGGGCGCGGGTAAAAACCGCTCCGTAGCTCTTAGGCTGATAGGCAACACACAACCTAAACCCGTCAACCTAAAGATTAGAAATTAGAGAAACTATTTTAAAAAAGGCTTTTTTAAAATAATCTCAGAGGAAATAGCGAATAAAAGTTTCTATTGGAAACCAAACATTTGCGTAGATGAAGTCGCGAGGTACTACTAGTTATGTCATGGCTCTCTCTCTCTTATAAGAATGATTCTCACATGAGTAATATATTTTATCGCATGTGATCGCAATGTCAAAGAAAACACGACTTTCCCAACAGTTTATCAACTGATCAAGCATACGTAAACGAGACACAATAAATATTTCTATTGTATAAGCGGAGACCACTTGGATGTTAATGGGTTAACAAAAAGAGTTATTTCCGGGCTGGGCTATTTCCGCACTTAGCCCTTGATTGGGCCATTGTTACACAACAAATAGAGTTATTTCATTGGTAAATGGATGTTACATTGGTCTTTTGACAATACCTTGATTAGTTGTTTGAAGTAGTTCTGGTACTCTTCAGGGCAGCCAGCTCCGCAGTAGACGCGGTCGTATGGTGACTGCAGCGGAGCCAGGCAGAGACCGTTACCTAATGAGTAAAGTAACACTCAACATTACTCCTGAAAAAATATCAGTCTTAATAATTGGCAGACCTACATTCATGAAATTCAAGTTTTAATTCACACATAATGATAAAAACAATTACATTAGATTTATAAAACAAATTAGTAACTTCAATTGAAGAATGTTGCATAACAATTTCCTACATTACAAAATTTCTTAACTTTAGAAATTAATACAAACAAGATTTTTTTTTAAAATAAATACCTAATCATCATTCCAACTTTTAATAAATATAAAAATAAAATAAACTTACCACTATAAAATTTTGGTTCACAAAAATCAAACTCATCTAAAGTTGGGGAGTTTTCTAAAAACTGACTCATTTTCTTGGTGGCATACTCCACTACTATGGGATGGACTTCAATTCCATGACTGATGCCTCCTGAGCCTATGATGAGCCCCACCAGAGTGCTGAGATAGCCTGTCCCAGAGCCAACATTTAGGAAGGACAGCCCAGGCCGCAGCTCCAGCCCTTCCATCACCTCACTGGTAAACAATATCAGTTAAAACACAAACATTTAGAAAGTTCAACAACTTTATCTACTTGCTTATGTAAAGTCAGCTTATATACATCCCACTGACATGCACAGGACTTACCTCAAGTTAGGTGTAACTTAACTATTTGTTATTCATCATCATCATAATTTCAGCCATAGGACATCCACTGCTGAACATAGGCCATTGATTTCCAGATTATTTTTTATTAACAACACAAAATTACAGCAGCGATAAGATAGTACCTACATAGTAGTAGTAAATAAGTAAATAAGTTTAAGAAAGTCCAGTAACATCAACGCAAATAACTTTAAAAACCAGATGTAAATACAAAAATAGAACTAATGGGTCAATGTATTGCAGAGGGGGTAGAAGTGGAATTGGCATAATAAAATGCTTCAAATACCTATAAATACAAGGTGCAGACATGTGTAACGGTCCATTCCGCCAGGCCAGGTCCTTGTAGGCCTGGTCCCGAGCCTCGGGCGTCATGTAGTCGGCGCGGTCCAGAGCGCGAAACACCCGCTCGACGCATCGCGTGCGGATGTAATTGCCACCCATCAAGTTGTCGATCAGCTCATTATTATCGCGCCCGGAGCTCACTGCACCACCCATCTTGTTTGTTTTGCTCCTCAATCCTCTGAAACCCTCCCTCCACCACCTCAGCTGATACAGTTTGTGACGTCACGCTTGTTTTTCAACATATTCCGAGACAATGAAATTATTTTAACATTGATGAACTCCAGAAGAATCTTTAATAATCACTATTGTAGTCATATAACACACAATTCTGAGGAAATTATGCACTACGTATAAAAATAATTCGACCAAAATATTCTTCACACAAATCTGCCAAAAACGGATTTGTTTTCTTTGACATAAGCTTTCGATCTCTCAATTTGGCCAGCAACAAACAAAGAACAACCAATCAGATTGTCCCGATAACAGAACAAGCATGTAAATGAGAACTAAAATTGACAACGTTATGTTGTTTATAAACATAACCTTGTCTATGATTTTATAATTTTAGAGATCTTTTTATTTATTTAAATAAAATATTTTCATCGAAATACCGTAAAGCAATACATTAACATTTCATAAAAAAAATAGAACACCTACACCTACATACGTGGATCTTATTCTCATGTCACGTTCATAAAGTAATTGGGACACTTCTTCTATAGATTTTTTGTCTATGTATAAAAATGACAGATCATCGCACGGGATTGGGGATGTGATTTATTTATTTTGTTGAATTTCTTTGAAGACAGGCTGGATATCCTTGTAAATTTTGCAGTAACAGGTGATTTTTCTAGTTATACATCACAGTGAGACAAATGACAATTTTATTATTAAAATTCCGAACGTTGTGATTGTGAAGATTGGCGTGTCATAGTGGGACGTCACCTTGCTCTGATTACGAAAAGTTGAAAATTATTGGTGTTATTGACTTGATATAACTTGGGCAGTGAGAGTGTGTTTTGTCGGGCAGAGTGATGGCTGAGACGAGCGAGGCGCAGGCCAGCGCGTCGGCGTCGGCCCCAGGTGGCGACGCCGGCGGTGATGACGACAAACACGACGAGAGAATGTTGGAGTGTAACATCTGCTTGGACACTGCAAGAGACGCTGTGGTCAGCATGTGTGGACACTTATTTTGGTATGCTACCTACCCTGCCCTACCCTATAGTTCTATATCATGACTTTTTAAAACCTGTTCATCAAACTGAGAACTTTGATTGCATAATTTACAAATAAATTATCAGCTCAAAAAGATGTAAACAAATCAACAAACATATATATTTTCGAATTTCAACCTTTCAGACAGTCAGTGTTTTGAGTAGCTTATGCCCTCGGCTTTGTCTGTGTAGACTTTAGAATCGGCCAAAGAGAAGAAAATAATCATCCCATGGGAACAAAACTGAGATAAAAATTGTACTATATCGTCGGTGCGACTGCAATAGCGCGTAAGAGCAATTTGCAATACCGCGTATCAGTATTTTATCAATTTTTTAGGAGGAAGAAATAATTGGTTATCATGGTCAATATAATATATTTTTTCAACTGAACTTGTTTGTGGTTCCATTGCATGATATTGCATAGGAATGTCATAAGATTTTACAAATATCTTTATTATATATTGAGATATATCAAATATGCGATATTGCTGCTAAAAAAATGTCAATTTTGGTAGTTCCGCGGTTTTGAAATTAAACATTATATTAGTTTATTATAATCATTTAATGTCACATAACGAATAAAATTCTTTAAAATTTTTATAGAACAATACAATGAAAAACACACTTACTAATGTAGTACCTATGTACCTTACTCTTAAAGCTTAACTTTAAAAAAAATCTTATAGACCTGAAAATAACAATTAGAAATAAAGCACAGTCTATAAAATGATTATAGGAACCATACATTAGTAATCATTGCTTTTAACAGAAAACAACAAAAAATAAATTTTTAACTGAACACATAAACTGCTACTATGGTAGGTAGCTCAAAAAAATTCAATCACTTTTATATCTCGAACAAAACATTAACTTATTATAATAAAGTAGCCTTAAAAAAATTCAGTCTCCTTAGTTTTATAACATTAGGTGTGCTGTGATCTTCTTCCGCTGTTATGAAGGGATCAGAAAATGTTGTGAGTGTAATCAATTCTGGTGTATTATTGTTATTGTGTCGGTTATTTTCGTAATCTTCAAGTATAACAGTTTCTTTAACAAATTGCAAATTTTGTTCATTTTTACCTTCTTTGCTTCTGTCTAATAATTGTATCTTTTTTTCGAGTAGTAATTTTCGCCTTTCGCATAGTTCTTGTAACATTGAAGCGTTACTACAAGTATTTAAATTTTCCGAAGAAGACTGGTCATCATTTACTTCGTTTCCCATTCCGTCTTCCATTTCCATCTGTAAAATAATTAATAATTGACAAAATTAAAAATTTTAGAAACCCCCGACTCGTTTTAAGCACTTATAAACATTAAAACTCCTTCATCAACTTAGTACTGAGCTGATAGTCTTCAAACGCCTGAATGGATCTTCACAAATTATAGCTAAGAACCTTCTCGATTACAAGACCTTTCGAATAAAAAAAACCGCATTCAAATCGGTCCAGTAGTTTAAGAGCTACGGGCCCACAGACAGACAGACACACACACACACAAACAGACAGACAGACATGTCAAACTTATAACACCCCGTTTTGCGTCGGGGGTTAAAAACTATAATAAAATATTAATAGGTACCCGTTATATTCCCGAGTGAAATTTGAATATTAACAAAACACGCAAATGACACTAATAAAAGCATTCAATACAAATATAATAAATATACTTACACACTGGTTATTTACAATAATAATCAATCATAAATCAGGAGCGTGCACAATTCCTATCCAGACTTCCACTACAATGCCAGTAAATACGCGGCTTTGCCGCCAAATACTCCTTGAGAACTAATACGCGGTACTGATATAACGGCGAAATGGGCGTTTCTTATTGGCTAATTCAAATGGTGTGACTTCCATTAGGTGCCAATAGACACTCAGAAGTCGATGGCGCGAAAACTAATTTTTGCGACTTTTGTAAATACGCGGTATTCCAAATTGCTCTTACGCGCTATTGCAGTCGCACCGACGATATGTTATACCAAATTTAAAATAATTCTGTATAGTCATCAGTGTGATTAAATTATAAACTTTTACATTTATAGGTAAAATTAATTGTTGAGTGAGAAAATGATGATCACTAATGGTGGACCACATCAAAATATACCCACCTAGGTACTTATTATGTTGGATGGTCTACCATAAGTATTAACAATATCTTTATTGTTGTGTGCTTAATCTACTATTCTTTATTTATTTAGACTTTATTGCACAGATTAAAAATCATACAAAAGGTGGACTTAATGCCATGAGGCATTCTCTACCAGTCGACCATTAGGCTAAACAGAGACGTTATTATTATTTTATTTTATTTAGTAATCTGACCAAGGACCGTCTAGTGTAGTGATTTGCACTCTGGACTACAAAGACTACAAAGCAGGTTCGAATCGTGCAAGGGGCAAATGTTGTTCTAGTCGCCATAGTACAAGCTTTACTTAGTGTGGGGCTAGATAATTTGTGTGATTGTAAAAAATATTTATTTATTTATTTTATTTATTAATCCATATGAATACTATCCATACATCAGCAGTTATGTTTACTTATATGGGTGTTTAAAATTTTAGTGTATTAGTCATCTACACAAACATGGTACCTATTAAAATTAAACAATATATGAACAAAAAGCAGTCCTCGTCCTCTTTTGCATGATCTCAAGGTTGTTTTAGATTATTATTTTGTGTCTGTTGTAACTTCTCATAACAAATGACACTGTATGATAAATGAAAATGAGAGTTCTCACTGTATAGGGATAAAATGCAGAATATTGATTAAAGCTATAAAATTATTTTAATGTATTTTTTATTTCATTGACCTTATTAAACCTATTTTTCTAAACATAAATTAACTGATCAAGCATACGTAAACGAGACACAATAGAAATTCTATTGTTATGCGGTCTCATGTTGTTAACAGGTTAAATGAGCTAACTGTATAGAAACTGATGAATAATATTTTATACATTTATTATTCCTAGTATTGATGACCATTAAAAAAACGCAATTTGATTTTGATCTAGTCTGTCTTCCATAGAATCATATTATACACGTTGTCTGCACCTCCACCGCACCTGCTCCTTGCATTTAAACCTATTGTGTCTGCTTTGTGTTTTTTGTCACATGTGGGGACAGCCGTAAAGAATACACCTTCCCACCACCAATAGGAGGCGTATGGTAAGAGGCGACTGATTTCTGCTTCACAAGACGAGCAGCAGCGTCTTATAAAAAACTGCGCTCGCCAACTCCCGCCTGCCAAGCGTAGCGAGTATTGGCAATCCCCCCCGCCCTCCTCCCAATTCTAAGTCATTGGGGGAGGCCTTTGTTCAGCAGTGGACGTCCTATGGCTGAAATGATGATTATTTTGTGCAGTCAATATGGAATTTAATTTGCTTTTCACAGTTGGCCATGTCTACACCAGTGGCTAGAGACGCGACCGAGCCGGCAGGTGTGCCCCGTGTGCAAGGCCGCCATCAGCCGCGACAAGGTCATCCCGCTGTACGGGCGCGGGAACACCAAGCAGGAGGATCCCAGGAACAAGGTAGCTACTTAGCCAGGCTGAGGCTGTCTTTCAGCTGATCAGTGTGTGAGTCGCATGCCAGCCAGCTTTTGTGCCCCGTAAGCAAGGCCGCCATCGGCCGCGACAAGGTCATTATGTTTTACGGCGCGTGAACGTTTCGCATGAGGATCCCATAAGCTCTGGAACAAGGAAACTACATACTCCCTTCTTTAGTTATCTGTCCTTAGATCAAATCTTGACAGTCATAATATGATTATTACTGGCAGATATTTTTAGAACAAACATATATTGCCCATTACCAATAGGAGTTGTAGAAAGTGAAATAAGGCCATAAATCAAATTAGCAAAGTCCTGTTAAGTTGTAACAGAGCTAAAATCTATCCCACGAAAGTTGAAACTGACCATACACTAAGATTTTGATGAATGACAAATGTATTTCTCTACTAAACCACGTACAAAATGAACCGTGTCAAAGAGCAGCCATGCAAAACCATTGTTATGTAGAGGTTCAATGTACATCATCAGATGTAATTGATACTATTTTATAGGTATCAATGTACATCTGATATGCACAAAATAAATATATTGAATTGAATTGAAACATTGACGGGGAACATGTTCTGTAGGACCATTAGTAACTGAGACAATCCTGATATTATGTGGTCAAGTTATTGTTGACTCAATATTTCCAATCCTAGTATTCTTAATACAGTGCGGCTTGTATGTATTGTGATAACTCGGTAGGTGCCGCCCCGGCCGGCGGGCCAACGCACCGAGCCAGAGAACAACAGCGGGTTCCCGGGCTTCGGCTTCGGCGAGGGCTTCCACATGTCCTTCGGCATCGGCGCCTTCCCCTTCGGCGTGTTCACATCAACCTTCAACTTCGGCGACCCGAGACCCAGCGCCGGTATGACTGCTGACCCGAACTTTAGATTATTGATTTCCACTTCTGTACGAAGATATGCTAATTATTTTTAACGAAAACGGGCCGTCCATAAATTATCACACGTTCTGGGTGTTGACGAAGTGTGATAAGGGGTGGAAGGGACCTAAATTTCCTGAAGTAATTTTTCAAAATCGAATATGTGAATGTAGTAAAAGTATTTTTTTCAAAATTTTAATTTGATTTTGATTAATGGAAATAAGACTAGTTTCGAAACTGCTGTTTTAATTTAATAATTTCTGTAAAATATGTGACGTCACATACGGGGTCTGACAAATGTGACTCCAGCTGTGACAAGGATGGGAGGTCAAAAAATCATGAAACTCATGTGACGTAATTTATGGATGTCCCCAAACGTTCCAGAGCCGTCTGCGTCAATAGCTCTGTACGACTCTTATCAGTCCGTCCGTTTTACTCGTAACTGCTTACAATGTCGATGCAATTATGTCCGCGGCCTTCTTCTTCATAATAATTCGATTTCAAAACTCGCGGCACTAGCGACCCTCATAAGAGGCATCGAACCTTATTGGCATAAGTACCTAAAATTACGTCATTTTTGTGTACACCTGTGAAACATACGAAGACAGAGAAAATAAATACAAACAACAAATACTCTTTGACAAAATGTCGTTAATGATATACTTTATTCATAATTTAAGTTTGAATATGTAATATAATTATTATTTACATATTAACACTGTTGATTGACGTATGTTTCATAGGTGTACACCAAAATAACGTTTTTTAGGTATTTGAAACTTTAGGTGTACCAGTTTCTACACAATAAAGTTCGAAATTTTTTACACACACAAGCCACGAGGTTGAATATGTCGCATTGACAGTAGGGTCAATAGCACATGTGTGATGTCATGGAGAGTATTTATTTATATAAATTCGCGACCTCGACGCTTCCTGTGTATCTGTACCATATTAGTTGTCTGTAAAAGTAAGAATGAGACAAGTTACTTTGAATTGTTTGTTACTATAAAAACAGAAAAACAAATTCAAACGTTTATCGCATCTCACATAACAATTTGGCGGTGTTAGATAAATAAAGGGATACATATGAAGCCCTGCAAGGGCATAGCAATCTTATTATGGTAAAGAGTAAAGTTCAGCTTGTGGCCAACATCTTATTATGGTAAAGAGTAAAGTTCAGCTTGTGGCCAACATCTTATTATGGTAAAGAGTAAAGTTCAGCTTGTGGCCAACATCTTATTATGGTAAAGAGTAAAGTATGCCTATTTACGTCCCACTGCATGCCTTACCTCAACTCAGAGGCGACTTTACCTATGGTGCAGGGCGTGCGTTGCCCACGGGCGCAGCGCACTTAGTACCCATTCCATTTAGACCACGCGCTTACTGGGGGGCGCGATGTTTGCACACGGGCGCTACATGGGCCAGAGACGCCTCTGCCTCAACTATGAGGTGGTTGGGCCATACTCCACCGCGCAGGCCCAGTGCAGTTCGGTGGAGGGGTATCGTAAGGCCAGTGACTTAACCTTACTGTCAGATGTTATTAAGCCGCCCTAAGGTCAGTAATAGTCAGAGGTGACTAGGCTTCACGACTAGTATCGAGCGATATAAGCCGGGACCAACTTTTGACGTGCCTTCCGAAGCACGGAGATGCTTGTTATAAATTTCACTAAATATGGTCGGAATGGTCACCCATCCACTCACAACAGCGGCGTAGGTGGCTTAACTTTGGTAATCACTACCAGAGCCTTCCGCCAGCACTGATCTACAAGCACATTATTGTGGTAGCAGTATTTTTTTTTATACATAAAATTATAGAGAGAGTTTCCTTCAGCCAGTTTATCTGCCTACATCGTTATTAGAATAAAAATATACATTTACAAAAATAAGCATAAATAATTCTAAATCCAAAAAAAATACCGGTTTAAAACTAAAATCGTAACTCGGAATAGTAACTAGCGTAATTACAATGCTCAAACTGGCTACGTCGCTTTTCTGTCTTGCTCGCTCGCAATTTTTATGAAATTTTAATTTTACGTGGTAATTTTTTTTTGTATGTGTGGACGCTATAGTATTTGGAGTTTACGGGAACGCCTTTCGTTAATTAACATTCAGTATATTGTTCTTTCTTCGTAGCACCCCGCGGCACGGCTCAGTACGAGGAGGAGCAGTTCCTATCGAAGATATTCCTGTGGGTGGCCATCGTGTTCGTGCTGTGGCTGGTGTTCGCATGACGCCCCCGCCCCCGCCCCGCCCCGCCCCGCCCCGCCCCGCGCCGGCTGTACGTACCCGCGCCCACTTGCGCACATCCGTTCACTTAAATGCCTACAGGGATGTCTCATGTTGATACTGTGACCGTTATGAACTTGTAAATAGTGCTGTCCCTCTCTGATGTTATGCAATTATTTAAAATAGCTTATGCCCTTTATGCTCTCATAACAAGTATTGAACACCTATTTAAATTGAGCCTTTCATTATTCTTTAGTATGTACAGAGGCACAACAAGCGGCACGGATCTTGTGCGCTGGGTGAAAGATAAGCAGATAAGTATATTCCTACTACAAAAATGTTTCGTTCGTTCAGACGTATAAACCTAATAAAAAAAACAAGTTACTTGTGTCAAAACATTGACAAAATATGAACAACTGAAACTAGTCGTGTAAACACGGCTATTTTCGATTGCTCATAAATTGAAAAAGATTTGACACAACTAACTTTTTTAATTAATATTATATAATAATTATTTTAATTTATTAGGTTCATACGTCCGAACGAACGACAAATTTTGGTAGTAGGCCTTCTGTACGATGATCATCTCGTAAGATGCGCAAAGCAATACCCGCTCTTTCGCCGACCGCTCAAGATCCGTGCCGGAGATTGAAAATAGGAGCGAAATTTTGCTAAAAGCCTGATAGACAATCACTGGAATTGGAAAATCGGTGTTGATACCGCTCGCTCGCTTGTTAATGTTAGAGCGAAGCGGGTGTGGTCATTTCATGGATCTAGATGTCCGAAATAAATGATTATTTATTATTTATTTCACACTCGCACAGGACAGCAAACATAGCTGAAATCATTTCTAATCACATTCAATAACTTTGCTTTCTGATATTGTGGCGTACGATAGATTAAAATGTGTAAAGTATGTAAAAACAATGAAAATGTTGCATCATTACCTTGTAGGCATAATACCAAACGAATTGCTACGCATAGCCCTCCGCCATGTTGCGGAGCTTCAACAAACTGTTTTTCAATGACAACACCATTTAAAAGTGTTTTGAAATGAAATGAAATGACCATGTTTTACCATGGTAACTTCGCTTTGTAAATGTCAATAATTGGCAAACGTGTTGCCAGAAGTGTGTGGGTTTGACATTTAAAATTTAAAGATGGCAAACTCAAAGATTGGTGTTTGTTCTTATTTCCATTTATGCTCTTATCCTGGCAAGGGTCATTTTGTTATCGGGCATTGGCTAAATGATAAAACTGTACGTTCAAATCGGGGCCGAATTCTAAACTGAAATTATCAGAGTAATCCTTATTTTCAAGCCACTCCAAAGCAGTTCGATTTATTTATTCAAGAACACATGAACTAACTTTACTTAATATTATATGAATCAATCAACTGTATAAAAGTTAGGCATAATAAGTCATATCTGTACATTGTTTCCTTATCTACCATGCCTATGGTAATATCACTAATCTGCATACAGCAGATGACATGGAAACACGAGTAAGTCCTTTAATCAAGAATGACACAAGCATTATCAAGTTGCAAAGAGAAGGACCCATAAAACAGATATAAAATTAGACGAGTTCTCCGTGTGAATACTTGTAATATATCACAGCGCTAATTAGATTTTATTATCGGTAGCTTTGCACGTGTTCGCGAGCTTACTTATACGTAAGCTTTATAATCTGTAAATTATAAGTTGGAATAATGTTTTTATTGTCTAAGGCACCATTACATAATCTATTGCGGTCAAAGGCCATAGATTAGAGAAGATACAAAACACTTCTATCAATTTGCTGCCAGAATACAATTTCTCACGGGCAAGTAGTCATTTGTGGATTTAATCTATGGCTTCAAATCGATCAAAATGATCTGTAAGGCGGTCCCTTAATATTCACGTTGAATTCGCTAATATTAAAGTGTATAATTTCGTTGTAAGGTTTGATAGTCGTGGTTTGACTACGGATTAAGGGCTGTTGACGGATTAAAGGTGTGAACTTGCATTTAATTTACCTTCAAAAGGTCACAATATTATAGTCGATTAGGCGTCTCGTGATTTCTTTAGGCGAAGCGAAATCATTAATGCGGCCGCTGGTCGGTTGTGTTTGTTAATACCCAGTTTAAACTCAGTTTACATGGCAACAACGTGCTCAGTCAGAACGTAGTTGGTAAAAAAATATAGCATTTTGTTATAATAGAGCCGCGAGAACGCGTCGGTTTGGCGCGAACCATCCTCGTGTCATATAAACGCGCGCTCAGTGCGTGGGGGCTTAAACCATACAGATGACGCGTATCACGAGTTTATTTTTTGGATTTTATGGTACATCTACCTACAGTATCGCCTGAGAATGTACGGCGTGAATCCATGAAAGACCATTGAAACCTATTTCATACATAAATAAATTCATTTTACAATGGACACCCCCCCCCCTCCATTGCCATTGATGCCATGATCTAAAACCGTCAATAATATATATATATATATAATAAAGTCGGGTTAGTTACACTATTTATAAGTCGAGATCAGCTGGACCGATTTTTATTCGTGCAAGTTGGCATGGTTATGAATTCGCGTTCACAAGACTGGAGCTTAAAAAATAAATTCCACCGTCGTGAACGCGAATATACAACCACCTAGTAATTTCACACGCGGTCCAGTTCCGCCGGTTCCAGTAGGTCTTAGTAATATTAACAATTACCAAGGGGGTAGGGGGTGTTAACTATGTAATGTTTTATGTACCTCAAGAAATAGAAATAAAAACAACGACCATTTTAGAGAACGATTTACTAATGATCACAGAGTTTTGGTTTCGTACAGCAAGTGTCTTTGTCATGTTTAAAAAAACTGAAAATTTCGGTTGACTTCTGTTTTGTAGAGCATTGTCTCTCTCTGGCATGTCAGTCTGACGTACTGACCTGTATTACACTAGACAAGCTGCTGTCAAAATAGATTCGTGCCTATTTGATTACCGCCATTTTTGGGCTGTAGGCCACTGTATAGGCAGAAGCGAGTGAACATGGAACTAACATAGTAATAGCAGCAAGGTAGGCAGTCATATGCAGTATAAGTCAAATCTAGTTCTCGGTACACTCGCTTGTGGCGTTTCAAATGGGCAAACAAAATTAGCTGTCATTTGTATAGGACAGCCAGTCCAGTGGTAATTATACAGATCAGATTTAGTGTCGTCATAGGGACGAGAGAAAGAGTCGAGTTTACTAACAACCGAAGCTAAGTCTTCTGAGTAAGTCATTGATATGTAGTCATTATACTTTATTTCTCACATGATGCAAAGGTCGGCTGGTGTATAGAGCGGTAACAGACCGGTGTGCTACTACTTACTACACTGACGGTGTAATATTGTAACTGTTCGAAATAAATTGGCGATTGGAAGACCATACTATATACATAAATTGGTAGATAAGTTTTATGTTAATATTTCTGTAAAAATAAGTGTATATATTTGAATTATTTCAAGGATATGTTGTGATGGGATGGAAATTGTTTAAATTATAAAAATAAATATATATAATGCTATGAAATTGTTTTTATTTAATAATGTTAAACATTAGATAGTTGACGAACTTCACTGCCGTCTACTGTTTAATTCGGTAAAAGTTTTGAAGTAATTGTTAAGAAATACTAACATTTATAAGTATGACCAGTCATTTATTTCAAGGAAAATACAGTAATAATACCTATCTAATTTACAATTTAGCGCTTTTGTAACTTTAACTAAAATATTTTGGACATTACTGTTTGTATGAACTCTTTGCTTATAATAACGAAACTTAATTCTATTGGAACCTTACCTTTTATAGACTGAATAGGTTTCTCCTAAATTAAATTGGATATAAAACTTAGTCAATAAGATTACAAATAAACAATATCCAATATTATGTCGACTGCAAACACTGGCCGCGATTCTGTTGTGCCAGTTCAAAGTTCATTTATTGCATTCATGAGTAAAATTAGGTAGGTAACAATTATAGTAATAATAAATAAGTCTCTAAATGCCTCCTTGCGAAGAGAAACGGACTATCTAACATAGAACTGTCAAACTAAAATACACCACTACTTTTTAACTATATCTAAAAAAGTAAAGGGCGTATCTCTACCCTTAACTAACTATATATGTGCAGTTAAAAGTTAAAAATTTACATATGTAATTAAGTTATTAAGGTTTATTTGTGTCCCATAATTTGGACAAAATTTTAGACTGTGCGTTTGAATACTTTGAATCTCATTCATTAGTCGCGCGTAAAATCACCGCGATAGCGTACATACATGCTCTCTCGCTCACACCCTTGCCCCTCCCACAATAGTTAAAATAAGTATCTTTAAAAAAATTTAGGACATTTTTTTTAAAACTTTTAACTGCACAGATATGTTCAGTAACGTGTTCTGATACCCCCATTTTTTTTAGATATACTTAAAAAGTAGTGGTGTATATACATTTCGCGATATTTTAATCATGATTGTATTGCGTTTTCCAAATGTATTGTTGACGCTACGCTTGGTGGCGTTATAATTTCTAGCGTTTTGCCTCTGTTAATTCACTAGAATGTAGCTCTATTTCTATTATAGTGATTATTCAGTTGAGTGCGAGTGGAATAGAATCGTGACCAACAGCTCAGTCTCGTTTATAATATCGTTTTAATGAATTACAATTTACAAACACAAGATATTCCCAATCTCTAATCAGGAATTTGCCTTTATAGCTGTGAGGGCGCGGACGCACTGCAGTCGCCTAGTTTGGCGCCAAGGCACTTTCACATGGTGGCACAAGGCGCTAGGCCCCTAGCGAGGCCGCCAAGCGCGCAGCGCGGCCGGTTCCGTATATGTTCGTACAGTTCTTGCATTTCACGAAGGCGAGCGGGCTTTACTTGTAAATGAACGTGTACATGCATGTAGCAGTAGTGTGCGTGTCTTAACGGAGCGATCCGTCACGATCTCAGTGCTTAGTGTTTTCGCGACGCTTAATATCGCAAAGTACTGTTAGCGGGGAATCGATTGCAGGGAACATCCCTATGAGCGGTTCCCGGCACTAGCGGTCAGCTGTCATCGAGGCATACTTCTTCATGCGTCGTAATTGTGCTTTCGCGCGTTTTCCGTATCAATATATTGTATTAAGTTAATACACCGTTTTATTTAGAGAATCCCCTCTTATAGTTCTGTACTGGCCGCATACTTCGAAAATCAAGTTTCTTTTACTCCCTCTTACTGAACACTTTTTTTTTTAATGCTAACTATATCCACTCTGTTTTGCTGCCATGCACACTGACACGTATTATTTACGTATTGTTTACCACAATTAAAGTTCGCCTTCGTAGCTTAGCTTCTCGCTTACACGCCAGGCTCTAAGCGAGGCATCCAGCAGTGCGGCCGCGGCCTGAATGTCACTCCGCGTCTTGATAAGTCTCACTTATTTACGATCCTAACCTATCAGTCCATTCGCAAGTTACAACACGCGCTAAAAAAACTGATCGAAAGAAAACGCAATTATTTAGTTAATACATAAATATGATATTATATTGTGTGGTGGTTCGAAACCATCTGTGCGCAAGACAGACGCGCACTACTTACTGTTTTTTTATTATACGACATCCCTAAGATAAAAGACCTAATCTAATGACATTTCTAACATCAAAAAAAGACCAGTCACAATTCTTCACAGAACAACATACATTATGATACACAACTCATTATTCCTCTCTCAGTCGAATAAAAACTTCATTAATTTCATGACACACAAACGAATTATCAAGTGATGTAACTTACGAAGGGTCCTAAATCTAACAATAGTAGAATAGGGATGGCGACTGGATAAAGAATCTATTCTATTTAGTCCGTCAGTTAGATTATCAAAAAATAATCGACACATATTTTTTCTTTTGTCAATCAACCAAAAACTGACAAAGATAAGCGCGTCAAAGTTCAAGAGTGGGGGCTCGTGACGTCACGTAAAAATGGTAACAAGACGTGACGTCATGCGATATTTCAAATCAATATATCTATAACATTTTGATAATGTGAAAAATAAATAAGACCTGAGTACATGGTTTTGATTTTAACTTAATACCTCCACGCATTTCCGAGATAAAGGGCGAAACAACAAAGTGATCGTATAAGGGTTCCGTTTTTTACTTCAGAGGTACGCAACCCTAAAAACAAAAAAATACGTGTCCAATACTTTTTGATGATCTACCTGAAAGACAAATAAAAGAAAGTAAGTCGTCATCCCTATCATTCCATACCGTATAGCTTGAGCGTTCGGTCCATGCTGGTGGAGGCGATGTACTGCGCGTTCTTGCCGAAGCGGACGCCGGTGGCGGACGCGGTGTGGTCGTTGAACACCTTCAGCTCCTGCCACTGCCGGCACAGGTACACCCGCACATCCGACCCGGCCACGGCCAGGTACGTGCCGCTCTGGTCGAAGCACAGCTCCCTGATCGCGTAGCCCTCCTCCAGCTGGATCGTCTTGAAGTTCTTCAACTTGCGAAGGTCCCACAGCTTGACGCAAGCGTCCTCGGCCGCCGTGGCTAGGTAGTAACCGTTCTCGGAGAAGGATATGGAAGTGACGGGGCCCACGTGGCCGGGGAAGTTGGCCACGTTGCTTTGCTCCTTGAGATCCCAGATTTTGACCTGCGTGAGTGAAACAATGGAATGAATGATGATGAAATGAAGTGAGCATCGAGCTCATACTCTAAAACGTAGAAATACGAACTGTCTTTCTCCGAAGTGTTTTCATTTACATTTAGCATGAAACTCTCGCCCATACAAAAACAGTACAGAGTACCTAAGATTAAAAAATGGCGGAAAAATTTGTTTAACAAATTATATGTCATTTTTACTCTATAGGGTATGTGCTCCATGGGAAGGGTAAAAGCTGGCAATGAACACGGTTACTATTGGCTAGACGCGCCCACTAGTCACGGCTACTAGTAGCAAAAGCAAGCCACTAGTCACGGCTACTAGCAGCCAAATGCAGTCACCAGTCACGGCTACTAGCAGCCAAATGCAGCCACCAGTCACGGCTACTAGTAGCTAGACGCGGTTACCAGTCACGGCTACTAGTGACTAGACGCAGCCACTAGTCACGGCTACTAGTGGCTAGACGCAGCCACCAGTTACGGCTACTAGTTGCTAAACGCAGCCACCAGTCATACTAGTATAAAATGGCAGCCGCCAGATACAGCTACTAGTGGCTAGAGGCAGCCTTGAATTCAGGGGATAACCAATCCGTTGTCATTCGAGTCAATCTGTACAAACAGAATCTGACCTGCGAGTTCTCCGTGCCGGTGCCGAAGATGAGTCCGTCGGGGTGGAACTGCGCCGTGGTGAGGCTGACGCCGGCCGCGTCCGAGACCTTGGTGAGCAGCGCGCCGGTGCGGATGTCGGAGAAGGCCCAGTGCTGGTCCGTGGACGTGGACAGCACGTAGTCGCCCGTGGGGTGCAGCGACAGCCCCGTCACCGGCCCGTCGTGCGACCGGAGCACCGCCGTCGTCTGGGACCTGACGAACGAGACCGTAGACAATGTTCAACTACACAGTCGGTGTTTCACTTTAGGGCCCGTTCCCACTTAGACTGACCGTCTGTTTTCTCGGTCCGTCTAGAGAGACGGATATGCCAGTGGCAGTACAATTTATATGACACTGTTCACATTTACACGGATCCGAGTTTTTAGACGGGCATTTTGCTACTGCGAAGAGCCGTCTAAACGCCCGGATCGGATAGTGTGAATGAATCTGCCGACTTGACTGATATATATACATATATGGATAGTCTTTGCTGTGGACAAATGCACTCTCTGAATCTTGTGTTTTGTACTCATATGTTGTTGTTTACAACTATGAATTCATGTCATTTGTCACAGTAATTCAATGTAACACACAATGGTTGTAAACTTTCGTCTATAGGCACTGACGAGAAGACGTTGTGTAGATTCCGAACGCTGCTCAGCCGAGTCGGATTCGACGATTCACCTCCTTCTCACAATTGGACCTACCCAACTGGATTACTTGTCTCAGATCACTCAAAGCTCCTAACTGATACTGTTTAGGGCGTAATATGGGCATTCGGCATGATCGAGGTTTTGATTAAGGTTTTTAGAATGAATATTTTTCGACTTGGCCTGTACCAAAAATGGAGTTCAGGACTCTGCTATTATGACAAGTCACTGCGCCACTACGCCAACGGGTGAAGGTATCTTGCAGTTCATAAGTACATTAACCAACTACTCGGCGAGTGCCTCGAGGAAGACCAGGGCTTGCTATTTGACACACAACAAGACCACCCACAGATAAATCAAAAGAAAAATTACTCACATAGGCACATTCCATACTCTGATAGTATGATCCGGCGAGGCCGTTATGACCGTATCTTCGTCTGGATGGTATATGACCCTGGTGACCTTCTTGGTGTGACCCTTGAGGATGGCCACGACCTGTTCCGTGTCCTTGTTGAACACGGTGGCGTTGCGGTCGTTCCCGCCCGTCAGCAGCTTGCTGTGGTCCGACGGGTTGATGTCCAGGGCCAAGATGCCGGGCACACTGGCGGAGTGCAGACCCTGAATGGATTATGTTTATTCAAAGTTAAAAATTAGAATATAGTAAATAAATGTTAAAATTTTGTAAATGCCAGATAAGTGGTCGAATATTATTCGGTAAGGGTTATGGAATACGTATTTAATTTAAAAAGCCATTTCGCCCATGCCGGGACTCGAACTCAGATATCCCGCTTAGGGTTTTGAAACTAGTAGACCGCGATCGTGTCGCTGCAGCATTGGCGGTGACTGGATATTTGCGCAAAATTAATTACCTACCATACCATACCCTTTTTTAAACGATATTTCTGATCTTTTTATGCACACATCATAAACTGCGAATCGCTTGCCGCAGCTAACCGCGCTTAGAAACATATCGCAATGGACCCAAACACTCAGCGAGCGCAGCGGGTCCGCCGCGGGGTACGCGGGTGTATCAGACGAACGCCCAGAAGGCTTCCAAGACTTTTGCCAACGACCGTGTTATACGGCAGCCATAATAGCGACGACCATTAGACACCCTAAGAAGACCAGGCCCTCACCCCGGGGCTACTACGTGTACACTCACCGGATGCGAGGCGAGCGTGAGGAAGGCGCGGATCTGGTCGGGCGCCAGCAGGGCCTCGGGCACGGAGGTGGCGCTACTACGTGTACACTCACCGGATGCGAGGCGAGCGTGAGGAAGGCGCGGATCTGGTCGGGCGCCAGCAGGGCCTCGGGCACGGAGGTGGCGCTACTACGTGTACACTCACCGGATGCGAGGCGAGCGTGAGGAAGGCGCGGATCTGGTCGGGCGCCAGCAGGGCCTCGGGCACGGAGGTGGCGCTACTACGTGTACACTCACCGGATGCGAGGCGAGCGTGAGGAAGGCGCGGATCTGGTCGGGCGCCAGCAGGGCCTCGGGCACGGAGGTGGCGCTACTACGTGTACACTCACCGGATGCGAGGCGAGCGTGAGGAAGGCGCGGATCTGGTCGGGCGCCAGCAGGGCCTCGGGCACGGAGGTGGCGCTACTACGTGTACACTCACCGGATGCGAGGCGAGCGTGAGGAAGGCGCGGATCTGGTCGGGCGCCAGCAGGGCCTCGGGCACGGAGGTGGCGCTACTACGTGTACACTCACCGGATGCGAGGCGAGCGTGAGGAAGGCGCGGATCTGGTCGGGCGCCAGCAGGGCCTCGGGCACGGAGGTGGCGCTACTACGTGTACACTCACCGGATGCGAGGCGAGCGTGAGGAAGGCGCGGATCTGGTCGGGCGCCAGCAGGGCCTCGGGCACGGAGGTGGCGCTACTACGTGTACACTCACCGGATGCGAGGCGAGCGTGAGGAAGGCGCGGATCTGGTCGGGCGCCAGCAGGGCCTCGGGCACGGAGGTGGCGCTACTACGTGTACACTCACCGGATGCGAGGCGAGCGTGAGGAAGGCGCGGATCTGGTCGGGCGCCAGCAGGGCCTCGGGCACGGAGGTGGCGCTACTACGTGTACACTCACCGGATGCGAGGCGAGCGTGAGGAAGGCGCGGATCTGGTCGGGCGCCAGCAGGGCCTCGGGCACGGAGGTGGCGCTACTACGTGTACACTCACCGGATGCGAGGCGAGCGTGAGGAAGGCGCGGATCTGGTCGGGCGCCAGCAGGGCCTCGGGCACGGAGGTGGCGCTACTACGTGTACACTCACCGGATGCGAGGCGAGCGTGAGGAAGGCGCGGATCTGGTCGGGCGCCAGCAGGGCCTCGGGCACGGAGGTGGCGCTACTACGTGTACACTCACCGGATGCGAGGCGAGCGTGAGGAAGGCGCGGATCTGGTCGGGCGCCAGCAGGGCCTCGGGCACGGAGGTGGCGCTACTACGTGTACACTCACCGGATGCGAGGCGAGCGTGAGGAAGGCGCGGATCTGGTCGGGCGCCAGCAGGGCCTCGGGCACGGAGGTGGCGCTACTACGTGTACACTCACCGGATGCGAGGCGAGCGTGAGGAAGGCGCGGATCTGGTCGGGCGCCAGCAGGGCCTCGGGCACGGAGGTGGCGCTACTACGTGTACACTCACCGGATGCGAGGCGAGCGTGAGGAAGGCGCGGATCTGGTCGGGCGCCAGCAGGGCCTCGGGCACGGAGGTGGCGCTACTACGTGTACACTCACCGGATGCGAGGCGAGCGTGAGGAAGGCGCGGATCTGGTCGGGCGCCAGCAGGGCCTCGGGCACGGAGCGGCCGCGCCGCTTGCGCTCCTGCGTCAGCGCCGTGGCGCGCTCCTGCAGGCGCGACACCACGTCGCCCGACATGCCCACCGCCACCGCGCCGCCGCCCGCCGCCGCCTCCGCCTGGGGACACATTACACTTGCACTCCAGCCTCCTGCCGCACACCGTGCTAGCCGCGGTGGCGGCCCGAGAATGTGATATACATCGGAGCTTTATAGCTAGTAAAATTGACTTAAATAGGGTAAATAAAGCTACATCAAAAAGTTATATTAATGGCCCTAAGTATTTGTTTAAATATGTTGATTTTAATGATCATGTGTGTGTTACACTTTACAGTTAGGGACGCCAGATGATGGCTCGATTGCCACGGTCCTAGTTGAATTACTAAGCATGATAAGTGTAGCTTGACCGATCATATGCAGCAGATCTACCGAATACAAAATTACTTGAAAATTTGAAATCAATAAATACCTGGTGTGTAGGCTGAGGTGCGACGATGCCCGCTTGGGGCTTCAATGTGGCGAGCGCCTCTCGGGCCGCCGTTACCTCCTTGGTCAGCCGAGCTATAACTCGGCATGCGGCATCGTGCTGGTATAATGCGTGGCTGAGCTCCTATATGATAAGTATTTCGTATTTAAACTGATTCTTTTAAAAATAGTAAGGCACCAACATTTAGGTCACTGTTAAAATTTCAAAGTAGTGATATAGCTGTTCTAAAAACACAAGATGGGGTTAGTATCAGTTGCTCTAACTTGCTCCATATTGGATTTATTATTTATTTGTTACCTACAAACAGGTTGTCTTGTCAATGGACTTTAAAAGCAATTTAAATCCTAGGACACTTATTATTTTTTTAATATTTATTCAATTTTGTAAACCTTCTCAGGTTTACGGAAATAAAATTTA
The DNA here is from genome assembly GCA_963576865.1 of Anania hortulata. NCBI lineage: Eukaryota > Metazoa > Arthropoda > Insecta > Lepidoptera > Crambidae > Anania > Anania hortulata. Next base: position 23,048,392 of record OY756391.1, on the reverse strand, counting down.
CAGAGTTAAATTTATTATACTAGGTATTTTATTTCCATTTTGCAGAAAATTCACAATAATTATGTCAAACACTGATCAGACAAACACCGACTGACTTAATCATTCTATTCTTTTATCCTGCCACACTTAAATTCCAACATACGTCAATCTCATAGACAGCCAGCCACGAATCACGATTACAACCTCTTCTGACAAATTTGTTAATTTTTTTTCTTAATAACGAACAAGCACTTTTATATTTATGTAAAAGAATTCACATGTGCACACAGAACTTGCCTGTCTTGCCGTCTGTAGCTGCTGGCGCTGTGTGAATGTGTGCAGCATGAGTGCGTCCCACTCGTCTTGCATGCTCTTCAATGTGGCTGGGATAGATGTGGCACTAGGCGGCTTGGGCTTCACTATTGGAGGAGCTACACAACCGGGGAACATTGTTACGAGCAGTAATCAGATAATCAGAAACTTTATTGGGTGATCTACTTTTAATGGGATTTGCATGTCCTTTTGATTTTTTCGTTGGCAAATATTTGGAAGTTGTTTTGATAATTCCTTGAATATACAATTCAAGGAATCTAAATTAGTCAACTGCTAAACAAGACATTATTTTATGCATAGAATATCCTGTGTGTAACCCTTAGGTTGGAAATTATAATATTTTTTGGATAAAGTATTTTATTTACACTTAATTACTATGGTTTTTTTTTAAACAAAGCTATTTACATGGTATTTATTTTATTGCATGTTTTAGTGCAAAGGATTTATTTTCTGGATATTAAATAGCTAGCCAGGAAACTATACGCAGGAATTTAATAAAGATTAATGTAGATCTGCATTTACTAAGAGCATTATTATAAATAAAAAATATACTTACTTTTGATTTCAATAAGGTCCTCAACTCTTAGATCTTTACCGTTAATTGGGTCAACTCCATTCTCAATTATGTATTTTTCAATAATGCGCTTTTCGAACACAGCCCCTGATGATGGGGACACCACTGGCACTTCAGGGACTTCATTAGATACTACAATACAAAAAGTTAGGTTATCTTGATAAATTGTTTACATTTCACACATTATTCGTTACAAATATTTCAAAACAGACTAATGAATTACGTTAGTCGTTTAAACACTACACAAATGCCTTTATCAAGTTATTTTATGCAAAAACTGCGAAACAAAGTTAAAAGAAATCATCCGGTTCGCGCATCTGTAAATGTTTGTTATTAATTTATAAACCACAAATATACGAAATATTGCACTTACTGGCACAATACAGAGCCATTTTAAATACAGTCTAAATTATAAATCAGCAAAAGATCGGGACAAAACAGGAAAATAGTTTTTGAAACAAAACCCCAAAAACGCTTTCGACACAACACAAACCACAGACAAAAAATTTGACGTCTATTTTTTTTACGATGATGGAGGAACACTGACCTGTAAAATTATTATTGGACAGGTTGTCTAAAGCAAATGACAGCTAGTTTTGTGTGCCCATATCATAGACATAGAAATAACTATAGACTGGCTGCTGTAACTACATTCCTACCTATTTGATTTTCGCGATTTTGGCGCTGTAGGCCGTAGTGACATCACTAAATTAGTGATGTCTCCAAGACGATATTCATAACGTTTTTCGATCTTCTGTGCGGACGCGTCCGTTGCCGCTTGTCACCAGATTTACTTGGAACTAAGCTGGTAACGAACGGCGACGGACGCGTCTTGACATTGTGAGGTCAAGCGCTGCCATTGGTCTATCCTGCAGTCAACTTTCGCCAGCCCAAGGATCGACCAATGGCAACGTTTGACCTTACAATGTCAAGACACGTCCGGAACCGAGTTCGTCGCCGCTTGTATCCAGTTTAAGGCTCGGACTGCTCGGACTATATCCATCCGGAAGTTTTCAGAACTCCATACAAAACGGCTCCGGACAAGCCCGGATTTTTTTTCCGAGCCTAAAGCCGGTGACAGATGGAGGCGGACGCGGCTGCGGTCCCGTCTTGACATTGTAAGGTCAAACGCTGCCATTGGTCGATCTTTGGGCTGGCGGAAGTTGACTAAAGGATAGACCAATGGCAGCGCTTGACCTCACAATGTCAAGACGAGTCCGGAGCCGCGTCCGCCGCAGTGTGTCACCAGTTTAAAATAGAGTATCGGCAATTTTTTTCTAGGACCTACCATAGAGAAAAAATTGCCGATACTCAATACTGGCAACTTTAATATCTTGCGTTTTCAGAATTCCAAATTCAAATTTATTTCGAACTAAAAATATTGTTTTAAAATTCGTATTTCATTTGTTTTCACATCATTTGTTTGAGCTTCAACATTGATATAACAACTATGGACAAATTGAAAATTCGCGTTCGAATACGAGTTTCACCAAAGAGTAAAATAATACTTGAGTTTCACCGTGGCACCAGAGCTGCAGAAACGACTCGACTTTCGCCAAATCGGAAAAGTCAAGAAAACTCGAAAAGTAGGTACCTACCGCACGAATTGACTGAGCAAACCAACAAACACGCTTCGCTTTATCGCTTGCTGCGTTTCTTTGCTCAATCGTCGCAATAATGAGGGGATTTTGAACCGTATCGTGACTTGTGGTGAGAAATGGATAATGGATCCTGTCCGACAATCGGAAGCGATCATCACTATGGTTTAACCCTGGAGAACCGGCAAAATCTTGCCCTAAGCGAAAACTGAACTAAAAGAAGATTCTGGTTAGTGTTTGGTGGACTACTTGGACTAGTGCTGGTGTTATCCACTACAGCTTCTTGAGATCAGGCCAGACGATTACTGCAGACTTGTATTGCCAACAATTGCAAACAATGATGGAAAAGCTCGCCATTAAACAACCGAGACTGGTGAATTGCTCTAGCCCATTGCTCCTTCAGGACAAGGATCGAAACCGGTTAATATTTATTTCAGAATGTATAAAACCCATATCTACTATTTGATAGTAGTTGTAAAGATTTGACCATAAAACTAATTTGCCATAGCTTTTAAGTCGGTATTTAGAGTATGTGATAGTTAATTTAGCGAATACCTTTATTATTCCAGTTAAGGTTCCATAGTAAAATAACTGGTTTCCGATCCCTGCTTCAGGATAATGCTAGACCACACACTGCACATCAAACGGTCGCCAAGTTAGAGGAGTTGCGACTGGATCCTTTTCGTCACCAACCATACTCCAGATCTTGCCGTAACCGATTACTATTTTTTTCTTATTAAAGGCTTCTTTTACAAACTAGAGATTGAATTTACAACCAATCAAGTATTTTTAGTAACTCTTAACTCATAAGGAACCCTCAATTAACATAATGGTTCCCACTCAATGTGAACTCATTGTGATCGATATGAGGGACCACATTTTGCATACAACTTTTTTTTATTCAATAAACAGGAAGGAGATTGGCAGGAAGGAGTGATTATTAATAAAAATCGTTTTACAAATCTTTTTACTAAGAGTAGTCTACTAACTTAAGAAGTTGTAAATTTCAACATGATTAGGAGATATGGATACCCGTCAATCACGACTTTGATTTTGATCGCTTGTAACTTTTAGGAAAACTGATTTAGTACCCAACTCGTCAAATACAAAATTGGTCTAGTGTTTTAACTGCACGTTATTTGCCAATTAATACAATAGTACTTTATTACTTAGTTAAATTTTAATTTTGTTTCGCTAGGTCAACTGGTCAGGTCAATAAAAAGTCTTGATTTGTCAAATGCTTAAATATCTGGTAAACTGTTTATTTATGTAACTAATGTGAAGATGTAAATAAAAAATCTAATAATAATTTTAATCAAATCAGACAATAATTATTTCAAAATCATTTAGGTACTTAAATCAATAGTGATTGGCATTGAATACAGCATTGTTATGATCAGATTTATTAAATGCAGGTATAGGTAGGCATAAATGTTTGCTAAAATAAACATGAGATTAAATGGATTATATCCTATTGAAATTCAGTTTTTTTAATAAATTTTAGAATACTTAATGAATTTAAGAATTTCATGAATGTGGAATTATGTAATAACATATTTAAGACTAAAATAATTTAAAAAAAATTACAAGATAAAAAAACAAAAGATTACAAAAATATATAACTAAAGAAGGCAAAATAAGAAAAAATAAAAGAATTTAAACACTTATCCGCATACCTGTGTTACCTATAAATTCATTGAGGAAACTGAATTTCAATATTTTTCCCTTCTGTTATGATGGAAGTTGCAAAATCTTTTTTTTGCAAATACATATATCTTTTACCTCTTATCATACCGAATTCCTAATTGTTAAAGAGTTGAGGCCAATCACTGTTGACGATTTTAAAGATCAGATGCAATGTGCAGCAGAATTACTCTGAAGAGATTTTCTAACGCATTGGTTGACATTTCCTAAATTAAAATATTTCTTAGGCTCTTGAGAAATGTTTCGTATCCTTCAAGGCACTTAACATTTTTTAGTTGTTTGCCATGTAAGTATACAAATTTCGCATGTCCATTTTTTTAAATGATCACTATTGCTGGACACATTTGTTCTCCTACCCTTTTTAATGTCTTTAGGACCAAATGGGCCATTGGTTAAATCAAATAACCTGTCCATATGTTGCACAACATGAGTTGTATCCAAAGCATTTGCCTTTTCTTCACATTCCCCCCGTGTTAATTATACTTGCTGATTGTTTGAGATATATTTACGAGTAGTACCGATGTTCTACAACAGCGTCGGGTCACAATGTTTTAAAGCTGGAAAAGAAAAAACATTTATCCCTGCAAATGGCAACATTTGTTGGTAATGTCATTACGATTGTTTGTGACAGCGCGGGCACGTAGTCCTTGCAATAAAATGTGTAAAATAACTATTATTTACTCTATTTGTAGCTTAAAAGTTAGTGTTTAGAATGCTATTATACAGTTCTCTATGTGGATTGTGTTTACAATAAGGTTTATAGTGAATTTCAGCCAAAAATCAACAAGGGATGAGCGCCATAATCAGGCGCGGTTATGGTTTGTTTTTTAACGCTATATTAATGGAATCAACTTATATATTCATTAGTTCCAGTTACAGGTATGTACAATCAAATACTTTACTTCCTTTTGTGAATTATAGATATTCTCCTATGAAGGAATTACTTAGGTACCTAACGTATAATTGATTGATAGAATCTAACCTAAAAGTCATTTTTAAATTATAATCTTGTTACTTTTTCTTCTAAAAAACTTAATAGAAGTTGAGAATGAAATACAGAGCTATCAAGTTTAAGCTCCAGTTCGCCCCAAAACTGAAGATACCTAGTAAATATACAATTTATGAAAATAAGGAAAACTTAAGAAATTTAGAAAACAGCAAGATGAAGAAACCATGACACAAGTATGGAGACTCACATAGAAAATATTAAAGCAGCCTCCTCAGGCTTCAGTCTATATCAATGAAATTGAAGTGGAAACGCAATGGCTGGGTGTTGAGAAAACTACAAATTACCTACTGAAATAAACTTCAAACGCCTGGGTAGTATATACATAATGGGCAATAGACAATACCAAGAAAATTGAGCCAATGCCCCATTATTTGACATCTAGCTCTATCACTTATCGGATAGACAGTATGTTGCTATACCATGAAAATGGAATTTGATCCAGTGCACCAATTAATTGCCATCTAGCGCTATCACAGTGCGGATAGACAGTATGTTGCAATACCAGGAAAACTAAAAATTGAGCCGGTGCACTAATGACCTGACATTAAGCGCTTTCACAAAGCGGGAAGACAGTATGACAGTATATGTTGCAATACCATGAAAATTAAATTTGAACAAGTACACAAAAATATTAGATGTCTAACGCTACCACCAAGTGGATAGAATAGTATGGACAGACAAGCATACTCACTCAATTTCAATCAACTAGCGCTACTATCATGAGACAACAATTAGTATGGACAAATGAGCAGGATCACTCATTTTTAAACACCAAGTCCTACTGTTACTAAGCGAATAGACAGTATATTGAAATGGGCAGGCTCACTCATTATTAAACAAGCGCTAATATACTAAGAGAATAAAAAGAAATTATGGACAAACAAGCAGGCTCACTTGTTATATTAACTAACCTATTGCTATGCAATTAGTGTTATATTACATAAATAACAAATGAAAAATCAAACAAATTATTTGAAATCTTGCACTGTAAGCTGATGTGATGACAGTATGAAACAATACTATATAAAATTGTAAAACCAATTGTACAAAATCAACACAACACTATAATATTATTATTGTCAGATAATAGTGCTAATATCTGATAAATACTATTACAAATAAACTAAAGATGGTTTTAACTAGTTCCTAAGGGATTGGATGGAGATAGAAAATTCAAACCGGAATTATTGTGAAAAGCCCTTTACCTCAAGAAAGAAGGTTACAATAGAGATACAGATACTTACTTATCAAAGCTATGGATTACTTTACTGGCCATCTTATTAATCACAAATCTCTATTATAAAGTCTTAGCCATTGCGCTAATGAATCCATTGTTTGGTTCAAAACTCCAAAATAACCCTTTCTTGGTTTTTACCATAGTCAGATAATGAAGTTGCACTACTGAATAATTTATCAAGAAATTATATAACTAACCCAATCTTTTACTAATTAATTAGTATTAAAAGGTATTACTGCACTTATGCAATACTTGGAAGAAATAAATAGTCCTGCAAAATTGCAGTGAAACAAGGATTTTGACAAGACAACGTTTATAAAATCCAGCTTGTGACAAATCAGATGCCATCTTATCAGCTTATACTTCATGTCAAAGAATTTTTGCATAGAAATCCTTAAGGTTAAAATTTAATAACCCTAATCCAAAGTTAATGCCACAAACAAATTGAAAAGTAAAGGTGTTATGGAAGTACCATAAAACCCCTTAAAATATTAGGCTTACATTATTTAATTAAATAATAACCTAGATATTCCAGATTCCTTTCCTTTACTTCATTGTGGTAAACAATGTAATGTACTAAGAATACCTATTTATAAATATGCACTTACATAAGTACCATTATTCAAAATAAGATACATTTCAAAACTATTGGGAACGCTTGATTTGTTCAGTCCTCCATCATAACGATATGAAATAAGTATAAGATGGACAAAAGTCTGTAAGATTAGTAATATGTATATAACTATTTATTTATTATTTATTAAGCCTTTTGTGCTGAGTCTTTTTCCAGTCGAGCCCAAGCTATATGTGTGGAACCATCTTTTCTTTGGCTGACCTTCTTCTGAATATCTTGTTATGATAAATTGAGGACTATAAAAAATTAATGTAATAAAACCTTATTAAGGTAGACTTCTGTAACCGCTGAATTAACATAAAGGCTATGTGATGATCATTTACCTAATACTAATTTAGTAATTTCAATAGATCTTTTGTTTTTTATATATTTATGATAATAAAATAAAATAACGCTGTGACCCCTATCACATGCTAAGGAACTGCTTCTAATCACTTAAAAGTTCTGATCATAATCTAACAAAATCATTATACCTATTCAATTTCTTAAAATTGAAATATCCCTTTTAAATTACCATTAAGACAGACATTTCTCAAAATTAAGAATAGATAAATTCACAATAAGAACATAGTAGGTACCCCTACATATGTAATTATTGGTATATCACCTTAAATATAATCTTAGAGATTACTTTTATTTCATTTAAGTCACTAAAACAGGAACAGTCTAATACCTGTTGTCCTGATAAAAATTACATAATGCCAGGGCTTGAATTTCCTTAAATATGACATATTGTAACTAAATTTCTGAACAAAGTATTCTTGTAATTACTAATTACTAAAGAAGATGACAATCTTGACAATAATGTGTGATGGAAAATAATACATTAAGAATAATTGTACTTCAAATAATTAATTCATGTAGAAAACTTAATTTAAATCAATTAGGTACAATAAGTACAATACAATAAGAATATTTTATTTATATATATAAATAAAAAATATGGAAGTAAATTCCAAAAACAAAGCCTAGTAACCAGACATTTTAGTAGATACCATAATTAACCTGTACATGTAGAAACATGTCTCAGATAGAACCATTCCCTGTTGGTAAACACTTAACCCGTTGACTGCCCAATAACAGTCAATAAAAATAAGAGATGGGCAATATAGAGTTATAACAGATAAGTCGAACTGATAAATACATTTATCGTATTCAATAATATTTTCTACCATAGCAAATTAAAAAATAATAATAATAATAATTTAAAATATATATATATATATATATATATATATATATATTAACACATTCTTTCACATTATAACTTAATGTTACATTAATTAAAATTATGCCTACATTGCTGCATTCAAATAAAGCTATAACTGAGTCTGTTAAAGAACGTTTTTTTTTTTTCTGTTAGTTTACAATATTATCAACTGATAAAATATTTGGTTTTATGATCCGATTATACGCTCTATCTTGCTAAATATAAAGCATAAGCTACCGTATTGAATTCAATCGATATTTTCAACCAAATTATGCAATATTATTTCCATAATATTAACATTCGGTAGCAATAAGGATGTATCTTAACTATGGTCATCCGTACATCTGTGACCAAAATTGAGGTTTCTAGAACCCCGGTCACCCATCCATTTAGTGACCAAACCTGAGGTTGATCCAATAAGTGACTAAAGTGATTAAACTTGAAGTTGTTTAACCACGGTCACCCATTCATCAAGTGACTAGATCAAAAGTTGCATAATGCATAACGATTGATGTTTTTAACCAATAAAAAAAAAAAAAAAAAAAAATTGTTTACAGGATGAACCCTCAACAATAACAAATATGCCAACCTAATTACATAGGTCAGTTACTTGGAATTTCCCGTACAGATTCTATAGATTACCGGCCTTAGCTGAGATAAAAAATAAAAGAATATAATAATTTAATTAATTGTTAACACGTTGAGCGCTACGCGGAGCCGCAAACAATAGATTTTCTATTGTGTCTAGTTTGTGGCAGTCAAAGACTTTTATCATTTAAAGTATAAATATTTTTAATCATTATTGCCACCTTTAGTAAAAATATTAATTGTAATCATACGCTAAGATATTATGATTGCGCACCTGCATGTTTTTTTTTTTAATAAGATTCTCTCCTTTCGTTATATTCATTTTAATCTTTTTATTTGTTTTTTTTGTTAAAACACTTTATTGAAATAAGTATTTACAGTACTTATAACAACATATTTGTCTTACAACCGGTCTTCAGGACCAATTGTTTTCGATGTTTAATCACTCAATTATGGAATTGGCTAACAATGGACATTGTTGTTATAATCAGATAATTAAAAAAAAATATATATATATATATATATATATATTTACAAAAAAAAAAAAAAACAAAGTGTGATGTAACACTATTGTAATAGACTAGTTATTATTTTGTGGCCTGGCTTGTGCAGTATATTATGTGAAACCTAAATGGAACGTAATTTTACTCTTGACGCATTCAGAATTTCAGACATTCTACGTGAATTCATTAGTTACTCAGCCTTAGCACTAAACTTAAAAGATATGATTAAATATAAGTACCTTTTTGTTTTGATTTGCCATCAAACGTCTCCGGATTGTACTTAGTTTTCAAAATGTTTTTTGCATTTTCTAAACTAATAAGCAACTTATTCGCAACCGAACTTCAAACATCTACTCGTAAATATATCTCAAACAATCAGCAAGTATAATTATAAGATTAAACGAACTTACCTTAAGTGAAGTTCAATCTTAATTATACGCAGCTGATTGTTTGAGATATGACAGTCCCAAAAACCCACCCACTAATACTTTGTATTATCCCAGTATATTACAGGGTTGCTCATAAGGCTGTCTTTAAACGTAATGACATTACCAACAAATGTTGCCATTTGCAGGGATAAATGTTTTTTCTTTTCCAGCTTTAAAACATTGTGACCCGACGCTGTTGTAGAACATCGGTACTACTCGTAAATATATCTCAAACAATCAGCAAGTATAATTAAGATTGAACTTCACTTAAGGTAAGTTCGTTTAATCTTATAATTAATAAAACGGCTGCAAAATGTTGCATAAGACTAGCCTGTGCAGCTAGCTTGGCTTTTATTTAGGCCCTACATTGAATTTGATATGGTTTTTGGTAATTTTATTTAATGAAAGAAGAATTTTATTTTCTTTTTCCATTTCGGCATGTTCTAGGAAGGAATTACCCTTTATACCGTCCAATATAAGCTTCCCGGAATAAAAAAATGATTTGAATAAATGGGGTAAACATAACCGATATAATTTTTTTATTGTTATTTTTAAAATAATGGTTGCCACTATATCAGGGAAAGATCCGGAATTTTCTTTTAGTATTTTAAGAGCTGCCATATTTGTTGGCCGTTGCTCACAGACTACATTTATTATTTCATAACCACAATTGTTGACTTTAATAATAATATTTTTTATGATCATTGGCAATTTGGCCGAAGGTTTTGTTCCTTTCGTGGATTAGAAGGCTATCGGTTGTTTGAATTTCTTATGAATGCCCCGCAGCGAAAATATAACGCATGGTCAGCCAATTCATTTGTTCGGCCTAACTCACCCAGGTATACGAAACCTTCGACGATGTTCGTTAGCTTTGTTATAATATTGTAACTTAGGTTTGTGTATGTAATGTATGTGCTGTTGGTGTACCTTAATAAAAAAATATAAAAAAACTTGGTCCTGTTCATTTTTATTAAACCAATTTTATTTGGGTGCTGGCTGATTCCTAATTGCAAAGTTTTTTTAAAAATATTTTGGAGGGTCTTCATTATAGGGAGTCCTTTAGATATAGCACCACTCTTGTATGTGTACGTTTTTGGCAATCTTTTGTTAATTGCAAGATACGACACACGACAATTCGTGTTGGTTCATCCATCTTCTGCCCTAAGGTTTTCCCAAGTATTTAAAACTTGCTCCCTTAGTACCGCGAATGTATTTTTCTGTCAAATTGCGCTTTTTCTATATTTTGCTTTGCTAAGCCGCTCGACCAATTTCTTGTCCCTCGGAGATAGCTCTGAAAAAAAGACTTCTTAGTGGGCCTGGGCCTAGCGAGTTTTAAAAATCGAAAAATAATACAAATTGACAAATTTTTCGATCGTTTTTATTTTCATCATCACACATACAGCTACCCGAGATGCGATTACTTTATGCTAGTGACACCATAGACTTAGAATACGCTAAGTGACACAAAAAAATTAAGTGTCATGCTGCAGGGCAAAGCCCAGTCAGGTCTATTAAATATTATTAAAATGGATAAAAATTGATGCAAACGTTTTGATTTAATTATGAAGTAAGTAGGTGTAGTTAGGTACCTTCTTTTTCCAAGTAAGTTCTTTTGGGATTTACTATAGGGATTTCATTAGCTGCCATCAGATGACTATGCTGGTGTATCAGACGTTATCTGAAATAAATTCATATTAGTATCTCGGTAAAGGTCTACAAGTACGTAGTTCTTGTCTAAACTAAACTTTTGATTAACTTTGTGTGAGTTATTAGATTTTTACTATTTTAAAAGCATGATTGCTTTGTCAGCCAGTTTATGCGACTATTAAAACTGAATACAAACGGGGACGGACGCTTCTTGACATTCTGAGGTCAAACGCTGCCATTGGTCTATCCTCCAGTCAACTTCCGCCAGCCCAACAAGGATCGAACAATGGCAGCGTTTGACCTTACAATGTCAAGACGCGTCAGTCGCCGTTTGTATCGTTTTAAATGGTTGTGAGCTTGACAAACGGGCAAACAAACAAAGAAGCGTTTTTTTATAAAATGTTAGTATAAATAAATTTTCGTAACTTTATAAAATGTAATATACATTTTATTTTATTTAAAATCGATAACATGATAAATAACAATTTTTTTTATAAACGCAAATGCTGTTTAATTATTCAGTTTATACTATTTTGTTTTATTTACCTGTAGGGCTACACGCAGCCGCGTCATGGCCTGCAGCGGCTGTTGCGTAGTTGTGTTCGTTTAATGTTTGGCTAACAGCTGTTGTAGTATCTGAAATCATAAATCACACTTTCTTACATAATCTGTAATATGTATAATCCTCTGCTGCCGGCGCCGTCTCCCAAAAATATCGGAAACAGAACTTTTCAAGTAGGTACAGACAGACAACGGCAGGTCAACCTACCTAAAGTCAAAATCAAAAATAATTTATTCTAATCTAATAGGTAATAATAATAATATTCTTTTTCTTTCTCTTTTGCACTGATCCCGGCCAACTGTGCTATTGCCGGTCATTACCGCCCAAGAGGCGAGAGGTTTTTGGCCTGAAAAAAAATTATAATATTATCTAACAAAATAATAATAATCTGCTTTGAGACAAATAAATACATTCTTACTCTTATTCAATTTAAGACAGAAAATTGCCACATAAGAACGTCAAAAATATTATAGTATATATAAGTGAGTATGTCGATTTCTGTAAAGAAATCTCTCAGGGATTCGCGCGGACTAAGTTTGTAAATAGAATGGCCGAGCGTGCGGTCGCTCAAAGAACGCGACGTGAGCTTAAACGTGCAAGCGGCAAACTGCAAACTGCAAACTTGACGTTTTGTGGTAGGTTGACGTCAAAGAGGAAATTAATATAGGGGGTTGACGTGCTGTTGTCTGTACCTATCTTTATTTCTGTATGACATGGTCTCATGGTATTGGTAACATAAAATTACAGCATACATATTTATTAATTAGTACCCTTAAAGTATAATCAAAATTTAGTCTGTAACACTACGGCTACATCTGCTCGCCGCGCCCTCCCGTTCGTTTTCGTTTACCCGCTAGTGCCCACTCCGAGAGTTCTTGGAAATAAATTATTTATCATTACCATTTAAATATCGTCAACCTCAACACTTCAGTTCAAATTGTTTCACTACAAAAACATAATAAGGGTTAAATAACCGTAGAAAAAGTATGTCCAGAAATTCTTCTTCTATTTCTATTTTACTAGTACTACTAATCATCATCATCATTTCAGCCATAAAACGTCCACTGCTGAACACAGGCCTCCCCCAATGATTTTCATCAGGGGGGTTTGCCAATATTCGCCACGCTTGGCAAGCGGGAGAAGTGTATTCTTTACGGCCGTCCCCACACGGGTCTACTAACACAGATATTTTATACCTATATACAGTCCCAGCTCCCCTAGTATGAGCATCAAAACACGATATGATATAGCGATTTATCGACACCAATTGTAAAAATATGATAGATATAGCCGCCATGTTAAATCGCAGTGCCGGTGACGTCACATTATTATGATTGCGGTTTCGATAAAAATCCAACATGGCGGCTTTATCTATCCTATCATTACAGTTGGGTATCGATATTATATCGCGTTTTCGTGCTCATGCTAGAGGGTGTTGGTTGGTTGTTTTACTTACTTGACGTACTACACGCAACCGCGTTATAGCCTGTAGCATAGTTATGCTCGTTAAATGTTTGGTTAATAGTTGATGAAGTACCTAAAACCATGAATTACATTGTTACAAACACAAAATGTATAGTTTTTTATCGGTTAGAAGTCCATAGTGTATCTTTAAGCAGTATGTTTATTAATAAATACATAAAAGATTACTTGCCAGGATTTGTCTTCCTACGCATGGGAAACTCTGCTATTTGATCATCACTAAGTGGACTAGATCTCAGCTGAAGACAGGGTACAGCATTTTTTTTGAGACGACTTTTATGGAAATCTGATTTTTTGAAATGATTGCCACATACAAATTTATTTCTGTGTAACTTTATCAAAGGTAAAAATGCAAGGTCTTCATTGCCAATTATTTGAACCCATTTGCGGCAGCTAAAAAGGTACATTACAAATTTAATATCTAATATATAACCTTTATTATAATATTTACTCTATAACCGGAGGTGCTTGTAACTCAGTGGAGGCAGAGCTTTGGTAGCGCCAATCTACGTTGCGGGTACCATTCTGACCATATTTAGTGACATTCATCACAAGCATCTCCATTTGTTCGTTCAGAAGGCACATTAAAAGTTGGTCCCAGATTATATTGTTTGACACTAGTCGTAAAGCCTAGCCAGAGGCGGTTTAATTACATCTGGAAATAAGGTTTAGACACTGGCCTTGCAACACCTCTCCTCCAATCTGGGTCCGTGTTGTGGGGGACTTATGACCCAAACCACCTCACTGTTGAGGTGATGCCTGTGACCAGCAGTTGGACGTATACAGGTATTCATTTAATTAGAGTAAAATACTGAAGGGTTTGGATAAAAACATCTATTGCCACTGAAATGCGTGCATGCGCAATTAAAGTAAAAAGTATCACTGTACTTTATGGTCGAATTTTAATTATTGAAGTAAGAGTTGGTAATATTTTTGGGATGCGGGTACAGCGCGTACTTTCGGGACAGTTTTTGGCCGCTGTTTGGTATGTACGGTTACTTACATCTAGTTTTTAATATCGTTGTAATCATCAGACTTACCGGTTTTCATCCAGTGGAAGATTAGCAAAAAATAAAGGTGTATTTGTGTGTGCTTCACGGATCCCGCAGACCTCGCAATTTCTATATTTTTTTTTAGACATTCATAAAAGTTTCTAAGTATTAAAGTTTTGGGTTTGGATGTTTTTTTTTTCTCGCGACGTAAATAATAGAGTTACACGCAGTGTTGCCAACTCCAGACTAGTCCAAGTCGCTAGAAATTTGGCGCCAAGTAGCCTAAATTCGCCGATTTCTTTTTTAGTTATCAACAGTGATCGGAATAGGTAGAGTGATTTAGGGTCAATAACCTCAAACGCTGATATTAATATGGACATCCCTTCGGGATTTCGGGATTTCGAAACTATTGGGCTTTAATTCTCCGGGATTTCGGGGATTTCGACATTATTCAGACTTTAATTTTATGTGGTGTCCATTGTTTACCTTTGCATGCATGTTTCTGTACGATCAACTACAAAAAATTGTTTGAGCGTCCTGCCTGAGACGAACATTTTTTTAATTTAAAAATCGTTGTATTTTACCTACATGAAAAATGCAGTAGGATATATTTTCGGGGTGTTAAATATTAAAAGAAGTACCAGCTTTATTTAAAACATTTGTTTTACATAGATATTCTAATTTGAAAGTTCAGTAAGTGTGAGTAAAATGTACTGAACATTAGCCTATACTGACGTCAAAGACTGGATACCTGTGATGTCATAAATCTTCGGTGCATTATGGAGAGACGCGTGCCGTTATGCCTCTGCGGGAAGCGAGTCTTTGTGCGTGCCGCACCTGATAATGCCGGACGACCAATCAGAACCAAGAATCGACGGTTGACTTGACTCATTCATTTGTTAACGAAACAATGCGTGCGCGCTGGCATCGAGCGAAGGAAGACAGCTCACTCTTTAGCTTCGAGTTCTAGAGTGCGCCCGTATTAATTGCTGTGTAGTGTTGTGTGTACAAATTACTGGAAACTTCAACGACTATTTTGGCTTGGTTTTACGGATTTGGATTTGCTTCTTGACTCGGACTACCTACTGCATAACTGTCACTATTCTGGTAAGTTTTAATATTATTTATTTCATTAGAATATGGCTTTTTCTCGATACTATTTATATATAAAAAAAATGAGTTGCTTACGAAATAATCTTGTTAAAACTAACTACCTACCTAACATTATGCATCGGGACTTAACGCGACAAATATTTATTTGGTCACATTACAACGCGAAAGTCTAAATCTTAACTACCTCCTATCCTAATACATGGTGCGTATGATAGTTTAACATGAACTATTTTTTTAGGTGAGACACCACTTTATATCTCGGTGTTGTATACCTATTTTTGGAAACTTCAACGATTATTTGGGCTTGGTTTTACTGACTTCGATTTGCTTACCTTGAATTGGACCTCTAATCGAGTATCACTGTTTTGGTAAGTTTCAATACTATTTACCTACCTATTTTAAATTGGCTGGTCTTTACTGGATGTCGTATATGAACATTTAAAAGTGTTTTAGACAGGACATCAGGCTATCCAAATTCATCAAATTTCTCTTTTCAACTTAAAACCATGCATATAGTTATATTAAACTTTTTGTGGTAACCTGATGTGCTAACTACACTGTACGTATGTCAGTAACCTTTTTAGTACTAACTTAATATACCTACGTATGTCTATTTTGTAATACTTAACTATTTTTAGGTCTGATACGCCTTCGAATCTCCATAAACGAACAAGTCACCTTGTTTACTGACTTCTGGGCACATCGAAGACTATTTTGGGTTGGATTTACAGACTTAGTAGATCTGCTTTTCTTGAATTAGACTACTACTTGAGATCCCCTGTTCTGGTAAGTTTTAGTATTAATTATTTACCTAAATGAGTTTGGTTTTGTTCCTTTATATCTATTTGTCTTTTATTTTTATTTAGGTATTTACACATACGCACTTTACATTAAGTTATTTACACGCATATTGCTTGTGTAAATAACTTAATGTAAAGTATATTTGTCAGTTTTTTTATATTTGGAAATTGTTTTAGGCGGAATACAACTTGTGTAGAAAAAAGGTCAAGCATGGCAAAGGTCAAAGCTGAAACAGTAGAGAAGTGGATCGCCAATCATCCTGAGCTTCTTTACGACAACGCTAGTCATACGATTTACTGTATCAGATGTGAGAGCCACATAAAAGCGATACTTAAAAGTAACATCGAAAGACATATCAATGGGGCAGTACATCGAGGAAAGTTTAAACGGCCTCAAGAAGAATTTTATTTTGATCTAATGAAGTTCCTGATTCTGTGCAATATTCCGTGGGTTCAAATGAAAAACCCTATGTTTAAAGAATTTTTTCAAAAGTATATGTGCAGCGTTTGCTGTTGTCAATGTACTGATCGTAAAGTTCCCGACGAGTCACTACTACGAAAAGTTTATTTGGAAAAATTCTTTAAGCGCAAAATCGATTCGATTTATGAAAATAATAAAAATGAGAAACTATGGATTTCCTTAGATGAAACAACCGACTTTTTAGGACGATATATAGTCCATTTTTTAATAAAACCACTGCATCCAAATAATTTCAGTCGACCTTATTTGATTGCTTGCAAAATGTTGAATACGGTTAACGGACAAACAATTACGCAATTTGTAATAGAATGTTTAGAAAATCTATGGCAAGATTCTTTTGAGGAAAGAGTTGCTAATGTTCTGATGCTCTGTACTGACAGTGTAGCGTACATGATATCTGCAGGGCGAAATTTGAAAAACTATTTACCCGAGATGAAACACGTTACATGTTTGGCGCACGCTCTGCACCGTGTATCTGAACAAATAAGATTAGAACACCACGATGTCGATATTTTAATAGCAAATGTTAAAAAGATATTCTTAAAAGCTCCGAGTAGAGTGCAACTCTTGAAGGAAATGTACCCCGACTTACCGCTGCCTCCACAACCAGTAATCACAAGATGGGGCACTTGGTTAGAGGCAGCATCGTATTACGCACAACATTTTGATGCAATAAGGGACGTTTTATCGCATTTAAACAGCTCTGACGCAATAGCTATTTGTAATGCGAAAAACATATTAGAAAGCGAAAATTTGCAGACTGATTTAAATTATATAGAAGAATATTATAGTATGATTCAACACTCTTTAAAAGAATTACAAAAAAATAATTTATCAATAAGTGACTCACTTTTAGCATTTGATCAAGTAAGAGCTGCAATAAATGCATGCACATCACAAAATGTAAAAAATAAAATTGAAAAAGTCATAGATCGAAATCCCGACTTAGAAATACTTAGGTATTATAGCGAGAAAATAGAAAGAAATGAAATAAATGACCAAAATATACTGCACTACCAATTTGCGCCTTTAACATCAGTAGATGTCGAACGATCGTTTTCGACTTACAAATGGATTTTAGACGTGAAGCGAAACAGGTTAAAAGTAGAAAATATAGAAAAAATTATGGTCATTTATTTTAATTTCACAAATTATGACGTGAATGAAGACATTGTAATGGACGAAGAATAAAAATATGATTTAACATGAGTCTTTTAATAAATTATACCTATCCCTTTATGTCCTTCTTTACTATGTGCAATGATTAGAGGGTCCCACTTTAACGCAACTGCTGCGCTCGAGATCCCGGGTTCAATCCGCTGGGGTCGAAAGTATTTACTTGGATTTTTTTGTAAAGAAATTTTCAGCAACAGCACCGAATCTCGGAGCTGGCTGTGTTTGATATCCGTGCTTTGGTAAGCACGTAAAGCTATTTAGCTTTAGCTAGATAGCTTTACGTGCTTTCTAAAGCTAAGTCTAAATATAGGTTTCCGTTAACCAGTTTTTTTTTTATTTCTCATACAAATAGCAAAATAAGTACTACTTAAAAGTGCTTTGCTATCGTAACCTCTAATTTCAAATACAATGGCTACTAAATCACGACCTAAATAATATTTAATAAAATCCCGAAATCCCGAAATTTTTCGATAACAGTTCATTAAAAAGGCATGTCCATATTATGACAGCATTACGCAAGTACAACAAATCACTCTACCTATTCCGATCACTGGTTATCAAGTAGCCTTAAATCGCCCAATTTAAAGTCAAATAGCTTAAAATGCTACTTTTTAAGTAATAATGTTTTTTCAGTGTTATGTAGGTAAGTCGTGATTGTTTTTATGTCAATATTAGAAGGTAGCTCCTTTTGTACGTCCGCCAGTTCTGCAATAAATATTGTACAGCACACATATACTCCGCGTCTCATTTCGGACCCCAAATACCCAGGATATAATATACTATTCAGTTCCTTTCTTTTATCAAATCCAACTCATTGAGTACCTACATGCATTTTTATAATTATCTACTTCGAAATTGTGTCGCCCCTTTTTTTACCCAAAGTAGCCAAAACGGCGACTAGTCTCCAATTGCAACTATTGGTCGCCCCGACACCGTTCGAAATAGCATAAAAGGCAAAAAATCGCCTAAGTTGGCAGCACTGGTTATACCTCAATAAACTTGACAGATTATCTTTTTTTTTCTCTTTTGACATTTGTGGTCATACCATGCAAATAAGATTAAATACTACCATCGCGTAATGGATGATTTTTTAATTTAGTACACGGTTATTGAGAAAAATTTAATTAAGTACTAGAATTATTCTAGTAAGTATGATTAATTAATAAACTTACATTATTACAATTAAGTATTGTAAATAAACATTATTCGGTTTTTAATACCTCTACAACCAACATACGTAACGACTGGCAACTTTTTCCCCATTGTATGTTGGTACAACTGTTGGTACTTATGTTGGTAACAAACGGTGACAGACGCGTCCCTGGACACATCTTGACATTGTGAGGTCAAACGTTGTCATTGGTCGATCCTTTTGTCAACTTCGCCAGTCCGTCAGAAGGACTTCGCCCCTTCCTGTTCCGAAACTGTGCTGCCGTCGCGTCCGGCCGCCGTGTGTCACCGGCATTGAGCATTTAACCAATAGAGTAGAAATGTCATTATCTTTGTTCGACAAGAATTACGCCAAAATGCATATGGCGGCCGCTGCGCTCCAATTGGCTGACGCATGATCATGCAACAAACTAGAGTTGGGCGAGAAAATATTACTATCGATATCGATACTAACCCGGCCAATGCTTAGTAAACCATGACGAATGTGAGTTATTACTGTAGCTTTTCAACCGACTTCAAAAAGGAGGAGGTTCTCAATTCGTCGGTATCTTTTTTTTTTTTTTTTTTTTTATGTATGTTCAGCGATCATTCGTTATTGCGTTGACCGATTTCGATAATTTTTTTTTTGTTTGGAAGGTAATACTTTCAGAATGGTCCCATATAAATTTGGTTAAATTCTGATGATGGGATCTATAAGAAAATTATCAAACATAGCATAAACTCCGTACAACGCCAACTGATTTTAGTATCTATCTTACCTATATCTCTGCCAAATGTGGACCGATTTTGATGATTCTTTTTTTAATGAATAGCTTATACTTTAAAGATACTATAATAAAACATTTTTGGAAAAAATTTCACTCTTAAGGGTGAAAAAATAGGAAATGAAATCGGTATTCAGCAGTTAAATTATGTTTGCACTCGTAAGATTTCTTTTGATTGGGATTCATCACTAAAATGGATGAAATAAGTTAATTTTATAAAAAAATAAAAACCGACTTCAAAAAACTAAAACGCTAAAAATAATCTTAACACTTAAGTACCTAATCAGTTACTTTTGGAGTCGGTGCCAGTAATGAGAGACCAATGTTTTCGTTTGCTTGCTTTTTTTATTTTTTTATAATTATAGTTCAGAAAAAAGGATAGGATAATTAATTAATACATTTTAGATTAACAATGGTATATTTTAAATAAGACTTGCACTTGTACTTTTAGCTTCCGACAAAAATATCATTGGAGTCTTATAAATTTTACTTTATTGTCTGTCGCTGTTTATAGCCGGTATATAAATCTAACCGGTAAGTAAGATAACAATGTTTCTTATGAATAAACCTACATTTTAAAACAAAGATACATTGTGTAGGACATTTCCTTATTATTTTTAAATTAACATTTTATTATTTTGATGTTAGTCCCCCATTGTATTATTTTTTTGTTTGAACAGTAAAATCACTCCATAATAGATACTATTATATTACTATGAAAATAGGATTGACAGAATAGTAACAGTTTTCTTTTCCTTTAGCTAAAATATAAGTAAGTATACACGGTGAACGGTGAATGTATTGTAAAAGTTTAAAGTGAAATAGAATCTGCATTTCTATACCACATTTAAGTTTTGCAACATCTTTAAAATTAACGAAATTATTGTCGCCACACTTAACGTGTACTCGGTAGATTGGAAAATTCGGAATCTATGATTTAGGTAAATATTGTTTTGGGAAAAATGACTCACGATAGGTGATACTTCTGATAGGTATTAATGTAATCAGTTCGATTCTATTAGAGCAACACTATTATAAAAGAAAGAGACGACCTTAAAGGCCTTGGACCTAGGTGAAAGCAAGATGCATAGATACGCATCCCTTGGCGCCTATTTCGTGACCAGTTTAGCTTGACCCATTGCAAAATGGATGTGATTTAAAAAAATATAAAATTGTTGTTACTAACCGATAAAGTGTGATTCCGTTTGTTTTAAATTTTGATGTCTTGTTGTTTTTTCCACACCATCGAATAGAAAAGCTGGCTATAATAAAAGTATTTCCATAATCATCGAATTTCTTTTGACTAGAAAGAGACATACACACAGGTCTATTGTTGGTCACCTACTGTCACTTCCACAGATTTAATGTATGTGGTCACTCCTACTGTTTTCGTGCGTGCAAGGTCGATAGATAGGGTGAGAGTGAGAGTAAGTGAAAAATCACAAACTAGTTTCGGTTACAGATTGCCAGTTATTACTACTCTATTGGATATGTACTCGATGGTCACCGATTTTACTTCTGGAAGTTCTGGATCAGAGACTATCAGCTGATTGTCTCTGTTCTGGATCGGATTCATGATTTCGCTGGGAGGGTAGAGGCACAAATTATAAAATGTCTGAAGAGTAGAGGAAAGGAGTACAATCTCTTACGGGCGGAAAGTTGAAAAAGTGTGTAGCGGCTCGGACTACAAACACCGCTAAAAACGGCCCGGACCAGCCCGGATTCAATCCGTCGCTCGAGCAAACATACGATTTTTCCCTGCATCGACTACATACGATCCGGTGCCATCCGATTCTGATTTCCACCCGGATTCCTCCAGCCACCCGGCCCGTTTTTTCTCAGCACAAGTGGGTGGAGCCTTTCAATATCGTACCTATGCGGTTGTATGGCACTGACCACACGACACCGAAAACATTCCCTTCCGGCCGCTTCCGGGCTATTATTATTATGCCAGTGTTACAAAAGACTCGCTCGCGGAAGATGGGACGTAAAAATGATTTTAAATTATTTTATTAATGCTTGTAAGGTTCGTATGTTCATTCCTGGCGTCTGGCTGGAATTTGGCATACGTATGTAAGGTCGGCGACGACAATGCAATGTTAACACATTAATATAAGAAATGTTAAGGTACATACCATAGAGTACATTTGTATATGAACATACCATCGAGCTAGTCTGATAATGGAACTATTAATTAAAATAAACATGATAAACCCGCCACGCTCGCAGTGTTTATCTGGATTTGTTCGACTTGTTTTGACAAAACCTACGACTTTGTGTGGTGGTGCCCAGGATCTGATGATGAGCCTATCGTATATTTGGGCTAGTTTGATTTTTCTTGACAGGAATTATAACACTGAGATTTCGCAAAAAACCATTCCGAGATGATGTGCCTCTCTCCAAGTCCACCACACTGTCTGGTCTATCAGCTGTAGCTGCTCTTCTAGTAGGTACTGTTTTGGAAAAAAAAAGTTACTACTATGCACACAAAACGTCGACCGTTAAGCGTCGCAGCGACACGGCAAAGGCGCAAAAGACCTTACCAGTAGGGGAGGCTCTTCGTCTTCATAGCAAAGCATGACGGTTCAAAAAACATTTGCCAAATCTGGGTGTGGCGCTGCGGTAATCTAATCTTTTGATTGATATCGAAAGTAAACATATGCAACGCAAGAGTAGAAGGTGTAAACATAAAAAAAGGTCATGTAGCTAAAATGTATTAGTAGTAGCAACATTACGAGTGATGAATTGCAGTGTTGCCAACTCCAGACTAGTCCAAGTCGACAGAAATTTGGCGCAAAGTAGCCTAAATTCGGCGTTTTTTTTTTAAAATAGTTATGAAGTAGCCTAAAATAGCCTAATTTCATCATATTGTTTTTTCAGTTTCCTTCTTTTATCAACTCCAACTCATTAAAAAAATATATATATGCACATCGCTGCCATGGCAGCAGAGAGCCAACGCAACTATTTGTCACAAAAACATACGTTTCATTGAGTACCTACATGCATTTTTACAACTTTATCTACTTCGAAATTGTGTCGCCCCTTTTTTTATCCAAAGTAGCCTAAACGGCGACCAGTCGCCAATCGCACTTTTTGGTCGCCCCGACACCGTTCGAGATAGCTTAAAAGGCCAAAAATCGCCTAAGTTGGCAGCACTGATGAATTGAAACAAATAGATGACTTTCACGATTTTTTTATTAAATTACAGAACAACAGTTTAGAAGTTCGTACCAATCGAAATGGCACTTTACTTATGCTAGATGCGGTGTAAAAACTTACACTAGAGGTATTATCTCACTTTGTACATGGCCACTACAAAAATACCTTCAGTAGCCTACAAACAAGGAAACGCTATATACAGTTTTTTAGTAATGTGTAACAATTTCATCAAATACGAAGCTGAAAATCTGTACAGTTTTAGATTGCCTAAATATACAAGTAAGATTAACTTTTATCCTTCTTCAACAGATTTTAAAGGATTTTAATTTAGATTTTGCCTATTTTATAAAAACACCAAACTTAAACTGGCCATTTCATCGAGACCTGAAAAAAATATTGGTTTACATAATAATACTTGAAATACTTTTAAACACACAATTTCAAACCATGTAACGACTGGAACAAAACATTGGTATCTACTTCAAATATATTAATTAAAATACTACATGGTGTCTCAAGTGTAAAAAAATAATTATGTAATTTAAACTTACATCTAGAAATTATTCCATAAAATGAATAACATTATCAAATAGTAGCCTCTTGCCAGAGGCACACAATTAAATAAAATTCTATTGCTTAAGTATGATTTCATAAGATTATGGTATGACAAAAGAATATCATTGCTATGATTAATCAATAAACTTTATATAAGATGACTATGTTATCATCATGCAAGTTACAACTAAGTGTATCATTTCAGCATAGGTTATAAAGAAATTAAACAAAATAAAATCATTTTGTAACACTAAATTGCACAAGAATCTTAGTTATATTTACAAAATCATCAGAAATGAGCTGCAACTACACAAATTAACCTAGCGTGAGTATGTAAACAACAATAGCACATATTTAACAATAAAGTAAGAAAAAACTTGATTACAGTTTTAACATAATAATATTGCAACTTTAAACTGTTTGATACCTGCACCATCTTTGGTTCTGTATCCAAACTTTCATTGATACTAAAAATAATTGAGATAAACCTGCAATATATTGATATTTTGATTGCCTAATTTATATTTATTTTGGAATATAGCAGAGAAAATATTAGCCAACATTATTTTGAGGTTTCAAATGATTTAAATGTATAATTGTTTAATCTATGATTGAAATTTTGAACTAATTATCTAACATTAGAAACAGTTTTATAAACATGACACAAAATAGATTGCATATTCACAACCCCCGCATTTAAAGCATGATTTACACTAAGGGTTCTCCCTAGGGGTATCTGTCAGTATTGATCAAGATTCTGACTTCATTAAATATTAATACATCAATACTGACAGATGTAGTTTGACCCTAATCTATTTTTGTGCATTATTACAGTAACCTTAACTTGGGAAGTTAGGCGGTGTTACCATTTTAAAAGTTTTTCACACATGTCCAAAAATTTAAAATGATGTTACAATAAATTCGTTAATATACTTCCTATAGTAAGAACTCTGCTGTACACAGTACACGACACAATTTGGCATATATAGTACATCTCCAAGATATTCACAGTTCAGGCACACAACATGTCCATTATTTTCTACATTATTTCTAAATAGTGATGTTCTGTATGATTAATGAATATTAAATATTCAATGTGTCACTTCATTACGTCCGAAATGGAAACACATTCAGTATTTACAATAGTACTCCATCCAATAGACTTTGCAGACTAGTCATAATGTATGAATAATCATCCTTGTCTTCACTATATGGCTGATAAATAGATCAGCTAGTATGACTGGCACTTTTCCGTCATCTGTATCTCTTTATTAGTTAATGATAAACACAACGAAACTAAGATATGCACTGGAGCTCACTAGACACGTGGACTTAGTATGGTCACCGTAACAATGAAATCTTTGGCCAAATTGGCAGTTTGAAGAACATAAAATTCTGTGACTATCATGTAGTAAACACTTAAGTCCTGCTGTCACTCCGAAGTCACCGACGCTGTAGCGCTCTGTCAACTAACACAACACAGTCACACACAACCCTCAAAACACAGTTCCGCGGTGCACAGATTTCGCGTCACAACACTAGTGTTCACAGCACAGCACAGCCCTCGCGGCACTCAGACGAGGATGTGCAGGGCGCGGTGGCGCAGCTCCTGGCATCACGAGTACGCGGCGCACGTTTCGCGAAGGAGGCGGACGGCTGCGTATACCTGCGAGGAACAAATTTATTTGTTATTAGGGTCACTCAATTTTCATGCTAAAGGTGTCAATGTGTAAACAGTTGTAAGTAAACACAAATGTCAGCAAAATGTCACATGGGATTAAAAATTTGCGTTGACAACACCTTCGATAGTACGATGGCGCGGTGATGAGCACGAGCAAACGTAAAAATCACTGTCACGATTTATAATTCAATACTTTATCTTTTTGGCTCAAGCCGACAAACCTCATCGCCCCCTGAACTCACTGTCTATCTTGTGACGAGGATCCGGTGGCGAGACATCCTTAGCACGCGAACCGATACTTGACAACCCTACGCGCCCGCAAGCGCCCGCGCGCACGCTATATAAGCCGTGGTGGGGGCCAGTTCCGCGACCGTCGTCCGAGTTCTACAGCCCTGGCAAGACGTCTCCGCGCGCGCGCATGTCACCCGTTGCCAATGCCTCGGTACGGTGGAACTCTGGCGATTTGCCGATCCGTGCTCTTTACTAACTCAGTTAAGTTACCCGACCCATCTCCTAATCCGAAGGTTTGAAAGGCTAGCGGGCCCTTGTGGTCCGTATGACAGCAAACCTTCACTCCCGAACCTTGACCGCGCTCCTGCGGTGAACCCATCTCCGGCCCGAACGCTCTTGCGGCCTATTGTCGCATACGACTCCGTATGCCAGCCTTCATCTCCTGTAGTGAGAACGTAGATACTAACAAAACACCCGCCACGCTCCGCGTCGATATACCGCGTAGGACGTGATCTCGCGACCGCTCTAGAATCCGTCCCGCAGGGAACCGCGCAGATCCTCGTCGCCCTATCTCGCCGTCCAGAAAGTAACGGCAGTCAGACAGCAGTCACAGTCTAGGTCTAGATTAAGTGTTAGGAGTGCATTAGTTTAAGTGGACCTATGTGGAACTGTGAAAATATATAGAATTCAAACGTCTCGTTGGTTTCTCTGGTCAATCACTGGTAGGTTATCCTAAATTAGGTACACATCCCCTCAACGCACGCACGGCGGACTGGGGCCAGTACATATGCTGACGAGGAACTCAGGCCGAGCTAGCTGAAAGGGTTCTTCGTCACAATCTACTATTACTACTTTCCTTGCCCTGCAAAGTGTGTGTGTGTGTGTACACTACGTACCTTGACGGCGGGCCCCAGGCGCAGGCGCAGGCACGACACGAGCTCCTCGCGCGACGCCATGCACAGCTCGGCGCCGCGCAGCCGCGCCGCCGCGCACGCCGCGCCCGCGCACGCCCCGCCCACGCGACCCACTAGCGCCGCTACCTCTTTCTGTTTGGCATAAAAAAAAATCCTTTAATCCATCATCCTGAATTATAATATTACGCGATTATTTACCGATTTATACATGGAGTGGCAACATCGCGTATGCGTAAGCGTAATTATTTTACATGAGGGCCGCCTCTGCTACCAAAATTGTTTGCATTATTGAAGTGTATACTTGATAATTCAATTCTTCTTCTCCTTCGTCTATACGGTCAATCCCGGTTGCGTCCAAAGCCATTGCTTCGGAGTCCAGGGTCCGCTAATACTTGATAATTGAATTGTCTTTGTAATAACAAATTATCGGATTACTCAAGGTAGTATTCTTTTAAAGTATCGATGAAGCCAATACATCTACATCTGATATTCCTCGTCATCTATAAAGGTGTATGGCATAATCAAATCTGCATGCATCATCACCCCACCTACAAGGTGGACAGACGACCTGGTAAAAGTTGCAGGAAGCCGCTGCATGCGGGCCGCTTCCAACCGGCCAATCTGGAAGTCACTGGGGGAGGCTTATGTTCAGCTGTGGACGTCCTATGGCTGAAATGATAACCCTACCTTTTCTAATAAAAAGACGTGCTTTCACGTTGCAATAAAACAAAACTAAACCGTTTTGTAGCTTGAAATGTAAAACGATACGTATGTTACGGAAGTGGGTACGAGATTGGAAGGAAACGTCAAAACTTCCAGAAAAACGCTTTATTCCTCCTCACACAAGCCACATCGACGCAGCCCTGATGAGTGACAGAGTTCCGATGTAGCACTGACATAGTCTCCTTGTCTGACACAGCACCGATGACCTGGTTCTCTTGACTGATGTAGCCCCGACGTGGATCTCTTGACACACACTGACACGGTCCTCTTCACGGACGTAAACCGCACTATACTGCACTGTACTGTTCACTACTAGGCACTCACTATTGCACTTGACTACTTTCACTGTTCTTCCTTTTTTCTCTTGTTCTTGCTTGCTCTTGCTTCACTAGACTTTTACTAACTGCTCGTAGTGCAGCTCGCAGCCCCTTGACCTAATCAAACCTTCTACACCTTAATTTCGATAGTCTTTTCGTTTATCTTCTTTTAAGTCGGTTCCTGTATTTACTAGAATATTCCCAATCTTCATCGAAACATTTACGATAAAAACACGTCAACATTTTTTGAAAACACCAAAAGCGCTAAAAAATATTTTCTTCGCCGGCTGGGTTTGAACTCGCGGACCGTGGAATATAGCATGTCAAATAAACCGCTCGGGTAGTGGTACTTGACAGATGGCGACGAAATTCTTAATAGCTTGATGCTTACGGTGACGTAAGCGGCACAAAAGTCACACTACCCCCTCTCTAAGACACGCTCGTCCCGAGCATGGTTAGACCTGTGGTAAAAGGTTGGTCTATCGCAGGCTTACTTTGTGGGGCTTTTACTCGTACTCCAAGTCTTGCATTGATGATTTTAAAGAAAGTCCATCCCTAGTATGCAATCATCCACAATGTTAGAAATAATGCCAGGACAACTTGCCACCAAGCTTGGTAGCCACCATCTGCTCGCCACTAACTGGGATGCGCTGGCAGGTAGCCGTGGTTAGCTGAATTGGTTTATGTTGGTTCTCCATCTTCCCATTCTTTCTCATCAGGTAAGTCCCTTGAGTCCCTATGACAGTTCTCGACGCTCCAGTATCCAAAGTGAGTGAGCAATAAACGGAGTCGCCCGACTCCGTTTACTGCTCCATCGATGGTTAAGCTATTCCCGTCATTTCTTTTCCTAATAAAAATTGTTTTAGGTAATGTCGATAAATTGTTTATAGGAGGCACTGTCTTCTAAAACCTCCAACACTTAACGCTTTGTTACGCAAGGCGAGCGTGAAGGCAGTCTTGGCTTGATCCTTACTCCATTCGTTGAGTTTAATTACGACCTCAAACTGTTTCCTATAGGACGTCCAGGAAGAAGTACGTACGAAAACTGGCAATTTGAACAAACTGCCCCCCAGGGTTGCTGTAGACGTGGTGGCAACTTGCAAACTTCTTCCGTTCTTTAAAATTTCTAAGACCTTCCTCAATTGTAGCCACACGTATTTTGCACCTCGCTTACATCGTCATCTACTGCGGTGATTATCACCTGGATTTCGCTAACGATATTGTGCACCTCTATTATTCTCCCTAATATTGCTTGGACGATTTCGTTGTGACGCCTTGCCTGTTCTTCGTCACATCGCGCAAGTTCTTCGCGTAGTGCACGGAGTTCTTCCTCACGACGATTGCGAAGAGCAATTCGCGCTGTGCTTCTTCACGACGCGCTCGCTCCTCTTCACGACGTTTTTGTTCCTCCTCCTTACTGCGCGCTTGTTCCTCGCGCAAAGTATGAAACTGCTCTTCTTGATGGCGCTTTTTGTTGGAAAAACGCCATCAGTTCGGTCATTAATGGTTGCGTTGTTCCTCTAGAGGTTCCTTCTCCCGAACCGCCTCCTTGACTCGTAGTTCCCGTTTCAGTTGCTTCCGCAAGTAGTTCACCCTGTTCCTCCGCAGCTGGCGCGGGTGGTAGGTCCTTCTTTCGGCATAACAGGCATTTCACCTTCCGATCCCACTTCTGACACCAAATGTTACGGAAGTGGGTACGGGATTAGAAGGAAACGTCAAAACTTCCAGAAAAACTTTAATTCCTCTTCACACAAGCCACACAGACGCAGCTCCGATGAGTGATAAAGTTCCGACGTAGCACTGACGTAGTCTCCTTGTCTGACACCGTCCTTTTGACGGAATTACGTAGGTATACGTTTATAGATAACTAGCTGTCCCGGCGAACTTCGTACCGCCCCTACATAATTTTTTTTTCGTGAATGTTTCCATGTTTTTATAGTTATTCTGCTGTTCGGGGCGGAGACAAATTCAACAAATCAAAGATCATCAAAATAGGTCCAGCCGTTCTCGAGTTATAAATGGTGTAACTAACCCGACTTTGTTTATATATATATAGAAGTATAGATAGATACTCTTTATTGCACACCATACAAGTATATTAAACATGACTTTTACAGAAAGACGAACAATTTAGACGGCCTCTCTTCCAGACAAACTTCAGGTAGAGGACAACCATTAGAGTTTATTATTTTTGTTGTTTGAATATGACCCTTTTGCGGCGCCAATATTTAAGTTTTACCTGTAAGATAGAATTCGTCCGTCTGAGCAGGCAGGAATAAGATTAGGATTCGCTGTAGGATTCAAAATTAAATCTTGCTTGGGGTAAGTCTTTCAAATCAGTCGTCCTTCGCTCTGCGTTCTGATCGTTACTGTTGTTTTTGTTTCGTTTTTTATTTCACATTGTTTTTGCTATATTTTGACTAGTTATTCAAACAATCACATAGTCTACTAAAATACATTCAGCGGTAACGGCATATGTACATAATGAACGTTCGACATACATCATTTGATTGATCGGTATTTATTATAGTGGAACTACGACAGAACACGACACAAACCCTTTTCTAAGAGGGTGTTTTTTTCGATAAAATTTCGTAAATTATATGCCCTTAAATTGACCAAACAAACTGTATACTTAGTGCCTTAAGGTATACCCCCATTTTTTGACATATTCCTAGCTTGCTATTTCTATGCCACTTATTCCGTTGTTTAATAGTATAGTTTAAACTGCCCATAGACATACATTCCATTCCTAATCTAAAATAAAAAGGAACTAATATCTAATTAAATCTTAGCATCGCATTTAATCTTGTCTGAATGAGAACAAATATCTTAAACTGATAGTTACCTCAGTCCAAGTTGTAGGGTCATTCGGCAGCGCCAATTCGGAGATGTGTCTCTCCAAGTGCGCTCGCGGTAGAGGTCGCTCGTTGCGCTCGTCCCTGTCCCGCCGCGACTCGTCCCCGTCCCGCTCGTTGCTGTCCCGCTCGTCGCGCGTGTCCCGCTCGTCCCGGCCCGAGCCCTCGCTGCCGCGCCACCTCTTACCGCCGATGCTGATCTCAGACTCGTCTTCGGATATCTATGACAAACAAGTTTTCTTATTAAACCGTATCGACTGTAGTTTTCAGTATGTATAGGAGAGTTAGTTTAATTCTTTAACAAATATTAACGCACTGGTTAATTTAATTCTTTGACAATTTATTAATGCACTGGAAAAGATGTACATTCTTCAAGAAAAAAAAATAAAAACCGACTTCAAAAAACTAAAACGCTAAAAATAATCTTAACACTTAAGTACCTAATCAGTTACTTTTGGAGTCGGTGCAAACGAAAACATTGGTCTCTCATTGACTGGCACCGACTCCAAAAGTAACTGATTAGGTACTTAAGTGTTAAGATTATTTTTAGCATTTTAGTTTTTTGAAGTCGGTTTTTATTTTTTTTATAAAATTAACTTATTTCATCCATTTTAGTGATAAATCCTAATCAAAACAAATCTTACGAGTGCAAACATAATTTAACTGCTGAACACCGATTTCATTTCCTATTTTTCCACCCTTAGGGGTGAAATTTTTTCCAAAAAATTTTTATTATAGTATCTTTGAAGTATAAGCTATTCATTAAAAAAAGAATCATCAAAATCGGTCTACATTTGGCAGAGATATAGGTAAGATAGATACTAAAATCAGTTGGCGTGGTACGGAGTTTATGCAATGTTTGATGATTTTCTTATAGATCCCATCATCAGAATGTAACCAAATTTATATGGGACCATTCTGAAAGTATTACCTTTCAAACAAAAAAATAATTATCGAAATCGGTCAACGCAGTAAAAAAGATACCGACGAATTGAGAACCTCCTCCTTTTTTGAAGTCGGTTGAAAAAGGCTTTGAAAATACGCATTAACAATCTCTACTTACTAGATCATTTTTGACTTCCTCCATGCGTTTGTGTTTGGGCGGCCTTCCCTTCGCTGAATGACGTTCCCTGAGAACGAGAGGACTCACATTAATACATGCTGTGATAACTATTTATATTTATGGTATATAAAGTCATTAAAAACTTACTTGTCTTTAGCACAATCACTGGTTGGAGTACTTGTATGAATCGATTTGGATGTTTTACTGGGAATCCTGAAAATAAATAGTAATGTTATAAAAATATCAAATATAACATTGGGATCGGCTTGCGGGGCCTGTAGGGGCAGGTGGAGGCGGCGTCGTGTCGTGTCGTGTCGTGTCGTGTCGTGTCTCGCTCTGTACGTACCGGCGCGAGCGAGGCAGCACGCGGTCAGACGTGGGGTCGAGCGGCACGAGGCGGTCGGGCGGCGGGATGGGCTTGCGGGGCCTGTAGGGGCAGGTGGAGGCGGCGTCGTGTTGTGTCGTGTTGTGTCGTGTCGTGTCGTGTCTCGCTCTGTACGTACCGGCGCGAGCGAGGCAGCACGCGGTCAGACGTGGGGTCGAGCGGCACGAGGCGGTCGGGCGGCGGGATGGGCTTGCGGGGCCTGTAGGGGCAGGTGGAGGCGGCGTCGTGTTGTGTCGTGTCGTGTCGTGTCGTCTCGCTCTGTACGTACCGGCGCGAGCGAGGCAGCACGCGGTCGGACGTGGGGTCGAGCGGCACGAGGCGGTCGGGCGGCGGGATGGGCTTGCGGGGCCTGTAGGGGCAGGTGGAGGCGGCGTCGTGTTGTGTCGTGTCGTGTCGTGTCGTCTCGCTCTGTACGTACCGGCGCGAGCGAGGCAGCACGCGGTCGGACGTGGGGTCGAGCGGCACGAGGCGGTCGGGCGGCGGGATGGGCTTGCGGGGCCTGTAGGGGCAGGTGGAGGCGGCGTCGTGTTGTGTCGTGTCGTGTCGTGTCGTCTCGCTCTGTACGTACCGGCGCGAGCGAGGCAGCACGCGGTCGGACGTGGGGTCGAGCGGCACGAGGCGGTCGGGCGGCGGGATGGGCTTGCGGGGCCTGTAGGGGCAGGTGGAGGCGGCGTCGTGTTGTGTCGTGTTGTGTCGTGTCGTGTCGTGTCTCGCTCTGTACGTACCGGCGCGAGCGAGGCAGCACGCGGTCAGACGTGGGGTCGAGCGGCACGAGGCGGTCGGGCGGCGGGATGGGCTTGCGGGGCCTGTAGGGGCAGGTGGAGGCGGCGTCGTGTTGTGTCGTGTCGTCTCGCTCTGTACGTACCGGCGCGAGCGAGGCAGCACGCGGTCGGACGTGGGGTCGAGCGGCACGAGGCGGTCGGGCGGCGGGATGGGCTTGCGGGGCCTGTAGGGGCAGGTGGAGGCGGCGTCGTGTTGTGTCGTGTCGTGTCGTGTCGTCTCGCTCTGTACGTACCGGCGCGAGCGAGGCAGCACGCGGTCGGACGTGGGGTCGAGCGGCACGAGGCGGTCGGGCGGCGGGATGGGCTTGCGGGGCCTGTAGGGGCAGGTGGAGGCGGCGTCGTGTTGTGTCGTGTCGTGTCGTGTCGTGTCTCGCTCTGTACGTACCGGCGCGAGCGAGGCAGCACGCGGTCGGACGTGGGGTCGAGCGGCACGAGGCGGTCGGGCGGCGGGATGGGCTTGCGGGGCCTGTAGGGGCAGGTGGAGGCGGCGTCGTGTTGTGTCGTGTTGTGTCGTGTCGTGTCGTGTCTCGCTCTGTACGTACCGGCGCGAGCGAGGCAGCACGCGGTCAGACGTGGGGTCGAGCGGCACGAGGCGGTCGGGCGGCGGGATGGGCTTGCGGGGCCTGTAGGGGCAGGTGGAGGCGGCGTCGTGTTGTGTCGTGTTGTGTCGTGTCGTGTCGTGTCTCGCTCTGTACGTACCGGCGCGAGCGAGGCAGCACGCGGTCAGACGTGGGGTCGAGCGGCACGAGGCGGTCGGGCGGCGGGATGGGCTTGCGGGGCCTGTAGGGGCAGGTGGAGGCGGCGTCGTGTTGTGTCGTGTTGTGTCGTGTCGTGTCGTGTCGTCTCGCTCTGTACGTACCGGCGCGAGCGAGGCAGCACGCGGTCGGACGTGGGGTCGAGCGGCACGAGGCGGTCGGGCGGCGGGATGGGCTTGCGGGGCCTGTAGGGGCAGGTGGAGGCGGCGTCGTGTTGTGTCGTGTCGTCTCGCTCTGTACGTACCGGCGCGAGCGAGGCAGCACGCGGTCGGACGTGGGGTCGAGCGGCACGAGGCGGTCGGGCGGCGGGATGGGCTTGCGGGGCCTGTAGGGGCAGGTGGAGGCGGCGTCGTGTTGTGTCGTGTCGTGTCGTGTCGTGTCTCGCTCTGTACGTACCGGCGCGAGCGAGGCAGCACGCGGTCGGACGTGGGGTCGAGCGGCACGAGGCGGTCGGGCGGCGGGATGGGCTTGCGGGGCCTGTAGGGGCAGGTGGAGGCGGCGTCGTGTTGTGTCGTGTTGTGTCGTGTCGTGTCGTGTCTCGCTCTGTACGTACCGGCGCGAGCGAGGCAGCACGCGGTCAGACGTGGGGTCGAGCGGCACGAGGCGGTCGGGCGGCGGGATGGGCTTGCGGGGCCTGTAGGGGCAGGTGGAGGCGGCGTCGTGTTGTGTCGTGTCGTGTCGTGTCGTCTCGCTCTGTACGTACCGGCGCGAGCGAGGCAGCACGCGGTCGGACGTGGGGTCGAGCGGCACGAGGCGGTCGGGCGGCGGGATGGGCTTGCGGGGCCTGTAGGGGCAGGTGGAGGCGGCGTCGTGTTGTGTCGTGTCGTGTCGTGTCTCGCTCTGTACGTACCGGCGCGAGCGAGGCAGCACGCGGTCAGACGTGGGGTCGAGCGGCACGAGGCGGTCGGGCGGCGGGATGGGCTTGCGGGGCCTGTAGGGGCAGGTGGAGGCGGCGTCGTGTTGTGTCGTGTTGTGTCGTGTCGTGTCGTGTCTCGCTCTGTACGTACCGGCGCGAGCGAGGCAGCACGCGGTCGGACGTGGGGTCGAGCGGCACGAGGCGGTCGGGCGGCGGGATGGGCTTGCGGGGCCTGTAGGGGCAGGTGGAGGCGGCGTCGTGTTGTGTCGTGTCGTGTCGTGTCGTGTCTCGCTCTGTACGTACCGGCGCGAGCGAGGCAGCACGCGGTCGGACGTGGGGTCGAGCGGCACGAGGCGGTCGGGCGGCGGGATGGGCTTGCGGGGCCTGTAGGGGCAGGTGGAGGCGGCGTCGTGTTGTGTCGTGTCGTGTCGTGTCGTGTCTCGCTCTGTACGTACCGGCGCGAGCGAGGCAGCACGCGGTCAGACGTGGGGTCGAGCGGCACGAGGCGGTCGGGCGGCGGGATGGGCTTGCGGGGCCTGTAGGGGCAGGTGGAGGCGGCGTCGTGTTGTGTCGTGTTGTGTCGTGTCGTGTCGTGTCTCGCTCTGTACGTACCGGCGCGAGCGAGGCAGCACGCGGTCAGACGTGGGGTCGAGCGGCACGAGGCGGTCGGGCGGCGGGATGGGCTTGCGGGGCCTGTAGGGGCAGGTGGAGGCGGCGTCGTGTTGTGTCGTGTTGTGTCGTGTCGTGTCGTGTCTCGCTCTGTACGTACCGGCGCGAGCGAGGCAGCACGCGGTCAGACGTGGGGTCGAGCGGCACGAGGCGGTCGGGCGGCGGGATGGGCTTGCGGGGCCTGTAGGGGCAGGTGGAGGCGGCGTCGTGTTGTGTCGTGTCGTGTCGTCTCGCTCTGTACGTACCGGCGCGAGCGAGGCAGCACGCGGTCGGACGTGGGGTCGAGCGGCACGAGGCGGTCGGGCGGCGGGATGGGCTTGCGGGGCCTGTAGGGGCAGGTGGAGGCGGCGTCGTGTTGTGTCGTGTCGTGTCGTGTCTCGCTCTGTACGTACCGGCGCGAGCGAGGCAGCACGCGGTCAGACGTGGGGTCGAGCGGCACGAGGCGGTCGGGCGGCGGGATGGGCTTGCGGGGCCTGTAGGGGCAGGTGGAGGCGGCGTCGTGTTGTGTCGTGTTGTGTCGTGTCGTGTCGTGTCTCGCTCTGTACGTACCGGCGCGAGCGAGGCAGCACGCGGTCGGACGTGGGGTCGAGCGGCACGAGGCGGTCGGGCGGCGGGATGGGCTTGCGGGGCCTGTAGGGGCAGGTGGAGGCGGCGTCGTGTTGTGTCGTGTCGTGTCGTGTCGTGTCTCGCTCTGTACGTACCGGCGCGAGCGAGGCAGCACGCGGTCGGACGTGGGGTCGAGCGGCACGAGGCGGTCGGGCGGCGGGATGGGCTTGCGGGGCCTGTAGGGGCAGGTGGAGGCGGCGTCGTGTTGTGTCGTGTCGTGTCGTGTCGTGTCTCGCTCTGTACGTACCGGCGCGAGCGAGGCAGCACGCGGTCAGACGTGGGGTCGAGCGGCACGAGGCGGTCGGGCGGCGGGATGGGCTTGCGGGGCCTGTAGGGGCAGGTGGAGGCGGCGTCGTGTTGTGTCGTGTTGTGTCGTGTCGTGTCGTGTCTCGCTCTGTACGTACCGGCGCGAGCGAGGCAGCACGCGGTCAGACGTGGGGTCGAGCGGCACGAGGCGGTCGGGCGGCGGGATGGGCTTGCGGGGCCTGTAGGGGCAGGTGGAGGCGGCGTCGTGTTGTGTCGTGTTGTGTCGTGTCGTGTCGTGTCTCGCTCTGTACGTACCGGCGCGAGCGAGGCAGCACGCGGTCGGACGTGGGGTCGAGCGGCACGAGGCGGTCGGGCGGCGGGATGGGCTTGCGGGGCCTGTAGGGGCAGGTGGAGGCGGCGTCGTGTTGTGTCGTGTTGTGTCGTGTCGTGTCGTGTCTCGCTCTGTACGTACCGGCGCGAGCGAGGCAGCACGCGGTCGGACGTGGGGTCGAGCGGCACGAGGCGGTCGGGCGGCGGGATGGGCTTGCGGGGCCTGTAGGGGCAGGTGGAGGCGGCGTCGTGTTGTGTCGTGTCGTGTCGTGTCGTGTCTCGCTCTGTACGTACCGGCGCGAGCGAGGCAGCACGCGGTCAGACGTGGGGTCGAGCGGCACGAGGCGGTCGGGCGGCGGGATGGGCTTGCGGGGCCTGTAGGGGCAGGTGGAGGCGGCGTCGTGTTGTGTCGTGTTGTGTCGTGTCGTGTCGTGTCTCGCTCTGTACGTACCGGCGCGAGCGAGGCAGCACGCGGTCAGACGTGGGGTCGAGCGGCACGAGGCGGTCGGGCGGCGGGATGGGCTTGCGGGGCCTGTAGGGGCAGGTGGAGGCGGCGTCGTGTTGTGTCGTGTTGTGTCGTGTCGTGTCGTGTCTCGCTCTGTACGTACCGGCGCGAGCGAGGCAGCACGCGGTCGGACGTGGGGTCGAGCGGCACGAGGCGGTCGGGCGGCGGGATGGGCTTGCGGGGCCTGTAGGGGCAGGTGGAGGCGGCGTCGTGTTGTGTCGTGTCGTGTCGTGTCGTGTCTCGCTCTGTACGTACCGGCGCGAGCGAGGCAGCACGCGGTCGGACGTGGGGTCGAGCGGCACGAGGCGGTCGGGCGGCGGGATGGGCTTGCGGGGCCTGTAGGGGCAGGTGGAGGCGGCGTCGTGTTGTGTCGTGTCGTGTCGTGTCGTGTCTCGCTCTGTACGTACCGGCGCGAGCGAGGCAGCACGCGGTCGGACGTGGGGTCGAGCGGCACGAGGCGGTCGGGCGGCGGGATGGGCTTGCGGGGCCTGTAGGGGCAGGTGGAGGCGGCGTCGTGTTGTGTCGTGTCGTGTCGTGTCGTCTCGCTCTGTACGTACCGGCGCGAGCGAGGCAGCACGCGGTCGGACGTGGGGTCGAGCGGCACGAGGCGGTCGGGCGGCGGGATGGGCTTGCGGGGCCTGTAGGGGCAGGTGGAGGCGGCGTCGTGTTGTGTCGTGTCGTGTCGTGTCGTGTCTCGCTCTGTACGTACCGGCGCGAGCGAGGCAGCACGCGGTCGGACGTGGGGTCGAGCGGCACGAGGCGGTCGGGCGGCGGGATGGGCTTGCGGGGCCTGTAGGGGCAGGTGGAGGCGGCGTCGTGTTGTGTCGTGTCGTGTCGTGTCGTGTCTCGCTCTGTACGTACCGGCGCGAGCGAGGCAGCACGCGGTCGGACGTGGGGTCGAGCGGCACGAGGCGGTCGGGCGGCGGGATGGGCTTGCGGGGCCTGTAGGGGCAGGTGGAGGCGGCGTCGTGTTGTGTCGTGTCGTGTCGTGTCGTCTCGCTCTGTACGTACCGGCGCGAGCGAGGCAGCACGCGGTCGGACGTGGGGTCGAGCGGCACGAGGCGGTCGGGCGGCGGGATGGGCTTGCGGGGCCTGTAGGGGCAGGTGGAGGCGGCGTCGTGTTGTGTCGTGTCGTGTCTCGCTCTGTACGTACCGGCGCGAGCGAGGCAGCACGCGGTCGGACGTGGGGTCGAGCGGCACGAGGCGGTCGGGCGGCGGGATGGGCTTGCGGGGCCTGTAGGGGCAGGTGGAGGCGGCGTCGTGTTGTGTCGTGTCGTGTCGTGTCGTGTCTCGCTCTGTACGTACCGGCGCGAGCGAGGCAGCACGCGGTCGGACGTGGGGTCGAGCGGCACGAGGCGGTCGGGCGGCGGGATGGGCTTGCGGGGCCTGTAGGGGCAGGTGGAGGCGGCGTCGTGTTGTGTCGTGTCGTGTCGTGTCGTGTCTCGCTCTGTACGTACCGGCGCGAGCGAGGCAGCACGCGGTCGGACGTGGGGTCGAGCGGCACGAGGCGGTCGGGCGGCGGGATGGGCTTGCGGGGCCTGTAGGGGCAGGTGGAGGCGGCGTCGTGTTGTGTCGTGTCGTGTCGTGTCGTGTCTCGCTCTGTACGTACCGGCGCGAGCGAGGCAGCACGCGGTCGGACGTGGGGTCGAGCGGCACGAGGCGGTCGGGCGGCGGGATGGGCTTGCGGGGCCTGTAGGGGCAGGTGGAGGCGGCGTCGTGTTGTGTCGTGTTGTGTCGTGTCGTGTCGTGTCTCGCTCTGTACGTACCGGCGCGAGCGAGGCAGCACGCGGTCAGACGTGGGGTCGAGCGGCACGAGGCGGTCGGGCGGCGGGATGGGCTTGCGGGGCCTGTAGGGGCAGGTGGAGGCGGCGTCGTGTTGTGTCGTGTCGTGTCGTGTCGTGTCTCGCTCTGTACGTACCGGCGCGAGCGAGGCAGCACGCGGTCGGACGTGGGGTCGAGCGGCACGAGGCGGTCGGGCGGCGGGATGGGCTTGCGGGGCCTGTAGGGGCAGGTGGAGGCGGCGTCGTGTTGTGTCGTGTCGTGTCGTGTCGTGTCTCGCTCTGTACGTACCGGCGCGAGCGAGGCAGCACGCGGTCGGACGTGGGGTCGAGCGGCACGAGGCGGTCGGGCGGCGGGATGGGCTTGCGGGGCCTGTAGGGGCAGGTGGAGGCGGCGTCGTGTTGTGTCGTGTCGTGTCGTGTCGTGTCTCGCTCTGTACGTACCGGCGCGAGCGAGGCAGCACGCGGTCGGACGTGGGGTCGAGCGGCACGAGGCGGTCGGGCGGCGGGATGGGCTTGCGGGGCCTGTAGGGGCAGGTGGAGGCGGCGTTGTGTTGCTTGTGCGGGCCCCCGCGCGCCGAGCCCAGCCCGCGGCACCCGCCCACGCCGCACGGCCCGGATGTACGGACTTCTTCAGGTGCTAGAACAAATAAGTCATATTTATCACCTAAGATAATGTCCAAGTTTGCGAGGACACCTTGCTGCTAAGTTGATTTACAAACCCCCTTGGGGAGAACGTAGGGTCAGCAACAAAAATTGTTGACTACATTAAGTTTTTCAAAATCGCTATACCGGGTGGAAAAAAGTTTAACGCAGCCGAATATTACATATTCTGCCTATTATTACGAATTTTTTTTTCTTCTACACTGACTTACTAACAAATGACTGGTTACCGAGATATCGACGGTCAAAGTTTTAATATTTTATTAAAATGTACCACACACATGACTTCTGTTTGTCACAACGAAAGTTTTTTTCCAAAGAAACATATGTAGTTGAAATTTTCAGTACTTTTTTCATAAAAGGCTTTAAAGAGCACAGCATGCAATGAATCGCGCGAACGCACACAACTACCTACACTGTCCTTCAAGTGTGCTCGCCTCAAAAATAAAAGTTAATTCCCAGCAATTATTTTCTTTTTGCATTCATTTTGCTTTGATGCGTCGTTTAAGGCTTCGTTTACCTTTTTTTACACCCTCTATATACACCATATTATACCTAAATCATCATCCAATTCTCAATTCTGAATGTGATTATCGACTTTTGATGCTGACCATGTAAGTATACTTACTCAGCGGCGGTTCCAGGGGATGTCCCGTCTTGAGGCACCAGCCGATGGGGTGTATGTCGGGCGAGTCGTCGTCCATCCAGCAGGCGAAATCGCTCGGCCACCCATCGAACGATATCTTCACTTGGTGACCCTTTACTTCGTTAACGCTAGCCACGCGAATTAGGAATGGCACCTGTACATGTAGAACAGAATTATAAAATCATTTAATCGTGTTTTGGAGTAGTAGAATATATCAAAGTAGTAGGCTGACAACAGTGACCGAGTTTCTTGCGTCTACCTTTCGGCACTAGCCCACAAATTGTCCCGGAGTAGTGGTAGGGCAAAAAAATAATATTGGGACGTGTAAAACTGCTGTTTGTTAATAATAAATGATTTTGATTTTGAAAACACGTAATTCTTGTTTTGTAAACTTTTTTTGATGTTATTTTATTAAATTACTTTTGGAGTCGGTGCAAACGAAAACATTGGTCTCTCATTGACTGGCACCGACTCCAAAAGTAACTGATTAGGTACTTAAGTGTTAAGATTATTTTTAGCGTTTTAGTTTTTTGAAGTCGTTTTTTATTTTTATATAAAATTAACTTATTTCATCCATTTTAGTGATAAATCCTAATCAAAACAAATCTTACGAGTGCCAACATAATTTAACTGCTGAATACCGATTTCATTTCCTATTTTTACACCCTTATGGGTGAATTTTTTTCCAAAAATGTTTTATTATAGTATCTTTGAAGTGTAAGCTATTCATTAAAAAAAGAATCATCAAGATCGGTCCACATTTGGCAGAGATATAGGTAAGATAGATACTAAAATCAGTTGGCGTGGTACGGAGTTTATGCAATGTTTGATGATTTTCTTATAGATCCCATCATCAGAATTTAACCAAATTTATATGGGACCATTCTGAAAGTATTACCTTTCAAACAAAAAAAATATTATCGAAATCGGTCAACGCAGTAACGAATGATCGCTGAACATACATAAAAAAAAAAAAAAAAGATACCGACGAATTGAGAACCTCCTCCTTTTTGAAGTCGGTTGAAAACAATACGAATGCAAATAAACTAATTCCAGAATTGTTGTTTTAATTTTTTTTTCTGCAAAAATGTGACGTTACGCCCAAGGACAGGGGGAAGGGTTTTTTTTTTAATTCGTTTAACATAAATTATGTCTCTTGGCCGGTGCATATAGCCACCGTAAAAATCTTCATTTCGTTTCTCTGCAAAACGACAAGAGATATAACGAAAAGTCAAAAAAATTTAAAAGATCATTTAAAGGATTTAGATCTTTTTTGTACTAGCGTATCAGCGGTTAGGCGACTGCTGGGCGGGCGTTTTTTCAAATCTTCTATCTAAATAAATACTTTTACATAATGTTTACGTAAGCGAAGTAGATAATAGTATCCTATTCTGTTATTGGCTGGTATGTGTCGCTCAATGTGGTACTCCAAATCGCATAATTCCTTCTTTTTTTAAAAATTGAGTAATTTAACTCAATTTTTATCCCTGTGGACTTATAAGTGTTTTTTTTTTGTATACCTATAAAAAAGTTATCTCTGTGGCCCGCCCTTGCGAGAGGCTAGAACTAGAGCTAGAGCTAGAGTGCACTCACCCTGGGGTCGACGACCTCCAGCTTCATCCCCGGCTTGAACCCGTGCGGCGCGCGCGGCTTGAAGGCGCGCGGGGGCGCGGCCGCCGCGCCGGACTCCGACAGGTACGTGGGCCACGAGAACGACTCGGGGTCTTTGTAAACTAGTGGGGAAACATACATTATAATAATAAATATTGGACAACATTACAACAAATTGTAACTTCTTTGTATGGTGTACAATAAAGAGTATCTATCTATCTATTACATACATATCTTGCCGTGTAGGGACGGCCGTAGTTAGTTAGTTTAGCTGGGCTTTCTCCGCACTTAGCCTCATGATTGGGCCATTGTGCGTGCTACTTAGTCTTTCTTACTCCAACCATCCTAGGTCGTCCCCGAAGGTCAGCAGCCTTTTCAGACTGCTGCAGGCTTCCGGGAGAGATCCTGGTGATTGAAGAATCGGGAAGAAACGGGACGGCCGTAAGAAATACACTTCCCCACCGCCAACAGGAGGCGTGTAAAGGCGACTAATTTATTTGTTTATTAAAACTTTATTGCACAGGTGAGTACAATTGGCGGATTTAATGCTATACAACATTCTCTACCAGTCAACCTTGTAATGCAGATAATGTAGTCAGTGACGGAGTATTAAGTATCCGACATATTTAATACATACTAATTCCTGTAGCAAGAGACGGGCAGCAGCATCTGCGTGCGGAATCCTATAAAAACTGCGCTCACCAACCCGCCTGCCAAGCGTGGTGAGTATTGGCAATCCCCCCCAATGATAGAAGTCATTAGGGGAGGCCTATGTTCAGCAGTGGACGACCGATGGCTGTTATGATAATGATGATAATATACATACATTTCTTTGATTCTATGGAAAGTAGCTAAGGCACATGTGTTATAAAAATCAGAAACAACGACAGTACCACAACACCCAGACCCGAGACAATATAAAAAAAATATTTTTCTACATTGACCGACCGGGAATCGAACCCGGGACCTCAGAGATAGCGACACCAAGTCCGTCGCCTCTCAGCTACGGAGGTCGTCATTATACTCATTACTAGCTGTTCATGAATCAAAAATAATTTTTCTTTTAAATATAGTACATAATTAATTATGATCTTAAATTTACAGGATGGCCCAGACCAGACCGGACATAAGTTTTTTTAGGAAGTCGGCTTAGAAACCCGTCAAATCGTGCCGAGTTATTTTTTTAAATTGCAGTTTTAAAAAATCCGTCGAGTTCGGACCAAGGCACTTTTCCAGAATACAATTAAAATGAAATGCACTTAAACTCTGCATATCAGTCTGTTTTTAACAGAGTACAGTGTTTATCTAAGAACCAGCAAATAAAAAAAACTGAAATGTTCATTAGAAAAAACTCAATTCTCTTTAACTCTTATTTTGTTCTATCACTATTTGAAGATTGAAATAAAAGCGCCAGTCACAAATAGTAAGACAAGACTCACGTGAAACCTATTTACATATAAAATAAAAAAATAAAACTAATTCGTTCTTATTTTATAAACAACTAACGAACGACTACGGCTTCGCACGTGTGCAATAATTGTTAATGTGGCGTAATTTATTATGCACTTAACCTTCTTTAGCAATCTGAATGATTGCGAAAATCCATGAAGTTGTTACTAGCTAGGATGGAGCTGCCGATATAATTCAATCGCAGTGGATAGGCCAGTCATCAAAATGTAGAGCGTCTAGCTCTATTTGTCTTATCCCAATCTTATTTTATTAACCGTAAACCGTTTCTATTGGCTGCACTTGTCACTAACTATTGTAAGTATGTAATTAAATTTCGAAGTCCTCGAAGTCGATTGTGACCAACTCTGCTTACAATTGTCGTGTCGATGAAAGAATTTAATATGAGTAATTCGGATGACGATTAAGCTGTTCTGTCTTATGATGGAGTCAGGAGGTGGATTCAATGGCTCTAGAAAAACCTTGACTAGGCTCATTTTGATCTGTTTGAGTTGCATACATAATGGTTTTTTATAGTCATTTAAAAAGTGATATCAGGTAATTAATATCACAAAGTAATAAAGCAATTTAAAATTAATAATAATTATCAACATTAATAACGAAAAAAGAATTTATTTTTGATACACAACTCAAAAACCTAAAAGGTTAAAGGAAACATAATATTATTACATAGGAGCTATATTGCTCCTATGTAATAATATTATGTTGGAAGGCAATAAACTCACAAAATGCACTGTCTCTAGATGTATGTTGATAATTGTTTAATGAACAAATAAACTTGAAGTAACATCTAACCTGACATCGCGAGCATACTTGATCGGCGAGTACACACAACCGCACGCTCCGACTGTGCGCCTACGAGTGCGTAATTGCTGGGACGGGCGAGATGATAACATCACATTAATAAACTAACGACTATCCTCATTTGCGGAAATATTATGAATACTAAACACAAACTTCCTTGCTACTTGCAACCGTTTACAGATATACTTTGCACGTATTATGTATTTGATGGTTTTGGAAATGTGCTATCAATATCTTATGTACATTTTTACGAGGAAAAAATGATAATTCACACTCGCAACGCAACGTATAGTCGATAGACGCGCGCGATGCACTGGGCACGGTAATGTTTGATAGGTTACCGCATTATCATTGTTTGTACAAATAATTTGTACAGATATCAATTTACTTAAATAAAAATACTGACAGCATACTTTCAGTTATTTATTAGGTTTGGGGAAACTCAAAATTAAACTCAAGCGTTTATTTGCCAAGAACACAGTAAATAAAGATATCATTTAAAAGGAAGTAGTGCATGTGTTCAGTCTGCTCTTAACTACTAACTAACTAACGAACTCTTAGTTCAAAAACCTCACAAGTGAAATGATATTTTAGGAAGGAAAAACTTTGTTGTCAAATTAAATCCTTAGTAAGAATAAACTGATATTTAAATTGTATGAAAAATGATACTGGTAAT
The DNA here is from genome assembly GCA_963576865.1 of Anania hortulata. Lineage (NCBI taxonomy): Eukaryota > Metazoa > Arthropoda > Insecta > Lepidoptera > Crambidae > Anania > Anania hortulata. The sequence goes on along the minus strand of OY756391.1, from coordinate 23,004,128 downwards.
TTTTTTTTTCATTTGTTGTCTTAATAAATACGGTTTTAATACCTTATTAAAACGGCTTGTCATACACAGCGTTATTAATTGTTATCAATAAATATGAGTTTCAAAGTAACAAATATATAAATAGAATATTGCAACATATACTCATAAATTCTTCTCCGACAACAACACGACAATTTAGATTGTGCTCTTTACGGAAACCAATTAGATGACAAGGAAAGGTTAATAAAGTTTAAGCAGGACTAAAACAACTAATTAACTAGCTCTGGGGGAGGCCTATGTTCAGCAGTTGACGTCCTATGGCTGAAATGATCATGATGATTAAAAGAACTAAAGCTACTTTATGTTTGTAACATTTTAATTCATTAAATCTTTAGAAGAATTTGTATAAATAACTTCCATTTTATCAAATTTAATAGTGTAGGCAAATATCGTCATAAATTCAAGTGAAGAGTTCTTTAATGCCTTTTTTAATGCCACGGTTAATGTGGCTAAGCGATAACACGTGACTCTCGCTATTATAGTCAAGTAGAATAAAATTAGGGTAAATAATCAATAAAACACATTTCCTCTTAGCTAACATCAAACATGAGTGAATTTAGGACATGGACAGAGTTCTATGAATAGAGCCTCAACTGCTAAGATGATAAGCAGGAAGCATGCCGACATATATTAATTACTAGCTGGGCTACATGCTTACTACATCATCAGCCTTGAGAAGTTCACCCACTGCTCGGTATAGGCCTTTACCGTAAAACACCACAGCGAGCGGTTTTGGGCAGTTAGTATCTAGCAACTGGACTAGGTTGTCAGTACACTGGGTGAGAGGCCTGCCGTCGCTGCGTCTTAGAATTCGTAGTCGCCTCTCATTCACACTTTCACTGGTGATGCTGGACATCGCTCGAGTGTATTCCGTTTGGTACTAATTTTATGTATGTCCAATCTGAAGGTCCGTTCTAAATATCAGTTTTTTTTATTGGATAAGTTCAGGCCTTTAGAAGATTACATCCAAACTTAAACTTTACATCTATATTTATTTTAATATTATAAAGTTAAAGAGTATGTTTGTTTGGCTAAATGCGCTAATCTCAGGAAGTAGATTTGTATAAAAAAAATAGTTTTGTGTTGGATAGTCCATTTATCGAGGCAGATATAGGCTATACCAATAGGAGCGGAGCAGCAATGAACAATGTTGCAAAAACTATAAAAAAACATTCCCGTTGCGTAAACGGTTAAGTTACGCAAAAATCATTTATGGCAGAATTGTTATTCTTTAAGTTCTAAAAAAATTCCGTGACAACATATGTCTATCTTTTTATGGTAATCAAATTTGTTTTAATAGAAAAGTTGTTTTATTTGGTCGATGATATTTGCAGGTGAAGCCGCGGGCGGAAGCTAGTCTTTATAATATTAGTTAAGTAAAACATTGCACTCACAGTTTGGTGGTGTCAGCGAGACCCCGTTCTCTTCGGCCCAGCCCACGGGGTGTATGTAGGGCGAGGTGGGCTCCACCCAGAAGTCGTACATCTCGTCCCAGCTGTCGAAGGTGACGAGCAGACGGTTGTCCAGCATGTCTGCGATGCTGGCCACGCACACCAGGTTGTTCTTGCGGTCCTCGGCTTCCAGCTTCATGCCCACGCGGAAGCAATTCGGTTTGAAGCCCTAAAAAGTTTTAATGAATGAGTATTTTGCAAAATTATTCATATTTTGTTGAATTTATGTGGGCACAGGCTTCGTTCGCGTTGTTTTAAAATCATATCAAACTACGCGAAAGAAGTCGCGGGCAACAGCTAACATCTAACCGTTAGAAACATCGACATCTAACCTTTAGAGCGACATCTATAGTGACAGTTATCTTGCATCTCTCGGGAACTGTAAATTTTTCCAGGATAAACAGTATCCTATCTTTTATTCCAGTTTAATATCTATGTCTTCCAAATTCCATCTAGATCCGTTCAGCCGTTCTGGCGTGTTTGAGTAACAAACAACCAGATTAGAGGATAGACTTATTTCTAACAATGTATCAAACACTAGTGAATCTGCTTGGTTTAATTACAAGATAACTGTTTTGTTTATCTTTTAGGTGAACTTTAATCTACTTTGAAATACACAGCTATAGGATTTATCCCATTATATATTCTGTGGCTATAGTTTGTTATAACAAAAAGGCTTATTATAGGTCATCATCATCGTCCACTGCTGAACATAGGCCTCCCCCAATGACTTTCATTTGTGGGGGGGGGGATTGCCAATACTTGCCACGCTTGGCAGGCGGGTTGGCGAGCGCAGCATTTTATAACATTTCACACACAGACGCTGCTACCCGTCTCGTGCTACAGGAGTTAGTCGCCTTTTACGACACGCCTCCTGTTGGCGGTGGGAAATTGTATTCTCTACGGCCGTCCCCACACGGCACTATTATTATAGGTGGTGCTGCTGAAATGCAGGCGACGCTGTTCATTCAGCGCAGGATCGGGGTGGTTAGTTTTTTAAAATTTGATGACCAAGCAGAGCTGCGCATGCTGCGAAGGCAGGCCTACTACGAAAATGTTTCGTTCGTACGTATAAATAATACCTTCTAAACTTGTGTTTATGGAAAACGGTCATTATTATTTCCTGGCTTTTTTCCAAGTCATATTTTGTCAAAGGAATCACACAAAAGTATGGTTAATTCAATTTATTAGGTTTATACGTCTGAACGAAGGAAACATTTTCGTAGTAGGCCTACAGGCACTTCAGTAATACTTATACTTACTAGCACTGCAACTCCCAACATTTGACTATTTTACTAATGTCGCTTTTTGGAAAACCGAATGCTGCACTCGAATACCAACTACGTTAGTGATCGTCGATTCCGAAGAGACTTAATATATAAATAAAATAATTACATTTAACGTCGAACGGAATAACGGAACCCGCTAAAACACAATGGAGTGTCGACTTAATCGCTGAAATGCACGATTTTATATTACCGAAAAAAGTCTTCAAAAAGCGATGCAATATTAATTGCAGTAGCGAAATCCGACGATAGCTGATGCTAAAAGTTGGCAAGTGTAGCTTTTGTCTAAATTAACTCATAACGCTTTGTATGGCAGATAAGTGCGTCCTCATCATCATATCAGCTAATTCCAATAAACTGCTGGACGTAAGCCTCCCCCAAAGAGCGCGAATCCCCGCTTTTCATGACAAATCATTGGGGGGAATATTGCCACGCTGGGCAAGCGGGTTTCTCGTGAAGTTTCTGGCCTGGCCTTAACATGCGCCCAGCTTAGAAAATGCGCTAGTATGAATCCGAGCGTAACTATAAATAGTGTAGCCTTCATTTCACCTCAAGTACATTTTATGTTGAATCTGCTTTACACTTTTGGTGCTCATGGTGACCTTTGGCATCTTGCCAATACGACTAAGCAAAGTCAAACAGTAAATATACTATAGTCAAAAACACAGTAAGATAAAACAGACTTTAACTAAATAGAAGTAAATTGGGCAGTGCCAAGTATGATGAATTATTAATTTATTTTATGAATTCATTAATTTTCATTTTCATTATTTATCGGTTTACATGTGTCGTACATTATAGATGAATATGGTTTTTCATCAATTATACAGGGTTACATTGCAAAGGGGTGCCAAGCCAAACCTCTAGGAGTGGCTCAGGATCAGTAACTTAATCGAACTATGCAAAAACAATTATTTTTTTCCACATTTAATTATTACTATCCGCTGTTAAAAATCATACGCGTGAATAATTTAACTCATTCATGAAAAAAATGCACTATACATGCACTGAGTAAGGACCTTGTTGGCTGGCCGTACCTACGCCTCTGATGAATGACCGCGCGGCTTTTGTAGTCTCTCTATTGACTTTATTTTCGGATATTTAAAAATTTTTTTTGTAAAATACGATTATAAAAAATAATAACGATTAACTCTTTTTTATAATGTTCCATAGATCTTATTGTTTAAATTTGGCACCCCTTTGCAATGTAACCCTGTATCTAATGGTCGAGCTGGTGAGTTTTTTACGACTTACTAGTGACAAGTAAGACCTGTTCTTAAAGTCTTGGTGCCGCTATGACCCAAAATTGTTTTAGGTAGGTTCCAGTTGAAGCTCGAGGATTAGAGGAACTGGTCAGAAGAGGCAAGAGGTGGTTAGATAGGTAATTTTTAAGCCTTACCAAACTAGTGACGTGTAAGAACAGTTGTCTCGGTGCCGCCACGGCGCGGACTTGTTTCAGGTACAGCGGCCAGGAGAAGGTGGAGGCGCTTAAGCTGGCGGGGGGCTTCAGTGAGCGGCTGTTCTTCTCGCACCAGCCCGGCGGGAATATGTCCGGGCAGTCCGCGTTCACCCAATAGTCGTACACGTCAGGGTACTCGTCGAAGTGCAGACGCATGCGGTAGCCCTGGGATGAGTTCAATTTTGTTAATCTCGAATTAACACATTAAATAAAATTGTTTCCATGGCAACGACAGTGTTTACTATGGAGATTACTATGGACCTTAACCTTAAAAAGTTGGATGATGTTCCGCAATATGGCATAGCAAAAGGTCATTTATAATTGTTTTGACAAGTTATAAATCATTAATTGGCTGTAAAGTAATCATGTAATTACAAACTTTGTTAAGTTACTTTGTAAGCTATTAATAGCTGCCGTGACACTGGTATTCTGTTATAGGCATCTTTGATTGATATGAGAAATCTTTAATAAGAGTCTGAGCATTGTGACTACATGTCTTGCTTTTTTGCAGTGAGCCTAGACTACATTATTAACCTTGCACTTTGATGCTGGCAGGATTTCAGTTATAACTGAAACTTTTTTACATAAATAAAAGAAAACAATGTTTACCTGCACTTCCGCCACGGAGACGACGCAGAACATTGCAGGGTGCTGCGGGTCGATCGCCTCCATGCGCATCCCGACCTTAAACCCGTTCCGGTTGTACGGGAACGGGTCCTTGAACAGCTTCACCGGCGCCGCCTTCGCCTTGCACACTTCCAGGTACCGCATCCAGGAAAACCCGTTCTTCCCGCACATCCAAGGATACTTCTCATTCTCGATCAAGTCCTCCCCTATCTTCAGAAGCGCCATGTCGCCCAGACCCTCCGGAGGCGCCGAATCGTAATGTTTCAGCGGCACCTTGTCCTCTTTATTGTCCAGCAATAGATCGGAGTCTGACACCTGCTTCCTCATCAATAATTTCTTCATTTTATTTCGCTTCTTGAGCATCTCAATCCTCTCCCTATCCTTCTTTTTCTGTATAGCCTTTTGCACCTCACTCTGACACGTCAAACTACAAAAGTTGGGCGTAATGAACTCAGCTGCCATCCCGTGACATCCGCAGCCGTCGCACCGATACATATCTTCAGGGGATGTAGGCTTTTTATCTCTGCTATTTCTTTCTATGCGCTGCTTCAGAGGCGTGTGATATTTAGGGTTAGGCAACGACTCCTCGTGGTCACTCGCGTCGATGAGATCAATCAAACCAAACTCATTTGTTTGGAACTGCAAATCACTGCCCTGCAGAACAGCAACTCCGTTGTTCCAAATCAATCCAGGTGGATCTTCCTCTAACGTGCCATCTAAACTTTCTCTCTTAACTCTGTATGACCCATCTTTCTTCCTAAAATCATTTTGATAATACATATGATTATTTTTTTCCAGAGTATCAGATTTGTCTTTATAGTCTTCAGGGTCTGAATCACCCAAAATAACTTTAGCTTCGTCCAGTTTCTCATCACAAAATAAAGATGGGACCCGATGGTCATCATTATTGTCAGAATCATGTGGATCGGACAGTTTCTCGATTACCCTTTGCTGAGCTAAAGACATTTTCATATTCTTGTTTGAGAAATTATCGGTGCACAATGATATACGCCTTTTTAGGTTCGCATTTACAGATTTTCTCTCACTGTTATCAGAATTTGACCTCCTCAATATGGCTGGAGCAGCAATTGCGACTGGCCCCATATCATTCCTGTCTATCATATTTTTGTTTAACAAACTTTTGCCCTTCTCTGGAATAGCTAAAGTGAAGGATTTCTCCCGGGATTGACCTCCCTCGTCATCGGCTATTGAAACTGTGTAGATATCATCGTTCATGGAGGCGTTTGTCTCAGGTATAGAAAGGGTGTATTCTCCTTGTTCCCCGGTTGGCTCAGCCCTCGATCCAGGTATTGAAAATGCGAAAGTTTTATCGCTTTTCGGACTCTGAGGTACAGAATTATTGTCTTTTCCATTCATGTTAAACACTTTCGCCAATGGTTGCAGTGGCGGCATCTCAGTGGCTTCTATGGGAGGCGTGTCTCGCATGACGGTGATGTTGCCTTGGGGATCATTCTGTATTTGTCCATTAGCTATTTGAAGATTGATTATAGGACCTTTGGACGCCATAGTAGCAGGCAAGGTTACTGGTAAAATGAATTTTGTGTTTTGAATCTTGGGCATGTTCATAGGTGTCAAGAATAGTTTTTGGTTGTTTGCAGTTATACTTTGTTGATTGTTGGATATAAGGATTGATTGGTTTTCAGATGAATTTTTAGAGTGGTTTTTTTTAACTGAGCCCAGGTAAGCAATGGCTTGCTTGCCTTGTGGCGCGATATTCACAGGAACCATCATTTTCTCGTTAGCCTTGGGTTTCTGAATGACTATGGGTTGTGAGGCGTTCACAGGTGCCAGAATCGAAGATTTGTTTTGAACTTTTGGCGCAATGTTGGGCTTGCTACTGACATTTGATATGACGTGTATATTGGAGTTACTGGTTATCTGAAATGAGTTACCTAAGTTAATAACTGTTACATTTGTTTTATGTACAAAACTATGCAACATGTCCTTTTATTTCCAATTTTAGGATGTGCTAAACCCCCTCAAAAACAACATTAAAAAATATAACTAAAACATATGCACTCAAGGTGTCATGAAAACTAACATTTTTAACTTTTTAAACACTTATGGACTGACAAAACAAACTGCTTGAGTTTAAGGCACCATCTTTATACAAAAAATCTTAAGATTTTAACATTGTGTGACTAAAAGAATATTTTCTTTTGACAAACACTTACTTTCAGGTGTCATTAGTTAAAACTATGAGAAATCAAAAAGAACATGTGCTTGCAAACTTACTCCTGTAATTATAGGTACTTCTTGACCAGAATAATAAAATTCAGCAAGATACTGTCACAGAACAGTAAAATCAATAATTCGTTTATTTATCACCCTTTATTTATCATTTACTAATGAAAGAAAACACGGTGGTATGAAAGCAAACTCACACTGCTGTTTTTTTTTTCTCTCCCTTTCATGACAGTTACAGAGGAAATAAAGGTTGATAATAAAGTATGATTTAGTAAAAAGTAAGTAATGTAACAACTCTTGATTTGGTATTATCAATAAATATTGATGAAATTACAACCTTCTTAAGTCTAGATTTAACCAAATGGGATGTTTTTTCTTCAACACCTTATTTAAAAAATTTGTGCTTGTTAAGATTTATCAGTTAGCTTTGATATCAAATATATCATTATTTGTTAATTGTTTTTATGATACATAAGAAAATATTTAAATAGTCACAAAATTAATTGACCTAGCTAAGAGCAAAAACCTTTAAGTGAAATGGACGAAGATTTTACCAAAACAACATTACAAACCAAATTAACACACAACCTAATATGTATTAGGAAACTGTGAACTATGTGGAATCCATAAAGCTATTTTATTTTATTTATTAATATTGACACAAGACACCCTACGCAAAAAGGACCGAATTTGAGTCTAAGTGCGGAAAAGGGAGTCCAATCTCACACTCATACTCTTGACACAAGATGGTTACTTGGCAATCTAATTCTGAACATCTTATCTAAATGATACTTACAGGCCTCCTTACTATAATCTGTGGTGGGTTCCCGCTGGTGCTTGCTTGGCTTATAACTTCTCCACTGGTCACAGGCTTTAATCCAGTCGGGGTCTGAATGTAAACCATGTGAGGCACAGTCCTCGTTGCACCCCGAAGTTGTACAGTACCAGACCCATTGTTCGGTAGTGCCAACTGTATATTATTATTTGAACTTGGAATTTGCATTACCGAGTTGGAAGTCATATGGACTTGGGAAACAGATGTAGGATTACTCATTTTGACTTGAACACCAGATGAATCTGGTATTTGAAGTTGGGAGGTGCTCGACACTGTCATGTCAGAACTCCCATCTAAGTTTGCGGTCCGTGGATTAGAGCCCATGTGTACATGAATTATAGAACTATGGAGAGGTTGACTGGGGTTCTGCAGCAATGGCATAGAAGGCAGAGTTTGAGTACCAATCTGTATATTTTGACTGGCTGCTGGAATTTGGAGAGGGACATTTATAGTCTCGCCGGCAGACAGCTGAACAGGCACACTAGTGGCACCTGATACTTGGATGGGAAGGCTGACAGGAGCTATTTGCAAGGGTACACTGCTTGTGGGGCCAGACAACTGTACGGGGACATTGATGTTGGAGGTGGACCCAGGGATCTGAACTGGCACATGAACAGTTGACAGATGTAACGGATAAGGTGAATTGCTCGTGTGAATCTTCACTGGGGCAATAGAATGAGTAACTAAGTTATGGGTAATTGGCATGGAGCTCTGGGGCGCCTGCACCGAGGACACGATCATGCTGGTCGATATTGGCGCCTGAAATACAAGAACAAGCTTATTGAGATCAAGTAATGCCCATCTACATAATTGGGTTATATACGTTGAATAAAATAACTCACACGTAAAGTATTCAATAGCACATTATGCTGCGACGTGTTTTGCGAAAAATTTGCACTGACTGAACTGCTGCTTGTTTTTAGTAATCTTTTTTTCAAAATTTCAGTTTTAGGCACATCAAAGTTTTGAAGTGAATTACACTGCTGTCTCTCCATTTCTCGACTTCGAGAACGTTTGTGAATTCATTACAGAAACTTTATTATCTCTTGCAATACATTACTGATGACCTGTAATGCATATAAAAATAAAATATCGCGAAGAAAAATATCATATGGACGCACTAACACCACTTTAGATTTCGTAATTACGACGTCTACTAAGTTTTGGGATCACAATTAAGCAAATTAGCGTATTAATGATTAAATAATAACTTTATATTTTACAGTGAATATTGTAATCATGTTACTTTTTCTTCTGCGAAGATCGCACTCGTATCAATTGTGCAGCTACTTTTACAGAACCACAACCTTCTACAAAAAAGTTCATGAAACACGAAAATCAAAAAATGTTGCTTACTATTTTCAGTTTCAACACAAAGCAGAATTCTTCAACTATTGTTCTAACTATTACAACATCGTTATCGTAGTAAGAACCACTAAAGAAAAATAAATTATTTTCACGACGCGACGATATTTACCTGCTAGCACAACTGGTAATAATTTTGACAACATTGCCAAAATGTGATAGGCAATTATTATGTTGGTACTCCCGAAAATTTTGACCAATCAGAAGGTCGTATTTGCGTGACGAAGCTTTCCCGCCTGCTGTTAATAGGTAAAAAAACTCAGAATCGTAACTTGCATTGTAATCCAACAATTATATTTTCTTATGAACTAACACTTTGAAACTGAAATAAATGTTTAAGAAATATGTTTGTGTAAGTATCCATGCATAATGCCATTTGTCAGTGCGTTCTAACGATTTTATGACCTCTCTTTGTAAGCGTGGTTATAAAAAGGATCGTGAATCGCCCTAATGGCACCAATGGCTTTAGGAATAGAGGTCTATTTAAAAATATTTTTAAGGTTTAATGCGGTGAAAACGACATGGTCTTAAATATTTAGATATGTACCAATATATATATTTTTCAATATATTATAGAATCTCATGCGCCGAGTGACCTCAAAATTATGCACAATTTAATTATATTTAAAAAGTTGCTATATTGACAAATAATGGACACCCGGAAATAATTGTTCTTTATGTTATTTCCCGCTCTGTTACCCGCCAGCGTTTAAAAGCGAGTTTTCTTTTAGCCTGTGTGAGGATTCTCGTCTTGTGATCAAATAAAAATATTCCAATCCAATTGTTTTAGAAATGGTTCAAATGGGCACTATTCAAATGCAAGATAATTTAACATGATTACCGATTGAACATTATAACGTTTTTTATTGGGTTTGGTGATGTGCAATAATAATAATTCAATCAATTCAAATAAAATTCACTTCCAAGACATACATAGTATGTATGCACTGAACAAGTAATACTACGTTTATGTATTTACAAGGTACTGCCACTGATCAGGTCAAACTACGGTAGAGGTACTGCAACAGACAAATAGTATTTTTATATAAAAGTATACTATTCAAAGAATTTATAAATTCCTTGGTAACAAAGTACTATTAGATTAAAGATACTCTGTCTAATCTGTGGAATAAAGGGTACTTCAGGACAGTTATTATTGCAAAATTCTACGGCTTTTAAAAGTTCCAAACCAAAAAAGTTTCAATACTGTACTTCCCTATGTCCACTGCGCGTCGCTACACGACTGTCCCGATAGTAGCACAGAGCATTTAACTTTAGTAGTTTGGAAAATGTATTTGAACAGATTGGAACCTTCTAATTGAAAGGGTAGTACAATGCAAGAGGAGGAGATGTAGGGAAAAATATGTTTGCTTCTGGAACCGATTATGTACATCCGGACCTGTCTGAGGCCGATTTTTTAGGGGTCTCGGAAAAAATCCGGATGCATATTGTGTAATCTGAGCCTAAAGCCGGTGACAGATGGCGTCATGGCGAAAGACACGGCTCCGAACTCGTCTTGACATTGTAAGGTCAAACGCTGCCATTGGTCGATTCTTGGGCTGGCTGAAGTTGACTGAAGGATAGACCAATGGCAGCGCTTGACCTCACAATGTCAAGACGCGTCCAGAGACGCGTCTGCCGTAGTTTGTCACCAGCTTTAGTAAGAGCTTAGGCTCGGATTACATCCATCCGGATTTTTTCAGAACTCCTTACAAAACTGCCCCAGACAAGCCCGGATTCAATCCGGATGTTTGTAGTCCGAGCCTAAGCCCTTGCTAAGGCTCGGACACACAAGCAACCAGAATTTTTCAGAACCCCATACAAATCGGATTGAATCCGGGCTTGTCCGGAGCCGTTTTGTATAGGGTTCTGAAATATTCCGGATGCATATAGTCCGAGCCTTAAGCCGGTGACAGATGGCGGCGGACGCGGCTTCGGACTCGTCTTGACATTGTAAGGTCAAACGCTGCCATTGGTCGATCCTTTCGTCATCTTCGCCAGCCCTTCAGCAAGACTCCGCTCCTTCCTGTTCCTAAACTGGCGTCCGGCTGCCGTGTGTCACCGGTATTAAAGTCCGTCCACCAAGGGCATATGATATTTACAGCCGTCTAGGTAGCGTATTCTAAGTCTATGGTCTACACGTTCGTACTTTCCAGTACTTTCCTGGTTATTAACAGTGACAGTGATGTATCATTTTGATAATTAATCGAATGATTTTAAAAGTTGTAAAATAATGTTCAATTTATGAATGGCTAAAATAAGTAATTTGTTAATACAATGTGTTCAAGTATTTATTTTGCTTACCAAGTGTGTACAGATATTATGCTAGGTACAATTATGCTTAAGACTTAATAACCTTAAGCTGGTGACAAACTATTATTACTACTATTAATAAAGTTAATGATACGAATTACATTACAAAACGACTTGTTTAAAACGTGGCATTCTGGGACTGGTGTCTCATATTTATTTATATTATATATATAAAAGAAAGTCGTGTTAGTTACACCACTTATAACTCAAGAACGGCAGAACAGATTTGGGTGAAAATTGGTAGGGAGGTAGCTTAGAGCCAGGAGACGGACATAAGATACTTTTTATCCCGTTCGACAGCGTTCCCGTGTGACTTGACATGAAACTTCAGTCACTATAAAACGTGGTATAACAAAAAAGAATCAGACTTGGAATAACAAAACGCAAATGACAGCTATGTAATTGACGTATAATGACAGCTATCTAATGACGTTTATATGACAATTTGATATTTGTAAGAAATCAATGATTCCCTAAAGGGGTGAAATGGGGGTCCAAAGTTTGTATGGGTAAACAAGATTAGTCAGACTCTATTATTCGAAACTTCACAGGAGTAAGTTCTCCTTACGATAAATGAGTAAATATGTGTTTCAAATTTTTTGAAAAGTCAACCCCTAAAAAGGGGAAGGGGGCTTACAAAGTCTGAAAATCAACATGGGTATTGTTTCTATGGTTTATCGGGTCGCTGATTACGAAAACAACAACGATTTTAAAATTTAACGTTGCGGACGTGAAATTCCATCTCCCCTGTTGGGATGCGATGGGATGAAATGTCTATCAATATGGGTGTAGATTTTATGGTTTTTTGGAACTTTGATTTTAAAATTGAATATTGTGAACATGAAAATTCTTGAAATTATTTGTGCCAAATTGCAATTCAATCGGTCCAGAAATTTCGGAGCTAATCGGTTGTAACAGACGGACTGACAGACAGCCATACGTGATCCCAACACAAAGGTTCTATGTTTGCATTTGATGTATAGAACGAGACCCGCGTTATCCTAAAATTGATAAATCGCTATATTATATCATATCATATCGTGTTTTGATGGTCATGCAATGCTGTATTATTAAAAAATACTGTCTTTAAAGAAGGTTTGTAGTTTTTTTTTAAATTACTGAGTTTGACATTCATACTTCACTTATAATCAAATCTAACGCGAGCGAAGCCGCGGGCAAAAGCTAGTTTCTATTATTTTTAATGTATTATTATATTATTGTTAATTTCTCGATTTAATAAGTAAAAATGTAACCCTCCTACTATAATTTTGCAACACCTATGAATAATACCGGTGACTAGTGATGGGTTTTTATCCGGATAAATACTAAAAATGGATAAATACTCATAAATATCCATTTTTACTCGAGTATTTATCCAAAAAGGTGGATAAATACTCTTTAAACATTTTTATTTCTATTTAACGCAAATTTCGAAATTAGAGTGTAGGTAATAAGTAATTTCAAGATAAAATATGTATTTCTGCATTTTTAAACTATAAATAATGAATAATAGCCAAAAGAACAGCTATCAAATGCTTAACATGTTATTTCATTATTTCATGGTATTTGAATGCAACTAAATGTGTACATCATCATCATCATCATAACAGCCATCGATCGTCCACTGCTGAACATAGGCCTCCCCCAATGACTTCTATCATTGGGGGGAATTGCCAATACTCACCACGCTTGGCAGGCGGGTTGGTGATTGCAGTTTTTTTATAGGATTTCGCACGCAAATGATGCTGCCCGTCTCGTGATACAGGTGCTCGTGTTCGGTGCCGTGTGGGGACGGCCGTAAGTAATTCACTTCCCCACCGCCAACATGAGGCGTGTTGTAATGTGTACATAAATTAAATTAATTATCTTCCATGATGAATTCTAATGATCATGAGTTTCGATCATCTGTGTTAAATATTTTTATGAAGAGTGATCATTATGATGTAAAATGGTATGAGAAACATTTTTGGACTTCTGATAATAGGACTTAAAAAGTTATGTGAAAAAACGCGCACCCACAAAGCTTACTACTGACTGACGGACGACGCACGGGGGGAACTCAAAGCGATGACGCGGGCTAACATAGGAAACCGAATATACTTTTCATTTTGCACCAAGGTGCATTTTGTAAGCAGGCTGGTGAGACGGGTGAACGAGTGGAAGCAGTCGCTTGAGAGCGGTGGTCTGAAACTCAATGTGGCGAAGACCGAGTGCCTGGCCTGTAACTCTACAGATCCAACGTCCGTCCGCATAGGCGGAGACAAAAAACCTTAAAAACCTTAGATCTGTATTTCATGCTTTGGGAGACATCGATTGCGACGTCAAAGCACGCATTACTGCTGCGTGGGCCAAATAGCGAGAGGTGACTGGTGTCATTTGTGATCCCATAATGCTGGTTAAGCAGAAAGGACAGATCTATAAGTCCATCATTAGGCCCGCCCTTTCATATGGCAGCGAAGCGCGGCCACTACTTGAGCGACACAAGCAGGAGCTGCGTGTCACGGAGATCAATATGCTGCGGTGGATGTGCGGAGTCACGCGGAAGGACCGCGAGAGGAACTCGCGCATCCGCGGTAGCCTTCGTGTCCGTGATATTGTAGACAAACTGCAGGAGAGTCGCCTACGCTGGTACGGCCATGTTTTGTGGAAACCGGCAAGCTATGTAGGAAACAAATATCTGGCCATGCCGCCACCGCCAGGTCCTGGCAAAAGAGGTAGACCCAAAAAATGCTGGCTTGACGTCGTGAGGGCTGACATGCGTGCCAATGATCTCACGACTAGAGATGCTCAAGACCATGCTAACTGAAGGAGTAAATCAAGGAAAGCGGACCCTGGGCTCCAAATCAACAGCTTTGGACGCAACCGGGATTGTCCGTACAGATGAAGAAGAAGAAGAATTGCACTGGTCAGCCACAGGTGGCAGCACTTAACTAAATAAATAAAAAATGTTCTCTTTATTTAATTCACCTTGCATAATTTGATTTGAAAATCGTAATTTCATTAAGTATGAGCGAGTCCACCAGCGAAGAAGATAATAATTTAACACTGCAGAATTAGTACAAGCGGTACATAGTGCCGAATTGAGTTTTCTACCGAAAAAATCGCGTGAAAAGTACTTAAAAGAGTACAATTTGTTAAATGCATGGAGACATTCTAAAGGTGCGAAAACGTTTTCGGAGACTATAATGCTAACATACTTTATTAAACTATCAGAAAAAAGAAAATCAATCAAATGAATAAGCACTAATTTAATAACTAAGCAATTTTTTTGCACCTAGCCTTTTCTTCGCTGTGGTGAGGTGAAAAATTGTTTCACTCGGCAGCAAAGTTATTTGCATCTCGTACCTTTGAAACCCTTGCTACGCTCAGGATTCTGTATTTGAACAACAATCCTAGATTCATTCGCTTGCTCAGGTTTTAATATAAGTAGGTACTCGCACCAAAAACCAACTTTGCAGCCTTGCATTATCAAATAACTATTTCTAACTCTCGCGGATCTGTGCGCACCGTGTGCAAGAGCAAGAACAAGAAAGGCTAATTATTTCAAGGACGGGACTGAGTTCCACTACATATTATATTGTTGTTATTACAATTACCGTGACAGGATACACTGCAACCTTGCTAAAACTACTTTTTTTTAAAATAACATTGTATTCGGACACGTAATACTAACCATTCATTAAATGTAGAACAGAAAAACAAAAGTTGTGTGTGGATACAGCTGAAAAGATTTTTATCCGTGATTTTGAGTAAATATCAGATAAAAATGGATAAAAACGAGTATTTATCCATTTTGGATAAATATCCGAGTATTTACTATTTGAGTATTTATCCACTGCCCATCACTACCGGTGACAGATGGCGGCGGACGCGGCTCCGGTCTCGTCTTGACATTATAAGGTCAAACGCTGCCATTGGTCGATCCTTGAGCTGGCGGAAGTTGTCTGAAGGATAGACCAATGGCAGCGCTTGACCTCACTATGTCAAGACGAGTCCGGAGCCGCGTCCGTTGCCGTTTGTCACCAGCTTTAAATACTGCCCTGCTCGCACAGGTATACACACTGAACAAGTAATATTAATACCGGTGACAGATGGTGGCGGACGCGGCTACGGACTCGTCTTGACATTGTAAGGTCAAACGCTGCCATTGGTCGATCCTTTTGCTGGTGGAAGTTGACTGAAGGATAGACCAATGGCAGCGCTTGACCTCACAATGTCAAGACGAGTCCGCAGCCGCGTCCGCCTCCATCTGTCACCGGCATAAGTATACAATTTTTTTTTTTTTTTGGCAAAAAATCTATATTTTTGTATGCAAATGTACATAGGTCATGTATGATTGATGTTAGTATCTTTAGTTTGTACTTTATTTATATATGAAGTATGGTTTACAGCTTTGTAAGTTATTTATTTGGGCTACTATTCTTACACTTTTCTTCTGCATTAGGAAAAGATCATTAGAATTTACGCTGTTACCCTATAGCATTATCCCATATTTAAGCCAGGAGTATGCATATGCGTAATAGGCTGTAAGTGCTGTTTCAGTGTTTGTACTGTGTTTGATTTCAAAAAGGGCATAATGTAAACTTGGAGAAACTAAAAAAAAACTTGCAAATAAGTCGAGTAATCGGGCCAGTGTTGAGTGCTGGCTGCTGGCCAGATCAAGCCGGCTAGTATGGGACCAAACACAGTGCAGTGTGTGTTTGATTTGATACTTTACACTAAGGGGCAATAAAAAAAGAATTGCGCTAAACACTAGGATTGGATGGATGTATCCGGAATTTTTCAGACCTGCTAAAACGTCCAGATTGAATTAAGGTACTTAAGTACGAGCCACGGAAATCATTAAAATCTTTTCTTGCATACTTCATCATCATCAATAGCTCTGCCGCAGGACGTCCAACGCTGAACATAGGCCTCCCCTAAAAGGGGGGATGGCCAATACTCGCCACGCTTGGCAGGCGGGTTGTCGAGCATAGTTTTTAAAAAATAATATTTAGCTTGCAAAGTACAGACGCTGCTGCCTGTCTTATGGTACAGGAATTAGTCACCTCGCACGACACGCTTCCTGTTGGCGGTGGGGAAATATGTTCTTTACGGCCATCTTCACACGGCATTATTATTATGCCATGTTCCCATTTTAAACAGACGTGCATTTTCAGTTTGGGTTCAACCGGTCTGCGCTTGATTCCATTTTAGAATGGATTCTGTATTCGAGATTTCGGTTTACATACATACATTAGTTTCATTTCCAATTCCAGACTAAATGCGTCTACGTTTTACGTAGGTAAAAAGTAACACGTTTTTAGTGTTCAAATACTGTTGAAATCTACCTATAGGTTTTTTATTTGCTACTAGTTGTCTCAGCGTACTTCATATCGCCTCTTCAATCATTTCTTTTTAAATTTTTCGATGTTTTAATAGTTTTTCTGCTATTCGGGGCGGAGACAAATCTAAGTAATCAAATATCATAAAAATCAATCCGGCAGTTCTTGATTTCGTTTAGTACAGAAATCCATTATTACAGAAAAAAAAACTTTCTTACGCCCATCACTAAATTAGTAATGTCAATGTCATAATCGGACAAATTCGCGAATTTTTTATTTGTGTATGTTTTTCATTGTTTTTCGAATAAATCATCAACAAACAATTATCCCCTTTTACTTCAAGTCCTATTAATTAATGAATTAAATTATTTTCGTAATAGTATTCGTTATGATACCGAATCACTAGCTAAACTATTGTTTAAAGTTGTGTATCGTTAATGTGGATTTCCATTCAAGGTAGGTACGCACTTAATGTATTTTTCGTTATCGACGAGCTTACCTGGCAACAAAAGACTCAAAAATTTAAAGGAAGGAATCAATATTTTTCATGTTATAAAATGTACTAGATCGAAATACATATTTGGAACATTGCTGCTTCGTTTATTTATTTGCGCAACGCAACGCAAGGCATTTAATTTTTACTTGCAACCTCAATCCAGTTTACCTCCAACTAGGCGAGATTGTTTCTGTCACCAATTGCAAGTTCCTTTTCCTTACTTGCCAATTAAAGTGCAATTGAAATAGAGTAATGCTTGCTACAGAAGACACTGGTATGTTACTAATAGCTTGTAGTAAACTTAAACCGAATTTTAATATGGATAAGCTAGATGCCGGTGAAAAATTTTCTCCCAATTAGATAATCATTGTTTTTTAAAAACTCAAAACCATTTGTTTGGTTTAACAATATTAAAAAGTCAACTTTAAAACAACAGGGTAAAAAGTGTCTTACAGTGTAAGTGTTTGGCATATCCATATTAGAATGTCATCTTGAATTGCACGCCATAATCTTATCACTATAATTTATGAATAACCAAGGTTTGTGATTGTCACAGGACGCCACCAGATGTGACACGGCAAAATGAGTAGCCAGCACCAGTATATGAACGTAAACAACACCCCCAGCTCACGCGTCGGTGACATTGAACACATAAGTATGGACTTACTCACGTTATCATATCACTGCTATAATTTAGGGCTCCTTCAAATTTGAGGCGTGCAAAAGCGCCACTGTCGCGCACCTATTGCGTGGCAGACTAACTACAGGGTTACATTTTACAGTATTGCCAATTTTTCAGGGACCACTTAGAATCAGTAACTTAATTGATCTATGTAAAAAACAAACGCATTTTATTTTTAACTAGCTGTCCCGGCGAACTTCGTAGCGCCTCTTCCTACTTTTAAAAAAAATATTTTCGATGTTTTTATTCTGCTATTCAGGGTGGAGACAAATTAAAAAAACCAAACATCGATCCAGCTGTTCTCGAGTTATAAATAGTGTAACTAACCAGTCTTTGTTTTATATATATAGATTCTTCTATTCTGCATTTGAGAAATAGAATACGTAGAAAATTTACGATTACTCGATTAAATTGCACCGTACGTGCACTGCATGAGGATCTTGTTGGAGCGGCGTTGGCGTATGCCTTTGACGGCGCATCTCGCGTTTTAAATTTGGCACTACCTTGAAATGTAACCCTGTATTTATACAATATCTAGAAGCACTGCAGTAACAATTTTAGATATTGTATGAAAGTTAGTAGTGGCGTATCTCCCGCGATCCAATGGCACTTCTTCACGACAATTTAAAAACACCCTTATAACTACAGTGTTACATTGTAAAGGGATGCCAAATCTTCAGGAGTGGCTCAAAATCAGTAACTTAATCGGACTATGCAAAAAATTTAAAATGTTTTTTTTTCATATTTAATTATTTCGATCTGCTGTTGAAAATCATATGCGTGGATACAGGGGCGTGCATCCCATATAGGCTATTATGCAGAGCCTACCTTCATAAAAAACCGACAGAGCTAACCATAATTATTAATTACGTATTCAACAATAAACAATAAATATTCTGTAACCATTTTGTCGTCTACCTGTACTTATTCCTTACTAAAGCGCGCGTTACTGTGCAATTTAACCAATGTTAGGCTGCCGCGAGATCGCCTACTGTTTCACGCAAACTTACTAAATTTTCACTTACAGCCTACCCCCATCTAAAACCAATGCACGCCCCTGCGTGGATAATTTATCTCATTCATTTAACAAAATTCACTGTATGTGCACTGGGTAGGGTCCTTGTTGGCTGGCCGTACCTACGCCTCTGATAAATGGCCACGCGGCTTTCTTAGTCTTGTTATTGACTTTATTTTCGGATATTTTAAAGTTTTTTTTTTCGTAAAATAAGCTTATTAAAAATAATAACGATTAAGACACTTCTTTATAATGTTCTTAGATCTTATTTTTGGAATTTGGCGCCACTTTGCAATGTAACCCTGTATTTAATAGTGTATAATAACTCATAATTACTAACCCATTTGGATTTTTCTTTTCTGAATAAATAATAAAGTTATTTCTGTGAAATAACTTTATAACTTTTTTTTCCTTTCTTTAATTTGATTTTAACTATACAATAGATAGAACTGCTTATATTGTATTAATGTTGCTGTATGTATAACATTTTAACAATGTTAAAAAAACCAACTACATTGTCATGTTATGTCATTGAGAATAAAATATTTATTTATTTATTAAAACCAAAAGTAATTATATTCTAAAGAACATAATTACTTTTTTAAATTTAATAACATAGTTGTTATTATTGTCTTGTTAAAAATTATTAAGTACATTTTACTGTTTTTTTTAGTTGCAGTTATTAGCATTTAAGTAAACTATTTTTTACATATGTCGTTTTGCTAGGAATTCAGACATTTGTAAATTTCCATTTACGGGTATAACTTGCACCGTCACGTCAGGCACCCGATTCAGAACCCTTCGATAAAGAATTGACAACCGGTAAAATCACGTGACACTAATGTTAAATCTTATAGTGTCACGTGGTTTTCCGGTCGACAATTTTTTTCGAAAGGTTATGAATCGGGTGCCTGGTCCGATTAAGTTTAAGGCCATTGCTATGTCCGTAAACCTGGTAATTTTTAACCCAACTCAGGCCACCTGTCGGAGCACATCGGCTCCCTGTGCCTCTCGTCAGAGTACTCGGATGTGACGCTCATCGTGGAGGGGCAGCGCATCCCTGCCCACAAGGTCATCCTGGCAGCTAGCAGTGACTACTTTAGGGCCCTGCTTTACGGGGGCATGAGAGAGGCCAATCAGGTAAAAAATAAATATAATTCGACGACCTTCGTAGCTGAGGGGCGAGCATGTATCACTTGGCGTCGCTATCTCTGCTCAGGTCCCGGGTTCGATTTCCGGTCAGTCAATGTAGAAAAATGTTTTTGATATTGTCTCGGGTCTGGGTGTTGTGATACCGTCGTTGTTTCTGATTTCTGTAACCAACACAAGTGCTACTTACTATAGGATCAGAGCAATTTAAATGATACAATATCTGTAAAAATGCCAGTTCTTCGTTAGGTATCATTATTTTTTATTATGAAAAATCGACTTATTTCTTAAATTAGGCCCCAGAGACACTTTTACATGTCCTCTAATCTATCCCATTGTGGGCTAGTTCCAGGAAAAAGCAGCGCCAGTGACTCAAAAAAATTTACGATCAACTCAAATCTCACCCGTCCATTATTTGCTTTGGCCGCCTCTTCTATTTGCATTCCAGATATTTTGTCTCATCCTCCTCGCCATAAATCTCTATCCGCATCTCTTATTGTATGCCTACATACTCCCTCGTCAGCTTTAGTAAAATGATATATAAGGTGCTTCATAAATATCTGCAACGGCTGAAATGGTTAAAAGTATTGCCTAAATAGATTACGATAGTGAAGGAATTACCTGCCCCGGATCGGTAATTAATTATTTGCGAAAAGACAGTAAATAAATGGTTACTTGCTTCTATTTGCATAACACACTTCGTCATCCACCCTTGACTTGGCCGCCGGGCGGTATAATGTGAAACGTTAGCATTTTTGGACAGGTGTGGACGGTTTGAGACAGAATGAAGCCTAATCTTTATTTAATATAATATTTTTAATAAAAAAATTAATGATGTTCTGGACATAAAATTTCTTTCTATCGTAATCTATATAAACAATACTTCAAACCCATTTCAGCCGTTGCAGATATTTCTACAGCACCTTATATGTTTAGTTAAATTGACTTATAATTTCCCTTTTAGGCTGAAGTTGAATTGCAAGCTCCTCTGCAAGCATTCAAAGCATTACTGCGCTATGTTTATTCTGGTGAGTATTTGTGATGAATAGTACTACCTCTGAAGATTGCATTGTATTAGACTAATATATCCAGCCCCCCTAGCATGACCACCAAAACACGATATGATATAGCGATTTATCGACACCAACTGCAAAAATATGATAAATATAGCCGCCATGTTCAACTGTCGTGCCAGTGACGTCACATTTTATGATCGCTGTTTCGAAAAAAATTCATCATGGCGTCTATAACTATCATGTTTAAGATAAAACGACTGTTGGTGTCGATAAATCGCTATAACATATCATGTTTTGTTTTTCATGCTAGGGAAGCAGGTTTCTGAAGCCTAACAAAAAAAAAACGAAGTCAAACAGTCACTAATATATTATTCGAAATTAATTTTATTCGCAAACTTTTCAAACGCTCTATATCATGAACACAGGCCACATGGGGCTGTCCCTGCTGCGCGAGGACACAGTGCTAGACATGCTAGGGTTGGCGCACCAATTTAACTTCCAGGAGTTGGAGGCAGCTATATCTGATTACTTACGACAAGTGCTAGCCCTGAGGAACGTCTGCTCTGTGCTGGACGCTGCCAGGCAAGTTTTCTAATTATTAATTAAAAAACTTTTTATTAAATATATTTTTTAAAAACTATTAATTAAACAGGATTTCGAAGTTCGTTCCTTAATAAAATTATTTTAACACTAGAATAAGCCTTTAAAATGTTTTGCATTACATATTTCAATAACACCTTGTTACACCACATATTCTACCTATTATTACGTTTTTTTTTTCTTCTATACTTATTATATTCTGGGAAATAACTGGTTACCGAGATATTGATGGTGATAGTTACTTTTAAAAAAAGATTTTTACTAAATTGAGTCCTGTTTGTTATAACTAAACTTTTTTCCATGAAACCTATTTGAAATTTTCGGTACCTACTTCTTTCATAAAAGGCTTAAAAGAGTACAGCCCGCAATAAATCGCGCGCACGCACACAACTACCTATGCTGTCCTTCAAGTAGGCAGCGCGCTCGCTCTTGTAGCGCTCACTCACACACGTGCGTGAGGCGTAGGCGTAGGCGTGTAGAGGCGTGCGCGCTATACATTGCCGGTTAGAAATTAGAAAAAAAATAAGTCATTTCCCAGAATTTCTTTTTTTCACTTAACTTGGTTTCATAAACAGAATGAGTGGTTTAAGAAATGAAATGAAATATTTATTCGTCATCATAGGTATAAAAGTCAGTTGTTACAATTAAAAGGGGCCCAATCTACCTTAAAGGCATACGATGTTTTATAAAATTCAAATAAAATTATTTAAAAATATTAAATTAAAGTAATAATATTCAAATACAATGTCATTTAAATTTGTCCGGATTATGTTTGACAAAAAGACAAGTCTCCAAAATATACAAACAGGGGAAAGTTAACAGTTTATATTTTTTAAATATTGGTTTACAACTGTCTGACGGTTTTAGTCCACAGATAGCCCGAACGCATCTCTTTTGTGCTCTGAAGAGTATGTCTCTGTAAGATGAATTTCCCCAAACAATTACTCCATATCGTAGGGTTGACATGACAAATCCATGATATGCTGTCAGAACAGTATTACGATCAGCTATTTTTGCAATTTTATTCAGTGCAAAAGAGAACCTATAAAGTTTTTTACACACTTCTATCGAATGTGATTCCCATGACATCCCATTCCCATGGCTTCGTTAAGTTTTTTTTTACCCTGTATATCATAATGTTGTAGGTTGTATGGCCTCAATGCTTTGATGGACTACTGCTACAACTTCCTGGACAGGAATGCCACAGAAGTTCTCCAACACGATTCCTTTTTGCAGCTGTCAGTGGTACGTTACCAATGGTTTTTAGATCTCATCACTGGTAAATGTTCAATTGGGCATTCTGATGTACAGGGTTACATTTCAAGGTAGTGCCAATTTAACAGGGACCACTAAGAATCAGTAACTAAATTGATCTACGTAAAAACAAACTCATATTTTTTTCATATTTAATTATTATTATCCGCTGTTAAAAGATGGTACGCGTGGATAATCTTGTCTCATTCATAAAAAATTGCACCGTATGTGCACTGCATAGGGTTGTTGTTGGCTCGGCGTAGGCGCTTCGGCGTACGCCTGTTATTATGAATGACCGAGCAGGTCGCGTTGTCGTTTTTCCCGGATATTTTAAAGGTAATATTATTAAATTAGTTTTATAGAGCAACTGCTACTACTACCTCCGGTTTACTACGTTCTTATTTAATCTGTGGAAATCTATAATTAGCTGTATATTTTAAGAAACTATTTAATTTTTAAAATGCAATGTATTGCCGTTGATTTCCTGAATAAATAAATAAATAAATAATAGCAAAAAAAAAAACGAAGACGCAAATATAATTCTCCAGATCTTAATTTTAAAATTTGGCATTACCTTGCAATATTACCTTGTATTTTTCGTAAATTACTCATGCTTGTCGTTATAATGTGAACACAAACTCCTCTGTTTACATTATTTCGTTACCCCCAAGATGGTTTACATTATCCCCGCGGATTTACGAAACCTCAGGTTTACTACTCAAGCAGTTAAAATCTGCATAATGAAGAACTAGTTATTTATCTCTTAAAACATAAAATGTATTCGCGTTATTTCGTCATCAGGAAGCGTTGCAAGGTCTACTCGAAAGAGACTCGTTCTTCGCGCCCGAGGCAGACATTTTCAAAGCGGTCTGCAACTGGTTCACCGCCAACCAGGTGTGGGTCAAGTCGGAGGGAGGGCAGGCGCAAGTGGTAAGTCATCACATAAGCGAGCGAACGAGGCGAGATTGGGCGAAGCGAAGCGAGCGAGCGAAAAAAACTTATGACTTCCGCTACTGAGTCCCTGGATAATATAACATATATTGGTGCTATTGGATTAAGAACGGGATTGCAAGAGATGCAGACATTTTTCAACGCACAACACGTTAATCAATTAAGTATTAACCTATAAAGTCAGTAAAAACATTTATTACTGCTTAAACTAAGCTCTTTTATGCATCCATATTTAATTTTATTTCAATCATTTCTGTCATTTAATTAATCATTACTAGTATTATATCCTTTTTTTATGAAAATCATCTTAACATGCGATTTAAATTTCAACAATAGACCTTCGTAGGTAATTACCTACTTCATGCACTTTGAAATTTGTAACGGCAAGCTGATCCTCATTCCGGGTATTAAGATTATGAGTCACACAATCTTTGTCTTATCTGTATCATCTCATATTTAAGATACATCATAGTTAAGATACTCGTATATATTTCGCAACCGACTGGTTAAAATATCTGTTTAATCTCACGGCTAGCCAATTCATTGAACAACGCCATTAAACCGTTTAATTTAAACCACACGCCTAGTTTTATAGGTAAGTCATTATGACATTTAAAACATTAATCATCACGGCTGACTTAAAAGCCGCCTTAACATTGAATTAGTTTATTTTTTCGCCACCGCGGTGCTGTCTCGTTTTGTTTACAAGATAGTGGCAGCAGCAGCTGTTTTTTTAACGTCCCGAGTTGTTTTGTAATGAAAAAAAAAACCATATAAGTTCCTTGTGTTATTTAGAAGTACAAATAATGGAGTTATCTATCAGCGTTCTAAGTGAATTATATAATTTATGTACATTTCATCAGCAAGCTGAGTGTCGTCAAGCTGTAGTATTGAATGTTGTGCTCAGCCATTCGGCTAATTGACATTTAGGCGTGTAGTTGAATGACATAAATAGTTTAATGAAATAAAAAAAAAAGATAACTTCAAGAAAATCTTTTAATATTTCGTTCCTGGAGGCGGTCTAACTTATCTCCTCAATTTATAGGAAATCAAAAGGAACACGTTGTATAAGAGGGTAATGTTGTAGGAAAAGATCCTAAAGTGCGTGAGGCTGACGCTGATGAGCCTCGAGGAGCTGCTGACGGTGGTGCGGCCCTTCGCGCTGGTCACGCCCGACCTGCTGCTGGACGCCATCCAGGACAAGACGCAGACGCGCACCACCGACCTGCCGCACCGCGGCCTGCTGCGTGAGTATACATAAAGTGCGCGAGGCTGACGCTGATGAGCCTCGAGGGGCTGCTGACGGTGGTGCGGCCCTTCGTGCTGGTCACGCCCGACCTGCTGCTGGACGCCATCCAGGACAAGACGCAGACGCGCACCACCGACCTGCCGCACCGCGGCCTGCTGCGTGAGTATACATAAAGTGCGCGAGGCTGACGCTGATGAGCCTCGAGGGGCTGCTGACGGTGGTGCGGCCCTTCGTGCTGGTCACGCCCGACCTGCTGCTGGACGCCATCCAGGACAAGACGCAGACGCGCACCACCGACCTGCCGCACCGCGGCCTGCTGCGTGAGTATACATAAAGTGCGCGAGGCTGACGCTGATGAGCCTCGAGGGGCTGCTGACGGTGGTGCGGCCCTTCGTGCTGGTCACGCCCGACCTGCTGCTGGACGCCATCCAGGACAAGACGCAGACGCGCACCACCGACCTGCCGCACCGCGGCCTGCTGCGTGAGTATACATAAAGTGCGCGAGGCTGACGCTGATGAGCCTCGAGGGGCTGCTGACGGTGGTGCGGCCCTTCGTGCTGGTCACGCCCGACCTGCTGCTGGACGCCATCCAGGACAAGACGCAGACGCGCACCACCGACCTGCCGCACCGCGGCCTGCTGCGTGAGTATACATAAAGTGCGCGAGGCTGACGCTGATGAGCCTCGAGGGGCTGCTGACGGTGGTGCGGCCCTTCGTGCTGGTCACGCCCGACCTGCTGCTGGACGCCATCCAGGACAAGACGCAGACGCGCACCACCGACCTGCCGCACCGCGGCCTGCTGCGTGAGTATACATAAAGTGCGCGAGGCTGACGCTGATGAGCCTCGAGGGGCTGCTGACGGTGGTGCGGCCCTTCGTGCTGGTCACGCCCGACCTGCTGCTGGACGCCATCCAGGACAAGACGCAGACGCGCACCACCGACCTGCCGCACCGCGGCCTGCTGCGTGAGTATACATAAAGTGCGCGAGGCTGACGCTGATGAGCCTCGAGGGGCTGCTGACGGTGGTGCGGCCCTTCGTGCTGGTCACGCCCGACCTGCTGCTGGACGCCATCCAGGACAAGACGCAGACGCGCACCACCGACCTGCCGCACCGCGGCCTGCTGCGTGAGTATACATAAAGTGCGCGAGGCTGACGCTGATGAGCCTCGAGGGGCTGCTGACGGTGGTGCGGCCCTTCGTGCTGGTCACGCCCGACCTGCTGCTGGACGCCATCCAGGACAAGACGCAGACGCGCACCACCGACCTGCCGCACCGCGGCCTGCTGCGTGAGTATACATAAAGTGCGCGAGGCTGACGCTGATGAGCCTCGAGGGGCTGCTGACGGTGGTGCGGCCCTTCGTGCTGGTCACGCCCGACCTGCTGCTGGACGCCATCCAGGACAAGACGCAGACGCGCACCACCGACCTGCCGCACCGCGGCCTGCTGCGTGAGTATACATAAAGTGCGCGAGGCTGACGCTGATGAGCCTCGAGGGGCTGCTGACGGTGGTGCGGCCCTTCGTGCTGGTCACGCCCGACCTGCTGCTGGACGCCATCCAGGACAAGACGCAGACGCGCACCACCGACCTGCCGCACCGCGGCCTGCTGCGTGAGTATACATAAAGTGCGCGAGGCTGACGCTGATGAGCCTCGAGGGGCTGCTGACGGTGGTGCGGCCCTTCGTGCTGGTCACGCCCGACCTGCTGCTGGACGCCATCCAGGACAAGACGCAGACGCGCACCACCGACCTGCCGCACCGCGGCCTGCTGCGTGAGTATACATAAAGTGCGCGAGGCTGACGCTGATGAGCCTCGAGGGGCTGCTGACGGTGGTGCGGCCCTTCGTGCTGGTCACGCCCGACCTGCTGCTGGACGCCATCCAGGACAAGACGCAGACGCGCACCACCGACCTGCCGCACCGCGGCCTGCTGCGTGAGTATACATAAAGTGCGCGAGGCTGACGCTGATGAGCCTCGAGGGGCTGCTGACGGTGGTGCGGCCCTTCGTGCTGGTCACGCCCGACCTGCTGCTGGACGCCATCCAGGACAAGACGCAGACGCGCACCACCGACCTGCCGCACCGCGGCCTGCTGCGTGAGCATACAGCAACGTTACATCACTTTAAAAGAGCCTTTTCATCATCATAATCATCATCATTTTAGCCGTAAGACGTCCGCTACTGAACACAGGCCTCCCCGAAAAGAGGGATTGCCAATACTCGCCACGCTTGGCAGACGGGTTCGCGAGCGCAGTTTTTTTTATAATATTTCGTACGTAGACGCTGCTGACGTTGACGTTGGGAACGAAAGGTTCTCGAGTGTCGATCACGAACTGGAAGACGCAGCGTGGGCAGGCCTCCCACGCTGTGGACTGACGATCTCGTCAAGGTTGCGGGCAGCCGCTGGACGCAAACAGCCCAGAGCCGCTCGCTGTGGCGTTCTATAGGGGGAGGCGTATGTCCAGCAGTGGACTTCTATAAACTTGTGAATCGGTCTCTCTATCATAGTGTATAAACAGGTACATGAATTGCAGACTTTGCTACCTTGCTTATTACACATTTACCGCATTTGGTTTTGGTTTTTCTTTTTATAGATCTCAGATATGATGTGACAGCGGTCTTTGGAAGCTTTTGGGTAAGCTTCAAAAGCCTAAAGCTTGGGTTTATCTAATAGTCCCATGGGGTCTATTAGACCCCAAGCATCTCCGTATGATACATACACGGATAGAAGATCGTTTGTGCTAGAAAGCTACGGGAAGATATAACCGCTCACGCTGAGTATTTACCGAATTATGATAAAAAAGTTATCATGGGGTCCAGTGGACCCCATGCGACTAGTTTAAGGGTAATAATTAATCACTAATTCTTACCACCAGTGCCCGAAGAAAACGTGGCGACAACAAAACGAGGCGCGCGCGTGATCTCCGGCGACATGCGCTCAGCGTTGCTGGACGGGGACACGGAGAACTACGACATGGAGCGCGGCTACACGCGACACACCATCAGCGACGCCCCCGACAACCCCGGGATCCTGGTCCGCCTCGCCACCACCACCATCATCAACCACATCCGGCTGCTGCTGTGGGACCGGGACAACAGGTACTGTGCCATAGACAAATACACTTCTCTATGCTGATACTCAGCATGGAGCGCAGCTACCGGGACCGGGACGACAGGTAGGTATGGATACGGCGGTGGTTCTCAAACCTTTTTTGTTACGGAACCCTTTAAAAGTAGATTAAACATTCCAAGAGCCCTAAACTTAAAAAATGCACATGGAAATAGTTCTAAAATGTAGCAAGCTAAAGTGGCAGTGGGCCTGCTACATCTGTCGCAGAACCGATAAAAGGTGAAGTATACAGGTTCTCAAGTGGAGACCACGCCTTGGCAAACGTAGTGTAGGACGCCTCCAGCTTGATGAGCCGACAACCTTAGGAAGATGGCTGGCAGTGGATGGATGAATGAATGGATGGAGATCGTGCTCTTTAGGGAAGGCTTATGTCCAGCAGTGGAATGAAAACTGCAATAGGCTGAGATAATGAAACTTATAAAATACGCAAAATATAACATTAAAGAAATTCAGCTCTAGATGCCTCTTGGATTTTGTTGATGTTCATTATACTCGTAGGAATAAATGTCAGCCTAGAGAGAAGAGAGTTTAAAACGTATATCCAATTTAGTTCCGCCAAATTTTCGCCTATTCTGTAGCAGGACTTCATGTGGTTCTAATATTAGATACACAGCTATTTATACTCTTGGCGGTCTTCCGCAAAGCACACTGAGTATCGTTGACATAGACAATTACACTTCTCTATGCTGATACTCAACAAATTCCCTTACTTTTTCGATTATGTTTTTTGTTGCGTTTCATTTAGTTCTTTAGTAGCTTCATACACAAAAAACGATGAATATGTCACATCTACAAACTGACAGTTTTAGGTCATAATTTAGCTATCCTAGGAGTGGTTCCAACCTTTTAGTTATGAGGTGAGCATAGGTGACACACGACACTAGAGATGGGTAAGCAAATACTATCGATATCAATCGGGACAATGTTTGATGAACATTAATGTATGCAAATATACATTTAAGTTTGTGGTAAAGCGTACTTCGACTCCGACAATGGACAAGGTGGAGTGACGATATTATACGCGAGGCTGCTGGCAGTAGATGGAAAAGAATAGTCGAGGATCGGGCTCAGTGGCGTACATTGGAAGGGGCCTACGTCCAGAAGTGGGCTGATAATGATGATGATGATGTACTTCGCCTAGGAACGAGACAAAGTGCCAAAAGTAAAAAGTATAGTGTTTTACTGAATTGCCACCACTGCCGTTAGAGCCGATCCGTTGCCTAGTAATAGAATAAGAATAAATAATTTATTCGCTTAAGACATCCTAATCTCAAGTTTCCAGACCATTTAAAGAGCTTCAGATTTTTGTGTACAAATGTGGAAACCTCGTATATGTAGAGTGAAGTGGCAGTAGGTCAAGCTCTAGGTCAAGTTCTAGATAAAGACAATAGTATTTGATCGCAGGTCGTACGCATACTTCATCGAAGTGTCCGTAGACCAGAAGGACTGGGTGCGCGTGATCGATCACAGCAAGTACTTCTGCCGTTCCTGGCAGAACCTGTACTTTGAGCCGCGCGTGGTGCAGTACATCAAGCTGGTGGGCACCAGCAACACGGTCAACAAGGTCAGTGACCCCGCGAGTATCTGCTTAAAGAGACAACTGCCAACAAGGTCAGTTGCATAAAGCACATACCCTATGGAGTAGAAATGTCATATGATTTGTTCGACAAAAATTTCCGCTATTTTTTATCTGTATCTGTACTGTTTTTGTATAGGCAAACGTTGACAGGAGTTGTTATTTCATACTAAATCTAAGTGAAAAATCACTAACTAGTTTCGGACAAAGGATTCGTTTTGCTACTCTATAGGGTATAAGCTCGATGTGTATATGACTTGGTCACCAGATGACGTGACGTTTATCGATCAGAAGGTTCCTGACTCTGGAGGTGAAAGAAACGACGAATTCAGTTCATGAGTTTCCGGGTATATTATTGCACCAAATGGCTCACAATTTTGAGGTTCTGAAATCGAATTAGTATTTACCAAGTAATATGTCAAGATGCGAAAGTGGACGGGAAGCAACTGACTAGCGTTCGCCGCACTCTTTACATTGTGACGGTTTTGCTACCGATGCGGTTATGTAATCCTATAACTTTACCGATGTTTAATCTATCAATCGAATCGACCTATCATCGTCTGCTGCTGGACATGGTGTTTCCCAAGCTTGCCAAAAGACATGCCAAGATTGTTCACAATATTCGACAAGCAAAGAAGAACGGACTTTATTTACCTATAGCTACTTGTCGCGTTGTCTCTAAAGCAAGAAAATCGTGGAAAAGATACTTTAAAAAGAGTATTACAAAATTTTATTTATGCTTTTTTTTATTATTTACTATTGCCCAAGATTACTAATATGAATCCAATTCAAGTAATTTGCAAACGTATTTTAATTTTAACGATATTGCCAATTGTGGATTGACATGTCAAAACTCAAAATCAAAATCAAAAATCAAAAAATAATTTATTTTTGCAAATAGGCCATTAAATAACACATTACACGTCCCAATTTTATTTGCCCTGCCACTGCTGCCCAACAAATTGTCCCATTTGTTGGGCTAGTGCCGAGAAGAAGCAGCGCCAGAAACTTGGTCACTGTTGTCAGCCTCTTTTAAAATTAATATTTTTACAAGTTTTGGTGCGAGCTAAGCAGTTTTAAATCCACACATTTTTATCATTTATATAATCACTAACGGTGTAATAACCCTTTTTAATTAAAATCATCTTAACATGTAATTTAATATAACACTTGAAAAAAAATAGGATTCGAGTCCCACCTGAGGCAGTATCATAGATATAACAAGCATGTAATTGCTAAAAATAAAATTTAAATGTAATTTAAGTTCAAATACTGGCAGTTCAGCAAGGGATTGTAGTAATTTATTAAAAATACGAATACATTTTCCCATGAATGAACTTCCTACCTTGTGCAATCTGAAAGTTGGAACCGGAAATGTTGACGTTTAACGATATAGTCAGTGTTAGTCCGCTATATCATAATATACCACTGTTGGGAAACCACTACGCGCGGGAGACGAGTGCGGGCGGTGGACATTGACGTCATCGCGAGATCATCGCGATCGCGCTCGACCTTCTTGGAACCCACCGTTGCCGGTTCACTATCGCGTATTTCTAATATTCATGTAATTAAGAAGCGAAAGTTACATCACCTATTTTTATACAGTTCGCTAGTTTTATTTCATCGTTAGGATAATAATAAATAAATAAATAAATTGTTTTAACAATCACACCAATTATCTAGGCCCAAACTAAGCAAAGCTTGTACTATGGCGACTAGATAACGGATAAATATACATACCTAAATACTTTTATAAACATCCATGACTTAGGTACAAATGCTCGTGCTCATCACACAAACATTTGCCCCTTGCGGGATTCGAACCCGCAACCGCTGGCTTTGCAGTCCGGAGCGCGAACCACTAAACCAGATGGTCGTCAAACCCTAACATCACCATTTATGTAATTATCGCATCGGTAATATCATGAAGTGACCAATGTTCCGATCTAGCTTCGACGTATATAAAGCATGTGTCGCACTCGCAGGTGTTCCACGCGGTGGCGCTGGAGGCGATGCACACGGCGCGCGTGCCGCCGCTGTGCGACGGGCTCGTCAAGCCGCTGCACAACGTCGCCACCGTCGAACTCTCCGCCGTCGTCATTGAAGGCATCAGGTACATTATCGTTACAATCCCCGGCACGTATCTTGAGCGCCGGAGGAAAGAGTGGGGATCGTTTTGCGCATTTGACGAGACGATCGTCGTATCAGCGACGCGTATGCGCTGAGCGACTAATCCCGGCCGGCGGTGCGGTCGCGGCGCGCGACGCGACTGTGCAATCACGTAATCGTAATGGTCAAGAACGGTGCCGCTAGTTGTATTTGCTAGCTGATGCTCACGACTTCGTTTGCGTGTTCTTGCAAAACCATCATCATTTGCCTGCCCTGTTGGGAACAGGTTATCTTGGGTCGGCGCAGTATGTCTTTCTCTTCCATGCAATCCGGTCACTCGTCATTGAGTCATTCACTCCTTTCTCAGTCATATCTCTCCTCACACAATCCATCCATCTCTTCTTAGGTCGTCCCCTACTTCTCCACCCATCAATACTCATATCCATCACTCTTCTCGTTACGTGCTCCTCTTCCCCTCTCATCACATGTCCATACCAAGACAAACGGTGTCCTTTCATCTTTTCTGCTACAGTTCTTGCAAAACCAAAGTCAAAATTAAAATATTTTAATAAAATCTAACGGTAAGAAGCGCTATCTATATTCATTCATGTCGCCTAGCTAAGAATATAAAAAAAAAAGATTCTGTATCACTATCCTGTACCTCCCCAAAGAGCGCCAATCAGCACGCTCCCGCTTTTTTCATCCAGCTACAGCCAGCCATCTTCCTAAGGTCGTCGGTCCATCGAGCTAGGGGGCATCCTACACTACGTTTGCTGAGACGTGGTCTTTTCTTGTATAAATAAAATAATATCGGCCCAACAAAGTCGCGAATTATAATTTAGATGTTACATACACATAAATTATATTATCATCAAGTAATGGACATAGTCCAAAAAAGCAGTATACTCAAGTGGCAGTGGGCTGGTCTCCCGTTAACCCGTTTATTTAAAGAACCGATAAAAGGTGGTGTAAACTGGTTCTCGAGTGCAGACCTCGTCTCGGCAAACGTAGTAGGCCCCCTAGCTCGACTGACCGACGACCTTAAGAAGATGGTTGGCAGTGGCTGGATGAGAAAAGCGCGAGATGATGCTCTTGGCGCTCTTTGGGTGAGGCTTACATCCAGCAATGGACTGCAATAGGCTGACATGATGATGATAATAATAAACATCCGGGCTATGTGTATGTATGTATGTCTGTGTGTGTACGTGCTTGTGTGTAGGGTTATGCGCGTGCGTGCATATGTGAGTTTTTAACAACTTAAATTGATTTAGTCAAATGTATATAACCCAGCTCTGCGACTAGTGTCCTTAGTTCGTCTTGAGTCAAGACAAAACATGTTAGTGTAAAGCACTTCTTTGGTCGAGTATACTTACCGGTCCCCCGTTCCGGACCGTTTCGCAGCCGGTCCCGCAACGCTTTGCTGAACGGCGACACGGAGCACTACGACTGGGAGCAGGGCTACACGTGCCACCAGCTGGGCTCGGGCGCCATCGTGGTGCAGCTGGCGCAGCCCTACCTGCTGTCCTCCATCCGCATGCTGCTGTGGGACTGCGACTACCGCCACTACTCCTACTACGTCGAGACTTCGCTCAACTACTGGGACTGGGAGACCGCCTGCGACCGCACACGGGACGCGTGCAGGTCTGTACTACTACTACTACTACGACTGGGTAAAGAAAATTAAATTCTATTTAGTCCGTCAGTTAGGTTATCAAAAAACAATGGACACTAATTTTTTTCTTTCTCAATCAGCCAAAAAATGACAAAGATAAAGCGCATCAAAGTTCGGGAGCGGAGGGCTGTGACGTCACTTGTCACACTCACGCTGTGAAGTAAAAATTGTACCTAGGCGTGATATCATGCGACATTTCAAATCAATATATCTCTGTAATACATAGTTTGATTATTTAAAAGAAAAACTACCTGATCCTTGTCGTCGGCATATTACGTCACGGTCATGGAGGGAGAAGAGGGTTCATGCAGGGGCGTGCATTGGTTTCAGATAGGGGTAGGCTGGGTACATACACATTTCAAGCCAGTGAACAACGAAAGCCTAAACCGTAATTCATATTGAGCGTTTAAATAAATGCTAGATACATTTATTTCTGGTATCACTGAAATTAAATTTAATCCTGTATTTTGTTCACTTATATCTACGTCACAGTAAGGACCGCGTCTTAATGCTTTTTAAATATAAATTGTACTCGTCCACATCTCGCGGTTTAGGAAATGTAAATACTAAATAAAAAACGCAATAAAATTGACATGTTCACGTAACAAGCGCCATCTTGGTAATTAGATTGGAATAAGTTAATAAATTGGTGGATTTTGCTAAAGCAGGATAATGATTAGTTATGTGAAAAACTCAATAGATGGAGCTTTAAAAAATAAAATGATAAAAACTTAAATTTTACCTTTAGGATTTTCAACTAAATTATAAAGAGGTACTTCGAAATTCACATGGTATTGCATTGTTTAATAAATGATAATTTCTTACCCAGATGTCGATTTCTTTTTGCAAAATGGTGAATGGGGTCGTTGATTTATTTTACCACAACAAATATCAAAACAATGAATGGAATTAAAACAAGTCATTAATCTGATATCCGTAATGGCTATGTACGAAAAATCTGTTGATAATGTCTTGTTTTTGCAACTAACACAAATCCACATTTGATTGTCTTCGGATTGGCGCGTAATTTATTTAACCTAGAATTTATTCGCATTAATACTTCACTTTGCAGTTTTTCCATTGAATAACACACAACCACACAACACTTAACCCCGAAAACAAAGATAGCACTCAAAAAAGGTGTAAAGATCAGTAATACTATAATCTGATTTATCAAAACTCGCGAGATGACAGCCGCCGGCGGCAAACTATGAAACTAATGGAAAAAATTGCTGACGCAAACTTTGTATCAAAACAATGTCCTGCATTACCTTTCAAGGAACTGTAACCCTTTTTTATTATTTTCAAACGTTTCTATAAATATAATTACGATTTTATCATTTTAAATATTCATTTCAATATCTTGCGCTGTCAAGTTTTAATAAAATACGACATATTTAAAGTGCAAATGATCGAAGTAGGCGAGCCTATATCCGGTTTATGCTGCTAATAAGGAATGTTCCTTCCGTCCGATTGTCATGAATGAAAAGGGTGTAATCTTTAATTTAGGCGACTTTCATTTTTTTTAAATTCAGTTTGTTCACATATAAGCAGCGAGTATCTAAGTGTGAGTGAAAATTGAGTAAGTTTGCGTGATACAGTAGGCGATCTCGCGGCAGCCTACATTGGTTAAATTGCACAGGAACGATCTAAGTTGCGCGCTTTATTAAGGAATAAGTGTAAGTAGACGACAAAATGGTTACAGAATATTTATTGTTTATTGTTGAATACGTAAATAATAATTATGTTTAGGTGTTCTGTCGGTTTTTATGAAGGTAGGCTCTGCATAACAGCCTATATGGGATGCACGCCCCTGGGTTCATGCCAAACGTGACAGTCCTTGTTAAAGAGATTGGGAAAACTGTGACAAGGGTTCTATATGTCGATATTTTGCGTGACGTTATATGTGGATGGCCCCCTAAAGATGATGACACCACTAATCAATTAGCGTACTTTTTAAGAGTTGTTAAGACGCGATATTGCTATAAATAAAACGATAGATTTTGTATGGAAATACATAGTTATGACGTCATTTTTATGTAGCCTAAAATGATCTCAAATTCAAATTTGAATTCATTGATTTGAAAACAATTAAAAAAATAGTTTTTACAAATAATTGAAAATTATAAATGTAAGACAGTAATTGTTAGGTATTTTAAAGAAAAGTGACTAGGAATTATTGGTGTGATATTATTGCCCCATATTGATTTTAAGGTAAAGAATAGTATTGTACCTTAAATTTATGTCACAGGTTGATAATAATAATTCGGTATTCCTAAGCACACCGCGGCTTGCTAAGACTTATCATTGCAATTTCAACCGTACCGTTCCAATAGTGCGCGCACTCCCCCTCTCACTCACTCTAAAATGTTATCATTGCAGATCGTGGCAAGTGATTTACTTCTCCCCGCGGCCGGTGTCCATCATACGTATCGTCGGCACCAACAACTCTGTCAACGAGGTACGTCCAACGGTCCTATCGCTTACTAAAGGTGTTTATACATACGCGCGGTTGACAACGATTGACGATGTGTTTGACTATTGACAAGACATTATTTGACTGACCCACAGATCTAAATCATCATATCGCATTTAGCTGCTTGAATCCTAATTTAAATGTCGAGTGCTAGTTGGCGTAACCAGTCCTCAGCGGCTGGGGTAAAAAGATTAAGTTCCCGCAGGCCACCAGGAAAACAGTAACGCTGGCAACATTAAAATAAAATGAAAGTTTAGAAGGAATCTGACGACGTCGCCTACAGATTTCTTTACCGGTTTGATCATAGTAATAACACATTTTATGCTAAAGATACTAACGATAGCTTAAGGTCTGATTTTTCAATAGCCAGATAACGTCGAATAAGTTTGACATTTGAGAGTTTTCGTATAAAAAATGTGTCAAACATCAATTTTGTTCGTCGGATAAAAGTTTGAAAAATCGGCCCTAATTGTCAAGGGCATCTATCAGTAGAAGAACTATCAAATGTCCGCCGTTGCTAGGGTGCCCAACTTTTTGTACGAGATATAAAGTAAAGGTCGGAAAACGAAAATGATAGTATTTTAGAAAAGAAAACATTACTTTATTATTAAGACGTTTTACTATACCCCAAACACCAGCGGTCAAAAAACAGTATTTAGTATATTTGTTTTTTTAAAGAACGATAAAAAGTATAAACTAGTGAAAAACGTATAATACTGTTTTAAACAGTATGGTTGAGAACCCTAGCCAATATTTCTTCGTTTGATAAAAAAATAAAAAACCTTAACCAGTTTTTTTAAGAACTCAAAAAGACTACTTAATTGGGAATATGCACGAAAATAATAAAGCATTTGTACTATCTTTGTAGGAAAATATATGAAAATAATTAGTGCCAATATTAAAATCTAAATTTATTTTAAAAATCGCACTGCCCGCAAAAGATCTCTGTTTAGCCTAATGGTCGACTGGTAGAGAATGCCACATGGCATTAAGTCCATCTTTTGTACGATTTTATTCTGTGCGATAAAGTTTAAATAAATAAAAAAATAACCGTAATACAGTAATTAGAAATTGAGCTATACCTCTCTTTCTAAAGCAACTTTTACTATGAAAAATGTATGGCAGACGTGTACTGTGACGTCACGGTACATGTCAGATCTCCTTGTCTAGCAGGCGACTTTATTAGGGTGTAAGCTTCGATCAAGAATACACTAGATAACGCCCCACTTATTAAAACAGTACTTAAATATAGCATACGTCTTACTATATTATTGAGTTGAAAAAAGGGCTTTAAAACAATAATTTAGTTCTAACATATGCCTTAACCCCAAACGTTAAGGTGCAGTTTTGTTTGTGTCGATATTAATGCATTTGTAACAATCCGGTCTCATATAATTTGACACATGTACAGCAATTCTACTCATTATAAATTCAACTCTTGAGGTCTAAGAAATAAATTACAGAATACAGAACTTGTACAAAATAAGACCCCACTTTGAAGTGAGGCGTTATTTACTCGGCCGTTATTAAGTAGCTGACCGGTCTAGCGGCTGACCGGTCTAGCGGTTGACCGGTCTAGCGGCTGACTGATCTAGTGTATTCTTGATCGAAGGGTGTAAGTCAGGTATTTATCAATAATTACGAAAATTCTTTAAGTTTTATTAGTTTTAAATAAGTAGGTACTAGTTATTTGAAGGCAAAATAAAACTAAGCATATTCCCGATCGTGTGCGGGGGCAGGTGTTCCACCTGGTGCACCTGGAGTGCCCGGCGCAGGGCGAGGAGGCGCGCGAGGACCCCGCCGCCAAGAAGCTGCGCGCCGCGCCCCTCGACGCGCGCCCCAAGCCGCCCTCCCAAGGTATCTGCCGCACACACACACACGCACACACACACACACACATGGTGCAGGGCGAGGACCCCGCCGCCAAGAAGCTGCGCGCCGCGCCCCTCGACGCGCGCCCCAAGCCGCCCTCCCAAGGTATCTGCCGCACACACACACACGCACACACACACACACACATGGTGCAGGGCGAGGACCCCGCCGCCAAGAAGCTGCGCGCCGCGCCCCTCGACGCGCGCCCCAAGCCGCCCTCCCAAGGTATCTGCCGCACACACACACACGCACACACACACACACACATGGTGCAGGGCGAGGACCCCGCCGCCAAGAAGCTGCGCGCCGCGCCCCTCGACGCGCGCCCCAAGCCGCCCTCCCAAGGTATCTGCCGCACACACACACACGCACACACACACACACACATGGTGCAGGGCGAGGACCCCGCCGCCAAGAAGCTGCGCGCCGCGCCCCTCGACGCGCGCCCCAAGCCGCCCTCCCAAGGTATCTGCCGCACACACACACACGCACACACACACACACACATGGTGCAGGGCGAGGACCCCGCCGCCAAGAAGCTGCGCGCCGCGCCCCTCGACGCGCGCCCCAAGCCGCCCTCCCAAGGTATCTGCCGCACACACACACACGCACACACACACACACACATGGTGCAGGGCGAGGACCCCGCCGCCAAGAAGCTGCGCGCCGCGCCCCTCGACGCGCGCCCCAAGCCGCCCTCCCAAGGTATCTGCCGCACACACACACACGCACACACACACACACACATGGTGCAGGGCGAGGACCCCGCCGCCAAGAAGCTGCGCGCCGCGCCCCTCGACGCGCGCCCCAAGCCGCCCTCCCAAGGTATCTGCCGCACACACACACACGCACACACACACACACACATGGTGCAGGGCGAGGACCCCGCCGCCAAGAAGCTGCGCGCCGCGCCCCTCGACGCGCGCCCCAAGCCGCCCTCCCAAGGTATCTGCCGCACACACACACACGCACACACACACACACACATGGTGCAGGGCGAGGACCCCGCCGCCAAGAAGCTGCGCGCCGCGCCCCTCGACGCGCGCCCCAAGCCGCCCTCCCAAGGTATCTGCCGCACACACACACACGCACACACACACACACACATGGTGCAGGGCGAGGACCCCGCCGCCAAGAAGCTGCGCGCCGCGCCCCTCGACGCGCGCCCCAAGCCGCCCTCCCAAGGTATCTGCCGCACACACACACACGCACACACACACACACACATGGTGCAGGGCGAGGACCCCGCCGCCAAGAAGCTGCGCGCCGCGCCCCTCGACGCGCGCCCCAAGCCGCCCTCCCAAGGTATCTGCCGCACACACACACACGCACACACACACACACACATGGTGCAGGGCGAGGACCCCGCCGCCAAGAAGCTGCGCGCCGCGCCCCTCGACGCGCGCCCCAAGCCGCCCTCCCAAGGTATCTGCCGCACACACACACACGCACACACACACACACACATGGTGCAGGGCGAGGACCCCGCCGCCAAGAAGCTGCGCGCCGCGCCCCTCGACGCGCGCCCCAAGCCGCCCTCCCAAGGTATCTGCCGCACACACACACACGCACACACACACACACACATGGTGCAGGGCGAGGACCCCGCCGCCAAGAAGCTGCGCGCCGCGCCCCTCGACGCGCGCCCCAAGCCGCCCTCCCAAGGTATCTGCCGCACACACACACACGCACACACACACACACACATGGTGCAGGGCGAGGACCCCGCCGCCAAGAAGCTGCGCGCCGCGCCCCTCGACGCGCGCCCCAAGCCGCCCTCCCAAGGTATCTGCCGCACACACACACACGCACACACACACACACACATGGTGCAGGGCGAGGACCCCGCCGCCAAGAAGCTGCGCGCCGCGCCCCTCGACGCGCGCCCCAAGCCGCCCTCCCAAGGTATCTGCCGCACACACACACACGCACACACACACACACACATGGTGCAGGGCGAGGACCCCGCCGCCAAGAAGCTGCGCGCCGCGCCCCTCGACGCGCGCCCCAAGCCGCCCTCCCAAGGTATCTGCCGCACACACACACACGCACACACACACACACACATGGTGCAGGGCGAGGACCCCGCCGCCAAGAAGCTGCGCGCCGCGCCCCTCGACGCGCGCCCCAAGCCGCCCTCCCAAGGTATCTGCCGCACACACACACACGCACACACACACACACACATGGTGCAGGGCGAGGACCCCGCCGCCAAGAAGCTGCGCGCCGCGCCCCTCGACGCGCGCCCCAAGCCGCCCTCCCAAGGTATCTGCCGCACACACACACACGCACACACACACACACACATGGTGCAGGGCGAGGACCCCGCCGCCAAGAAGCTGCGCGCCGCGCCCCTCGACGCGCGCCCCAAGCCGCCCTCCCAAGGTATCTGCCGCACACACACACACGCACACACACACACACACATGGTGCAGGGCGAGGACCCCGCCGCCAAGAAGCTGCGCGCCGCGCCCCTCGACGCGCGCCCCAAGCCGCCCTCCCAAGGTATCTGCCGCACACACACACACGCACACACACACACACACATGGTGCAGGGCGAGGACCCCGCCGCCAAGAAGCTGCGCGCCGCGCCCCTCGACGCGCGCCCCAAGCCGCCCTCCCAAGGTATCTGCCGCACACACACACACGCACACACACACACGCACACACACAGTCACTATTTATTTATGTATCAACTAGCTGTGCCTCGCGCCTAATATGGTTCGTCACACCCTTTGAAAATAGCTTAAGCACTTGTGTTACAGAAATCAGAAACAATCAGAACCATAACACCTAGGCCCGAGACAATATACAAAATTTATGGAGATGGTTCGTGGTCACCCTATGCGTGATACTGTATTGAGTAACATCAAAATGGCGTTTAGAGTTGTTTTATTTCTTTTTTCCTGCCAATATTACTGTCAACATTGCTTGACTTATAAAAATAATGAGCGAATTATTTATGTACTAATAACAGTATCTACCTACATTTTTAAATCGAATTCTCCGAATATGTTTATATTTATTTAATAACATACTTATTTAAAATTTATCGATTTTAAAGGGTTTTCCATATCTATTAAAATATACTTAATCCATCCAATTAATTGTGTAGAAAGATTCCTTGAAGACAAATAAAATTATATTTGTCCAATATTAGGGTTCCGTAGTGAAAGGGTAAAAATGGGACCCTATTACTAAGACCACTGTCTGTCTGTCTGCCATTAGGCTGTATCTCATAAACCGTGGTAGCTAAACAGTTGAAATTTTCACTAATGATGTATTTCTGTTGTCGCTATAACAACAAAAAGCAGAATAAAATAAATATTGAGGGCCTATACAACAAAAGCGATTTTAATGCCGTTTTTTCTGTTGCCTCCTCCATTAGGCTCCTACATGCATCCGATATTTTTCAGAACTCCATACAAAACGGCGGATTTGTATGGGGTCCTGAAAAATTTAATGTTGTATAGATAATTGTACGGAACCGTTCGAGAGCCCGACTCGCACTTGGCCGGTTGTTTATTTATTTGTTTGTCCCCCAGCGAGCCCTGCCGGGTCCCCCGCGCGCGCCCCGTCCCCCGACGCGGGCCCGGCCGAGACGGCCACGGAGGCCGAGGAGCGCTACGACGAGGACAACTGACCGACCTCTATCCGCTCCGGACATTTATACTACTCGACTATTTATCATGTCATTAAAAAACCATCGGAACTCGACTGGGACTCGGACTGATACTCGAATGATTGAACGAGTAATCGATTACTAAGGTGAGTGGACCATGGAAGACCATTAAAAATCGTAGTTATTTGACGACAAATTCCTTCACACTAACACCCATCGAACTCAAGGCCGGCGTATATATATAAAAATGAATTGCTGTTCGTTTGTCTCGCTAAAACTCGAGAATGGCTTATTTTGATCTTGAAATATTTTCAGAAGTTCAGGGAAGGTATAAAAGGTCAGAAAATATTTTTAAAAAAATGCAAGGAAAGTAGTAAAACAACTATTTTATTTTCCTATACAAACTGTTCGTACCTGTCAAACGAATTGGCGGCGCGGAACGAAGTTCGCTGGGTCAGCTAGTTCATTTATATAGTAACATTTGTAACAGTTTATTCGTTAAAGTGGCTTTCTATGGTTCACCCATCTTTTATTGGAATCGAGTAGTTATTAAATTAGTTCTGAAACTCAATTTCAATGATAAAAGCAGCTTTCTTTCCCCGACTAAGTTCACGATGCTCTCACATGTATAGTGACATTCGAAGTTGGACGAGCAATATGTGGGGCTACGATTTAATTAAGCGTATTAAAATTCGAATACCGTATACATTTACTTGACCTGTATTCGAGTATCTTGTATCCGTACGTATTTTTAATATCCGAATATGTATATAGATTTGCAATGGAACAATGTTCGTCGTTCATCGCTGCTAAAGTTAAAATTGAGCCTCAAATTGAAACATATTTATTATATCAAACTTTCACAAAACTACAAATTACACTGTGGCCTCTTGTGGTCCGTCCTTTTCCCGCAAATTTCTTAATTTTGGCCTAACTAAAGTTATAGCATTGACATCTCGCTATTTGTAGACTAATCATAAGTAAAAATACGAACAATAAATATTTTTCCTATATTTTTATCAAAAATACTATTTTTATGTGTATATCACACCTTAAATATTTTATTGTTGATGCGAACTTTGCCGTCACAAATTCGTAACTTTGTAATATTCCTTCATACAATGTAATTGGAACTAACTGAGACCATTTTATGAAATGAATATGACCCCATTTAGTTATTTAGTCTGTAAGCTAATGTTTTCTAGTCCTTTTCTCTGTCAGAGTTGTATTCTTCTTTGCCATGTTACACTATTTATAACTCAAGTTGAAATTAACATATTCAAAGTTACTGTAATATCTTAATGTGCCTCTATGTAGTTGCGGGGTGACTATATTATGATCATACCACCACTGCTTTGTAATTAGTAAAATGCAAGTTGAATTTAGTGGAAAATCTTTGTTTTCTAATAAGTTTACTAAAGTATGTATAAATAAGCTAAACCATTTTTTTGTGAGTGGAGAAGTTTCGAGTTGTTTAACTTCTTCACTGTTTTAGAGGTTGTGATAATGAAATATGCAAGAATAAAGTTTCTCATGTCAAAAAGTTTTTTGGGAACAATTGGACTGAGTAATTTGAAATGGATTAAAGATTATTTTGTAATAATTATGTTACTGTTTGTATTTTGTAATCTCATATCTTGTTAATTTTAAGGTGCAGCTTTATTGGCGAATCATGTTCTGAATAAGACTTTGTAAAGAATGTGCACCCACATACTAGTAGAACCTGTTTACATGCTTTTTGTAAAGGTGAAGTGAGTGTGTGTTGATTGTCATGTATATTCAGAGCATGGTTCGCTGATGTCGACACACCC
The DNA here is from genome assembly GCA_963576865.1 of Anania hortulata. NCBI lineage: Eukaryota > Metazoa > Arthropoda > Insecta > Lepidoptera > Crambidae > Anania > Anania hortulata. Next base: position 22,960,546 of record OY756391.1, on the reverse strand, counting down.
TTAGTCTTAAGATGCAATTGTTTACAGTTGGATAAGATACTGTGATAAAGGTTTGACTACTTAATTTGCAATGTAGGAGTATTTTGAATGACGTAGTAGTAAAGCAAATTATGTATCATTGTGGAGCTTTTATTTATGTTGTAATAAATCGTAAACATTGGTGTATTCCTTGTTTTATTTATAACTTGTTGGGACCAAACATACAAACAAAAGAAACAATAGGTTCTTATTTTAGATATTTTATTTAGGTTACTTGAGGGCCCTTTTCACTTATCATAGCTTTATTTCTCTTCAACACCTTATTTGCATCTAAAATATTTGGGTCATTTTCATCAGCAAATTCATCCAATCTCTTTCTCAAGGACATCTTTAGTTTTTGTAAGCTCTCGCCCCCTTTCAGAGCAGAAATACCAATAATGTCTTCAAAGGTTATTACCCTATCTGGCCTGATTTCTTCAGGTATGCAATCCATAAGTTTGCTTATATTTTGAAAAGATTCTTTTATACTTTTTAAGATCTGGTCAGCACCTTCCACATCCATTTTATTGATGGCTAACACTGCAGGTTTTTCTAATAATTCTGGATCATAGAGTTCTAACTCTTTATTAAGAAGAAAAATAGTCTCTAAACAGGACCTCTTTGGATGTTTTGGACTCAACTGGAAGCCTTGGACATCTGCTATGAACAGTAAAAGCTTTGTCCTTTCAACATGTTTTAGAAATTTGTGACCCAGCCCAATGTTGATATGGGCCCCTTCAATGAGCCCTGGTAAGTCAGCTAAAGATATCTGTCTGTGGTCATCATACTGGATAATACCTTTATTAGGTTTGATTGTTGTAAAAGGATAATTTGCTATTTTAGGCTTGGCTCTTGAAATAGCTTTCAGCAAAGAGCTCTTGCCCGCATTAGGAAATCCTACAAGACCAATATCAGCGATGAGCTTCAGATCCAATCTTACATGATGAGTTTGTCCAAAGTGACCGAGAAAACTGTTTTCTTTATTGCCCCCAGGACCTCCTCTAGCTAATATGACGGTCTGTCCTTCGCTATCAATAGAGCCTAAAATTTTCCCGTCTTCTCTGTGGACTGTCACGCCAAGAGGAACTTCAAGTTTCACGTCTGTGCCAGGGTTGCCTACTATCTTAGTTTTGCGACTATCCTCACCATGCCCAGCGCTGATAGTCTTTGCTCGGAACTTGCTCATAATATTTTTAAGATTGGAAGTCTCATTGCCGATACAGTAAACACATCCTCCCGGACCACCGAGTCCTCCATACTTCGGTAGACCAGTACCTCCTGTTCCACCTTTTACGTGAAGCCTAACTGAATCAATAAATTTGCTTCGAAGAAAATTACGTGGTCGTTTCAGTTCTTTTGCAGCGCACAACGATCTAAAGATAAGCACCATTATTTGTTACATAAATTTTTAAATTATTTTTATTATGACTACAACTTTTAAGGTTATGTTTACAACTTTTTGACAGTGTCAGTAGTTATTTTTTATCCACGGCAATGGTACAAAACTACACAGCCAGATCTTGAAATCGGAGACTCACTGAGCTTCTTCACTTGAGGCTTAATAATACCTACGTCTGACTGATAACGTCAATGTGACATGTATGGTATCAATGTGGTATATTGTGTCAGTCTTCATGTCACCATCAAAGAAATTGGTTTTTGTTTACCTAAACCGTGCTGATAAAGTGAATTGATTGTTTAAATATGATTGCTGCCTAAAAGTTGTATACCTGACACCTTTAATGGTAAAATAGACTTTCTTATCCATAAAATGAAATCGCTATTAATAGCAGTTGTATTTTTCATTCAGCAATTCTCATTTATATCATCAAGTGAAGGCGACCGTTCACCTTTTTATCAAAAGTGTGTAGGAACCTGTAAAACTGACTTCTGCAATACGGGTAACTATTGTATTACTCTTTTCACATATTTAAGCTTCATATTCTCCCATAATTTTCACCATATTCTACAAATATATTTATATAAAAACAAGATTAAAAGTTCAACAATCAAGACAATTAAACCTACAATTATTACGGTAATTTATATGATTCAACAAAAGATGTGGAACAAATTTAGAAGCCTTATCAGCACAAACCAATTAACCCAGTAAAGGTGCTCTTCAGTTTGTTTACTAGAAGCAGGCAAAAGTTTTGTATGCAAACATAGAATCTAATTGAACATGGTCTGAGCTCCGATAGAAGTTGTAAGTAATCTATACTCAGCTCTAATCATCTGGAATTTAGTATGTGACAGAAGGATGTGGTGGAAGCAGTAAATATTTAGGGAACCTTTTTTGCATAAAATGTGGTCTATGTTGTGTACCTACTTTATTTTGTTGGTGCCAAATAAATTACTTATTCCTATTATGATTTCTCATATCTCTTTACGTTGCATTCAATATTTTTTTCATTTGTTGATTTTGAGCTGGGGTGTAAGGTACTTATTGTAAACCGAGCGATAAAAGGTTAATGATCATATAGATGGGTCATCATTCAAGAGCAGTGTCCTTGATGAGATCAGCATCTGGAGTCGGCTGATGTGGAACTGCCAGGACGAGTGCCGCTACAAGTGCATGTGGCGCACTGTGCAGGGCTTCCATGAAAGAGGGTACACTATACCCAAGTTTCATGGCAAGGTAACCTGGTTTTTGTATATCTACTAGAGCTAAACAAATAAAAATAATTTGTGTTGGATTGCTTACTAACCATTGCAAAATTATTAAACTATAAAATTATGTGAAATACTTCATTATTTAAGTTAATAAGTACTAATGCATGCAACTGGGTGTTTTTTTTGTTTTAGTGGCCATTTGTCAGAGTCTTTGGCATCCAAGAGCCAGGGTCGGCGTTCGCGTCGCTTTTAAACCTAGGCGCGCACGTGTATATGCATGCGGAGATTGTTCGCAGATTTCCAGTCAAAAGTGCGCCGCTAGTGCTCTTCTGGCATGTCTTTGCTGCTGTGAGTTTGTTTGTCACATATTAAAAAATGTGTGTGAGTGAAGTAGGTTACCCTGTGGACCTCACACACACTACACACGTGTCATGTTATGTTTTTACTAGAGTAACTTTTTTATCCAGTACATAAAAAGTGAGGCTTGAAATTGACCATTGCGGGAGACCAAGCCACACTTGTTTGCTCTCCTGACTTATTTTTCCCAGTTTGAGTTTGTTAGACAACTATTACAAATGATACCTAAATAGCACCCTGTGAAACGCCATTATTGGACGTCCGCTAGAGCTCTTTATTTACTGTATTTCTTATTCACAGGTGTGTATAAACGCGTGGGTGTGGTCGGCTATATTTCATACTCGCGATACTGCCTTCACGGAGTTCATGGATTACGCTTGCGCATTGTCTATGGTCATGGCGCTATTTGTTGCTGCGATTGTAAGGTATTATTTCTGAGTTTTCTCTTTACCTTTCATGAAAGTGTGGGTCAATCCGAACTTTTTGGCTCTATAATTGTAGAGTCCATTTTTGATATATTGGCATTTTCCTAGCTACAATTAAATAAAGCTAAATTAAAGATAGTAATATGTCATGGGAATCACATTCGATAGAAGTGTGTAAAAAACTTTATAGGTTCACTTTTGCACTGAATAAAATTGCAAAAATAGCTGATCGTAATACTGTTCTGACAGCATATCATGGATTTGTCATGTCAACCCTACGATATGGAGTAATTTTTTGGGGAAATTCATCTTACAGAGACATACTCTTCAGAGCACAAAAGAGATGCGTTCGGGCTATCTGTGGACTAAAACCGTCAGACAGTTGTAAACCAATATTTAAAAAATATAAACTGTTAACTTTCCCCTGTTTGTACATTTTGGAGACTTGTCTTTTTGTCAAACATAATCCGGACAAATTTAAAAGAGCAAAGCTAATAATGGCTCATCGTCTTCGGCCTAGAAAACCCATGGTGGAAAAAAATATATGTAAAACTGCCCTTATGAGAAAGAGTTTATTAACTATGGCATCAAAATTGTACAACAAGCTTCCAGAATGCATGCAGGAGCTTGAAGACAAAATGTTCAAAAAAACATTAATTACTTTCCTAGAAGAGAAAGGATACTATAGCATTGACGACTATTTAAATGACTTTTTAGGTTAATTTTTGACATGTATTATCAAAACTGTTTTTTTTTCTGGAAATTTTTACATTAATTTTTTGACATTATTATTTTGTGTTTAGACTGTATGCTTAATGTACTCAATAATTTAATTTAGATGACATTGTATTTGAATATTATTACTTTATCTGATATTTTTAAATAATTTTATTTGAATTTTATAAAACATTCGTATGCCTTTAAGGTAGGTCATATTGGGCCCCTTTTAATTGTAACAACTGACTTTTATACCTATGATGACGAATAAATATTTCATTTCATTTCATTTCATTTTATTTCATTTCAAAGAAAAAGTGGGGTTTTGACATTTGACGGTACACCTCGCAACCAGATTTCCGCATGAATTCTTGTTCTGTAATGAGCATGAACCACATAATATTTTTTTTATTTTTGATTGTGTCGATAACTGCAGGGTGTTTCATTTCGTTTGTTGTTTCTAGGGTGTTCCACAGAAGGAGAAAGATGACGATGATCATGTTAATACCTCCACTGCTGTATTATTTGGAGCACGTGCGGTATTTGTACTCAGGGAGTATAGACTACGAGTACAATATGATGATCAATATCATATTTGGTAAGAATATTTTTGTTAAAAAAACTGTTGTTGCGTGCGCAAACTGAGAAGCCACTGTGTGCATAGGTCTCTTTTGTAATACAAATATAGATTTACTAAGCTAGGGCACCAGATACAAGCTACCGATGAATATTCGATTTCTATTGAACCAGTATGAAATCATCCACTTCCTTACGTAAAAATTTTTGTGTCCAGCTGCTTCCACTTAACACATACTCATGACGATCAAAAAGTGTTCGGTGTCTGTGACTGGAAACTAAAAGTCGTCAGAGCTGTATAATGTATGGATGTTTCTTACTTATTCGAGCAAAAACTACTAAATAGATTTTGAAAAAAATTGGGGTACAGATAGAGCATGGCCTGGATTAACACATAAGATACTTTTCAGTCACGGGCAAAAGCTAGTTTAGTGTTAGGACTAAGTTATATTTCGGGACGTGTATAAGTGCCCGGAAGAGGGCCTATGTACTGAATAAATGAGTATCATAGTATCATTGAGTTTATTATAATTTGGTGTAGGCGTCGTGGGTTCTGTGATCTGGGCGGCGTGGGCGGCGGCGCAGTGCGCGGCGGGGCGGCGGCACGCGTGGCGCGCGGCCGCCTTCACGCTGCTGTCGGGCGCGGCGCTGGCGCTGGAGCTGTTCGACTTCGCGCCCGCGTACGCCGCCTGGGACGCGCACGCGCTGTGGCACCTCGCCACGGCCCCGCTGCCGCTGCTGTTCTATAGGTACTACTTGCGGCACCGATCTTGAGCGCTGGCCGAAACATTTTATTTATTAGGTATACCGACAACTGGTACGTTATAAATAATGGACAACGTCGCATTAATTTGATTAGGATTTGTAATTAATTTAATATATGATCTAATTTACTATTTCTTGACATGTAATGAATATTATGAATTAAATCTTATCTTATCTTACATTGCCGAGTGGGGACGGTCGCAAAGAATACAGTTCCCCACCGTCAACAGAAGGCGTGTCGTAAGGCAACTAATTCCTGTAGCACGAGACGGGCAGCAGCGTCTTCGTGTGAAATTTTATAAAAACTGCGCTCGCCAACCCGCTTGTTAAACGTGGCGAGTATTGGCAAACCCCCCCGATGATAAGTCATTGGAGGAGGCCTTTGTTGAGCAGTGGATGGTTGTCCTATGGCTTTGGTTGTCTAACACATAGCTAAAAATGTATGTCTTAATTGTCTTAAAATAAAACAGTACGCTTTTAAATTTTTGAAGATCCTCATCCCAAACAAAACATGTCCACGCGAGTCGCTTTCTGACCAGCTCCGACCGATTGCGACTGCAGTTGCAGTTTTGTATTGTATAGATATTATACTAACTAGCGATCTTGTAAAATACGAGTTTTACAAAGAACAAACAATTCTGGACTTTTGCCTGCCAGGCAAGGCTCAACGATCCTAGATGAAACCTAATTTTAGGAACTTCCTTGTTCGCAGGTTTGTCATAGATGATCTATACTATCTACAAGCGTCGAGGATATCAGAGAAAAGTGATTTCAACAAATTGACATAACATAATCATTCTAGTCTTTCGTAAGTTGTGCAATATTGTTAACAAGTTTAATTAAGTATCAATAAGAACAATAAATTATTTGACTGAACAACAAATTTTATTCATCGACTTTATAACTTCAATTTAAACAACATTGGTCACGGAAATTACTTAACGAAACGACATTAACCTTCCAATATGAGTTTCTTCCACTGTTCGCCACAACGAATGCCCAGTTTGTGTTTCTTGAGCCACGCTAGCCCTTTCATCGCCGGGTTCCCTTTAGGCTCGCTCTCATTGTTTACAGATCGGAGCAAATCTTCCCTCGTAAATGTCGGTCGGTTTGGGTTAGTATACATAGGGTCAACCCCTTGTTGCTTACCAACTAACGCACTCCTGGCTTCATAATTTTGCCAATACACAGGGTCCCTGGCATACCCTGAAGTTCCCTTAGAAAACGGACTGTCAGAAGAGTACCTGTTCCGGCTCTCGTGGAACATTAACCTCTCGTTCCAATGTCTTCTGTACTCTTGTTCCATATACGGTGGTCTTTTAGATCGCTCCTGATTGCGGTCTCGCATATGCCTTGAGTACGATATTTTTGAATGCGCTTTCAGTTTGTGCGGACTTCGTACCACGTGAGGAATGTAGCGAGGCCTCCTGTCCACTCGCTGGCTGTAGATCGTCTGATAGTCGTCTGAGTTCCCGTCAGATTCTTCTTTTTCTTCGTCTTCATTCGTCACTTGAACCTCTTCTTCCTGCTTCTTCTTTTTAGACTTTCCATTGAACAACTTGACTGAGTTGAGCATCTTGCTGAACAAGCCTTTCTTCTCAGCTTTCTGTAAAACAATACTTCCTTATGATATTTTACTTATTGCTTCAAATTACTGACGCGGTCGCAGTCCAATAAATATAGAAGCGCAATTTGAATGCAAATAGAACTGACCAAGGTACTTTTAGGCAGGCATTAAAGCTGGTTAACATTACAGATATACAGGAATAAGTTTTAAAAATACCAAAACCACTAGTGACAAAAACCCTTCGACCGTGTATGAAACTGGAGTTTCGTAACCAATTAAACGAATACTTTTTCGTCCATGTACGGAACGATCGAAAACTTTTTTATCCTTGTACGAAATCAGAAATTCAATACAAATGTACGTACATTAGTTCCCATCAGGACTGTGTAGCGTTGAAAAAACTGGTTTCGTACAGGGACGAAAAAGTATTCGTTCGTAATTGGTTAAGAAACTCCAATTTCGTACAAGGCTGAAGGGGACAGAAGTACGTTAGTACGTTAGAAGTACGTCTTTAAATTGTATAGCTTGCGTACCTTGACAGGTTCTTCCACCTTTTGTACATAAGTCTCGCGTACACTCGCATCCGAGTACGAGGCCTCGTCGTCGCTCGCGGTGGTCTCTGGAGTCTGCTCCTCATACTCCCTCTCCTCCTCGATCTTGTTCTGCCTCTTCCTGTGAGCATCAATGTTTTCCAAGTAGTTCTCTATTCGATTGTTCCTCGCATTGCGCTCCGTGTCTGTAGTGCTTACGATCTGAGATCGCATACTCAACGTATTCGACATTAGCTTACTATTAAACGCTGTTATAGGAGTCGAAGATTTCTGTAGATTCCTCGACCCATTGGCTTTTATAAATTTTCTCATACCCTCGTCCAGAACGCTCGGTCGGTACAGTGATTTGTTGACAGAGACGCGTGGCGTCGACCTCAAGTCGTTGTATTCGCTGGCCGACGTGTCTATGGTGGGAAACTCCATGTTCACTGCCATGGATTTGTAAATCTCTTTTATAAGTTTCTCGGTCTCCTTGCTTCGTTCTTTCGAGTCGGTGTTGGTGGCGGCGGTGGTCGCAGGCCGCGGGGGCGGCACCTTAGGGACGTGAGAGCTGTTTCGGTAGCAACCCGCGCACATGTGGCGTCCAGGCGTCTGAATAAATACCGGAAAGTTTTGCATGCATTTGGCTGACGGATACGGTAGGGTTTGAAAACAGCAAGGCCCGGAGTTCATTTGCCGAGAGCATGACGCCATATAAGGGTTCATGTTGTATGGACTGTAAGAAAAGCTGTGAAGCAGACTGGAACAGCCTGGCATGTTCCCATGGGACGTGCCTTTTTGAACCACAGCGTCTTTGGTCAGCTTGTCTTTGAACTCTGATGTTTTTTTTGGTAGTGTGCTTGTCTTCACTTCGATAAGAACCGATTGTAGAATGCTCTTGATCTGATTTAAAGTCTCTTCGGTTTTCTTCTCTTCCAATAGATCCTGATCTATTTGCACGCTTTGAGTGGTTGTAGTCTGACATTCAGTGTCGTTCAAAATGTTTGTTAGGCATTCAGCGTTTTTGCATGTCGCTGATTTATTAGGTTTAATTGACGCTTGTATTTTGCTATTAGCGTGTATTCGTTTTATGTAAACGTGGCCACAGTCTATGCAACAGCTACTAGAAGTTTCAGTATGTTTTAATCTGCCTATTTTATTTTCATTTTCTTTAGGTGACTCTCTTCGTACTTTTTCTTTCATAGTGTATAATTTCACTGGAGTCCTTTTCTTATAGTTGGGAATCGTTGGAAGTCTAGTGTAATGACTTTTATTCAACGGCTGGTATCTGGTTTTTGACCTTACCTTTTTGGGGTGGTACGTTGCATTCAGGGTGTTTTTCGGCACCTTTCTTTTGGGGCTTTCGTAACACGGGCTTGCAGTTCTTGCGGGTTTATCTCTAACGGGGACCATATCGTAGAGACTCGAATCATAGAAGCTGGCGTTGTTCAAGCATTCCTTGTAAGAGTATGTGGGAAAAGTGTTCAAGACATTGGTGTAATTGTGAGTGGCCATATGTTGGTCGATGTTGTGGAACGTTCCATGGCAACATGAGCAGAGGTCTGACTCGTAAGGGGTTACTGGGCAAGTCTGCTCGACGTCTCTGCAGACGGGTGACGAGAACTGGCTTGTAGAGAGCTCTTGCGCAATGGGCACCGGCGCGTACTGTTTCCGGATCATCTCTGATATGTACGTGCGGCTCATCGTCTCACCTTCCCTCGTCGGCGACTTATGAGCCCGCGTCTCCAGGTAGTCGTTAAAAGGTCCTGTCGTGGTCTGGGCGTAGTAGACGAACTGCGTCTTTATTTTCTCCTTCTTTTTCTTATCCTTTGACTTTTTCTTCTTGTCTTTCTTGAAAATACTTTTCCGATCGGCTTTGGGATCATCAGGGTTAGATGCCTCGGAGGAAATGTAAACGGCAGAATTGCAAGCGCATGGGTGATAGCTGGTGGTGGAGGGTAAGCTGTTGTTGATGATAGGGGGTGGTGTTGGCTGTGATGGTAACGGAGTAAAGGTTACGGACCTAGTGTTGTGGATACAACACTGCTCGCACTGCTCAGCGAATTCCGTGGGGCTCGTCTCGGTGCGGTTGCAAGCCTTGCAGGGGCGCTGCGCGCAATGCGACCTGCAGACTGCTGTCTGGATTACGGGAGAAGTTCCCTCTGCGTTAGGGCAGCAAATGGCGTTAGCTTTAGCTTCGTCCAGCTGTTTCTCTAGGTTTATTATTTTTTGTTGCAAATCGGTCACGTCTATTGGAATGCAAGAAATTATTTTCACTTCTGTTTGAGATGGAGTGTTGCCTGAAAGTGCAAGGAGAATAATTAATGATAATAGTCTAGGGCTAAAACAAATTAATATGAATGCACATTCCAGCCACAAATCTACGGGTCACAGAAGTCGTGTAGGCTTGCTACTGGAGATGCATTTTGAAGAAGAAAAATCAAAGGGTATTACCTAAGTTAAATGCAACTCTACGTAGAAAATTTTCGACACCTTTGAATCGCGGTTTACATGTGCTTAGCAGTTCGTTCTTGCTCATGGTTCTGGACCGGAACCAACCACTGAACACGCGGCACCTGGGACCCTAAATACGAGGCGTTACCGCGATTTGCTATTATTAACCGAAATTTTCATGATGATGTCCTAAAGAATGCAAGTTATTGTTCAATTAAATCGACATTTCGCGATAAACTTGTAAGCAAATTGATTTTTGTGTCATTTTTTGCTGTTCGTATTGTCATTATTTGATAGAAGATTTGTCTAAATGAAAGGAATGTTCTTCTTTTCTCTGGACTGCTCTAAAAAGTTTGTTAAAAATTAATAATCCCAAGGATCCAACACTCGAGATCACATATCACCAGCGCAGTCTAAGGCCCTAGCAAAAATAATACAAGCAGAAACTATTGTGCTACCAACGTAAGATATATCAGATTCTATGCGTGACTGACTAAAGCCGCAAATTTGCTACGGCTGGCCGTTTGCATCAAGCGGCTTCCCGTAACCTTGACTGGGTCGAGAGTCCACCGGGTTCCCGAGGCCTGTCTACACTGCGTCTTCCAGTTCGTGGTAGCTACCCTAAAACTTTTCTATCCTGTGGCCTGTTTATAGGCACTCTAGCTTTGTAATAGGCTGGTTTCCTGGGTCAAAAAAAGGTTATTCTATTTTGTCCGTCGGTTAGATTATCAAAAAATATTGGACCAATATTTTGTCTTTTGTCAATCAAACAAAAAATTACGAAGATAAAGCGCATCAAAGCAAGGACCGGAACCGTTTACCAACAAACCCTATCAATTCGGTAAGCATATCGTATCGACTTACTCCAACGAAAGGCTAACCAAATGAATACAGTTAATTCGGGTAAGCACTCTTACCCTATGAAAGGTTTATAAAAGCGCCCAAGCAATTTTAACCTCTACGTGCACACTATTCGACTCATTATTGTATAACCTTTTATTGTGTGTGGCTATCGCCACGGCGAACTTTAATACACAGACAGGTTAATACAAATCACCAGAATACGCGAAAAAGACATAGACAATAGGGTAACCCTTTTAGTTGGTAAGTGCTAAATATTAAAATTACCAATACCCTATTTGATTCGGTAAGCGCATTGAAAGCAGTTAACTTTATTCAAAAAGGTTTCCGTAACGAAAGGCTAACACTTGAGCAGCTTATCAATAGGGTAACCCTATCTTTCGGTAACCTTTTAATAGGGTTTCCCTAACAATCGGCTTAACCAAAAAAAGTGGTTTTCCGATTCTTGCATCAAAGTGAGCACGTGACGTCTTTTTTAGGATACTAGTCCATTGGAAGAGCTATGGCGATGACTTTGAATAATGAATAATAACTCCGAATTATTGTTTGAGACACTTTTATTGTCATCCACAAGTGCATTCGCTAAATCTCTACATGTTACAAGCTTTACACAACTGTACTGTACACAATAGAGGCATCAAAGGACACAGAGTAATAGACATTCAACGCAATTATAATAATAAGTAAACATCGAGTTTCAAGTTTTATTTAGATTGACATTTGATTCATCAGATCGCACACAGAAGGCCTAGACTATAGTCCTTTCAAGATAAAAAGATACCTAAGACACTTGGCATTTTTCGTTTCACCCATACTATTTACGATATTATTTCATAAAATATTGCAAAAACACAATAATCTTTGCCTCTAAAAATCTAAGCAAAATTGCAAACCAATAATATATCTTAACGATTAACCAATTAAATTAATAGGATTTCCTTCAAATACTTAATGCGTAAAACGGAACGTTTACTTATAGGGATTGACAATACTTAATCGGAACTAAATCGATGAATCGGTTCGGTCGTCTTGTGAAAACCTATGCGTTGACGTCAGTAGTACGAGAGCGTCTGCTTGTATGCGATTTGTGGTATCGTTATTTTTCGCATAGTTTCTATTTTGACTTTTGTTACTGTTTTTGTAAAGTTTTCGTTATTGTTTTGCTTTTATTTGGTAAAATGCCAAAGAAAGGAAAAAAGACTTGTCAAAAATCTGTATACGGCACTCTGGCAGTAGAACATTGCAGTATATCTCTTATTTTAAATAAGTTCATGTGAATAAAAATCGATTAAACTTTCGTTATAAACTTTCTCGATTTTCGAAAAGAATCGTTTGGATTTCGTTAGGGCACATCACTATTAGTGTTAACAGGGAAGTCACGTGATGTGTCATAAGTTTCTTCTTATCTTGAAAAGAGTATAGTTTTATTGTTCTAGATTTTAATCCTTCAACTAGTGGTGGCTAAATAACAGCCACCATAATTGGAACAAATGCGTAAGTTGGGATTTAAAACCAATAGAATAATTAAAGGAACTATACCAGTTAAAGGATTAGGGAATATTGTTTAAACCAGCCTGTAGGTTCGATTTTTTTCATTTTTTATCAGTAAAACAATAATGTAATGTAAATGATTATGGCGATGTTTATGATAAACTTTAATTAAACATTGCAAAATAACGTTATATTATGAATATATAAATTGATCGGGCAAATGGTTTGTAAGTTATAGATATACAGGGTGTTAGGTAAATGGTATATCAAACCGAAACTAGCCCATGTTAACATATGCATATAAAAAACATATGGTAAAGTCAGAAATTTGATATCATAATTTTTTATTTTTTTTCATACAAAACTTAATTCTCAGAATACGATTTGTATGTTTTTTTAAATGATGATATGAAATTTCTGACTTCACCATAGTATTTATATGCATATGTTAATGCTTTCTACCAACTTTCTGTTACGCGCTGCCACACCTGTCACGAGATATTTATTAATACGTTCCTGTGTTTTTTAAACAATTACCGTTGGAAAATTAACTCTTCATAATATAACGTGGCTTTGATAACAAACACAATATTTAGCACAGAAAAACAACAACAAAAATAAAACAACAGTATTCAACAAACGATATACAGGGTTATTTGTAAAACATCAACAACCTCCTAGGGGCTGATTCTGGTGCTAATAATAGTAATACAACCACTTTTTATATGGGACAAACATTAAAAACTAAAAAAAATATATCACCCTACAAACAGAGGCCTATGTTCAGCAGTGGACGTCCTATGGCTGCAATGATGATGATGAAACAGATTTTTTATTTAATTTATTGTATACTAGTTACACTAGCATTATGCCCAATTACATAACTAATCAATAGGTACAATAAGGGACAAATAAATATATGAATCAAGCTTATGCTCTATGAACACATTCACAAAAAGACAAAATCTTACATAAAATCGCCTTCCATTGATGTCAGCTGATGGCGGCTTAGTATGGGAAAGTGTATTTTTTTGCGATTTCAATGCTGCCGTCAATAGCATAGTTACAGTAAGTCCTTTAATTGCTCAGTATTGGTTTCCCAATTAGTAATACATAGATGCTAAGGTACTCTTTCATAAAAGATATACAGGGTGTAACGAAAAGGTGAAATAAAACTTTAAGGGCTACGGCTAAATTACATCAACTTTTTCTATGGGACCAACATCGAAATCGCAAAAAAAAAAACACTTTCCCAAACTAAAACGCGACCAGCTGGCATCAGTTTATATGGAAACGTCAATTTTTTTTTGAGATTTTGATATTGGTCCTATAGAAAAAGTTGATGTAATTTAGCCGTAGAATAACCCCTTAAAGTTTTATGTCACCTTTTCGTTACACCCTGTATATATTTCATACCATGATCTGATTAAAAACAAAGAATTTATGGAAGATTTTCGCACCAAAACTGTTACCGCGTTCTTCTCGATACCGTCGAGAGCGCACTTATTGTTACTGTGCTATTGACGGCAGAATGTTGGTCACATAGAAAAAGTTGTTGTATTTGAGCACCAGAATCAGCCCCTAGGTTGTTGATGTTTTTACAAATAACCCTGTATACAGTAACTACAAGTAATAAGCTCTGTTCGTATTGGAATGTGTTAACGTGTCTTCGGATATCTACATTCGTTGGCGAATAATATTGCACTTTAGAACGCAAAATGTAACATTTTTGTTCTGTGAAGATAAATAATTATAATATTATATAAAAAAAGAAATTTCGTTCTTCATTTGATTCCATATTTCGCCCACTAGAGGCTTCGTTTAAAGTAAACCAATTACATTGTAAATTACATTAATTTGTAACTATTACACATATTTTGGTATAAGTATATACAGTTGATATACTTATGTCGTATAAAAATGACATTGACAATTATTAAAATTTATCGCCAAAGTTTCGGCAAGAATAAATTAACGAAGCACATAAAAAAGGATTAATAAGGATTGATTCATAAGACCTGACAAAGATGAGCGACTAAAAAAATAATCGGTTAGTGTCGGTTATGTAGAGCTTCGTCTCTGTCATACCTTTTATGTGAGCGATGCAACACTAATAACCGAGCCTCTTAAGAAACAAGACAGAGAAAAATATAAACCCGAAGTTAGTCAAAAATACACTTTATAACAAACTTTGTTGATATTTGATGGTTAAAACATTAGGACGTGGTTCATACAGCGTATTTAAATAAATAGATGAGTTGATTGTTTTGAAAAGTTTACGAAAATGTTAGCTGCAAACTTTCGTTTGTTTATTACAATAAAATCTAACCATTTGTGCAAACCAGTGCCAACAGTTTATTTATAAAATATATATTTACTTACAAAATGTGATTAGTAACTTTTTAATTTTTAATTAAAGAATAGATGGCAAAGATTTATGTTAGTATTTCAATTATATAAATGGAAAATGATATTAAAATTGATTAATTAGAAGGTTTAAAGGTCTTGTCCATTTAGCCTCAGTACCAAACCAGTATGAAATCAGGAGTCGTAAAAATTTCTTGCGCTTTCTTCTCGTCGCCCGCGCGTCATCAAGGCTTGTACGGTACGGACTGCGAGTTCTATACGAGTACTCCCTTATTATTATTAAAAGCTTAAACCACGCCTGCGCTCCTTTTTACCACAGCTGACAGAAGAGGACGCGCTCCAGTGTCGACTAGTAAAATCGTGGAGTCTCCGCGTTGTCGACTATTTTTACTTACTAATATACTTTATGTCACGCAGCTTAGTTTCGTTTTACTCGATTCTGAGATGAGCGTGGCCCTGGCATGGTGCTAAGGCGCTAAATGCGACGACCTTTTACAGTAGACGTTCAAGTATTTTCTTGAGTAAACAACCTAATTAAACTATGATCAGTCAATGGTTAGGCAAGGGTGTTAGCTGATATAATAATAAACACTAGCACTAGTATTTAATCTAGCTTGTGCTATGGGCTGTTCTAAATCTGATAGATACAAGTCTACAAAGCCAATTTCTAAACGTTTATTTTAAGTTACCAACTCAAAAGTATTGGTATCTTATTTTATTAAACAGCGATTGGACCAGCATGATCTATATTATTTAATTTAGATTAGTTTAATATCTTGTAATTCAATTTAGGGAATACATTTTCTTTATTTCAATTGACAATCGATAAGTTTTGTGCATCAAATCACAGCCGATCGACAACCGTTCAAATACAGGTATTCATTAGTAAAGTAATAAATAGAAACTACATATTATTAGTCTATGACACTAACAGTTGTGAGTTCAATAACATACGAGAATAATGGCAAAATACAAACTAACTACAAGTCGTACTCATTATAAAACCTCCGTTAATTGGAAATGGTGGATACAGACAGATGTATTCCAATTTTATTTTAGGGCAAATGTTTATTTTACATAGATTGGGCGGTCCATAGAGATGTACAGTCAACGGTAGGTCAACCTGCCCAAAAAGTTAAAGGTCATTGAACCGATTTTCAACTTCAACGTAGAGTTCAGTATCAATTGACAAAATTTGACGTTTTGTGGTAGGTTAACGTGCTGTTGTCTGTACATACATGCTCAAACAAAGAATAATAAATATATAATTGTCTTATGAGGCTTGTTATGTAAAAAATATGAGTTTTGTATGTGCAAACACGATATGTCTCGTTATTTCGTTTATCTAATGATGAACACATTATAATAAATTATAAGAAAACTTGCTTATATTCTTATAATAGATTCGGGATTTGTGGCAAGATATTTTTTTACAATATATTATTATTATTTACATAATATGTATTCGCTCTATAAATATAGACATACACTTGTGCTTTTGTCTGAAATGTATATTTTAAGCAGTTAAGTACGCACTATTGAAATTATTTTTAATTCACGTTAGTAACACATGAACATTTCTCGTTGACTTTATAGACCATTTATGAATAATTATTAGTTGTGCGTTGACTTTAATAATATTCCGCAAAAAGGAAGTTACGTTATTAAAAGAACTAACAATTTAATGAATACGGCAAAATTAAAATACCTGATAGTAATAGGCCTGTGATTATTTGCAACTTTACCTTCCCGTCGGAAAATATTATTAAGTATTTTATCTACATGTTGTACATAATTTATACAATAAGATATATACATAGCATACAATAACAGTTCAGTATATTCACAATACCTACTATGAGTTCAGCTAGATATATTTTCATCTACACTTAATTATTTGTCGTTTATATAAGACAGGTTTAGATTTGGATTGAAATGGTTATCCTTACCATACATAACTCTAGTCGGGTTTAAATCTTCTGAAATGCAAATCATAACAATTTTCTGACAGCAACACTAGGGTAATTCTTTTACTATTGTGAATACTAGAGTTCAGCTAGATATATTTTCATTTACACTTAATTATTTGTCGTTTATATAAGACAGGTTAAGATTTGGATTGAATGTTATATCCTTAAAACACAACTTAATGATTTTTTGACAGCAGCATCAGGAAAATTCTTTTACTATTGTAAAAGAAAATAAACTGACCTAGTAACTTTATATAAGGTAAAAATATATCTTCGCTTGATACCAGTTTATTTTATAAAAAGGAATAACTACTTGATATTAATTCGTAATACCATTATTGCAATATGTTTAATATTTATTTATAATAATGTAAAAAAGCTAACAATAATGCTTTAAGAAAGTTCTCAGTCCTAGTGAAATCATGACTACTCATGCGTACAAATCATTCCTACGTACCTACCTAAACAGTTGGGGCCTCGCTTTTTAGAATTATAAAGTTCCGCCCCTAAAATTGCCATTATATGGACTTACAAGTATGAGGCGCTATGAAAAGAAACTAACACAGCTGTCTTTACCATTCAAGACGCAAAGTTTCTTTTGCCTACTAAAAGATTCTTTCAAACTTACAGTACAATGATACAGTGGTTGACACTCGTCCGAGCATATTAATAACAATATTGCTGTTGTAAATAAATAACTACGACGAATCTTAACTATATACAATGATATGGTACTTGATAATTAAGAGTTTAGTACTAATACTAAAGAATGGCTAAAACTAAGGTTAAGTACAAAGTTATAATGCGTGGTAGAAAATTGAAGAATATAGTAGATTAAGATGGGAGGCATTATTTCTGTACCATCGATAAATACAAGTCAATAGTTTCAAATTTTGTTCTGGCAACATACATACACATTATACATTGTTTCATCAGTCTTTGTGAGTATATATATTTATATATGTTTTTGTTGATACTTTAGAAAGATATCATAAATTCCTAACTACATATTATAGAAATTTCATGCACATTTCGATAAATCTAAAAGCAGATAGGATAGCTACGTATAACGGTTTTTCGTGATTATTTCTAGTATACACTATGGATTCAATAAAGTTAATTCCTGAGCGCTGAGAGTCATGTGTTATGTAGGAATGTTATTATGGTAGAAATGCGATGAAAAATCTATACTTGTGTATTCAATACAATACATTGATTTTTTCGCCAATTTGCTAGTCTTTTGGGAATTTTACCTACTTGCCACTATATGAGATTTAATCAATAAGCATGATCGTCGACACCTGTTTTACTTTTATTCATTTGCTTATTTTCTTTGTCGTATTTATACGACAACGCTTTCTGATCACTAATCGTTATTAGTAATATTAATCCGACATTAAATTTAATTCAAATTTTATGAGGTTAGTTCTAAGCTCTTTTTTGCACCTACCAGTCGACATCATGAGAAAATCTTTCGAGACAAACTTATAAATAATTTACAAAATGGAACAGATAACTCAATAAAGTCGTCTGAAACTGCACCCGCAGTAACGAGAGTTCGAGAAGCAATACAACTTCTGCCAGACAAACAGAACGTGTTCAAATATTCGAGATTCGACTTACCGCACCACGATAACGGGTGTTTTTTTGCTCGTCGTTTATCGCTGTGGCTTTACGCGTCGTGTACTTGGTACACAGCGACCACGTTCGAGGGGTTGTGTCCGCGGGCGCCCCCCCGCTCAGTTGTGGGCCGCCCTCTTGCCCTGCATGTACCCCTCCCAGCGGCGCGCCGTGTTCAGGAGAATGGGGTCCGGGTCTAGACCCGCCAGGAGGTATAGCTGGTTTACGTGTGTGGCGTGGTAGTCCCACCGAGCGATGTTGGGACTTACCTGGCGATAAATTAACTATGTTATGCTTTGTAAATATGATCGGGGGGGGGGGGGGGGGGTTCAATGGTGATGATAGTGAGAGAAAAACAAATACAAATTGGGCGTGATCTGTTTTTACCGTTCCTATTTGTATGATATCATATGCTACCATTTGCCGCTTGCTATCTCAAGGACCCTAAATCCTAGTGACAGAATATCCCTGGATTATGAAAGACGGACCCGTCGCCCTACATCTCCAAACCCTCCCCACTACACACATTAATGCTTACATCACTGACCTACTACAATATACTGGACAGGCTGCTGTCAAATAAAATTCTTGCCTATTTGATTATCGCCATTTTGGCGCTGTAGGCCACTGTAGGTACAGGTACGAGTAGATGCGAGCGTACCATGGAACTAAATTATGCAGTTTTCGTTTAAGGCATGTGTATCATGGAAATATTTAGGTTTGTGAAACAACACCTAGGATTATTTAAGACTGCTGCTCAGTTGTATCCAAGGAACAAAAAGTCATCTGATAGACTCGTATTAGACTTTTGCCCAAAATGATCACTTAGTAAAAAGATCTGTTACTGTATGTGCGTAAAGGTGTGTAACAAAATTCCCCATAGATTTAAAATTTGTTCTACAAAATTTGACGATCCGTTAATTAAGGGAATGGCTGACAACTTCCTGCTTTTAGTGTCTAGGAGTTTCTTCTTCTTCTTCACACATTTTGCATGTTATCAAAAAAAAATTAAAAATCATTTATTTATTTTAGGGCAGAAAACTGCCACTTATGAACGTCAATAATAACATTATTGGCCCGTATGGGGCAGAACATGTCTCCTTATTTTTTGAGCCCTACTAGTTAATAAAGTTAAAAAGTAGTACTAGTAGTTAATGTATGTTAGCAGAATAGAGAACTGCAATGTAATATTATCATTATAACCAGTGATCGGAGTAGGTAGATTGATTTGGGGTCAATGATCTCAAACATTGACGTTAATATGGACATGCCTCCGAGATTCCGGAATTTTAGAAATCAGTTTTTGAAAAAAAGGCATATCCATATTATGCCAGCACTACTAAAGTACATCAAATCAATCTACATACTCCGATCACTGATTATAACATCTATTTTGTAAACCTATTCTATGCAAATAAATACTTTGAATTTTGAAATAGTTTTCACACACAAAATTAGCTGTCATTTATATAGGACAGCCGGTCCATTGTCTAATATCTGACCTCGTAGTCCTATTACAGGCCACAGGGCTTAGATCGTACACGTACCCCTAATGTGAAGTGCCGGAGATCATAGAAGCTGCCGCTACCGGTGTCGAAGAGCGGCAGCAGCGTCTTGAGGCTGGCCATGCCGTCATCGAACATCTTTTTGGCTAGTGAGATAGAGTTCTCCCCCTCAATCACGTGCAAGTCGTACAGCCCGAGCAACGTGTATATAAACCCGTTGAGCACGAATAGAGGCGGCTTTGTCGGGTATTCTTCGTACCTAAGTTAGAAAAAGTAAATAAATAAATATTGGACAACATCACATACATTGCTCTGATCCTATGATAAGTAGCTGAAGCACTTGTGTTACAGAAATCAGAAACAACAACACCCAGACCCGAGACAATACAGGGTTACATAGCAAAGGGGTGCCAAATCTTTAGGAGTGGCTCAGAATCAATAACATAATCAAACTATGCGAAGAACAGAAAAGAAAACACATTTAATTATTTTTATCCGGTGTTAAAAATCGTACGCGTGGATAATTCAACTTATTCATGAAAAAATTGCACTGTACGTGCACTGCGTAAGGTCTTTCTAGGCCGGTCGTACCTACGCTTCTGATGAATACCCGCGCAGCTTTCGTAATCTCTCTGTTGACTTTATTTTCGGATATTTTAAAGTATTTTTTTGTAACATAAGATTATTAAAAAAAAAAACGATTAAGACGCTTCTTTATATTATCGCCTAGATCTTATTTTTTAAATTTGACACCCCGCTGCAATGTAACCCTGTATAGAAAATATTTTTTTTTACATTGACCGACCGGGAATCGAACCCGGGACCTCAGAGATATCGACACCAAGCCCGGTATGCTCGCCTCTCGGCTACGGAGGTCGTATAGTATAAAAGTATTATGTTATTACTCTTGTTGATAAGTTCTTTCTTTTGAGTCGTGTCTGGGGAGCTGGGAGATGCCCCCGGCGAAAACATTGTCTGGACTACGCATCGAGTACATACCCTATAGAGCAGCAATACAAACCATGTTTCTCCGAAACTAGTAAGTGATTTTCACTTACATTTAGTATAAAATGACAACTTCTATCAACGCTCGCCAATACAAAAACAGCTCAGATACAGATTAAATAAGTAAATTTCCAGCCAGCCGATGAGAGATTCAATGTTTTTGTTTGCACCGACTCCAAAATTAACTGATTAGGTACTTAAGTGTTAGGATTATTTTTAGCATTTTAGTGTTTTGAAGTCGGTTTTATTTTTTAAAATAAAATTTACTTATTTCATCTATTTTTAGTGATAAATCCTAATCTAACTGCTGAACACCGATTTCATCCCCTATTTTCCTACCCTTAGGAGTGATTTTTATTTTTCAAACTTTTATCATAGCATCTTTGAAGTATAAGCTATTCAATAAAACAAAAATCGTCAAAATCGGCTCATATTTGTCGAAGATAGGTAACAAGAACCACAACCAAAATATTATCTGGGTATATATTTGTTGATTTTCTTAAAAAGTTCTAAATCAATTTCGATAAAATTTATATGGGACCACCTCTGAAGTATGATCTACCAAACAAAAAAAGAACCATTAAAATCGATTCATAATTGGCGGAGTAATCGCGTAACATCCCGGGCGACATACAAAAAACAAAAATATACAGTCGAATTGAGAACCTCCTCCTTTTTTGAAGTCGGTTGAAAATGGCGGAAAATTTGGTCGAACAAATCATATGACAATTCTACTCTATATCTCCATGGGACTACGTAACACAAGGCTGTTAATTTCTTACTTCAAGACCATACCATGACAATCGCTGTGTTGTCAGGCGTATATTTATTTATTCTATGGTCTTTACTTACTAAAGTAACTCACGGTTGCTGTATTGTAGTGAATCTACTTACCAGATAGTAATTAAACATGTACTAAAAAAATGTTTTAAGTTATTTGCAAACTACGTTTCGACACCTGTATTGTCAACGACGATGATGAAGATGAACTCACCAGACATGCTTGTCCATCCACATGGCCTTGACACCGCCGGCCGCGCTGGGCACGTCCAGCAGGTACAGAGCGCGCCGCGCCGCGCGCAGGTAGGCGGCGTCCCCGCTGCGGTGGTGCGCGCGGGACAGCACCGAGATCGCGTGCCCCTGGCTCATCGCGGAGTACCTGTGATATTTTATTTTATTTATTTATTTATTGCAAACTTTACAGCATGTAAATTTAACATAAAAAACACTTTGTATATAACATAACAACATATACAGGGCTAAATTACAAGTGTGGCTAATTTTAGCGTAACACATAGAAAGCGTGAAAAGCGTGCACGGTCGCTGTCTGTGGGCACCCAATTAAACGTATGTTAACAGACCCTAACGTATGCTTACGACCCGAACCATCGCCGTCCCGCTCACTCCTTTTTTTATGCCTAAAGCCTAACGTAACCACAGAATAAATAATATAGCAGAAGCGACACTTAAAGACATTTGCTAAAATAGATTATCTACTCTCAATGTGCGGTAACAAAGAGCAAATTTGCTTGCACCGGGCAATGTACTCTCATTTTTTAATAGCCTACAAAGCGTTACTGCAAGCGATAATCCACCAAAACGCCACAAGTGAGAGCTCTTTTTACTTTGTCCTGTCAGCTACCGCTCGTAAGGGCTGCGACTTGTGTTTGTGAATTTGGTCGATACCTACCTACGCATGAAATAGCGTGTAGATAATTAGTAATCATTTCAATGAAAATATTACTTTCCATTCCGGTATATCGATACAATTAATTTATGAAAACACCCTGATCGTAATATTAGTGTTAAAGAGCCTTGTATAAAAATGTCGTAACGTAGTAAGTAATGAGGATTTAAAATATTATAAAAGTGGTTTATGGACTTATTATAATATTGTGGTAGGTCTGCTGGAAATCGAGACGTCAGTATTTTCAATCACAACGAAGCGGTCGCGTCGCTGCTACTAATGCTACCGAGCGACCAGGTGGCAAAATATATAACCCAAATGCTGCGCAATATTTTTGATTACTTTTAATTTTCTTATTCACAGTGAATAAACTCTGAATAAAGTCGGAAGTGTATCGCGTACAAAAAACTAATTTTAATAATAACAACGTGTAAGAGCGGCGCGCGTGATTCTCGACTGATTTTAGCCTTTTCGAAGATGCGCGTCGCGTAGGTATTTATCTCGACCGAAACGCGAAGTGTCATAGGCCTGACGTAACGTAACACACGTGTTATGCTTTAGGCTTTAAAAATACAAAATTTCCTATAAAAAAAAATCGCGAAATGCGCAGTCATTCATCAGAGATCACAGGCGAACGCAGCGAGCCAATACCACCTTACCGAGCCACCTTATGCAGTGCAGATACGGTGTAATTTAATCGACCAATCGTAAATTATCCACGAGATTTATTATAACAGCAGATAGAATTAATAAAAAATGTAAAAAAAGTGTTCTTTACGTAAATCCATTTAAAGTTACTGTTTTAAGTTACATTTTAAGTTCTCGTTTCTGAAAATTTGGCACTACCTTGCATTATAACCATATCAGTGCCGTAACTAGCCTCTTATACGCCTGGTGCATGTTTCTATAAATGGGCCTATGTATGACTTAAAACGTGGACTATACCCTTTTCAAAATAAGAAGAAACTTATGACACATCACGTGACTTCCCTGTTGACATAAATAGTGATGTGCCTTAACGAAATCCAGCCGATTCATTTGAAAATCGAGAAAGTTTATGAAGAAAGTTTAATCGATGTTTATTCAAATTAACTTAAGAACAGATTAATTTAAAATGAGAGATATACTGCAATGTTCTATTGCCAGAGTGCCGTATACAGCTTTTTAAATAAGTATTTTTTCCTTTTCTTGGCATTTTACCAAATAAAAGCAAAACAATAACGAATATTTTACAAAAACGGTAACAAAAGTCAAAATAGGAACTATACAAAAAATAACGATAACACAAATCGCATACAAGGCAGACGCTCTTGTACTAGTGGTCGTCTTGTGAAAACCTATGCGTTGACGTCAGTACGTCAACGCATAGGTTTTCACAAGACGACCGAACCGATTCATCGATTTAGTTCCGATTATGTATTGTCAATCCCTATAAATAAACGTTCCGTTTTACGCATAAAGTATTTTAAGGAAAGGAATTTATTTGTTAAATCATTAAGATATATTATTGGTCTGTAACTTTTGCTTAGATTTTTAGAGGCAAAGATTATTGTGTTTTTGCAATAATATAAATTCAAAATTAAAAATAAAATTTATAAAATATTATCGCAATTAGTATGGGTGAAACGGAAAAAGCCAAGTGTCATAAGTATCTTCTTATCTTGAAAGGACTATAGTCATTCTTGCGCCCCTCCAGGGCCTCTGCCCTGTCACCTGTCACCGTTCTGCACTGGTTGCATTTACTTTTAAAAGTGTTGGGCTGGAGGCGAATTATAAAAAACAGTTTAAAGAGATTAAAAATTAAATGAATGACTCACGATTTAAATCTTCGGTTAGCATCTGCTGTTAAGTCATTTTGACATCTTAACTATGTCTTTGTCGGCAGGTAAATAAAATAAGCGTAATACTAATTACATGATAATTATTTGGCCAGCAAGATTGAACAATTGGTTCGGAGAGAAGCAATATCCATAAGCTTTAATGTAATATATACATAACATAACTAAGTAAATTAACCCAGATGTTACTGAATCTTTATTTTTTCACGTACTACCGTTTTTTTTAAATATTGTTACCTTGATATATTGAATATGAAAAAATAAAATAAAACTTTTTTTTATCTTTATAACGATCGGTCGCTGTAAAAAGGTTAAAGAATTATAAATAAAAATATTTTTCCAGACTTATTTTTGCGAATTTAAATCTAATTTACGATAGCACATATTTCCTACGCTGATTAATAGGAGGTGCTAAAAGTCGCGACTACACACAAATTAAATGTCGCGTTAGATAAATCTCGTCCCAATAACCCTAGACCTTCTACTCCTAGTAATCAACCGCGTCGTACTTTACCAGAAGTGGCAGTAACGAGCAAAATTGACGGTTCGCACACGATAACGTTATCTAGGGGCGCGTCGATAGAAGTAAATGAATTTATGTGCAGATTTGTGGCTCAGACTACATGGGGCACACTAAAAGTTTTGCACTTCTAGCTAATCGGAACTATTTGAATTTCGAATGTTATATATTTTTAAACGTTGCAACCTAATAAAATAAAACCATTGGCGGGAAATGATTTGTCAATTGTTTTTTACCACACATCAAAGTTCTACGTACGCAACGAAAATGGAATTAAGTCGAAAAGATTTTAGAGCGATGATTTTTTAAAGGTTCTCTCTTTCCGCAAGACTGTGCAGCTCGTCTTCAAAGTGCTTTTAAGAAAGAAGCTCCTTGTTTGAGCACCGTGAGGCGATGGTTTGCTGAATTTGAGAGAGGTCGAGTTTCTGTACATGACGAATTTCGTGAAGGGCGGCCTTCAACTGCCGTCAACGAAAATAATGTGACTACTGTTAAGCGGCTAATTGAAGAAAACCCGCGAATTACCTATGAGACAATTCGAGGACTATTGGGGATTGGTATGAGACAATTCAGATAATTTTACACGAAGAATTGAAAGTTCGGAAACTTTGCTGTCGTTGGATCCCTCATGAACTGACAGCGGAGCAGAAGCGGGCTCGCGTGGAATGGTGCTCACAGATGCTACTGAAGTACGACCACGGACATTCTAATGCTGTATATGACATTGTCACAGAAGACGAAACGTGGATTTATTGTTTTGAACCCGAAAAAATACAGCAATCTTGTGAATGGATGTTTAAAAATGAGAACAGGCCAACAAAAGTGAGGCAGGCGAAAAACGTTGGTAAAGAAATGATCGCGTTTTTTTTCTCAGCTACGGGTCCCATCTGTACAATTCCACTTGAAGATCAAAAGGGTGTTAATGCCGTATTCTACCATTTGTTTACCGAGGGTGTTAGAAAAAGTTCGCGAAAGACGACCCAAAAGCCGCGTTCTCCTACATCATGATAACGCTTCTTCACACACGGCCAACAAAACAAAGTCATTTTTAGCTTCCGAAAAAGTACAACTCGTCACCCATTCTGCGCATAGCCCCGACCTAGCTACCTGTGATTTCTATATTTTCCCCAAAGATTTGATGAGAGGTTTTACTTTTACCAACTCCGAAGAGGCAGTGATAGCGTTCAATCAGCCTTCACGTCGAGGTCGGTAGGAGTGCGAGTGCGTCGGTACTGTCGGGGCGACTCACCAGCCGGGCTTGAGGTCGGCCACGCCGGCGGCGATGCGGCGGCGCACGGGGATGGGCCAGCCGCCCGACGCGGCCCGCTGCGCGCGCGCCAGCCAGCGCGCCGCCGCCATGAACTGCGACATGTGCTCGCTGCTGGCTACTGTCACGTTGTCCACGCTGCCCGCGCCGCGCAGGATCACCGACGATATCTAGCAAGGGACAGTAGGGACGTGACATGACATCACCACTCGATGGGGAAGCACAGGCAAATGTAAACACAGATGGCGCCTACGTGTTTGGTCAAGACCAAGTAATGTCATTGTGTGCCGTGTTCCCACACGGCCGCAAAGAATACACTTCCCCACCGCCAACAGGGGGCGTGTCGTAAGAGGCGATTAATTCTATGTCCACGAGACGGGCAACGGCGTATGCATGCGAAATATTATAAAAAACTGCGTTCGCCTGTCAAGCGTGGCGAGTACAGACTGGCAGTCCCCCCTAATAGAGAGTTCTTGAAGGAATGGAGAGAAATTCGAACGTAGCCATGTAACAACAAAATGTTTATAGTGTCTCAGTTCCGTGGTCTGAATAAGGTGGTTTTTCAAGTTAATTACCAGGTAATTGCGTTTCGTTCCCATATCTGTGTTCTTTCTGCATGAGACAATAGAGATCACTTTACCTTGAACTTGGTCCGCGGCGACTTCCTCTTGGGCCGGTCCAGCAGCGCCCAGCCCTTCTGCATGTCGATGATCAGGTCCCTGGTGACCCGCCGCCATTGCGGCTCGGTGCCAATACCGTAGTATATGTGGTCCTCCTGGCACAATTTAATTAATTAATTGTTTCCACAATCACACCAATTATCTAGCCCCAAACTAAGCAAACCTTGTACTATGGCGACTAGATAACGGATAAACATACTTAAATACTTTTATAAACATCCATGACTTAGCTACAAATGCTCGTGCTCATCACACAAACATTTGCCCCTTGCGGGATTCGAACCCGCAACCGCTGGCTTTGTAGTCCGGAGCGTGAACCACTACACCAGACGGTCGTCGATCAATCAAAATCGATGCCTTGGTATATTTTACTTAAGTAGTACTCTTAGTAATATTATTAATGGAACAGCTTGAATTTTTGGGTATTGTTACTTAATCACGCTTTATTAACACAAAAATTAAATTCCGTTTTTTGGTTTCCTTAGGATTATTCCTCTTTGGCTTAATTCTTAAGTCTACTTAGTGGAAGTCGCGGGCTGAAGCTAGTGTAATAATAAGGGTCATATCCACTTGCACATTGACACTACAGATTAACCCTTACAGCACATGAGTTAAGAAAGGAACAGAGATAACTAAAGAGCGTTCGAAATGGATACCTATTTTGGTAGGGTTGTCTAGATAACGTAAATTTAAAAGGCTAGTTTCCTAAAAAAATCTAATTAGTCCGTCAGTTGGATTAACAGAAAATATTGGACACGTATTTTTTTCCTTTCTCAATAAAACAAAAAGTTCCACGTAACAAAACTTTTTAGCGAGGCATGACGTCACGTGCTCCCAATCCCAAACTTTGATGCGCTTTATCTTCTTCATTTTGTTTTCTTCATTCTTCATCAAGACAAAATATGGGTCTAATATTTTTAAATAATCTAAATGACGGACTAAATAGAACAATATTTTTCCGACCTAGGAAACTGGCCCATTAATTTATATATTTTTATGATACTCATGTGCTCACAGTCAATTTCAGAGGATCTTAGAGAAGTTAACGACGGGGCGTGCGCAATTATGGGTATCAAGGCGTGACGTTACGCGGAACTTTAACGGGCTATATCTTCATAATTTTTTGTTTGATTGAGAAAAGAAAAAATACGTGTCCTATTTTTTCTGTTTCCAACTGACGGACTAATTAGATTTTTTTAGGAGATTAACCTATTTTGGGGACATTTTCGAACAAATTACTTAACACGTTGAGCGCCACGCGGCTCTATTGTGTCTAGTTTGTAGCAGTCAACGACTTAATTAATAAAATTGATATTTTTTCTTCTAACAGAGCTTGTATTATGGCGACTAGTTAACGGATAAACATTCATATCTCAGGTACAAATGCACAATCTTCATAACACAAACATTTGCCCTTCGCGGGATTCGAACCTACAGCCGCAGGTTGTTAATAGTAGTAGATTTATAATTATTTAAGTACAAGCTCTGCTTAGTTCGGGGTTAGATATTGGTGTGATTATTAAAATAATTTATTATTACACAGGCATGCCTAGTGTGGGGTCCAAAGTTACCCCTTTTAAGACAAATACTTAAAAAAATATGTTCTGTTTTTATTACTTCATACTATGTCAATAATGACTAATTTAAGAAAATTGAAATGTAATGTAATATTATGAATGTAAACTATTTGTGTCTGTAAAATTTATATGACTAATAAAAATTAAAAAAAAAATATTATAATTATTATTACTGATTTGGTGAGCAAAAATACAACTAGACAACGAAACAGCTATACTTACTTGCGCGTAAATTAACTGTTGACTAGTAACGTAATGTAAGTACACCGTCTCTTTCTTGTCCTTATTCTGCAGTACCACTATCAGCGACGAGTTGGCAGACATAGACAGGTCTACACTCAACACGAAGTCCTGGCTTATGTTCACTTTCAACCACACCTGGCTCGATACGTGATCAGACGTGGAAAACCTTAGAACATTCGTCTGTAGAACTGTGTCGTACTCCCGCGCCATGTAAGCGTCTTTGCTGACGATCCAAGTTTCTAGATGCTTCTCCCCGTCGTCAATGGTCCGTCTCCGAGGCTCCGGTTCGGTTATATTCTTGCTGTAATGCGCCAACCCGAATTGAGCTATCTGTGTAGGATAGAAAAAGCCTCTGGGCTCCCATTGTATGGATACAGGGACGCCTTCAATCCCGCTGATACACTTCACCCGGTCCCGCACTTCGACGTTGTAGTTCTCAAATGTAGTGAACGTTCCCCGGGGATCGTACTTCTTTTTAGGATGATATACCTTGCTGTAACTGTGCGACCATTCGAACTTTTCACCGCCATCCCCCGATGCTATTTTGCCGTAAATCTGCGCAAACATGATGGGGAATATGCATATAATTTTATTTGTTCTTAAAATAAATAGTACTTAATTATATTTATTAAAAATATAATTATAAAAGTATAGTTGTCGACCTCCGTAGCCGAGAGGCGAGTATACCAGACTTGGTGTCGCTATCTCTGAGGTCCCGGGTTCGATTTCCGGTCGGTCAATGTAGCAAAATAACTTTTTAATATTGTCTCGGGTCTGGGTGTTGTGGTACCGTCGTTGTTTCTGATTTCTGTAACACAAGCTACTTATCACAGGATCAGAGTACTGTATGTGATGTTGTCCAATATTTATTTATTTATATATTATTTATTTATAATTCCTTCTCTTTTATTTCTCAATTTCTATCTGTGTGGACCTGTAAGTGGTTTTTTTAGTGTTATTTTTGTACCTATTGAAAAATTGTAAACTTTGGTCTTCCTAAAATAAATAAAATTAAGAATTTTCGAAAAATATAGACTGTAAATACCTGACTTACAATCTTCGATTAAGAATACACTAGATAACCGGTCAGCTACTCAATAACGGCCAAGTAAATAGCGCCTCACTTTGGGGTCTTATTTTGTATGAGTTATTCTGTACTTTCTTTCTTAGACCTTAAGAATTGTATTTATAATGAGTAGTTGTATTTTTACGAACGCGTGTGAATATCGACGCAACAAAACTGCGCTTGCGGTTAAGGCATACGTTAGGACTAATTAATTGATTGTTTTATAGTCTTTTTTATACTCAATAATATAGTAAGACGGTGCCATATTTGAGTACTTTTATAATAAGCGAGGCTTTATCTAGTGTATTATTGATCGAGGCTTACAACCCATTAAAGTCGCGAGCTTGACAAGGAGATCAGTTATGTACCGTGACGTCATAGTACATGTCCGCCATACATTTTTCATAATAAAAGTTGTTTGAGAAAAAGACAGGTATATTAATTTCTATTTATTGTATTACGGTTATATTTTACCTAAAATCTATTTTGTTTTCACTATTAGCACAATAATTTCTTATAATTATAGTAAACACTTCCGCCTAAAAAGGCCGTTTCCAACCGGCCAAGCTGGAAGTCAATGGGGGAGGCCCAGTGTTGCCAGATTGATAGGTTAGAATTATCGTAGTTTTGCTGAAAAATTATCGAGTTTTTATCGCAACCCCAGTTCACAAAATTATCGTTTTTGTAACTCACCAAATCTAGAAAAAAACAGAATATACGACTGGAAAGTTTAAATCTTGTTACTACCCACTTCTTTACTTTTTAAAATAACAAGTTTTTTTTAACTGAGCTGTAGTACTCACTACACAAGTATTAAAGTAAACCGGTTTTTCTCGTAATGATGACTGACACTAAACTGACAGTGACAATTCACCCTTTTCAAAACTGTCAAATTTTACGCTGACAAGAGTCGATTTCGTTTTTAGAGCAAAGAAATTAAATTCACTATTGTGCTGTCAGAGTCAGACTGTCCAAATAAACGTAAAATGTGTTCAAATACACGGATTAAAATGATTTCCTAAAGTTATCTCCAACTGAGCAAAATATCGTGGATTATCGTAGATTTATCGTGCGATAATTTATTACTTTTTCTGTGGAATTACACTCAAAAATATCGTGGATCTAAGATAATTATCGCACGTCTGGCAACACTGGGGATGCCTATGATCAGCATTGGACGTCCTATGGCTGTAATGATGATGATGATAGTAAAAACAATATATTATTTTCGTGCATATTCACTATTGTCGTTGACTTCATGATACAAGACGGTGAGTTTGGCATGTCAGTAGGGTTGTAAATTGACGGTCATATGATATAAGCGTCCGTCATTTATGATAAATGCTTGGTCACATTGGACATTTATTGTGACGATGGTCACATATTTTTTTTTAGTATAAATTTAAAAAAAGAAGCATTCCTCTAAAGTAAGTCTTAAATGTTAAGTATTTGACAATAAAAACATACAATAAAACATGTAATTGGATCTGGATTGAATAAAAAAAAAATCTCGCGCGTAACGATACGACGCTTTTTAGCTTGCTCGTGTAAAAAGATAAATATATTTTAGCAATTTTATTTCTTTATAGATCATCACTACTAAAGCCTGTCTTTCTTATAATAATGCACTTATTTGTGACCAATTTTTTTTTCATAGTTTCTCAATAGAATTGATTGTGACGTTAGTGACAATTAATGTCCAAAATGTCCGGTCACATTGAGAAAATGTCCAATTTGCTCGGTCATATTGGTCAGACATTTATACCGTGACGGACACTTTCCAACTCTAGGCATGTGGCTTCGAGCAAATACGGTCCGTATGTAGAATGCATAAGGCCTACCGGTCTTCGTCGCGAGTTGCCATATCAATTTAACCTAGTAGTCGTGTTTTTAAGTAATGAGCGGGTTAATTATTGTAGCGTTATCTGTGCCTCAACTAATATGAAGTGCGTCAATTGATTCAGTAATAAACATGGGTTTGTAATACGTGTGACCTTGATAATAATTAAGTAAAATGTATTCCGATTTACCTATTAGTATCAGTAGTTAAAATTGCCTATTTAATAATAATAATAATAAATATTGGCCAACATCACATACATTGCTCTGATCCTATGATAACTAGCTTAAGCACTTGTGTTACAGAAATCAGAAACAACGACGGTACCACAACACCCAGACCCGAGACAATAAAGAAAAGTTATTTTCCTATATTGACCGACCGGGAATCGAACCCGGAACCTCAGAGATAGCGACACCAAGTCCGGTATGCTCGCCCCTCGGTTACGAAGATTCGGTATTTGGGGCTCAAATACAGTTTTCACAAGCATTTATTCTAACTAAGATGTGAAAAACAATAGCAACAGGAAACCTAACAAATAGAACCTTCGCGTCCGTTAATGACGCACTCTATCTCACCCATGGACTAGAAATGTCATATGATTTGTTCGACAAAATTTTCTGCTTTTTTTTAATCTGTATTTGTACTGTTTTTGTATGGGCGAGTGTTGACAGGAGTTGTCATTTCATACTAAATGTAAGTGAAAAATCACTTATTAGTTTCGGAGAAAGATGGTTCGTATTACTTCGTATTGCTGCTCTATAATAAATAAATAAATAAAATTATTTATTTTAGGACATAGTCCCATATTCTCAACCATTACATAAATAGATACATTATCAAAATACTCAAGTCAAATCATTACCATTAAATAATAATCAAAATTAAAATTAAAAGGCTATGTATTCGATGATCTCACCTCCGCACTTGCGGCATGTCACTGAGTATTCCCCGTTGATGACGCACTCTTTTTCTTACCTCAAAGTATTTGTGGATAAGGGAAAACGGCACGTAGACCTCGTCTCGGTCGCGGTGGCATGTCACTGAGTATTCCCCGTTGATGACCCACTCTTTTTCTTACCTCAAAGTACTTGTGGATGAAGGAGAAGGGCTCATAGACCTCGTCTCGGTCGCGGTGGCATGTCACTGAGTATTCCCCGTTGATGACGTACTCTTTTTCTTACATCAAAGTATTTGTGGATGAAGGAGAACGGCACGTAGACCTCGTCTCGGTCGCGGTGGCATGTCACTGAGTATTCCCCGTTGATGACGCACTCTTTTTCTTATCTCAAAGTATTTGTGGATGAAGGAGAAGGGCACATAGACCACGTCTCGGTCGCGGTGGCATGTCACTGAGTATTCCCCGTTGATGACGCACTCTTTTTCTTACCTCAAAGTATTTGTGGATGAAGGAGAACGGCACGTAGACCTCGTCTCGGTCGCGGTGGCATGTCACTGAGTATTCCCCGTTGATGACGCACTCTTTTTCTTATCTCAAAGTATTTGTGGATGAAGGAGAAGGGCACATAGACCACGTCTCGGTCGCGGTGGCATGTCACTGAGTATTCCCCGTTGATGACGCACTCTTTTTCTTACCTCAAAGTATTTGTGGATGAAGGAGAACGGCACGTAGACCTCATCTCGGTCGCGGTGGCATGCCACTGAGTATTCCCCGTTGATGACGCACTCTATCTCGCCGCTCGCGCCGCTGCGCTCCGACAGAGCGTTTGATATCACCGATCCTACTGCACAGAATAAAATGACATTGTTATACAGTGTGTACAAAGTAATAGGATACTTAAAACCACGTGATCAGCTGCACGTATATAACAACTTCTACTATGGGAAATCGTATATTTTTTTCTTATGCTCCATACCTTATCATTGAGAGAGAGAGAGAGAGAGAGGTTAGTTTATATAGAGTATCAATTCCTTTTTAGATTTCGATATTGCTTTCATAGAATAAGTTGTTGTATATGAGTTGATTACGTGGTTTAAAAAGTGTCCTATTCTTTTGTACCAGGTTTGTAGAGGCAGACCAATGAGGAGATGGGATGACGACATCGTGAAGGTGGCAGGGAAGCAGTGGATGAGAGTAGCGACAGACAGAGAGCAATGGAAGGGGTTGGAGGAGGCCTATGTCGAAGGGCAAGCTACAAAAAAAAAAAAACCTAGTATGTTAAAATAAAATAATGTAATTAAGTTTAAATGTATATAGGTTTAATGTAAACTGTAATAGTCTTAAGAAAGTGGCAATAAAGGCTTATATTATTATTATATTATTATTCTTTTGTACACCCTGTATATTGTTTCACGACCCTATTGGCGTAATGGTGGTTTGATTCCTAGTTCAGGTCAATTCAGAAAACGCTGAGACTGGGAGACGCCCGTAGAAAAAAAATGGTGTGGTATCTTGTGGCACAAGGATTAAATCCTTGCTTCGAGACCATGTAAACTAAGATTTAAAAAATTCTTATCACATTTGCTTCTGTTACTCGTGATTCAATTATATAAATAAATTATGCATAGTTCTTCACAGACATTTTATTATTATGAACAGGAAAACCTACTTTATATATTCACACAATTATTTCAAAACAATTATGTAATTACAATTAATAAATAGGTATTAATAGTAATCTCCAAAGCATTGTTACATTACAAGCACAGAATATTGTGTTCTCCTTCACCCCCTAGTGTAGTCTTTGCTATAGACACAGGTCTTTATTTTACGGCATGGCAAATTAAATGAATAAATTATTTTAACAATGACAATATATCCCTTCGACTGTTGAGCTAGCCCTGAACTAAGCAAAGCCTTTTTTTTTGTAAAAATACATTTATAAAAATCAAAATCAAATCCCAAAAATTTATATTAAGTGCAGCTAATGGCATATTTGCAAAAATGCACTTTTACACGTACCAATTTTTTTTTGGCCTACCACTGCTTCTGCTAAGTTTTATAAGCATTCATGACAAAGATACGAATGCTCGTGCTAATCTCACAAACATTTGCCCCTAGCGGGATTCGAACCCGTAACCACCTGGCTATGCTGTCTGGAGCACGAACACGGTCTTCACTAGTTGACAGAGTAGCTTGACTTACTGGGCCTGTGCGGGAGGTCTCCGCAGTGGTTCCAGAACAGCGTGAGCAGCAGTACCGACGCGCACAGCGCGCCCAGCACCAGCCGCATGCTGACGCGACCCACCATCATCGCTGTCACCTAACACAAACAGACCATCTTGTAATTAATTGCTTTTAGGGTAAAAAATATTGAAAACATATTTTTTCTTTTCTCAATCAAATAAAAAATTATGCGAATTTATGCGAATGCGACATTTTTTAGGAAGGCGTGACGTCGCGTGCTTACTTTGATGTGGTTTATCTATCTTAAATTTTTTGTTTTTTTCTGACAAAAAACAATACATGGGTCCAATATTTTTTGATAATCTAACTGATGGACTAAATAGAATAAAATATTTTGACCTGGGAAATTAGCCTATTGTGTTAATATTAGATGGCAGACAAGTGTTTGTAGGAGTGCTTCTCATTTTTTATAGCACTTAGATTTAATTTACAGTTGATAGGAAAACAACTAGCTTTTGTCAATTTTCTCGCTAAAGAAACATATTATTTATTATAAATCTTGACCTGAGTGAATAATACTCTTTCTTTACTAGTTTTTGTAGCGATAAGAGCTACTCTATTATTCATTTAGCTCCGTGTATTAGTGCTAATATCATAAAGCAATAATTGATTGAGTGTTGAGTGTGAAGAGATAGAGTCAATAATGTGGATAAAATCTCCCAAACACAAAGCATATTTTCTTAACACTTTACCATGCCTAACATTTTAAAATATTGTGTTTCCATAATTAAAAGTTAAAGTAATATGTGAGAATAGGCCTCTAGTAAAAGGTTTGTTTATTAAAAATATTAGACAATGATTAGTTGATAGCACCGGGTAATCCTGTTAGATGTTTATGTTATGTATTATTTGGTTTGGCAAGCTATAAAGTTTGGATTGTTTTTTAAATCAGTATGTAAGTTGTTTGCTTATTGCTCTTGAACTACTTAATCCAGTGGTGTAAAATTTTAGGGCAAAGATATAAAATATAAACTCTATATGTTGTATTTTCTGAGTTTACCTAAATTGCATATAATCCTCATATTAATATAAACTGGTTCAGTCATATATAGCTAAAAAGGATGAGATAAATCCAGAACTGATCTTAAGTTTATTTATTTAGAACAGGAGTTATGAACCAAAGCAAACCTTTAATTTTTTTTACATTTTATTTGAATTTTAATGACCTAGCATACACTTCTCTAGTGTTAAAATTTCCAGACTGCGGTTAAATGTCAGCAGAAATTGGTAGGTAGCTAAATATAGAATGTGGAATGCATACAAACATTAGAATGTGTCGAAAGGGCTTGCGTGGGCGAGCCAAACAGTGCCTGTGTACGTGTCACAGAGCGGGGCAATACAAACATAACGACCACAGCCGGCTCAGATTTCCATCTAATAACAGGTAAAAGCGTATACATTACAAGAAAATATACTAACTCTGTATACAGCAGTGGAATTCCATCCGTTCCGACGTTGTTTGTAGAGCAAAATGTGGACACTTGTCATAAGAACTTCTTTTTGTCACATTTTAATTACCAATAAATATGATTTGCACAATGCACGAATACTAACTTTCACAAATATTTCAGGTGAAACAGGTAAATTCCTTAAAAAACCGACAGCAAATACATTCACACGACCCGTACGCAGCTGACTGTTTTTGACATTGACAGTCCTGTCTCGTCCAGTCAAAAAAAAACGTCAATACGTTCGTTCAGAAATAAGTTATTTAGGCAATATAACAAGTCACTACAAAATATCAGTGATTTGGATTGTATCACTTGATATTTTTTACAGATTATATTTTCTAGTTCATTTTTTTGTTTGAAATATGAGGTGCAGGCCATCTGGTCATGAAGCCGAGGTCTCCGATGGAAGATGACAATGTGTGCAACAACCAGATTGTGTGTGTCTTGTCTCGAAGCGCTAGTAGGACCCAAAAAATAAGGAGACAATATATTCTGGCCCCATATGGGCCTATAATGTTATTATTGACGTTCTTAAGTGGCAATTTTCTGTCCTAAATTGAATAAATGATTTTTGACTTTCACTTTCACTTTGAACTTCAACAAAGATAACTAATGTGCCCAGTCAGGTTTTGTAGATTTAACTGGCGAAATTGTGCTCTTAGGTAATTTTAGAATGTGGGAATGGCAATACTGGCAATAGTTTTTTTTTTAAAGGGAGGCCGCCATAAATACTACTACGTATCACCAAAAAGCCTTATCATTTTAATTAAACAAATATTCAATTTCCAAACAAAAAAAACAAAAGTACAAAAAATCGCGGAACATACACGGGCTGCTCTATCTCTGGACTTTCTCTCGAGACTATTTTTGAGACACCCTGTATAAGAATTATTCTACCGTTTAAAAATAACAACCTTTTCTATGAGACAACATTGAAATTGCGAAAAAAGTAGATAAGTTTCAGACGATAAAGTATTAAAGTATGTGTAAGCGTGACTCAACACATAAAGCCTATTTTAGTTTAGACTGAGCGAGTATTTTAGTCACTCGTTAATTGACGACCTAATAAAATTATCACTCGTCATTTCGTCACTCGATTAAATTGATAAATTGATAATACAGTCCGAACGAAGCTCTTAGAACTATGGTCGGTTCGTCTGCGTCTAGTTCTGTCTTTTATATTCAATTCTATAAAGATAATGTAATGTAATGTAATATTAGTAATGTCTTTTTTCTCTTTGTAACTCAAATTAGCCTTTACTCGTATCTTCATAGTTATACCGGTAACAGATGGCGGCGGACGCGGCTCCGGACTCGTCTTGACATTGTAAGGTCAAACGCTGCCATTGGTCGATCCTTGGGCTGGCGGAAGTTGTCTGAAGGATAGACCAATGGCAGCGCTTGACCTCACAATGTCAAGACGAGTCCGAAGCTGCGTCCGCCGCAATTTGTCACCAGCTTTATTTTTAAAACAGCAACAACCTCCTTGGGGCTGATTCTGGTGCTCAAATACAACAACTCCTCAACAAAAAAAAAACCTCTTACGCGTATCACCATACTAATTAATAAAGCGCATGAAAATGTAGATATTTTTACCTGTTCCTTGAGTGAATTCGAAAAAATTGTCTTGAAATTGTTGTGTGACTATTATTTAAGTAAACTTACTTCTAAGATAGGTATCTACATTATCGCATTGGGTATATCCCGTAATGATATATGTAACGTGTGTAAAAAAAAAAAAAAAATT
The DNA here is from genome assembly GCA_963576865.1 of Anania hortulata. Lineage (NCBI taxonomy): Eukaryota > Metazoa > Arthropoda > Insecta > Lepidoptera > Crambidae > Anania > Anania hortulata. The sequence continues at coordinate 22,922,641 of OY756391.1, read as the reverse complement.
TTTTTTGTATGGGACCAACATTGAAATCTAAAAAAATATTTTCACTGCTCCATACAAACGATGTCAGCTGGTCGGCGGCTTAGTATGGGCACTGATTTGGTATTATTTAAGGGGAAGTGATTTCTTTTTGCGATTTTTATGTTGGTCTTTTTTTGATTATATGATTGAGCACCAGCTCCTTGGAGGTTTTTGATGTTTTACAACTAACCCTGTATATTTGCATGCTAATTTTAATGGCTGGATTGGTGATCATATTTTATCATTGTCGATCTTCTGTACACCCTGTTCAATGGCAAATACTTACATGTTTTCTTTCTTTCTTTCTAATGAATGCCCAATAGTATGGCTCTCTGTGCGATTATTTATAAATCGTTTAAATAATACTTAGATTATGTAGGTACCTACATAATCTAAGTATTATTATTTTTATTGATTTAAGATACTACGTAGTATCTTTGTGAAGGTGCATCAACGATAAATATCGTTGCGGTGCACACCTTTAACAAATTGTTTAACCTTTTTTTAAAAATTGGGTCGTGTAAAAGAGCTTAATTTAGGCCTATTTGCAAAAATATATTGGTTTTTATTGGTTTAACCCTAGTCCTCCTACTCTACCTACATCCCCTTTATCCCCTTGACGGGAATAGGTCGTATTCCCAGTCACCCTGTATATATATAGGTCTGGCTGGGTCTATGGGGATCACCTTTGTACTAAGATACTACCCTACTGCCATTATAATCTTCTATGAATTACTTTAAGTGCGAGTAGGTGTTATGGCTTCACAGGTCCTAGTAGGATTATACAAAATGCGATTATGTAGGAAGTAAAGTACAGAGCATTCCACAATCGGATTATATGCTTCAGTCAGTAGACGTGAAAAGTAAATAAGACATTGAGTCCTAGGTCAATAGGTAACAATTTTTTCCTCCTAACTATTACTTCCTCTGATTAATCTTATGTAAAAGATTTTAAACAATTCGCCGCTGGTTATGTGTTTAATTAGACACCAAAGAGAACTTTTTGAATCAATCAAATCATTTCAAATCAGACATACTTAATTAGATTGTAATTATACAACTTAATAATTAATATATTAAATTATTTTTTTATGTAGGTACAAATAAGAATGTATGAAATGAAAGGCGATCATCGTAATGATGTAAAGTAATGTAACTACCTACAACTAGTAGAACGTAAATCAATAACTTGGTTTATCGTTACACCGTTTAGAATACTTGACTCTGTTAATATTGTAACAACTAAGTACAAAGTATATTCTACAATTTATAACAACCAAGTGAACATTGTTAGCGAAAACGCGCAATTTGCGCAGCAAACTCAAACGTTGAGTTTACTCTTATTTCACAGTTCGTTATGCATCGGCTGCCGATTGCCGGGCTGTGCCCTATCTAGATGCTATCTAATAGTGCAGCATGCACGGGGAACGGGGTCACTGTGCCCGCGCGAACTGGGTCACAGCTTCATGGCGTATCGGGTGCATCGCGCTCGGGGGCGTTCGGGCGCGCTCGGGTGGTGTCGAGTGGGATCGGGTGGGTTCGGGCGCGCAGGCGTGCTGCCGCCATCGATCGCCGCCCACGCGGCGCAGCGCTGTGCCCCGCGAGTCGCGCGAGCCCGGGCCTGGCCCTCGACGATGGCGGCGTGAGCGCGCGCCGGCCGCGGCCTCCGGCGGACATGCCGCGATGGCCAGAGAGGTAACCGCGCGCGAACGGCGACCCGACGCCATGCCGCCCCCGCTTATGTAACCCGCGCTGCCCGACACGCCCGCAGACATGGTTATTATCTCCGCACCCTGGACGCCACCGCTTACATACCCGCTGACCGCACCCGACAACCGACCCGCTAGCCCGACGCATGTACCTCTCGGAAACCATCACCTAGTTCACCATTCAGTGCAGTGGAAGAGGAGTGGATATGTGCTATAGCTATAGAGTCAGGGGTCAGCCCATGTCCTAGCATGGAGGCGGCATCGCGGCAGTGCCGCAGCCAGCGTCTCGCTCGCACGTATACGCGCGTCCTTTTCACTCGTAGGCCGGCTGCACATGCAGCCTGCATTATTCAAAATCTGTGCCAACCTAGTGTCTTTATGAAGCCTTTTTCTAGTTTTGATATTGATTAGCTTTTATTTTTAGCCGAATTGGGGATCGGTGAGGAAGTGTTGTCAGAGGGCACTATGACAAATAGACGAGGCAGCGAGGCTGCGCGATGTCATGTAATGGTCTTACTTAGATGTTCCTTTGCAGTAATATGATAGTGTTACATAATATCGAGAGAAAAGTAACGTTTTTAAGTAGATATTGCCAGCACGCACGTGCGTAGACACCCGTAGCCCCGCGTAGCGCGGTAGCATGTCGTAGCAAGCCGAGTCGTAGCCGTAGCCCGTAGACATACTGCTACACCGTAGCGCGAGCAAATAATTATACATATGATGAAACTGCTTGAAATTTACTTAAATAAGAGCTTTACAAATACGATTGCAATTCAACTATAAAATTACATGCCAAGAAATACTCATATGATTTTTTATCTTAGTCTAAATGTAAAGAATAGACGAGCATCGTGCCTTGGCCTATGTCCACCAGTGGACTGACGTGGGCTGATCTTGATGATGATAATATCTTAATACTATGTGAACTGCGTATTTTTTTACATTTTAGTGTGTATTAAGTACTACTATGACAACTATAAACTAACTATATTTCACACGCATAATTTTACAAAACATTTATCATTCATACATCATTATTGTCCATATAATTTTTTGTCGATATACATTCTCGTGAACAGTTACTCGAGCAACTTCTCGGTTCTCAGCCCGACATTTATTTCCATCATGAAGATCTTTATAAGAAACTAGTTGTTGCCCGCGACTTTGTTCGCGTGGTCATCAGTTTATTCATAAATAATTTTCTGCGCAACTTTCTTATTTTTTTCTTTCAAAAGAACCTTCAATCCTAGCAATAATTAACACAACAACAAAAGAATTTGCGAAATTCTTCCACCCGTTCATGCGTGATGCGATGACCAAGGGAAATAGAGATTCATTTTTATATAATAGACTAGCTGTCCCGGCGAACTTCATACCGCCTCATTTTCAACCGACTTCAAAAAACGAGGAGGTTCTCAATTCGACTGTATGTGTTTTTTTTTTTTTTTTTTTTGTATATTTGTTACGCGATTACTCCGCCAATTATGAATCGATTTTAATGATTCTTTTTTTGTTTGGTAGATCATACTTCAGAGGTGGTCCCATATAAATTTTATCGAAATTGATTTAGAACTTTTTGAGAAAATCAGCAAATATATACCCAGATAGTATTTTGGTTGTGGTTCTTGTTACCTATCTTCGTCAAATATGAGCCGATTTTGATGATTTTTGTTTTATGGAATAGCTTATACTTCAAAGATAATATGCTAAAAGTTTACAAAATAAAAATCACCCCTAAGGGTAGGAAAATAGGGGATGAAATCGGTGTTCAGCAGTTAGATTAGGATTTATCACTAAAAATTGATGAAATAAGTAAATTTTATTAAAAAAAATAAAACCGACTTCAAAACACTAAAATGCTAAAAATAATCCTAACATTTAAGTACCTAATCAGTTACTTTTGGAGTCGGTGCAAACAAAAACATTGAATCTCTCATCGGCTGGCACCGACTCCAAAAGTAACTGATTAGGTACTTAAGTGTTAGGATTATTTTTAGCATTTTAGTGTTTTGAAGTCGGTTTTATTTTTTTTAATAAAATTTATTTGTGAATTATTCCGATGTTTTAATAGTTATTCTGCTTTTCGGAGCGAATACAAATTCAAGAAACCAAAAATCATAAAAATCGGTCCAGTCGTTTACGACTTATAAATGGTGTAACTAACCCGACTTTGTTTTATACAGGGTGTTACGAAAAGGTGAAATAAAACTTTAACCTAAAAAAAAAACACTTTCCCATACTAAAACGCGACCAGCTGGCATTAGTTTGTATGGAAACATCAATTTTTTTTTTGAGATTTTGATTTCTCATAGAAAAAGTTGATGTAATTTAGCCGTAGAATAACCCCTTAAAGTTTTATTTCACCTTTTCGTTACACACTGTATATATTCACGTCTCCATACAACCTGATGTTAATTGGTCGGTGGTTTAGTATGTGAAAGTGTTTTTTTAGTAATTTCGATGTTGGTCCCATTGAAAAAGTTGCTATATTTGAGCAGTAGAATCGATAATTAATAAATTGTGTTATGGTCATCCCCTAGTAAGATAATAAATTAGCCCCATAATTGGGAGTGGTCGAAAATGAGTGTAACTTAAACGAGATAGTAAAAAACAGTTTTGCAACGCGAAAAGAGTAAAAGCGCTCATCATACATTATATTATCATCAGAACTGAATCAAAGTAAAGGTGTACAAGATGTTACCCTTACTTAACAGAAACTGCACATAATAAAAAAAATAGTAAATCATTGATTCTTAATTGATCTAACGAAAATAATAAGTACATGTACAAAACCTAACTCGATGTTGACTTGTATTAAAAATATTTTGATGTAGGTAAGTAATTAAATTTTAACCTATAAAGGAAAATTTGTTTTTTTGTATACGTTTAGGTTCTGGTTTCTAAAATAAAATAAAAATTAAATACTTATCAATGAATTAAATTCAAGTTCAAGTTCAAACGTTTATTTGCCACAAACAGTAAATTACAGTTGTCAAGGATTTATACAGTGCGTGTGTTTAGTCTGCTCGCAGAAGTGCAAAAATTCCAATGCATTTACATAAAATAAAATTTTAAACTAAAAATAAAACGAAGAATAACAAACAAATGTCACAAAATATAATTAAACAGAAAACAAAATTAGAATAAAATAAATTAATATAGTCATATTATGTACGAGTAGTATGTCACCAAATTGTAGTACAATAAATTAAAAATTAGTGTCGCCAGACATAATATTCCCTTAAACTATAAAACAAGTTAAGCCGTCCAGTCAGCTATGATTTCATTATGTCTGCAATAAACACAATTATTTATTATTGAAGCAATCGATAGCCCAGAGACTAAGTTTTACATTAACCTTTAATTGACCGTAACGTGGCTCGTTCTTACTTATTTTTTTCATAAATATGTACATTGTTTTACTATTGCTTAAGAACTAAGGTGGCACGATGGTATCATTGAGAGCTTTGTTTTATCGACTAAACAACTAGATTATGCTTGTAGATCGCCGCAATTGAAAATAATAATATTGTACACCTTTCGCCTTAGTTATTTGATAATAGGCAAATTTAATTTAACATGATACGTGTGTGGGTTTTGACACTAAAAGTAAAGTTCAAGTAATGAGCGTAGTAATTTTCTAATTGATAAACAAGTACGTACTTACAAGATAAATGCCATCTTGAGTTGTGTTTTAATCAAATGTGGGAGTGAGGCTTCCCACTGACTGTTATTTCATGGATATTGATCATTTTATGGATATGGATTTGATTCATTGGAATAACGAATGAAAATAGTTCAATTTATTATTTTAAGATAATATGTTGACCTTTTTATACACTTGCGGTTGAATACTAAATTAAAGAATACTCAAAACTCATTAAAGAATCTGTCATTGGACAGAGAATAAGAACCATAGTGGTCAAAGAATTGACGACGTAGCGGAGCGTAGCGTGTCATTGCTTTTGTGATTGACGACCATCTGGTGTAGTGATTTGCGCTCCGGACTACTGACAGGCGGTTGCGAATTTGAGCACGAGTATTTGTAAATAAATAAATAAATATTGGACAACATCACATAGACTGCTCTGGTCCTATGATAAGTAATTATAGCACTTGTGTTACAGCAATTAGAAACAACAACAGTACCACTCAGACCAAAGACAATATACAAAAGTTATTTTTTTACATTGACCGACCGGGAATCGAACCCGGAAAATCAGAGATAGCGACACCAAGTCCGGTATCGGTATCGGCTACGGAGTTCGTCCCATGTCATGGGTGTTTATAAAAAGTATTTAAGTATGTTTATCGTATTTAAGTATGTTTACCCGTTATAGATCTCTCTCAGATCGACGTCCAAACCCCGCGAAATAACGCCCAGAAGATGCCGAGAATGCGCCCAGCATTACGTACGTTGGCATAGAAATGTGCCAGCCTTCTGATCGGCTGTACAGTCAGCAGCTTAGCTATCTGACTGTACAGCCGAAGCCAAAGTAATAGCGAAAAATATTTTTTACTAAAACATACCTAATCAGTTACGTTTAGAGTCGATGTCAGTCATGGACTCAAATTAAGAAACGAACCTTTCTAATTTCGCTCCTTTCTCGGTGTGCTGATTTACGCCCCCAGTAAATAAAACGGTTGTCTGGGACCTTGTAAGCACCAACCTAGACACTACTAAATACGTTCTGTTGACAAATCGCAGTATTATCCACGAACTTCTAATCGTTAAGGAGTTCTGCGTGGCTATGACGTGTAAATACACTCTACCTATATATTTTAAGTGTTTCCCTTGATTTCTCTGTGATTCCATCATCAGATACTAAGTTGGTGAAAATGACACCACCTCGAGATTAAGCCCTTTCAAACAGAAAAGAAAAATGAAATCCGTCCATTATTGACGAAAACACATTAAAGAAAAACATACAGCTGAACATAGAACCTCCTCCTTTTGGAAGTCGGTTATTAAAATTAAGGAAGACGCATAATTAGTCTTTCCTATTGGTAAAACTTGGTATAAGTAATATTTTTAATGCCGTTTGTCTTAAATAAACAAACATTAAGATATTAACATTGTATACCCAGTACAAAATAAGGTATGATGATGCATAAAACAAAATAAAATACCAACTAAGGGCGTGTTTAAAGTATGTTGAAAAAATTATTAAAGAAAGTACTGTAATGTCTCTAATTAATTTTAAAGTGGTTTTGTCAATAATCAAGGTATGATGAAAGGTATTGGAGTATTTAGTATCTGGTTAACGTTACAATTGCATAGCTACAATTTAAAATCCATCTGAAATATTTGATACTGTAGTATCGGAGAGTCGACTTATCAGCTCTTCCTTTAGTGGCGAGCGATACAAACATAGAAGTAGTCTCATGCTAAATATATTTGAGTGACGACTTCCGTAACTGAGAGGCCTTGGTGTTGCTATCTTTGAGGTCCTAGATTTGATTCCCGGTTGGTCAATGTAAAAAAAAAACTTTTCTATATTATCTTGTCTGTAGGTGTTGTGATGACGTCGTTGTTTCTGATTTCTGTAACACTTTGGCTACTTACCATAGTATCAGAGCAATGTATTTGATGTTGTCCAATACTTTAAAAAAAAGTTTTTGTAAATTTTAGGCTTATTTGTTTTTGAGATAAAGGAGGCGGTCAATTTTCATCTAGTTTCATAATTTTAATTATTTTAAAATTACAATGTTAGTATATCGAGACCCTCACAACAAGTCCTTCATTTGGTATACATGGGGCACACTAAAAGTTTTGCACTTCTAGCTAATCGAAATTATTTGAATTTAGAATGTTATATTTTTTTAAACGTTGCAACCTTCTAAGTAATAAAAAAAAACAATTGGCGGGAAATGATTTGTCAATAGTTTTTTACCACATATCAAAGTTCTACGTACGCAACGAAAATGGAATTAAGTCGAAAAGATTTTAGAGCGATGATTTTTTATGATTTTAAAAGTTCTCTCTCTCCGCAAGACTGTGCCGCTCGTCTTCAAAATGCTTTTGGGAGAGAAGCACCTTGTTTGAGCACAGTGAAGCGATGGTTTGCTCAATTTCAGAGAGGTCGAGTTTCTTTACATGACGAATTTCGTGAAGGGCGGCCTTCAACTGCCGTCAACGAAAATAATGTGGCTACTGTTAAGCGGCTAATTGAAGAAAACCCGCGGATTACCTATGAGACAATTCGAGGACTATTCGGGATTGGTATGAGCCAAATTCAGAAAATTTTACACAAGGAATTGAAAGTTTGGAAACTTTGCTGTCGTTGGATCCCTCATGAACTGACAGCGTAGCAAAAAATGTTTAAAATGTAAAGGAGAGTATTTTGAAAAGCAATAAACATAATATTTTGGTTATAACATGTTGTTTTTTTAAGTTACGCAAATCTTATAGTATGGCCTACGTATATAACATGAAACAATGATAGGCTGTAGTTCCACAGACATGTGTACATAGCATGTTATAAGAAAAAGATCGAGATTTGTCAATATTCAACATGTTAAAAAGAAAGAAACAATTATATTATGATTAATATAATACATATATACGGTAATCGGTCCAAATCGGTACGTATAATAACTAAATACATTTAATAAATAAAAATGGAGCGTTAAATCGAAAAATAGTTCTAGAAACCCCTAACTCATTTTAAAAGACTTACTCAACGATGGGGTAGACGACAAAAAAATTAGAGTTCCTAATCAAGACTACGGAACCCTAAAACCTGCTAAACGTTTACTGTTTAAATGACGGAGCTGTTTTGTAAAACCACTAATGGTTATGTAAAAAAGCTTATTAAACAATCCGTCTGCGACGCATACACACCGTAACAGATAGGTTTTTCTCAATTTGATTAGACGTTCAGTATTCTTGTACACTTTCTTCCTTCACCGTTCTCCGAACGAATTTAATCTGCCTTATCAGCGTTTCTTTTAATAGACTATTTATCGCTTATTTATCGTCTCAAATTCCATCCAATTATGGGGAGGCTTGGGGACGCTACTGTGTTATTTTCGTCTTCGTTTGTCGTGTCTAGATACTTTATTTTATATTTGTGGCACATTTTTGAGTATTTACTTTTATACATTACTAAATTTAAGATCTTATCGATTATTGACTGAAATATTTTGCTAATTAAATGGGGAGGTATGAAGTACGCTTATTAGGATGCGAGTCACTAAATCAGGTACTTTCAGGTAGAGGACAGTTAAGAGAAGAAGACACAGATCACAATAATAACCTAAAAGTTTAGTATAAAGACATGATGATGGTTAATGGCGGGAAATGCCTAAAGGCCTGCGCAGACGACGGACTTTTGCCCGCATACTTTTTTGTTCGCCAAAATAGATCGCTTACAATTGTATCGAGTACCGCACACGAGGGATAAAAAATACCGCGAACAAAAATTCCCCTGTTTAATCGAGAACGCCAAGAATCGGACTGGACATAAGTACGGGGGAGTCCTCGAAAAAAATAGAACTCATATGACTAATTGCAGCAACGCACACAGCGTACTTTAGTCATTTAGTCAGTTTAGGACATTTTTATCACGATTCAGGGATTTTTGTCCTCTGCGGACAAAAGTCCCTCGTTTGCGCAGGCCTTTAAGGTATTCAATTCGCCAACTTTTCATTTGTTCGGTGCAATAAAGATGATAAATATAAATAAATAAAATAAAAAGATAAATAATGTTAAAATAGTATAAAGTATACTTCGGCAGAGACTAAAGAGGCTAATGCTAGCTCGGACTCTACCACTACTACTCTATCAAATTCCATTTGTGTAAACAGAGACCGAGCATTCTTTCGTTGTTCGGTCTTTGGTAGCTGGGATTTATTGAATGTTCTAAGAATGCTTGTTCGCTTGCTGAAAACGATCGAGATTGCGAACGTTGGTCTTGAATGGTGATAGAATGTTAATGTAATAATTAAATATATATCAATCAATGGTTTCCACAATCACACCAATCAGTTAGCCCCAAACTAAGCAAAGCTTGTACTTTGGCAAATAAATAACGGACAAACATATCTAAATACGTTTATAAACATCCATGACTAAGGTACAAATGCTCGTGCTCATCACACAAACACTTGCCCCTTGCGGGATTAGAAACCAGAACAGCTGGCTTTGTAGTCCGGAGCACGAACCACTGCACCAGACGGTCGTTAATGTTTACACTTTATACTAAAAAAACAGAATAAATATCACTTAATGCTCTTGTTTTGGTTCTATGTTTGTTTGGCCTAAGACGTCCACTGCTGAACGAATGACTTATTATCTGGGGGGATAGCCAATACTCGCCACGCTTGGCAGGCGGGCTGGCGAGCGCAGTTTTTCACAAGATTTCGCACGAAGACGCCGCTGCCCGTCACGTGCTACAGGAATTAGTCGCCTCTTATGACACGCCTCTTGTTGGCGGTGGGGAAGTATTATTTACGGCCGTCCCCACACGCCACCCTAATACCAGAAAACACACAATTGACATGGTCTCGATGTTAGTAATTAAAATCCTTTCTGTTATATGTGTCGCTCAGCACAGCCACAATCAAATCAATTTAGACAGTATAATTTCTAAATTGATCCGATCCAGAAATCAAACGCTAGACTTGTTGCGTTCAAGGCGAATGAGCGCGCCACTCTACCAATTGGGTCATCAAAACATCTTAACAAATTGCTCATTGCAGGAGTCTAACCGCAACAATCTTATTTTCACTAGACTATCACGGCGGCCATCTTACATCCGATCAATATTTCTAGTTTAATAAAGGATAATTTTCACTTTAAAAAAATAGTAAGGATTTGAGTCGTTCGAAAGCTTTCAAAACGTAATCCAAACATAGAATCCGCGCTCGCAGCAGATCGCAACCCTTCGCCTCTAATCCTCGCGTAAACTCGGACGCATCGGCCCCCGAAGCTTCGTTTGAGCATTAATCCGCTACAGAGAGCCTCATAAGTCCCTGCCGAGTATTTTTCGGCGACTGACCCGGATCGGGATAAATTAATGCTAGATCAATGACTTCGTAATTTGTTTTGTTGACAGAGATGTAATCGGTTTCAAAAAGATTAAGCACCTACTTTCATTGAAATGTTTATTGGTACCTAATGATAGAACTATAAGGTTCTATGCGAATGGAGCAACTTTAGTTGACGCAACTGTCAACTTTTTTGCCGTAGTTACGGCACAGTATATAAGTACATTACCTAAAGCAGTACCGAAACTAGGTCTATTTGTTTATAAATAAATACATCATTTATTTGCCAGAATATGGTTCAATACAAAAATGAAAGATATTGTTTTTCCAACATAATTTATCGCAATGCGACGTGCAAATGTAAATGTTTATCATACAATTAATGTCAATAATTTCAGTACAAATTGGAATTATCAATAGTGTCAAATTTTATCAGTCAGGAATTCATTAATAGTATAATACATTTTCTCTTTAAAAAAAAAAAGTTCTTAATAATGAATGTTGAAATAATGGGTTGTTAGGGTTGGCCTCTATTGTTATAGTTTTTTTGTTTAGTAAGCAAGAGTAGAGATAAACGCCAAACGTGACAACTGACAACTCTTTTCGGCTCGGCAGTAGGACTAAGCTATATATTTTGGGACGTGTTTATGTGCCCGGAAGAGAGCATAGGCATAGTACATAGGTACTGAATAAATAAATAAATTAAGTATTAAAAAGTATTAGAGAGTATTAATGTACTTGGCACCCGCGACTGACAGCACCGCGATAACCGCTTAGGGGTGATGTTGTGGCGTACGTCTGTTTAAATGCGTAATTTCGAACGTTTATATGAAGTCACTTTACTATGGTTGCGGTGAATAAATCCAGCAATCAATGCCTAATTTACGGTTGCTGCAATTTTAAATTAATTTCAGAATCTGTGAGTCGATAAGAGGTGTGTTGCAGATTGCAGACGATACGCGTTGTCGATTGCGGGAACCAGCTACTCGTCATAACTAATAAAAGACGGTTGCTAGTTTGGGCAATTTAAATAGCCTCACTAATTGCAGTAACCGGAAACAGTTGCGCACAGGATTGCTACGTCTGCGCAGTTGCTCAAAATTATATAAAAATTGAAAATTAGCTTAATGAAAACTTGTTTGTTTGTACGTAATGAGATAGGACTCTGTTTTCAATACTACAGGCATGGAATACACTTCTTATGGAATACAGAAGAATCACATAAGTAAGTAGGTAACTTATTTTCTGAAAATAAAGCATTATCAGCAAGTTGCGAGTTGCTTTTTAACCGACTTCAAAAAAGGAGGAGGTTCTCAATTCGTCGGTTTTTTTAATGTATGTTCAGCGATCATTCGTTACTACGTTGACCGATTTCGATAATTATTTTTTGTTTGAAAGGTAATAAATACTTTCAGAATGGTCCCATATAAATTTGGTTAAATTCTGATGATGGGATCTATAAGAAAATTATCAAACATTGCATAAACTCTGTACCATTCCAACTGATTTTAGTATCTATCTTACCTAATATCTTTGCTAAATGCAGACCGATTTTGATGATTCTTTTTTTAATGAATAGCTTATACATCTCAGTGCATAGCGCCTATTGTCCATTTTATTGAGTAGTTAACTTATCTTTCTTTTTGATTTAGTCTAAGTTTTAAGCTACTAAAAATGACGCCATAACTATGAATTTCCATACAAAATCAATGGGGATATCAAGTTCTGACAGCCAATGAAAAGTACTTAACCTTTTACACAGATAAACAAACAGAATAACATGCATTTTTACCAGCTTGTTTTAAATAAGACCAACTATTTGTTGTTGCCCAAATGAAATTAAACAGATAATAATTTATTCAGGAGTGTTAAGTTGTAATTTATTCCACGATCGAGAATCGCAGCTAATCTGAATATTGTATGCGGGGTGCAACTTAGTCGGGTATTTCCAGCAATATGACGCTAAACGAATCCACGTAGGTTACACAGTGCACATATTTTGCTAAGCAGTGCCACGTATTCTTGTAGACGGGCTCCAAACATTTGTGTAATTTTAAAACTCTGTAAATAAACATGTAACCATGTATAATTTTGCAAAGGGGTGCCAAATTTAAAAAATATGTTCTAGGTAACAATATAAAGATTAAGCGTCTTAATCTTTATTATTTTTAATAATCGTATCTTACGAAAAAAAAAACTTCATAATATCCGAAAATAAAATCAATAGAGAGACTACGAAAGCCGCGCGGTCATTCATCAGAGGTAGGTATGGCGAGCCGACAAGGACCTTACGCAGTGCACATACGGTGCAATTTTTTCGTGAATAAGTAAAATTATCCACGCGCTCGATTTTTAACAGCGGATAGGAATAATTAAATGTGATATTTTTGTTCTTTGTTAAAGATTTGGCACCCCTTTGCAATGTAACTCTGTGTATGCGGCAAACAACACCTCCAATGCCATTGAATACGCTTTATAGCGGCCGCTATATGACGGCACCGTTATCCTAACAAACTCAACTTGTACAAGACGATACCATGTCAATGAAATTCGGTGTTCTGTATACATGGTGTAAGTTTAGTAGATCTTAGTATTAAAAGAGGCAAATATGTTCATCAATGTATACAATTTTTACTATGGAATTAACATCGAAATCGTAAAACAGCTAGTGTAACACATTTTGTGCATGCACCCACCGACACCGCGCGGCCTGCATCAATATTGGCACAACTGGACGCCTACTACCTCTACACTTATAGTGTTGTAGACAGTATCGATAAAATGTGGGCAATTTAGGCGCGCCTGTACACACATTTTTACCGGTCCTGGCACGCCTTGCATCCGCGATGCATCGATATTGGCGCCGATACACGGGCGATTTCCCAGCTGCTATGTGGTCTGGAGCGAGTCTACTATAGCTACAAATACAATAATGTCCATAAATTGAACTACAACGTTGTGTTTAAACTCTGTTTTAGACAAAAATCAATCACTACTTAATATAAAACAAAACTCTAGAAACTCAATAGGCTAGTTAAATGGCTACAGTCTTTTATGTTATTTTTTTTTGACAAAATGAATCGTTCATATAATCAATACAGGATTACATTGCAAAGGGGTGCGAAATCTTCAGGAGTGGCTCAGAATCAGTAACTTTATCGAACTAAGCAAAGAACAAAACATTTTTTTTCCACATGTAATTATTCTTATCCGCTATTAAAAATCATTCGTAGATAATTTAACTCATTCATGAAAAAATTGCACCGTATGTGCACTGAGTAAGGTCCTTATTGGCTCGCCGTACCTACGCTTCTGATAAATGGCCGCGCGGCTTTCGTAGTCTCGTTATTGACTTTATTTTCGGATATTTTAAAGTAGTTTTTTTGTAAAATACGATTATTAAAAATAATAACGATTATGACGCTTATTTATAATGTTCTCTAGATCTTATTTTTTGAATTTGGCACCCCTTAGAAATGTAACCCTGTAAATGAATAAAAACCTGAAAAAACATTACACTCTTTTTTGGACAGTCGTATAAAAAGAGACTTTTAACCCCTCGCCTCCCTACAGCCTTACCACAGCCTCCTTCGTTAAGGAGTTTTAGTATGTTCATCTGTAGTAAAAGTCAAGGTAAAAATACCAATTTATTCAACTACACGAATTATACGTCTTTTTCGCCCTTTGTTAATCTTCTAAGTAATAATTTTTGACAGCTAATTGTGTGGGTTATCTGTCAAAACAAGTGCCAGATAGGTTATCCGGAACTTATCAGCAAGACTTGCTGATAAGTGATAAGAATAATTATACTTATTAAACTTCGAACGTTTACGTTATCGTATAGGTATCGTGACAAAATAGCTGCAACGTCTCGTTATGAACATCAACAACAAACCTCTTTTCTATTTATAAACATGCTTTTATAGTCTGAAGATCATACCTTTAAACATGCTTTTACACAGTCTGAAGATGATATACCTACTAATACCTACTGAGTCGTTTCACACAAGGACTCCTACCCGGGGCCATTCGGAGGCGCTGGCATGTCCAATATCTCGACTGCGAAAACAAACGCTTGCTTTATGCGCAGGGCCCTCATTCGTCAGCCTCTCTAATGAAAAGTATAACTCTAAGAAGGACTTTAATGTAAAAAATATAGGTCTCTGCTCGTGTTAAGCGGAGTAAAAATATTTTTTAATCGTTTAACCAATCATGTAACAGTTTTGGTAGTCGCGAAGAATGATTTAACGCGTTTGTTATTGCGTCAGCGTTCGTGTGAAAAAAATGCAATTATAATTTATTATTACCTCTATCCAAACCGGCAACAATATTAAGGTAGTAAATTGTAGGTAAGTAATAATTTTGTTGTAAACTTTTATAGTTTTTGGTATTTTAGTACAAATAATTTTCCACCAATAATATCTGGAGTCAATATAATAAATTAAGAAATTATAAATATTAGATAAATTAAGAATGGAAAACTGTAATGTAAATAAGGATAATACTATCGCATTGGGGTTCTCCTGTAATGATAGTGTAAAGTGGTGGTGGTTAAATAAATAAAAAAAAAAATATACCTAAATAAGCTATGATAGAACTTATATTTCATGTAACGACCAAAGTCCTTCAAATGATAAAGAAAAAAAATATATTATTAACACATTTTTTGAGAAGTAGTGTTGTGTCTCACCTAGAATGCAAAGGATTCCGACATAGTCAAATTTTTAATGACGCTATTTAATGCGCTTTGAAAACAATTATTAATATTTTTATAAGTAGGTTTATTTTTCTTGTCAGGGAATAATAATTAATTTATCATTGTAGTTATTAGACGCAATATTTTCACGTTTTAAACAAGCCACTTTTCTGTAATTTAACACCCACAGCGACTGCGCTGTAGCGTATCTTATTTATTGGTCTCAAGTTTTTTGTTTCTAGACCGTAACTAATATTGTCAAATGAAAACTCGTAAACATTTTCTAAATGTTTGTAGCAGACTTTACATTTTATTTACTACTTAGTGGTCCAAAAAACTAAATTAAATGAGGTATCTTGAATAAAATAAAAAGCGAAGCTTTAAAAGTACAAAAATAGAAGCAAATGAATATTCATTTCACAAAAAAACGCGTCATAAAAGTCAAGTAAATGTGTGCGTTCAGAGCATTTTGAAACTATATTGTATGAAGATAATAATTAACAGGATTAAATAGAACACTATCGGGAATAACTTTAAATAGTTAAAGATCTTAAGCATGCCACCCCATAGAACATTTATTGCGAAAATGTCTTAAATAAACTCATCAAATATGTTTGAGCGAGGTATGATCTAGTCATACGATTGTTTTGGGGATCCTCGGGAAAAATAAGTGTAATTAAATATAGTGTACATGTGTAAATATTATCTAGATATCTAGCCACATCGTGCTCGTAAAACTGAGCTAGATTAGTCGCGTTTTTAATTATATTTTAATACATCAATAGATATAAATATTTGTTTGACTATGTTTATGTTCAGTAACGGAGGACTGAATTTCTAACCACAATAAATAAATAAATTGTTTTAACAATCACACCAATTATCTAGCCTCAAACTAAGCAAAGCTTGTACTGTGGCCTATTTAAAAAAGCGCTTTCAATTTTTGCAGTCATCACAGGGTCATGACATGCGGTCATCCAAAAAACTACATCTTCAATTTCCTTCCCACTAATGACTATACGCAGTCGTTTACTGTCCAATCCATTTGCCTCTGGAATTCCTTACCATTAACAATCAGAAAATCCGAATCGATTGCTATTTTTAAAAATCGACTTAAAGCACACTTTCTTTCTTCTTGACACAAACTGCCTTCATATCTTAGAATATTAGTGGTCTCTGTTGGTCTTGATATCTCCTCGCATATATCAAGTAGTATTAAGTATGTTTAGTGTATGTATGTATAATTATTAATTATTGTTATGTTTTTTTTTCATTTTTTTAACTTTATGTATACGTCTATGCCATAAATTTTTGCAGTCCTATCTGTAGCAGGTAAATTTAAGAATTTTAAGAACTCTGCAACATTTTCCCCTTTCTCTAATGGTTGTCCTCTACCTGAAGGTTGTCTGGAAGAGATCGCTATTAGTGATAAGACCGCCTAAATTGTACATCTTTCTGTAAAAATCATGTGTAATTTACTTGTATGGTGTGCAATAAAGAGTATCTATCTATCTATCTATGGCGACTAGATAACAAATTAACATACTTAAATACTTTAATAAACGTCCATGGCTTAGGTGCAAATGCTCGTGCTCATCACACAAACATTTGCCCCTTGTGGGATTCGAACCCGCAACCGCTGGCTTTGTAGTCCGGAGCGCGAACCACTACACCAGACGGTCGTTAAAGTCAATCACAGTCGAAAATGAGTCATCAAAGTAGCTTGTCGACAGGTTGGTCCGTAAAGACCACGTTCCTTTTCACCACGAGCCACGCATTCGAAACAACTGTTTGAGCAACTTTGTGCCCAGACCTTTTTTTAAAGGTTGACGTTAGCTAGAGTCTATTTAAAAACCGGCCAAGTGCGAGTCGGACTCGCGCACCCAGGGTTCCGTACAAACCTGGTATATAGGTATTATAGACCTGAGTATTTGATATGAATTTCAATTTAATACCTCTACGCGTTCATGAGGAAAGGGGGTAGTAAGTTTAGATTTTTTTTAAAAGTCTTTTTATTATATAATGTAACTAAAAAAAATAATGGTTCACGGTTTATGTATAAGGTTTATGTTTATGAAATTAAATGTTTTATTTTTATATTTGAGTTGATTGAATGAAATGGTAAATAGCGGTATATGATTTATGACGTATTAAAAAAAAACTAATTACTTGATCTCGTTCAAACCAATTTTCGCTGGTAGTTTTTATGGTAATGTACATTATATATTTTTTTTAGATTTATCATTCTCTTATTTTAGAAGTTACAGGGGGGGGGGACACACATTTTACCACTTTGGAAGCGTCTCAAACGCAAACTATTCAGTTTAGAAAAAAATGATATTAGAAACCTCAATATCATTAACCTCAATAAAGACCTATCCATTGATACACCACACGTATGGGTTTGACAAAAAAAAAAAAACGAGTTTTAGTTCTAAGTATGGGGAGCCCCCAAAATTTATTATTATTTTTCTATTTTTTTGTGAAAATCTTAATGCGGTTCACAGAATGCATCTACTTACCAAGTTTCAACAGTATAGTTCTTATAGTTTCGGAAAAAAGTGGCTGTGACATACGAACGGACGGACAGACGGACAGACAGACAGACAGACATGACGAATCTATAAGGGTTCCGTTTTTTGCCATTTGGCTACGGAACCCTAAAAAGGAAAGGTACTGACAGTGGTTTCGCTCTTTTTCAGTAATTTTTGGAAGTCCACCAACAGAAAAATAATATGCAAATAAAAATGCAAATTCATAACTATAACCAACTATTATATATTCTTCGCTATAACACGAGAAATAGAGAAAGATTGTGTATTACAAAAACTAAACGTCTTAAAACCTATAACCAACCTATTAAGCTTTAAAAAATTACATGCTCAACAACTCCTAACTCGTTTGAATAAGTGACCGAGAGTTTATGTAATTGAAATTGAAAAATAAAATGAGTTTTCATACATAACTAGCTGTTGCCGGCGACTTTGTTAGCGTGAATAAATATAAATAAATAAAATCATTTATTTGCCAGAATATCGTTACACAGTGTTCTTAAAATAATATTTACCAACATATTCTATCGCCAAGGACGTGAAAATTTTGATAAAGAGATCTAGTCTACATCATTTTTAATAACCATTAATTTACTTTAATTTTAAAGAAGAAAGATGTCATGGTCCTCGGTTACAGAGTTCAAAATACAAAAAAATAATAGAATACTTAAATAGTTTACAATGTCAACATAGTATTATATTGAAAATGTCAAATCTTATCATTAAAAAAATCATTAATTGTATAATACATCTTTTCCATTACAAAATTAAATAATTTATTCCTAAATTTAGTAAACGGCAATTCTTTTAGGTCGTTCGGAAACATATTAAATATTTTTATGGTCATACAATAAGCATTTTTTGAGAAGAGCACCATTCTTTGTGGTGGAATTGCCAGGTTATCTGGTTTTCTGCCTCTGTATCCCAGAAAGTCATTATATTTTTAAAATAAGTAGTTGTACAGTTGTACTTTTTAGCAAAAACCATGATTTCAATAATATACAGGCAGGGTAGTGGCAAAATGCCTAGAGCTCTGTACAAAGGTTTACAGCTGTCTAGATAATGTACTTCACATCTGATACACTTTTTTTGGACCCGAAAAGCTCTAGGCATGTCCACCGAGTTTCCCCACAATATGGTGGTCTTTAGTTTGAAAAAAAAAGTCTGAAGAGGGACACCCTAATCACCTAGCGGTGTAAAATATACTTTTCATTACTCATACTCGGAAAGTAAGTCTGAAGCTGCCTGTGGAGCGGGTTAAAAGTAATACTTTTCAGCCCTAGGGAGAATCGTTTTCAACTGACAGCTGTCAAATTATAAAAAGAAAAAACTAGTCCTATTTTTACCTTTCTATTGAACCTTGTTGCAACTTTCTATACAGCCACTCAATAACAGCGCGATGTAAAATTGAATTAAGTAACATAAGTTCAGTATTAATTAAGGATTTTTTAATAGAATAAGAATAACAATTATTTGCAAGAATACATTTGAGTTTGATACATGGTGCTTAGTACGTTTAGCTAGACATCGTATTTAGTCTGTGTACAGACGTGCAAATTTATTTAAAATTTAGGTAGGTAATCTATATAAATGAAAATATTACAATAATCCTAGTTTTAATGACCTTATTATAAGTTTGCTTTTAACTATTTCTTTAAAATAACAGATTTGGGCAAAATACTTATAATTTTTACAATGATGAAAATAAAAATAATTGCAGAATAGCTGGCCGGCCACAGAAAAAAAATAGGCGGGAAAGCAGCAATCCGATCTTCAGTTGTTTTTTCGAGTTGTAGAACGTAGTGATTGCATACTCATTGCAATCAAAAATTTGGGAATTTTAACAAAACCGTACCAAAGAGTCTTTACGGTACGGTTTTGTTAAAATTCCCAAATTTTTTCTTTAGCTAATTCATGTTATTTTTTTACTTTCCTTGTATTTGTAATGAAAAGCACAGTGTTTACCACGGGTTAAAGACTTATTAAGTCCCTCGACTCGGGTCTAAATAGGTTAATTTATTCCTTTTATAAAATAAATTTAGGTGACATTTGTCATACACGTAGATAGGTAAGTTCTATACGTCTTTTCAAAATTAAAAATATACATTAACTTCAAAAACTCGAGGCACTGATATCGTATAGGAAACCTGTAATAACGGATAGCATTGATCAGTGCCTCAAGCTTTTGAAGTTAATGAATATTTTTCATTTTGATAAGAAGTATAGAACTTACCTATCTGTCGTGTATGACAAATGTCACCTAAATTTATTTTATAAAAGGAATAAATTAAAAAAAACACTTACTTAAGTGTTTTATTTATTAATATTTTTAATGTTCAAACTCAAACTCGACTATCTTAGCAGTTTCAGTGGCAATATTTTGGCTCCATCCTTTATCTTTAGAACCTCTTCAGGTGTAATATATGATACTCAAGACAACCAATTAAACGAGACCAAACTTTACCACCTTAACACTTTCGACAAGGGAGTTCCAGTGGCTATCTTTCGGATTCTACGTCACAACTATATATAGTGATATCATAGTTAAACTATCAGAATACATTTTAACCTGTCAAGCATGTGTGAACGAGACACAATAGAAATTACATTGTTATGCGACCGCCGGCGTTCTTATAATCCTCAACGGGTTAAGAAAAATTTAACGAACCCAAAATCCATAAGGTTGCGTTGTTTTATCACAGAGTTCTTGTGACCACCGTCTGGTTTCATCATCTGACCCTAGACATTGTTTTCAAATTGAGAACTAACGAGCCTCAACTCATTGAGTTTGCGTTGTTTAAAATTCAGTTTCTGTATCCATCTTCCGGCTTTATCATCATCACCTGGACATTATGTACTTTACATACTTTTATTACATGATGTAGAGCACTTTTCACGAAATATCAAATGGGCCCTAACTCAAAGGGGTTGCGTCGTTTTGTCATAGTTCCTATGGCCACCTTCCTGCTATATCATCAGACACGTCTACAATTAGTACAGGCGTTAAGACAAATCAAACGCGGTGCCCAAATTCAACAGTCGTACCCTTTTTCAGATTACAAAAGTTCCTTTAGCGACCTTCTCTTCTTTTTCTTCAGGGTATGATCCCTGGACATCATCTATATAAAGAGTAATTGACAAGACAAATTAAACGAGCCCAAACTCGATGGGGTTACCTTGTTTAATTACAGAGTTCCTTTAGCCACCTTCTGGCTTTATCATCATACCCTAGACATCATTTACTAACAGAGTTCTTGTCAAGAAAATCAAACGAGCCTAAACTCGAGGTGGTTACGTTGATTTATTATAGTTCCTTTGGCTACCTTTTGGCTTCATCATCATACTCTGGACATCATCTACTAATTGAGTAGGTACTTGTCAAGACAAATCAAATGAGCGCAATCTAAATAGGGTTACGTTGTTTTACTACAGAGTTCTTTTGGCCATCTTCTGGCTTCATAATAATACCCTGGATATCATCTCCTAAGAGAGAACTTGTCAAGACAAATCAAATGAGCCCAAACTCGATAGGGTTACGTTGTTGTATAACAGAGTTCCTTTGGCTGCCTTCTGGCTTCATCATCATACCCTGGACATCATCTACTGATCGAGCACTTGTCAAGATATATCAAACGAGCCCAAACTCGATAGGGTTCCTTAGCTTTATTACAGAGTTCCTTTGGCCACTTTCCAGCTTCATCATCAGACCCTGGATATTAAGTAATAATAGATCACTTGTCACGAAAATTCTAACGAGCCCCAAATTGTAACGTTGTTTTGTTATAGAGTTCCTATAGCCACCTTCTGACTCCATCATCAGACCCTGGATACCATCTTCAATCTGAATATTCTTTAAGACAAATGAAACGAGCCCAAACTCAATGTTATTGCATTGTTTAGTATTGAATTGCTGTGACCACCTTCCGGCTCCATCATCAGATCAGCTCGATGGTACTAAAATATTGCACCGTCACCGACTTCACATACGTGTGCCAAATTTCAGCTCAATCGAGCACCGAGAAGTGGGTCAAATTTAAGTTACTAATTTCTAAAATTGTTACATACGAACATTGCAAGCTAATATAAAGCTTATAAAAATAAGCAGGAGCAAAATTTTGGAGGTGGTTCAGAGTTGTTTAGAATACAGAAAAAAAAAAAATTTTTTTAAGTTCTTACCTAGGTAATTTTTCGATATTATGTTAAGTCGAAAAATACATCTAGGTTTTCCTTTTTATAATATTAATGGCTAATGCGAAGGAAAGTAATCATGACGCTCTTCTGCTACGATTTGGTGGCGCAGTACTGCTACGAATATTACAGATGTTACAAGTAGAGATGGGTTTCCACCCGGGTTAAAACCCACATGTGGGTTATAACCCAATAATAACCCATTTCATTCCACCCAGGGGTGATTATAGCGGGTGATAACAAATTATTTCATAATTTTATCAATTGGTATCTTTTATTGTACTTTTCTCATTTGTTTTTTATTTATTGTGTAAGTCAAATATTAACACTAACATGCATACACTAAAAACAAAAAATTCTAAATCGACCTGAAATTACGCTCGAAATTTTTGATTAAAAATAATATGCAATTAGTCACAGCAGTAGTAGTAGCCGTAGCAGTAAGTCTCAGTCGAGAGACGGCTGGGAAGTGCGGGAGGGGGTGGGCGCACACGCAGCGCTTCCCGCGGCGCACGCCCGTATCGTCTCCCTCCGCTCACTCTTGTCTACGCCGCTGGTTTAAGAGCTCGTGCTGTGTGAATTTGTGATTTTTATCTACGACGACCCGATATTGTTTTACTGCGATCTGATCCTGCTTTAACCTGATTGACCTTGGCTTGAACACACTGGCTCCGATTTGCTTATCCACTGGATATTTCATGAATTTGAAAAAGTCTACCTATTGGTAAGTACCTACTACTTCTTATTAGGTTAAATTTATAACGTATTTTATTTATTTATTCATTGTGTGTAATTTCATTGCATTTATCAACTCTTACAATTTCATAAAATAGTACCTAATTCTACGCCTATTTCACATGTCGGGTGCGTCACCATTGTAGCTATTTTCTTCATAGATACTATTCTTTATTATTAAATGAAAAAGTGCGACTCTTCAAATCATATAATTATCTATAGCTCTCTCTCTTTATGGCGTCTAACGGCTCGATCGGCGTCCATTTTTGCCGCGGTTGATTCGCCATTTTGTTTTAGTTTCGCTCCTAACTTTGAATTACCTATGTTAATGTATTTGTTAATAGTAGTGGCACAGACGTGGATGGCTCAGGACATCAATTAGTCTTTAATCAATTAATCCGGCACAGTCTGACATAATAATACTTAATTAATCTTTGTTTGACGACCTTCGTACCTGAGGGGCGAGTGCGCTGGACTTGGCGTCGCCATCTCTAAGTTTCCGGATTCGATTCCCGGCCGGGTCAATGTAGAAAACAAACTTTTCTGTATTGTCTCAGGTCTGGATGTTATAGTACCGTCGTTGTTTTTGATTTCTATACTGTCGTTATTTCTAAGCAATATATACGATGTTGTCCAATATTTCTTTATTTGTTAATATTTTTTACATTATCTAACATATTAAACTGTCTTGTTTTAGAACAATATGGTGAGACCAAAAAATCAAATAATATGGAAACATTTTCGAGAAACTGAGAATAAATCAGCTACTTGCAAGTATTGTGAGCAAAAATACAAAGTAGCCAATTTGCAAAAACTGGCTAAGCATTTACAGAAATGTTTACAGTGCCCTGAAAACTATAAACAAGAGTTGAGGACGAACACATCGTCGCATTTACCATCTGCAGTGAATCAAATGATTTTGCAACCACAAAATAAAGAAAATCAGAGACCTGAGTCTGAATTAAGTTTGTCGATTGAAAGCAGTGGGTCTACTTCAGTAAGCCAGCCAACACATATAAATAAAGAAAAACTACATTCATTATTAGCTAAGGCTATTTATGTATCAGGAGCACCACTTTCAATAGTCGAACATCCACTATGGATAAATTTTTTCAATGAACTCCAGCCATTATACAAGTTGCCTACAAGAAAAACTATTTCTACCACCATTTTGGAGAAATGCACCATGAATTGAAAGAAAATATAAAAACGCAAACATGTTTGCATTTAATTTTAGATGAAATGAAGGCATTATAAATGTAATAATAGCAAAACCAGAACCTGTTTTTATTAAAAGCATTGCGACGGCAGAAAATCGACACACAAGTGATTATATATGTGAAATAATTTTAAATGTATTAACTGAGTATGGAGAAAACAAATTTGCCACGATGATTGGAGATAACGCAAGTAACATGCAAAACGCTTTTCGACTTGTTAAAAACGTTCATCCAAATATAACTCGTATTAACTGTGCTGCTCATACTTTAAATTTGCTCTGCAAAAGTATTATTAAAATTGAAGTAATTGACGCTTGCAAAAATATGGCGGTCAATACGGTTTAAACTATTTAAAAAAGTCAAGTTTTAACATCGTTACTTGCTCAAATAGTGAAGGAAAAAAACGCTGGTGAAACTTTAAAGTTACCATGCGATACTCGATGGGGTAGTTATCACACATGTTTTAAAAGTATAGAAAACACTAAAGTTGCCTTGCAGACCTTAGCTGTACATGAAAGAGCTATACTTCTACCCTGTGAAGAAAAATCAGCACTATTAGATGAAAACTTTTGGAAAATTGTTCATCAATGCAAACTGATTTTAGAACCTATATCAGATGCAATATTCCAGCTAAAAGGAAATGAAAAACATATTCACAAGATGTTTTTGACACTGAAAAATATGAAATCAAAGTTACTTTTCAGTTTACCGGAAATAACAATAATAAAAGAAACGGAAAAAGACGAAATTTTATCGAAATGTGACGAAAGAATCAACATGTGCCTAAAGCCTATCCATTTTGCTGCTTATTTATTAGACCCTATAAATCAAGGATCCGAACTTAATGAAAATCAAGAAGTTGATGCGATGGAGTTCATTCATGAAGTGGGACAAAGCATCGGCTTAAATGTAGTGGAAAACCTGGCATCTTTTCGAGCCAGAGATGGTTTTTGGAGTCGAAGATTTTTATGGGACAGTATTACCAATGTAGCGGCAACAACCTGGTGGAAAGGAATATGTGGATCTACTTTATTAAGTAAAGTTGCTGTCCGAATACTTACAGCTCCTTGCACTTCCGCGGCTGTAGAGCGTTCATTTAGTGCTTACAGCAATATACACAGCAAAAAAAGAAATAGACTGACAACAGAAAGGGCAGAAAAACTGACTTTTTTAACATATAATTGTAATTTAATTAATAAGCACGTGGAAGATTTCAGTGATAATGCTGAGGATTGCTTGTCTGAGTCACCGCCAACAATTTACAGCCCACCTCGCGCTGCTAGCCCTCAACCATCTACGTCCGGCATTAATAACATAGAGTTTTTAGATTGCGATCGCATTTCTATTGATAGTGACGCGGACGATGAGTAATATAGTTTATACAGTTAAATAAATGTATGTGATTTTGGATTCAGATTTTCATTTTACAACCTTTTAGCAACAAATACAACTTTTCACTATTAAAAAAAAACTATTTTTATTTTCACCCACTAGAATGGGTGAAAATGGAATAAAACCGGGTTATAACCCAAATCACCCAGTTTTAACCCAATCGGGTGGAATGGGTTTTAACCCACTACCCATCTCTAGTTACAAGCGCGCTACGGCTACGAGCTACGAGAAATGCTACGAGTACGATTTCGTAGCACCGACGTCGTAGCACGTCTACGTGCAAACTAGTGACCATTTTGTTAATTCTCTTTTCTCTATCGTATGTACTTTGATTTTATTGAGATATTGTACGCATTGTATCAGCTGAGCGTGCGTACCGAACCGTTTTTAATGTCCATCATGCTATGATTCTTGTAGTGAATCGTAACTTTCTTAAATTGTTTCTTTTTCATTGAAAAAAATCGTTTATACGCTTTAATTATTTAATGTTTTCAGCGATAAAATCGCCTTAATTATACATCTTTCTATAATATTCATAATAATCATTTTGTACGGTACGCAATAAAGGTTATAGCTATTAACACTTCTTTATTTTTCAAATTATTAATTCTATCCTTTACCGTGAATGCTATTTCTAAGTTATGCCATACTTAATACTAACACAAAACATTACTATAAGATTTTAATGGAAACAAAGCCTAATTACACACAAATACACTGATGAATCAACCGTTGCAATACTTATTTCATCGCCCTATCGGCCAGTCCACGTAAAACAGTAAGGCACCGAAAGTGCATCACCGCTAATTTCAAGATCTTACGGTATCAAGAGATTACGGCGCTGCAGTGCGGGGCCCGGGCGGGCGGGGTCCCCCCGGGCGGGGCCCCCCGGGCGGGGCCCCGGGCGGGAGCGCGACCCGGTCACGCCGCCCGCCGCCCAGTGCGGCCGCGGCGCTCCGCCGGCGCGCACCGCGCCCGCACACATAACCCGTACGCAACGCGAACTCCACACACTAACAAACCACATAGACTGCCATCTCAATTATTACACAAAATGATAGTCGAAATACAGGAGGTACGTACCAAATAATAATGGAATCTAATGGATTTTTACGAAATAAATGTGGCGACACGATGAGAGACGAATTCGAATCTTCGGTTGACGTGACGAGAGGCGTATCGGGTCGTTTGTTGGGCTTGAAGTTTTTAGTGGCGAAGTTCGCAAGTCTAGATTAAAGATCGTGTAGGGCGACGATGTCAGTGGGTCAACGCACAGTGCGTGCGGGGCGCGGGCGGCGGGCGCGGGGCGGGGCGGGGTCGGGCGTTGCACCGCTGCACGCTGCAGGCGCGGGCCGCGGGCCGCGGGCAGTGCAGGCTGCGGGCGCCACGCACTACCGACGTAGCCCGCCGTAGCCCCGTGGGCGTTGCAACGCTTTATTAATGTTTAGTCAGTGCATGACACAGTGACGAATTGATGACTCACGTGGTTTGAATGGTGATATTTATAGATAGTAAACATATGTTGCAATTGTATGAAAGGACTGGAGCAGTAAATTGGACCATGTTCATAAACTTGTTGCTAGAAAAAGAATTTCAGTAATTCAGAAACAATGTTTACTTATTTAAAACAAATGGGGTATAATACCTTGCCCTACATACAGTTCAGTCATTGGTAACATATTTTTACTACTTGAGGTGATAGTGCACTCAGATGCTTGCTAAATGACCCAGTGTGTGCTTGTGCCTAGTGTGCGAAGTGTGAAGTCCTAACGAGCAATTCTCCGCCCAGTGGGCCGCCACTTGAGCTCTAGACAACCTTGACATGTAACGAACTATTCATAGCTAGGCACCACAGATATTTGGTGTAAAAACGTTTTGAGGTCATGCTATGGGACACTTACAAGTATAATATTCACATTAGATCTTGTACAATTGTGTATATTTAAGATTAAATAAGCTGACCACATTTAACAATTTCAATGCTGAATAAGTATTGAATTGGAAGTTAAAATGTATAACATTGTAGCACAGATTAATGCTTGATTTGAGCACAATGCCACAAAAATAATTGTATGGAACGCATTTTGTTTGGGAGATATATAATAATAGCGAAGTGCTAGTGGATCTGAGTAGTTTGTAAAAGCTAACTAAACTTATGTTATGATTGACAGTCTACACTTTTGAAATATTCAATGAAACTTATAGAGGTGTCGTTTGTTTGTTACAGGAGGTTAGAGGAAAGAGGCCTTTCAAGATATGGGACAGTTCGAGGAACGTGAGGAAGGGGTTGGTGGTCACTAGTTTTGAGGAGTTAATACACAGAGGTAAGTACAGTACCTATAGAAATGTTCTCGCAACTATTAGATTTGTAACGCACTTTATTTAAGAAAAAGTAAAACTAGTCCAATTCGTAGTTTAGTGTGTTTAAAAAAGGTATTTTTTATTACATTTGGCATGATCGTAAAATTGATACTTTGAATTAACTACATTTTATTTCGGTATGGAGACTTTAAAGTATTTTCATACTAACTGCGGAACATGTACTCGGTACTATTTTATTTTATTTTTATTTTTATTCAGGAAATCAAGGGCGATACATTGCATTTTAAAAATTAAATAGTTTCTTAAAATATACAGCTAATTACAGATTTCCACAGATTAAATAAGAAAGTAGTAAACTAATTATTATTAGCATCTGCTTCATTAACCTAAAACCGAGAACCAACTTCCCCTTGCATCGTAACCTAATAATGGCAATAATAACTCGTAACAATGTCAACTTAGTACTCCGCTCTACCCAGGCCTTTATCTAATTGGACTCGAATTAGCGTCGTATCGTTCAGTAGACGTGTGGCCTCGACTGCGAACCAGTTAACACCAGGTCAATAAGATTGCACAGATGCTCTCGGCTGACCTGCTTTCAGTGTACCGTTAGATCGGCGCGTCGGTCACTAGCTTCAAAGCGAGGCCAGATCGGAGCACAACGACGCGATGGCCGCGTTTATTTCGCCAGTAAATTTTAGCCTTTGATTAAAATTCCAATAATGTTAGCATATAAAATGAAAAAATAATCATGCTGTACTCATATCTTCACTAGGTAAAGAGAAGTTATCGGTAGCGGCGAGTGAGCCGGTGCGGCTGGTGCTCGAGAGCGACGGGACTCAGGTCGAGGACGGCGACTACTGGCGGACCCTTCCCCCCAACACTGTACTGTTACTGCTGCGGCAGGGAGAGCGATGGTACCCCACCGGCGTCGACGTCATCAAGGCTGGTACGTACAAACGAAACATTCGATTCACAACTTAGGTACCTCAGTCCCTGGATCTAACATCCCACTTCTCCTTTTCAGCGATCTCGGCTATTCCAAAAATAGTGTGCGAAACGATCCACGCGCTCGAGCTGCACGATGAAACACCTTCATGGAAGATCATGGACAACAAGGGGCGAGTCACGGTGGTGCTGCACTGGGACCAGCGGCCGCAGGCGTCGCCGGCCGCGCGCTCTCCCTCGCGCCAAGCCAAGCCCGACCGGCGGCCCTCGCTCGTGATCCAGACGTCGCTGGACCGGCCGCAGCCGCCGCCGCCGCACATCACGGTCGTCAACCACGACGAGCCGGGCCCGGCGCCGCGCGGGCGGCTGTCGCGCGGCGCCGGCTCGCTGGAGCACCCGCCCGGCGCCGTGCACGTGCACACGTCCGAGTGCCGCGCCGGCGCCGCCTCGCCCGCGCCCGCGCCCGTCGCGCCCGTCGCGCGCCCGCCGCCCGACGAGTGCGACTTCCACTGCTGCGCGCTGCACGAGGAGGGGCGCCGCATCGCCGTGCACAAGAGCGTCGCCACCTCGCCCATCCAGGACGCGCAGCCGCGCGCCTCTCCCCAGGGCCGGCCGAAGGGCCACGTGCGCTTCCTCGACGCCGAGTCCGCCCGACGCGGCGACCGGGACTCCTCGGAGAGCGAGACGGAGAACACCCTCGTGGAGGACGAGGCGGTCACCTCCGAGAAGTTTCTGCTTCTGATCGATCAGCTCAGCGTAGACCAGAAGAGGCATCTCACCATCAAGGATATAGGTATTATCCTGGAGCGGCTCAGCTCGAAGATCCTCGACGTGGAGCGACTCGACCGCGAGTCGGAGTCGGACGATTGC
Organism: Anania hortulata; assembly: GCA_963576865.1. Classification (NCBI taxonomy): domain Eukaryota; kingdom Metazoa; phylum Arthropoda; class Insecta; order Lepidoptera; family Crambidae; genus Anania; species Anania hortulata. The sequence goes on along the minus strand of OY756391.1, from coordinate 22,893,000 downwards.
TACAATTGGACCATCAAAGCGACGATCAGAGGCGACGCGCTGCGGGAGCTAGGCGTGATATATAACGGAAATTATTATGCGATCAGTGAACACCCAGGCTACCGGGAGGAGAACGAGGAGGCCGGCGACGAGGGTGAGGAGGAAGAGGAGGAAGATAGGCTCTGATCGGGCCTGTGCGGCGCCGCCGTGCCCGCCGCCGCCGCCGCCGTGCGTCACGCGCTGTGCCGCATCGCCGCGCGCTGAGCCGCCGCCCCGGGCACTGCGCCCGCGCCGCACGAACCCACACCCCGCCGCCGCCCTCTCCACCCCGACGCAGGTCACGCCGGTTGTTTCGACTCCCGGTCGGACCTCGTGGTCACGAGTGGGCGCGAGGAGATCGGCTCGCCGAGCCTGACTGGAGGACGAGCAGACGAAGTGAGATCGGTGGCACCGACTCGTCTGGGCTGACAGATGGCCTAGCACTGATCACGGCGAACATCCATCGGCCGGTTGTGAACTAGTTCGCACTGCACTGCGCCGTAAGCCGAAACATTCCTATTCATTTTCGGCTTTTAGTGAAGGCGACGTCGTTGTAAGCCAGAGAAGTGAAGACAGCGAGCTCGGAAAGATCGAATGTCGCAGTGAATATTTAGAGACTTTTATGAAATTTGTCGCAGACTCGTCTCGCGTCGCGAGGCGCGCTGCCGATCCCTAGTTGATAAATAGCGGAATTATTGTAAGTAAAACTGACTTCCTATCGATTTCTAAGGTGATTACTATGTGTACGGGCGGGCGGGACGCGGGCGCTGGCCAGCCTCGCCCGCGCCGGCCGCTCACTCTAGCGTACGATGTGTATTATATCCGACGTCACTGGACATAACAAGCACAAATGTTTATCATCGAGAAGCGTCAATGTTCTTAATTATAATAAATTATACAAGTGTTAGCGACGATTTACAGTTAGCTATATTGGTTTCGGCGGCGTCCGATCCGGTGGTCCCGGTTGGTTGGCGCCGGTCCGTTTCGATACGCTACGTATTTTTTCGCACTGCGGCTACATTATTTATTCACATTCGTGTTGGCCTAATGTTTTGGGATATAAGTTTACTGAAATACAACTTCTGCATGTGACATTCTGTATTGTTGCCGCTGGGGTCATAATTACAATAACACCACAATTATGTTGCGAGTAAAACTCAATGAAATACAATAAATAAATATACAAAAATGTAGTACGTTTCAGACTTCAATGGCGGCAAACGTGCCAAATAATTTACTGATGAATGGAAATAAAGATAATGTGCTCATATAATATTCAGTTGAATAATATACTATTATGTATGTATGTATGTGTATTGACGGGAGTTTTTAAGATGTAGTGTTGGCAGCAAATAATTTGGAAGCTGTGGGGATTAGTTGGTGAATCTGTTGAAAGGGCGCGGCGGCTGTAATGTAAGTAATTTTACGACATGCCGCCTGCAGCCGCAGCTTTCGGGATGCGTTTATTTCCAAAACATAAGACGATGATTCAGAGAGAGCACACTTATATAATAGATATAATAAATTATATTATTAATAAATTGAATGTTATAAAAGAGGTTGTAACTAAAATACGAATATACCGTCACCACGTCGCGTCATCGTGCCAATGGGTATTTGTAGTTGTAAGTTGATTCTTGTATTTATTAGCTCTATGGTATCGTAGCATTATTGTATAATGTTTTTAATTTTTGTATAGTACGGATATGTGATCGGTTCACACTAATGTATGATATAAATGAAGTTTAATAAGTTTTACAGCCCTGCGGGGGTTCCATAAATTGTAAAGTTATTTAAGATATAATATAACGATTATTATTGATTACTTACGTGACTCGTTTGTTCGGTGGTGATGTGTTCATTTGCGTCGGTGAGCAATTGCGTCTTTCAGTCTTTAGGTGTTGAGTGTCTTTCGTATACTTTCTGTCTATTGTTTAATATTTAAAAACGGTTCATGAAAAATGCATATTTCAACTATACTACCTCATATTTAATTTCATTGGAATAATTTACGCTAACTTAAGTGAAATAGATAGTACAAGTTAGTACAAGAGAGTCGTCACCGAATAAGTATTCCCAATCTGAACTTTAGCAATAAGTTTTCATGGGCCGGTGAACATTTTAATATTTTGAGCCATTAACATTTATTATAGAGAATTTATTTTTAAGGTTTGATATTGTGACTCGTCATAAAATTAATTGGTTTTTAAATATTCTCGCTATTGGAATTACTTAGCTGTAAACGTTTCGTTAACAGTACTTTTAACGAAGTGGCTGTTAACTGATTGTGTACCACTCTCATGATTAGAAATTTTCAATAATTTATGGACCAGGAGCTGTGAGCCATGTGCCGGCAGACATGATTCCATTTAAATACCTAAATAAGTACCTTGTTTTGAATCGTTCTTGTTTCCATAACGCATTAGTGACTTCAGCATTGTGTGTTGTTTCTACAACTTTCTCGGTGCTTATTGATATCGATGTTTCTGACGAGAATGAAGATTCTAAATATTAATAATAACTGAAGTTAGTGTTACGTACCGTCGTGTATAGACATGAAGTCACTCGTGCGCACCCTGCGAAGGGGACTTGTGTTACCTTCGATTTGAGCGCGATTCGTTTGTACAGGTTGAGTCTATAAAGTTGCTTACTTTATAGACTCAACCTGTTGTCTTGCGACTCGTTACGCACGCACATAATATTACTTATATCTAGTTAAAACGTTCAGTTTTAATATTTTTATGTGTATAGGATAATTAATGAGGTATTGTAAAAAATATTTGTGTCCGCGCGGCTATTTCCGCATTGTGTCGGGGCGACCGACTGATTGATTGAGCGATTGATGTAGCACATGCAAGTACTTAACATACGAGTGCAATTATTTATTAATTTCATGAGTATTTCTTTTTTCGAAATCAAAATTGTCTTGTTCTAAATTAAAGCAAAATAATCTGAATTTAAAATTACGTAAAAGTTTAATAAAATTTAACCATTCTGAAAATACCGAGTTCAGATACAGTAATTTCATAGGCAGACTTGGTATAGGTATGTTATAGTTTAGGACCTACAGTTTATTTATCTATTCAGAGAAGTTTTATCAATATAGATTAATTTTGTGTTACTTATCAACAGAAAAGTTTAGATTGTCGCTTCATTTTTTAAATCTAAAAATAAGTGAAAACATCCACAGTATCAGGACAAATAACAATTACAGATTAACAGTAAAATGTATAGTAAAAGATGTAGAGTATGTATGTGTCACATCAATCGCTCAACTAATTGGTTTTGTCGCGGTATACACAAGTATGGGCGCTTTTTCTCAGACGACACGGCAATGCGACGGCACCGGCCCCGTCTGCAACGGCAACGGCACTCAAAATGTATCCAGCCATGTCTCGCCGTCAGTGCCGTTGCAGTGGCGTTGCCGTCCGTCAAATGGAAAAGCGCCATATGATATTGTAGCGCAGTCAGCAATATTGCCATGACGCATTTCTTCTGCAACAGTCATTTTACTGACATAGTGCAGCAAAGACGGTTGAGTAAGTTGATGCGAAAATGGTTTGTGTGATTTAATTTTGCTGACTGCATTAGCAGGTTGACAGTGCTATACCAGTCTGAGTTCTGATTCCATTAACTTCGAAATAAGGTTTATTATACATACGGAGAATTGAAAAGTGTGAAAATGGGATCGATATAAATATCTACCAGATAAGAAAAATCTGCTCAATATTAAGGAGGCTCAAAAAGTATACAGGGTGTAGTTTTGAACAATAGCAAAATTTACGGGGGGAGTGTTCATGAATACAAACAACATTTTTAATGAGACCAACTTTGAAATCGCAAAATATTTTTGGTTTCTCCATACAATTTAACGCTTTCTGTTAATGTCCATACATTATCACCGGGACATAGTGTTAAATTTCGCTGTTCCATAGCAGTAGTATAGTAAAGTGTAAGCGTATAGTAAAAGTTGTTAATATTAATGAATACGGTCGGCCAATGTAGGAAAATAACTTTTCTATATTGTCTCGGGTCTGGGTGTTGTGATATCGTCGTTGCTTCTGATTTCTGTAATTCAAGTGCTTAAGCTACTTATCATAGGATCAGAGCAATGTATGTGATGTTGTCCAATATTTATTTATTTATTTAATACATTTGCCTCCTTAAATTTGGCTACTGTTAAAAACAACACATGTATCTAACTTAAACTTCCATTAACAATACCTATTAAGTTATTCACAATTATTTTTCCTCTAATATTGATGAGAATCAGGAACCAGAGCTGAAATATTTCTAAACGACTGTTTGACTATGCCTCGACAATATTGATACCAGGTTACGGTACCGTGTAGGTACGTAATTCGAATATACATACCTACATTTAACGTTTAGATAACTAATACGATAAAGATGCAGTTTTTCGACGGGACTTGCGTTTTGGAATCTCGTTTTTATGAGCGAAATCCTTTTAAATAGTGACGTCAGACATCCCTCGATCAACAAATACGTAAATTATGAATGTTAGTTAATATCATAACCAATACAGTGTATAGCACTTAGGACGCAGTTTTTATTTTAATATTACGTGCCAAACAGTTTTGTATGTATTTGTATCATTTGTAATGTATTTCATAGACAAAAGATTTACAGCTTTAAAACACGTTGGGGTATAGGTTTAAAATACACTGTGTAAATCGGTCATCTGTTTTTAATTAAAAATAATTATTTTAACTATGCAATTATTGAAATTATATTCATACTTAGATAAGAACTTAGTTTTTGTTCGATTTCTACGATTCATTTGAGTAGGTAGTTTGAAGAATGAATAACAACATTTAAAAATTGTTTGTTTTTGAAATACATTATGTAGGTATTTTGTAAACATGTGCCAATAAACCGTTCGGTGATGAACCATCGTGGATTCCTACTTGACAAAATTATGATACGAAATATGAATCGGCACATCGTTTTGAATAGCATTGGATCAGTTTATGACGTCTCTGGACGCAAGAGTAAACGGATATTTTTAAATATTTCAATCAAGTTCCAAAAATCATGGGTGGAGTTTTGTTATATAAAAATGTGTCTTTTTTAAATGTCAATAGGGCCCACTTGCAATACCTTCGTAAATCAAGATTAAACCAAACCTAGTTTAAATCGTAATTTTGTCTATTATCTTTCAACAAAGTGACATGGATAGCAACAGTATGTTTTAAAACATATTTGCAAAATATCAAAATTAAATAAGGTTATGCAAGTGGGCATAAATACGGATTACAATTGTTTTTTTAAAAAATAGGGCTTAATTTTTTTGTGTTACATTTTGAATGGTCGCGTCCAGAGACAAGTTACCGTTGAGTTGGTGCACTGTGGCGCGAGAGTCGCGGCGGCAGCACCGCTTCCGTTGGAGCGACCGACACATCTTCACTGCCACTAATTTAAAAATAAAATATTGGAAACGATCTCAAGTGTTTTATTTTTATCAAAATATTTTATATTTATCAAAATTTCCATATTATAAAACTTCAAATACGTAAAACGGTAGCCCCGTTTTACGTATTTCTATTATACCAATTCCTTTCTGACATAGTACTCGCAGTTTTGGTGTTATTTAAATTTACAGACGTTTCACGTCCAATGAATTAACTAACTATTTATATAAATAGTAAATACGTGACTTTAATACAACAAAAATTTGATATCTACATTGTAAAATCATTAAAAAAAACTGATTTCCCACTGAAAGCATATCATGTTGTTAGGTCTTTTTTTAAATAAATAAATGTTGTTAGTCCCAAAGCAAAACATGTTGTATTTGAGCACCAGAATCAGCCCCTAGGAGGTTGTTGATGTTTTACAAATAACCCTGTATAGAGATGTGCCGTTCCCGGGATAATACCCCATGCGGGGAATGTTACCCATACAGGGAATGTTCCCCGCTTGGAGAACGTTACCGGGAACGGCACATCTCGGTTAACTCTGAGATTTCTGTGTTGACGTCTACACTTTTAAGATACAATATCTAAGTACAATGGGTACCTAGCAGAAGTTAAGCTTCAAGCAACAAACACAGATCTCGCTCAGTGACACAAAATCACGGAACACTGACAGTAGTTCGAGCCCGAGCGTTTGGGGTTTTTTTAATGAAGGTACAGAAAGAACCCTAAAAACTTGCATTCGCAATCGCCTGCAAGTAATTTGCTAACAGCTCCTTGAGACACCCTTGCACACTCGAGAACCTAGAGGGCACTACGCTGGGAATGTTTAAACGCGCGTTTAGAGCTATGCAGGGCAAAAAACAAGATGAAAAAAATTTATAACTGTAAGTTTTTGGAGGCAAGGCGAATTTTTAATACTACACTCGATTTTTAATAACCTTGTATTTAGCTGGTAGGTACTTTTTAACACCTTGTATTTGTACATGCATAGTTTATAACCCTTGTGTTACGAGGTATCAGACAGTGTATTTTGTTAGGGGCGTCTCCCGGCACACCTCGAGTCTCGAAAAAAGGAGTGACTATAATCGAAGCGGGACCCTTTTCGTTCATGGCGAATTATCACGTCAATACGTCAATAGGAAAGTCCAATATTTTATTATTATATTATTTTAATTGTATATTTATAAATAAATTTTCTGACGCTCAAACAGTATGTTCAGCGATCATTCGTTACTGCGTTGACCGATTTCGATAATTATTTTTTTGTTTGAAAGGTAATACTTTCAGAATGGTCCCATATAAATTTGGTTAAATTCTGATGATGGGATCTATAAGAAAATCATCAAATATTGCATAAACTCCGTACCGCGCCAACTGATTTTAGTATCTATCTTACCTATATCTCTGCCAAATGTGGACCGATTTTGATGATTCTTTTTTTAATGAATAGCTTATACTACAAAGATACTATAATAAAACATTTCTGGAAAAAAATTCACCCCTAAGGGTGGAAAAATAGGAAATGAAATCGGTGTTCAGCAGTTAAATTATGTTTACACTCGTAAGATTTGTTTTGATTAGGATTTATCACTAAAATGGATGAAATAAGTTAATTTTATAAAAAAAATAAAAACCGACTTCAAAAAACTAAAACGCTAAAAATAATCTTAACACTTAAGTACCTAATCAGTTACTTTTGGAGTCGGTGCCAGTCAATGAGAGACCAATGTTTTCGTTTGCACCGACTCCAAAAGTAACTGATTAGGTACTTAAGTGTTAAGATTATTTTTAGCGTTTTAGTTTTTTGAAGTCGGTTTTTATTTTTTTTATCATAATTATGCAAGGGTCTACAAATTAACAAGAAGAAAGTTCGCAGATAACTTCCAAAAGCCTAAAGTCCATGTCACTCTGGTCTTAAAAAAGCTTTACAGAAAATATATCTATCGTACTTTGTGAGTTATTTATAATGTTTTATGAAAATACATGTTAATATAAATGATCAGACAAGAAAAATTTATATCCGTACGATACGATTTCATCCAAAAAACATTATTGTAGATGCTGATGTGTAAGAGTCTCAGTAAGGGTCTAAGGGTTTTGATTCTTCGAGGCATTCTGTTTAATTTGTGGTATATGGCGACGACGAACGACGTTTTTTTTACGGCGAAATCAAGTTGGCCTATTTCGGGAGTATTTAAACAGGGTGACTGTGAAATCGTTAGCATCCTTTAAAATTAAGATTTTACTCGTAACACCTTATAAAGAAAACTAGATTATTCATATCGGTCATTCTCACGATAAGGTGTTCTTCGTATAATTTCCGTCACGATTTTTATTTCGCAAGAAATTTGTTTAATTGGCAATTAAATTAAGAAAAGACGATAAACTAAACAGAATTATGTATTTGGCACTTCAATGTGCCGACTGGTTATGGAGTTATGAGGTGACAAAATTTTGGGTGTGACGGAAATTAGAAAATAGCTTACTTATATTTATATTGTATTGAAATAAAACTCAAATAGAAAATAAACAGAATTTAATGAAAAGTAAACCTCACAAGTTATTGTACAGTCTACAAATAACAAAAAAACCTCTTTAATAAAACAAAAAATTTGCTCGGTAGCCTACCGATAACTGATAATTTAAAAAAATCAAACAATATAATTAATTATATTATATGTAAATGAATCATGGATTATTCTTGATTCTTTCTCTTCTTCGTTGCTGTCTAAGCCTTTGTTGCTCCAAAATCTCCTCTCGACTTCGTTTTGGCTTACCCATGTTTTCTTTAAAATAAGAATACACATTATGGTATATGCTATGTATACTTACCAAAAAACTTTAAGTAGGCACCTGTTTTAAGGTAAAAACATAAAGAAAACAAATGTTGTCAGGTATTATATAATTTCCGTCACGTTTAGCGTGACGGAATAGGGTGATGGAAATTAGGAACACGACGGTATTTATGAGATATTAATTAAATGGTAAACAATACAGTATATTGCTACAAGTATGAGGTAGCCAACGAATGCCTGCATATAATATTATCACAGACCAGTTTGTATCCATTTTAAAATATTAATTAAAAGAGCGAACGGAAATTAGAAAAGAGGTGAACCAAGCGAATAGAAATTAGGTACTTACGGTCGTAGTTCGCCAACGGAGCAAGTGACACAGGACCGCTTCGGTTGCCTGCCGCGGCGCAACTGATCAAACACGACGTTGTGCTAGGGATGGGAATTACTTACTCTGCGAGCAAGATATTCGCTACTTCTATACTAGTGACTGAAATTAGGCATGATGAAAGGACAAACATATTTTTCGTTTTGTCTAAGAAAATACACAAGTTAAATAGAATATTTTTAGTGAATAATAATACTTAATTATTAATCTTAAAATTGTATACACTAAAATGTACCAATCGTAACTTATTTTGACACAGTTGAAGGTTTTGTACTTGAATCTGGGTTCTGGACAGCGAACGGAACTTAGGAGAACGACATAAGAAAAAATAATTAAGTGCTTTTTTACAAGACGATGTGTCTCAAATTCAAATTCCTAAAAGATAAATGCTAGATCTAGTTCCTAAAAAATTGACAGCTTCAAAATATAACAAACTAGTCAGATATTTGCACGGACGCACCAAAACCAGGCCTGCTGAGAATGACCGATATGATAAAGACATATTTATTTAAAACTAGCTGTCCCGGCGAACTTCGTACCACCGCTACATACATTTTTTGAACCGTGTGTTTATAGTTATTCTGCTATTCGGGGCTGAGACAAATTCAACAAATCAAAGATCATTAAAAATCGGTCCAATCGTTCTCGAGTTCTCGAGTTATAAATGGAGTAACTAACCCGACTTGACCAAAGAGATTTGAAAAATAAAAAAAATCAAATGTATGATCTATAGACATCGAGTACATACCCTAAAGAGCAGCAATGTAAACCATGTTTCTCCGAAACTAGTAAGTGGTTTTTCACTTACATTTAGTATGAAGTGACAACTCCTGTCATCGCTCTCCCATACAAAAACAGCACAGATACAGATAAAAAAGTGGCGGAAAATCTTGTCGAACAAATCATATGACATTTCTACTCTATAGGGTATGTGCTCCATGTCTATAGAGCACCCTATACAGGAATACCTTTTTACCACCATCAATTTTTTTTCTAGGCATTAGGAATCCTTCATAGAACCCATTTATAAAAAAAAATTGGTATGTCAAGTTTTCACCATAAAATATTTTTCCCAATATAATATTCCATTTAATGTGGTTACTGCTTAACGTAAATACATGAATGAGAGGGCGGCGCGAGGGCAGCGGCGCGCGGGCAGCGGCACGAGGTTGCTATGACGACGGCCTCGTGTCGGCATCGGTGGCCGGTGTCAACAAACACACAAATCAGTCGCCCGCGCTACCCCGTGACGTATGCGTGCCTTATTGCCGCGTTTCCGCCGTCCCGCGCGCTGCGTACTATCGCAAAAATATGAAGGGAAAATCAACAACTTAAGGATCGTAAAAACATCAATGAAAAGCGGGGGCGGGGAGAGGCGTCGACACAAACACGTGTATTGTTTTTTTCCTCATAGAATATTATATTTAAATTTGGATGGTGATAAAAATTTCTTCCTGTATATATAGCAGCAATACGAACCACCTTTTCCGAAACTAGTTAGTGATTTTTCGCTTACATTTAGTATGACTCGCCCATCAAAAAACAGGGTTCGATACCGATTAAAAAATGGTGGAAGTCGAATAAATCGTATGACATTTCTACTCTATGTCATATTGACTATTACATTATTAAGTACGTAAAAACTTATAGATTTATTTAATAATAAACATTTGTAATTTTCGATGGTGACTTGAAAAGTAGCGCTTATCACGTGGGTCATTGTGGGCGCGACATATAATAGCGGCTGATAGATTTTAAGCGTAGCGTACTCGTATTCTAAGTCTATGGGCTGATCGACCGAGAATGTTTGATTCTTTATTTCTTTTACTTTTTAGGAAAGTTTTTTTCTGTCGTTTCCAAATCTGTTTCGTCTAAAATATTTCTCAATGGAGAACCAAACTGCACATTTATCCTGACAGGTGTCGCATTGTGTTTGGTCTTGCCCATTGTGATTATTTGTTAAATGGTTCTGTCACTGCTACCACTGATCAAATCATCACTACGATTTAAAAGGTTATGACAAGTTGTCAAACGTAGACACTAACTTGTGACATACTAGCGAGCACAGAATAAATCGAACTGTAACATTGCGTGGATTTAGTGGAGGGTAGTCGAACGAAAAGCATGGTCGATCTATTTTAATGGTTTTTATTTATCATTTAAAGAGATTTAGAGTGCAAACTTGGTGTAGTTTGTGTTCTAAAGTTTGGTGAAGTGATAAAGATCTGAAACTATTGAAATATCATTGTATTCAACTGTCTCAAGACAACTTGCTTTAAACCCGATAGCGTCTTGCGTCGTAAACTGCTTCTAGGGAAAGAGTAGCCTTTACTGAATCCAAGAAAAGCAATAAAAACTAAACCACGGTATTTATTGTGAATCACTCGACATTGGCAGAATCACTGCTCTGATATAAAGCGGGATTGTCTATAAAAAAAAAACGGTTGACAAGACCAAACACGCTGACGTCATCTGATTTCACCATTGCCTTTGCTTCGCCTCATCGCGTAGAATTCTAGGTTCAATGGCTAATAACTTCAAATTCACCCTGTATAAAATCTATTAGGTCAATAGAAATTCATCATTTTTAAATGAAGAATGTCAAAGTAATCTGTCAATTTGATCAACATCAAACTAATTTGATATATTTTGATCTAATGTACTATAAAATTTAAAATTGTTACCAAACATGTTCTCTAGAGCGCTACGGGCTTCTTTAAAGCTAGCCGAATGGAAAAAACTATTGGCGCCTCGTATGGAGATAAAAGGGAGAAGGTATTCTAGCCTGATACCAGCCAACCAGTACGATGTGCCGTTCCCAAAGAGGTTGCAGCTTGGATATGTATTAAAGGTTTATTGGGAGACTATCCCGCTGTTCCTCACCACGATGACCTCGGTGTCGCTGATGGTGGCATCCATCATTTACGCTACAAGAAATAAGGTTGGTAAACTAATGAAACTCATAAAACAAGGTGTTAGCCTTAGAGTGGTAGCATTCATTTAACCAAATGATTTTGAAGGATAAATCCGGCATCTTTAATAGTCATAAAACACATACACATCACCAAAGAATAAATCAAATGTATTTTTTATAAGTGTAACTTGTGTTCAGCATGTTTATTCTAATGTTTACGTGAAATGTAACCATTGATGCTGAGATTACAATTGTTTAGATGTTTAAGGGCCTCTTACACCACTTGCTGATAAGTTCCAGATAGCCTATCTGGCACTTGTTTTGACAGATAATCCATACAATTAGCTGTCAAAAAATTGCCAGATAGGTTTTCTGAAACTTATCAGCAAGTAGTGTAAGAGGCCCTAAATATTTTAAAAATAATGTAAACTTGTTTGTTTTTCTATCAATGAATTTAAAAAAATTACATCATTTCAAGGTGCACGGAATCGCAGGTGCACAGAGTGCGCAAACATACTCGTAGTGGATAGCTTTAAGTTAAGACATGAGCTAAAATCAATATAAAGCGGCTCGTTGCTCGTTTGTTGCCCCATACTGACTGCTCAACGGCTCGCTTTGTAACATATTACATTAGGCCCAGCAACCCGGTCAGTACGCACCTTTAGAAGAATGAAAATCTAATACGAAGAGATTTCAAGTAGGTGTTAAGATACCTGTGTAAAAGTGTTGATATTTCTCCCCAGGTGGACGTCGTATTCAGTACACATAACCGAGATGGCATCTCCCGGACAATGGATCTTCGCAACCCTAGTATTCACAAGTTCATCTTAATTAACCAACGGTACGAGCCCTGGCCAGAGATGGCCGCCCTTCTGGAAAAGCTGCAATCTGCCGAGAAAAGGTTGAATTCCCGCGTAGAAACTTGTAGCCTTGCAGCCTAAGACTGAAGATGCGGTGATTTTGGCTGAAAGAAATCTAAAAAAGTAGCTGTATATTTTTTTAAATATTTTTTATTTATTTATAATTTTGTACAGTTTGTAACGTGGTTCGTAAAAACAGTGACAGTGCATGGTGGTTAAAATTATACCTAAATGGCTTCATGTCATAAAATATGTAACACAATAATCGCATTGTTTTAAGAATGTCTGTTAGTGGAGTTGTAATTGAAAAAAGACTACGAAGTTTTTGAAATAAATAATTTTACTCCCATGTTAGTATTTATTGGGTTGACTGTTTCTAATTTGGCATTTGGCATTTTGCCTTAGTTTGGAGCACACTTAAGTTTCAGCTGTTTCAAACTGTTGATTGACGGATAGTTGTTTTTATTTTTTCTATAAACCAAGTACCGCAGCTAGCACATTACACATACACATGTAAGGGCACACAACTCACTGAAAACACCCTCTCAATCACACATACTTACACACAGTCACATACACTTAACCTATACCTATACAAATAAGTACTTCATCAAAGACTAAATTCTTTCAATTTATTTCTTATCTATTTAATTACGTTACTGACTCTATACACAATATAATTAAGCTTTATTGATTTCAGGACATACAATCTATATACAGGGCATCATTACATTTATATAAACTACACATATTAAATAAATAAATTTAAAATAGAATAAAAACTTTAAATAAACTAACTTAATATTATTATTAACTTAATTTATATTATTTATTTCTTATCTTGCCTCTAGTTATCCTAATATTAATTTATTTATGTTCTCATGGTAATGAGATCACCAGCATGGCATGTAACTCACGGAGTGGGTCCTGGTGACCTGTAATACAGGTTCATATGAACCACAACAGGCACCAGCTCTCACAGTGTGGCTCTAAGACTTCTTCTGTTACTACCAAAAAAAAAACAACAATTAAATAATTAAATTGTAGTTTTTATGCTGTGAAAGAAATAAATGAATTACTTACTTAAAAAAATGAATTACTTACTTAAAAAATAGTTGATCAGTTTTTTTAATGAACATGATTTGTCTTCCTGGGTGCGTAGGTTTACAACTAATCCATTTATCGTGTGCGTATGTAGCGTCTAAGAAATTATAACAAAAACTGCACTACTTTTTATTGAGAGACTTGTGGGATAGTTTCAAATTTCCATTCCACAATACCTAAGTTAGCATTTTCGGTAATGTTATGTTTAAGTAGTTATTATATTAATGATTTAACTCGTAATTATGCGAAATATCTAAGTACGTCATATCTATTACAGAACTTTAAACTTCAACTCAGTAACCCAGCAAAAATAAACTTTCCTGGCTTCTGGACTACTTGTAAGCGCTTTGTACCCGACTAGTAAGTCGGGGATATACAAATGTACTCGAGTCGGGGGTCGTACTATTTATAAGTCATCATCATCATCATCATTTCAGCCATAGGGCGTCTACTGCTGAATACAGGCCTCCCCCAATTACTTTCATCGAGGGAAATTGCCAATTCTTGCCACGCTTGGCAGGCGGGTTAGCGAGCGCAGTTTTTTATAACATTTCGCAGGCAGACGCGGCTGTCTGTCTCGTGCTACAGGAATAAGTCGGCTCTTACGACACGCCTCCTGTTGGCGGTGGGGAAGTGTATTTTTTACGGCCTTCCCCACACGGCACTTATAAGTAATCGGTCGATATTCAGTAAATTAAAGATCGATCATTGTCTGCAGATTAAAAGTTTGTAGTGTGCGCAGGCTCAGACAGACAGGCTTAGGCATTACTATATGAATAGAAACTCGAAGAAAATAATAATTGTCTAAACCATAGACCATTAAATCCTATTAAATAATTTTAGTCCGATAAATACCATGATAAATACCAAATAGGTACTTAAAGAAAGCTAACTAAATTTAAAAGCATTATTATTTTTAAAATCTGAACTCTATCAAAATGACAAAATGTCTGATAGATCCAAAATACTGACGTATTTGTATACTCTGTCAATTTCATCGTCCGTTTTGGTGTAAAAATAATAAAATAGATGAGTCTGTGCCACTAATAGACTTGTTTATTTACGCAAAATTCAATTCTGTTTTGATATTTTTTGTAAATCTCTCAAGAGTAAAGTAGAAGAAAGATGTTCTCAAAATTAGGGCGAGTTTCTGTGAAGCAGCTACTGAGGGTACCGCCATCGGCGCCCCAGAGGAGTTTGCCGCCGCGAAAGTACTCTGACTTGATACCTCCCAACCAGTACGATATGCCGATGCCAAAGAGGTTGCATCTTGGATATGTATTAAAGGTTTATTGGGAGACCATCCCGCTGTTCCTCACCACGATGACCTCGGTGTCGCTGATGGTGTTAGCCATCATTTACGCGGCAAGAAATAAGGTCGGTAATGTACAGACAACGGCAGGCCAACCTACCCAAAAAGTTAAGGTCATTGAACCAATTCTCAGCTTTAAGTCCGACATGTAGTATACGTGGAAATCAATATCAATTCTTTGAGGTAATTTGACGTTTTTGGTAGGTTGACAAGCTGTTGTCTGTAACAAATAAATAAAACTAATTAAACTAATTTCTTTTGTCAGATGTGGTAGCCTTATTAGTATTTTGAAGGATAAATCCGGCGTATATAGAATAGAAAACTCAAAATACGCTTAATCTGCAGTGATTAGTCCCTAACACATGGCTAGTATGTCGCCTTTTCCTCCTTAGCTTGGCTCGTCTTGGTAAAGATTTTAACTAAATGTAAAGTAAAAATGTAAAAATATGACGACCTCCATAGCCGAAAGACGAGCATACCGGACTTGGTGTCGCTATCTCTGAGGTTCCGGGTTCGATTCCCGATCGATCAATGTAGAAAAATAACTTTTTTATAATGCGAGACATACGGTCAGCGTGTAATTTCTGCAACACAAGTGCTCTAGCTACTTATCATAGGATCAGACCAATGTATGTGATTTTGTTCAATATTTATTATTTATATCGATATTATTCCCCAGGTGGACGTCGTATTCAGCGCACGTAGCCGCGAATGCATTTCCCGCACGATGGATCTCCGCAACCCTACAGTTCACAAAGTGGTCATAATCAACCAGCGTTACAGGCCCTGGCCAGAGATGGCCGACCTTCTGGACAAGATGCGAGTTGCCGAGACGAGGGTGATGACCCGCGCACAGACTTGTTGCCTTGTGTAGCCTGAGACATCAGTCAAATCTGTCTCATCTCATTTCATCATCAGATGAAGATGAAGATGCGACATCTTTGGCGGAATAAAATTGAAAAACCTAAGTTTGGATATGTTTTATACTTTCTACGGAGTTTCGTCAAAACAGTGTTGAGTTCAAAGGTTTTTGTGACAATGCGTAGTGGTAAAAAACCACATACAGTGTGATCGCGTAATGATTGCGTTGTTTTTTAGAGTGCCTGTTTGTGAAGTAATTAAAAAATTACTGCGAATTTTTTTGAATAAATACTTTTACTTCTGACGTTTTGATTTTATTATTATTATTCATTTATTCATAAACATTTATTGTGATGTAAGTATGTGATGCTAACTAGAGATAAATAAATAGTTTCCACGATCACACCAATTATCTAGCCCCAAAACAGGGGGGTGTCACTCCGCAATGTCTTCTACTTAGCCTAAACGTCAATATAAATGCGTCTAAAAGATGTTGTTGGTTTACCGGTTGTCTGAATAAAACGAATAGTGAATAACATTTTGTTAAATTTCACACCATATTGAAATATTTATTTTTCTTTAATTCCATGTCCATAATAAGTAGTAATAGTTAAAATAAAAATCCTTAATTAGTTATATTAGCCCAGAAACAATATTAAGAATAGGATAGGATAATGTTTACAAAGGAATAGCTACACCCGTAGGAATCGAACACACGACATTCAGATGGAATTTATATGTTTACAGACTCAACGTTTGTAATGTTTAATCTACTTATTTTAATCGTAAAACTAATAAATTAACTATAGGTACAAGAACTTCTCAAGTGACAACCCCGTGCCGTCGTTCGCAGCTCGGTCATAAAACTGGGGCGCGCAAAGAAAATTCGTGGTTCGCGCGCGGTTTTAAGTTTCAATTTTGCTTGCAGGCAGGGTAGCTCTGGCGAGTCTAGGTATATTTTTATACCTAAACCTGACTTGTTAGGAAGTGAGTCGGTCTCCAACGGTGTTTGCTCGACGTACTGCCAGAGGTCATCGTGCATCAGATGACACTGGACATAAACTTCCAACTTCCGTAGTTACACATCCCTTCTAATTTGTCTGCGAAAACCGGTGGTAGCCCTCCGCTACTCGAAGTTGAAATTCCCGACGACATTGTTGCGAAAAAGTTCTATCAGCAGCTTAGCTATGCGGGACCATAACCTGTAAACCTTCTCAGGTTTACGGAAATAAAATTTACAGAGTTAAATTTATTATACTTGGTATTTTATTTCCATTTTGCAGAAAATTCACAACAATTATGTCAAACACTGATCAGACAAACACCGAATGACTCAATCATTCTATTCTTTTATCCTGCCACACATAAATTCAAACATACGTCAATCTCATAGACGGCCAGCCACGAATCACGATTACAAACTCTTCTGACAGTCACACTATAGGTTTTGCGTAACTTAAAAAAACAACATGATATAACCAAAATATTGTTTATTGCTTTTCAAAATACTCTCCTTTACATTTTAAACATTTTTTCATGCGATCGAACCATTTTTTAAAACAGGCGACACAAATCTGAAGGCATGTTTTCTACGTGCTGATTGAACGCTATCACTGCCTCTTCGGAGTTGGTAAAAGTAAAACCTCTCATCAAATCTTTGATTTTGGGGAAAATACAGAAATCACAGGGTGCTAGGTCGGGGCTATGCGCAGGATGGGTGACGAGGTGTACTTTTTCGGAAGCTAAAAATGACTTTGTTTTGTTGGCCGTGAGTGAAGAAGCGTTGTCATGATGTAGGAGAACGCGGCTTTTGGGTCGTCTTTCGCGAACTTTTTCTAGCACCCTGGGTAAACGAATGGTAGAATACCATTCGGCATTAACATTCTTTTGATTTTCAAGTGGAATTGTACTTGCATTAGAATGTCCGTGGTCGTACTTTAGTAGCATCTGTGAACACCATTCTACGCGAGCCCGCTTCTGCTCCGTTGTCAGTTAATGAGGGATCCAACGACAGCAAAGTTTCCGAACTTTTAATTCTTCGTGTAAAATTTTCTGAATTTGGCTCATACCAATCCCCAATAGTCCTCGAATTGTCTCATAGGTAATCCGTGGGTTTTTTTCAATTAGCCGCTTAACAGTAGCCACATTATTTTCGTTGACGGCAGTTGAAGGCCGCCCTTCACGAAATTCGTCATGTAAAGAAACTTGACCTCTCAAATTCAGCAAACCATCGCCTCACGGTGCTCAAACAAGGTGCTTCTCTCCCAAAAGCATTTTGAACACGAGCGGCACAGTCTTGCGGAGAGAGAGAACTTTAAAATCATAAAAAATCATCGCTCTAAAATCTTTTCGACAATTCCATTTTCGTTAGGTACCTACGTAGAACTTTGATGTGTGATAAAAAACAATTGACAAATCATTTCCCGCCAATTGTATTTTTTTATTACTAAGAAGGTTGCAACGTATATAAATATAACATTCGAAATTCAAATAGGTAGTTCCGATTAGCTAGAAGTGCAAAACTTTTAGTGTGCCCCATGTATTTTAAATTTCCGTATGAGATAGAGTTAGTAAAAGCACTTGATCGTTGGTTGTGTTGGTTGCTGTGTACTTGAGTGGAGACCGCGACCGCTTGTCGCGCAACGTAGGGCGCCCTCCGATAAGGTGGAGTTACGATATTGTAAGGCTGCTGGCAGTGGTCGGAAAAGAATAGCCGAGGATCGGGCTCAGTGGCGTGTATTGGGAGAGGCCTATGTCCAGCAGTGGACTGGCGTGGGCTGATTTTGATAAAATAAAGAATTTTATATGAAAATGGTATAAGTTTTCTCCTAACGCTAAGTTCGATATCCTTAAAATACCCGAATGAACTAGAACGAATAATAACCCCTTACTGCCTTAGATACAAGTATAAATGCTTATTAAAAAAAACTACATAAATAAAACTATCAACTAAGGGAAGCAAAAAAAAATTTATTACGAAAGCTACAAAGAAATGTATAAACCTAATCACGTAAACGCAAACATTACGGGTTTAATTTCTGATGTAAGCTTTTTATGGTTTTATTGCACATGCAAAAGGAAGCAGATGTTAATCACCGGGGACTGAGATCCTTCGTCAAATTCACAGCAGTACTAAGTGCGCTCGCTCTTCTATAGATACCTAACTGTTATTACACAAGCATTCTGTGCTATCTAAAGGCTGCAAGCAAGACTGACGGCTACTAGGGATGGCTGCAGGATTGGGCGCGGACTATCGCGCGCTTCTCAGCGCTCTTCATCTTATCCAGCAGGTCTTGCATCTCGGGCCACGGCTCATAGCGCTGGTTGATGATCACCACCTTGTGAATCGATGGGTTGCGCAGATCCATCGTCCGGGAGATGCAGTCGCGGTTGTTCGTTGAGAACACGATGTCTACCTGAGAAATGGGTGGTAAATTTTGATTTTAATTTAAAGACAGCACGCCAAAATATTGTCATCGGAGTAAGAAATCAACATCTTTGTAAAGGTCCGGAAAAACGAAGTAGGTAACGTGCGATCAATATCGAAGTCACTGTTGATCTTTTGAGTCGAGGCCTCCCATATTTCAGAAGATGACTATTATTAGGCCTACAAAAAATCGCGTTTAACCTAACCTTATTTCTTGCCGCGTTAATGACTGCTAACACCAGAAGGCTGATAGAGGTCACTGTGGTGACGAACAGCGGGATGGTCTCCCAGTACTCCTTCAGGACGTAGCCCAGATGCAACTTCTTCGGGATCGGGATATCGTATTGGCTCGGGGGAATCAAGTCAGAGTACTTTCGCGGCGGCAAACTTCTCTGGAGCACCGGTGGAGGAACCCTGAGCAGCGGCTTCACAGATGCCAACCCTAGTTTTGAAAACATCTTCCTTTTGTTTACATGAAAAAAAATCTAAGAAGAAATTTTTTGTATTTCTAAAATTTTTGGGGTACTGAAATTTACATTAATATGACGTGACAAAGAAATTGAAAACAAAATTGTCACAATTGACGTATTTCGGACATTTCAATTAACGTAGTTTTACTTTATCAGTGATTTCAATTGATAAGGGGCCAGTCTCTTAAAAATTTAAAACCATTTTCTGCAGAATTATCAGAATAACCCAATTTTAAAGTTATATAGGCTTCGACTGAAATACTCAAAAGTTACAGGAGCAGCGTCAATGAACCAATTAAACGTAAAATAGTGTGGGATTTAAAAAATTTGAAGCCCTATTTTTATTCACTTTTTATTATATTTTTCAATGATCAAGTATAACTAAAGAGTAAAACACTACAGTATCATATTAATATCATAGTTACATAGTTAGGCCGGCTGTAAACTGCTGTATTACAGGTGTCCCGAGAAGGATGTATCAGCGGGCGTCAGGTGAT
The DNA here is from genome assembly GCA_963576865.1 of Anania hortulata. Taxonomy (NCBI): domain Eukaryota; kingdom Metazoa; phylum Arthropoda; class Insecta; order Lepidoptera; family Crambidae; genus Anania; species Anania hortulata. Next base: position 22,872,916 of record OY756391.1, on the reverse strand, counting down.
AGAAGACATCGATTGGACCCCATGTATGTTCAGCGAAAATGAACGATTCTCGAGATATTTAGAAGTTTAGAATGGATTTTGACCGGATAGCGAATTAATCCAGAAAAACACGTGCGACGAACCCGTTAACATCCAAGCGGTCTCATGAGACCGCATAACAATAGAATATCTCTTGTGTCTCGTTTACGTATGCTTGATTGATTAAGCTCGAACTACATGCATCCGGAATTTTTCAGAACTCCATACAAAACGGCTTCGGACAAGCCCAGATTCATCCCATTTTGTATTGAGTTCTGAAAAATTCCGGATGCTTGTAGTCCGAGCCTTAGTGCTAGTCCCAATTGTTTTTTTCTGAAATGTCCAAATATGTACCTTTTTGAGTAAAATATCATTTAAACGTTAGCATTAAACATTTTACGAAAAAAATCATATTCATCTATGTATTCATTTTGTTAATTTATCTGTAATTTAGACTCGCTCTAGTTTAAAATAATGTGCATAAATGTTTCCTGGGCGGGTAACCGATTACTTGGCCGTAATTTACTTGACAGAATTTCAGTTGGCCGAAAATTTTAGACCGACATTTCTTTTGCTATGTATCATTTGACATATTTTTAGTCTAACTTATTATCTCTTGACATAAGTATCATTTTATCGAACTACGTTTCATCGATTTTCAGAATAACTTTTTTTACTGTTGGCCGAAGTCTCTTTTGAACCTTTTTCATTTACCAGAATACTGCGTACTTAATATACTTATTAAGACTAAATTGGTTAGGTTAGGCTAGAACAGTGACCACACACACTTAAAAACTAAGGATAAATTCTAAGTATAATTGCTAGTAGTGTATTATTGGGCATTCTGTCCCCCAGTCGTCCGCTTCGCTTCCGACCGTTCGCTGCGCTCACTCGGTTGACAGAATGCCCAATAATACACTACGAATGGAGTGTTGACTAAATCTAAATAAGTATCTTGATCAAAACATTCGGTTGAAGACCCGTGGTAAGTATCTTCAGAGAGACCCGTGGCAAGATTCTCTCACCGAACGCCCTGCCTAATATGACACAGACCACTCAGGACCCATGGTAAGATTCCTTTGCTGAATGTATCACCTAACACGTTCGGTTGAAGACCCGTGGTAAGTATCTTCAGAGAGACCTATGGTAAGATTCTCTCACCGAACGTCCTGCCTAATATGACACAGACAACTCAGGACCCATGGTAAGATTCCTTTGCTGAATGTATCGCCTAACACATTCGGTTGAAGACCCGGGGTAAGTATCTTCAGAGAGACCCGTGGTAAGATTCTCTCACCGAACGTCCTGCCTAATATGACACAGACCACTCAGGACCCATGGTAAGATTCCTTTGTTGAATGTATCACCTAACACGTTCGGTTGAAGACCCGTGGTAAGTATCTTCAGAGAGACCCGTGGTAAGATTCTCTTACCGAACGTCCTGCCTAATATGACACAGACAACTCAGGACCCATGGTAAGATTCCTTTGCTGAATGTACCGCCTAATACATTCGGTTGAAGACCCGTGGTAAGTATCTTCAGAGAGACCTATGGTAAGATTCTCTCACCGAACGTCCTGCCTAATATGACACAGACAACTCAGGACCCATGGTAAGATTCCTTTGCTGAATGTATCACCTAACACATTCGGTTGAAGACCCGTGGTAAGTATCTTCAGAGAGACCTATGGTAAGATTCTCTCACCGAACGTCCTGTCTAATATGACACAGACAGCTCAGGACCCATGGTAAGATTCCTTTGCTGAATGTATCGCCTAACACATTCGGTTGAAGACCCGTGGTAAGTATCTTCAGAGAGACCCGTGGTAAGATTCTCTCACCGAACGTCCTGCCTAATATGACACAGACAACTCAGGACCCATGGTAAGATTCCTTTGCTGAATGTATCGCCTAACACGTTCGGTTGAATACCCGTGGTAAGTATCTTCAGAGAGACCCGTGGTAAGATTCTCTTACCGAACGTCCTGCCTAATATGACACAGACAACTCAGGACCCATGGTAAGATTCCTTTGCTGAATGTATCGCCTAACACATTCGGTTGAAGACCCGTGGTAAGTATCTTCAGAGAGACCTATGGTAAGATTCTCTCACCGAACGTCCTGCCTAATATGACACAGACAACTCAGGACCCATGGTAAGATTCCTTTGCTGAATGTATCGCCTAACACATTCGGTTGAAGACCCGTGGTAAGTATCTTCAGAGAGACCCGTGGTAAGATTCTCTCACCGAACGTCCTGCCTAATATGACACAGACAACTCAGGACCCATGGTAAGATTCCTTTGCTGAATGTATCGCCTAACACGTTCGGTTGAAGACCCGTGGTAAGTATCTCTTACCGAACGTCCTGCCTAATATGACACAGACAACTCAGAACCCATGGTAAGATTCCTTTGCTGAATGTATCGCCTAACACATTCGGTTAAAGACCCGTGGTAAGTATCTTCAGAGAGACCCATGGTAAGATTCTCTCACCATCTGTTCTGCCTAACACATTCAGCTCAAGACCCATGGTAAGATTCTCTCACTGAATGTCCTGCCTAACATATTCAGCTGAAGACCTATGTCAAAATTCTATCTCTAAATGTCCTTCCTTAATTAATTACTATTACCTTTACTTACTGTTTACCGTTACTTACCTTTTTACCTTTACCATTTTTAGCATAACCATACATTTAGCTTTATGTAAAACTATACCTTGAGATTTTTTATTCAAATAAAACAACCACAACAACCATAATTTATTATAAATTGAAATAAATGGAGACCTTTTTTACTACGATTATTTATAAAATAAATCAATTCTTCTACTCGTCGAAGTTTCATGTTCACGGTGCAAATAGTTTATTTATTAAATCATGTCGTGGGGATCTGAAAAAAATAAAAATAAAACATTAAATAATATTGTGGAAAATTAAAATACAGAACCGAAACTTTTAACAATACAACAAAATAATAAATAAATAAAAAGGTTACCTGTTTTAACCAAGATTCGTAACAATGTGTTCTGCATATTATTGTAGATATTTAATTGCCTTGATGAGCAGTAGGTACTCCTGAAATAAAAAACACATATGTGTTAATCATCAATACAATTTGTAATAAACATTAGCAAACAATTATCTATTGTTTTTTGGTAGCTAAAGGATTTTTATTTGTGATATATTTAATATTTCGAGTAACACTATAATCAAAGCAAAAAAAAGTCATCTTTTTAAGTTATCAATGAAAAAATGATGTATTAATTTTATAATTCAACCAAAACACGTATAGAAAAGAAAAAGGCTTGATAATCTTATATATTAGATATCTATAGTTGTATGAAAGAAGAAAAAATACTGCACTGACCCCAGACAGCCTGGAAACAGCAAGCATGTTAAGAAGTATCAAAAATAATAATCTCTCTCGGAAGATTAACGAAAATAATAATCCGTAAGTTATCCTTTACACATAAAATATTTTCTGTTTCAGACAAAAAGTATATTTATATATAATTACACTTACATTTTTTAGAAATACTGCACTGGTTTCACAGAGTTTTTTAAATGTTCACCATAATTTTCAATTATTACGAACTTATTGAATAACTTGTAGGTGTTCGATGAAATCCTATGTCACACTGTATGTTGCATCGCGTGGATCGTGGGAATGTGCGAGCTGCAATTTATAGTCCAAGAGAAGGATGGGTACTTGTTTCGGACTACTATTTTAGGTATTTTTCTGTAAACCTGTTTATTTTTAAATGGTTTAAAACTTTGTTTTGTGTCGAGTTTTTGACATTGTCGTACTATTTAAATTTAAAAAAATGTCATATTATAAATACAATTATTCATTAAAATTAAAATATTCATTCAGACTATAAAAACAATTACTCAACAACCAATTATTTAACATTTTTCTGAAATACATTTTCTTGAAGCACTTCAAGTCTTTTGAGTAATTTATTGTATATTGCTATCGACATATTTTAAATATTTTTCTTATATATAAGTATCCTTGTGACATCGAGGTTGATATTATGATAACGTTGATTTAAACATCTCGGCTCCTGGTCTAACACAGCTTACTTGCAGATTAAGCATTAAATGCTTTGAATGAGTGTGTACGACATGCAACTTTAGATTTTTATTGTTTACTTCATGTTGCATAGCAAGTTGGAACTGATAATTATTTTTATCTTTCTAATTGACCTGAATGCTGGCTGATAGAGACTGCTTCTATCGTTAAGTCCGCTTTTATAAAAGTATGTGCAATAAATTTTTTTCAACCTTGTGACAAAAAATTATAAAATCGATAAGTAAATTAATTTTTAGTTGAAGGTAGACTCAAATCAATGTAGTAATAATTATCAATTTTACTCTTTACAAATGGAATAATGGAAATTTGCTACTTGGAAGACCTCATAATTAGTATTTGACTAGCCATTTAAGATATTAACTTATATGCATTACATACTGATTTCACTTGTACCGCAACACAGTGTAATACAATCATATTTCCTTTGAACGTTACATCAAAGTATCTGTCATATTCTAATTCAAAAGGTAACAAGTTATTTACTTGCTTCTGAAGTTTTTTTTCTGTGCTTATCAAACATAAATGATACGGTCTAAATTTGTATATTTTTTTATTGTAACTTTGGTTACAACAAATTAGCTTTATTTTTGCTGACAATTTATTATTGATCCCATAAATAAGGATTTTCACCGCAAAAAAATCAATTACTTTGTGAGATTCTTTGTGAATATCAAGAAACAAGCTCCCCATTGTGCAAAATGTAAGTAAGTACTAATATACATTTATTTTATAGTCAGTTTGTTTCAGCAAATAATTTTAAAGTAACGTTTTCTTTATTGTTGTATTTGTGTAGAGATCCGCGAAGTGTTCTGTTAAGCTAATTGATCAATGAATTGAGTGGTCGCGGGTTCAAATCCCGCAACCATCAATGTATGTAGCTAGCGTAGTAAGTACGTATGTTTGTACCTATTTGTAGTGTATTTAAATGTGTCATTACCGTACCTAGACATTACAGAACACTGTGCACTTAGTTTTCCTTTCCTTAGTTAGATAGTGGTTATGATTATTGGGAAGATAAACTAATTATGATTATTTTTTTATAGGTCGGACTCTGAGTACGCATCCAGCATTGAAGACGTGGCTCCATTAGAGGTGGTGCCACCTCGCCCGAGCAAGAGCAAGCCCAAAACCAGCGCGTCGTCGACCTCAACCGCTTCTACGCCTGCGCCTGCGCCTAAGCCGAGGAAGCGAAAGCCTACCATCAACCCAGTTGTGAACGTTGAAGCCCTAACTAGGTAAATTTCCTCCTTTTATAATAATATTTACCAAACTCACTCGCAATTATTGTACTAGCACTTAATATTTGATAAAAGGTAAATTTTTAATAATTTACAATGAGTATTTACGAGTACAAGTAAAATAGTAAATGTTCGAAGTACAACAAAACTAACAAAAAAAAAAAAGATTTATCGATAAAAATATATGTTACTCAAATAAATATGTTTATTGTTCACAGACCAAAGAAAAAAACGAAGAGTTTGTTTGCAATCATCAATAAAGACGAGCAGGCAAGTACGAAGGAGACAACTCGTAGCATTGCATCGAGCTTCACGTCGCGGGTGTCTTCGGGCCAGTGTCGTCGCACTGCAGTCACCAGCGGCGAGTTCTACATAGATTTGAAAATCTACCACACCGACGATGTTAAGAATGTTCCAGCCGAGGAACGCTATAAGAAAGCGCTTGCAGCGGTAAAACTCCAATGTGGTGAACAATCCCAGGAGTGGGAGGCTCTACAAGGGTTTATAAGTAGGACTTATGTAATTTTTGAAGAGTCCGAACCAACTTATTATAGCAATAAAATAAACATAAATTGTAAATATACATATTATACAGTTTTAATTTTTTTACATTTCAATTATTCGTCATTATTTCTAGTAGATTACGAGTCTTTATTGTTTATTAACTAATTCTTGGTTCTAAAATGCCTTTCTGCACTATTTGTAACGTGTCCATAGGTTCTACCTCTTGGGTAGGTCACTTGCGGAGTCGCTTGCACAAGCAAAATAACTCCACCCAGCCACACAGTGATGGTGTGGAAATCGTAGCATCTGCATTTCGCTCTCGTATCATTTCTTACCGATTAGTTGCAAGTGAACTTGATCAAACTTCTATAGATATTTTCTTTAATTCTATTCATAACAAAATAAAATCACTTTTAGATGAAGCTTTAAGAGTACATACTTGCATTAAAGTGAATTTTGAATTATTTAGCATTTTCCTGTTATTCAAAAATAATATGCAGGAAATCAAATCCTTTGTTACAAAGAATTTTATACTTTACCACAACTATGATTATGATAATTTATTTTCTAAACTAGTGAGTATATTGAAAAAGAAAATGGAAGAATTTGAGGAAAGCGATAGTGGTTGGGCATTTTTGAGTAATTCACATTTAGAAATAAATGTAAATAAGTACCAGCCATTAGGTGGGTCATCTTATTTAAAATTACCTAAATTTATTCAAAGTAAGAAAGCGTGTATAAATATTCAAAATAAAGACCAGTGTTGCTTTTTATGGAGCGTAACAGCAGCTCTTTACCCGGCTCGAAATCATCCTGAACGAGTCTCGTCTTATCCCAATTTTAAAGATGTTCTTAATGTCAATGGGATATCTTATTCTGTCACATTCTCAGATATTAATATTTTTGAAAAAAACAATCCCAAGTTAAGTTTTATCATTTACGGTTTAAAAAATTCTAAAAACATTATTGGCCCCGTATATAAATCTGAAAATACGAAAAACAAAAAAACGATTCATTTGCTATTGTTAGAAAACAATGCGACGTCACATTATTGTCTTATCAAGGACTTGTCGCGGCTTCTCAGAAATCAAATAACAGCACATCATGGTAAAATTTATTTCTGTGATACATGTTTACTGTTTTTTACTACTTGTGAGGAACTAGAAAATCATATATGTAGCGGGATCGTCACTGTATTACCTGAAAAGGGGTCCGTCATAAAATTTAAAAATTATGATCGTAAACAAAACGTTCCATTTGTAATTTATGCAGATTTTGAGACAATTTTAGAAGTGCACGAGGACAAGTCTGATTCTGATACTCAAAATACAAAAACGCTGCAGCACCATATACCCTCAGCGTTTGCGTACAATATAGTCTGTACTGTAAACACTAGCTATAATCGCTATGTATCATATCTAGGTTCTGACTGTGTTTCTAAATTAATAGAATCTCTTTATCGCGATGTTCGTGAAATTCATGCTATCTTATCCAAACATTTGCCTATGATTTTTACCGAAAAAGATGCATCCGAATTTTCGCAAGCCACTCGCTGTCATATATGTGATCACTTCTTATTTTCAGACAAAGTGCGAGATCACTGCCACATAACAGGATTATATCGTGGTGCAGCACACAGATATTGTAATTTACAATACAAAACACCTAAGTTTATTCCTGTCTTTTTTCACAATTTGGCAGGTTATGACTGCCATTTATTCATAAAACAATTAGGTGAAATGCCTGGAAAAATTAAGATTATACCTAAAACTAAAGAAAATTATGTGTCATTTACAAAATTTGTCCCGATTTCCGATCAAGAATTTATGCAATTGCGCTTCGTAGATTCATTTAAATTTCTTGGCACTAGCTTGGATAAATTAGCAAAAACTATTAAAAAAGAAGAGTTTGAACATTTACGCATGCATTTTCCAATACCTACCCAATTTAATTTACTTACTCGCAAAGGTATATATCCCTACGAATACATGGATAACTGGGATCGCTTTAAAGAGCGATGTCAACCAGAAAAAGAAGAGTTTTACAGTTCCCTTACAAATGAGCATATTACAGATGAAGAGTATGAACATGCTCAATTAGTTTGGTCGCAATTTAACATTAAAAATCTGGGTCAATACACTAAATTGTATTTAAAAACAGACGTTCTCTTGTTGACTGATATTTTTGAAAAGTTTAGAACAACTTGTAAATTTCATTATCAATTAGATCCTGCTTTCTATGTAACCGCTCCTAGTTTATCATTTGATGCAATGCTTTATAAAACTGGAGTCGAGTTGGAGCTCATAGATGACCTTGCCATAGTGCGTATGATTCAATCAGGCATCAGAGGAGGCGTATGCATGTGTTCGCACAGGCATGCCAACGCCAATAACAAATACATGAACGAATACGATCCCTTAAAACCAGATACCTTCATAGTTTACATAGATTGCAATAACTTATACGGATTCAGTATGTGTCAATCTCTACCACTATCGAATTTTAGATTTTTAAACCAGGCAGAAATTGAATGTCTTGATATTGCTAATGTTCCTGCTGATGCTGACTATGGTTTTATTCTTGAGGTTGACTTAAGCTATCCAAAAAAGTTGCATGACGGACACAATGATTTACCTTTTTGTCCTGAGAAATGCATTCCACCCGGGGGTAAGACTTTCAAGCTCGTGCCTAATCTTTACGACAAGTACTTCTACGTTATCCACTATGTTCACTTAAGAACATGTTTAAAACATGGGCTGGTATTTAAAAAAATACACCGTGTCATAACGTTTCAACAAAGTCCTTACTTAAAACAATATATCGATCTAAATACGAGTTTAAGACAACAGGCTCAATCTACATTTGAACAAGACTTTTTTAAGTTGCTCAATAACAGCATTTTTGGGAAAACCTTAGAAAACAACGAAAAAAGAGTGAATGTACATTTAGTTAACGAATGGAGTGACCACAATAATATAACAAAAAAGAAAATAACTGCTAATAAATTAATTTCAAGTTCTAGTTTTCACAGTGCTTCAATTTTCACTGAAAATTTAGTTGCGATACAAACAAAACCTGAACAAGTGATTTTGGATAAGCCAATATACATAGGGTTTACGGTGTTAGAGTTATCTAAAAGCTACATGTATGACTTTCATTATTCAGTTTTTGAACCATCGTATAAAAACAAATTACAAATGTGTTACACGGATACGGATAGTTTCGTGTACCAAATTGAAACCGAAGACTTTTACAAAGATTTAAAGGAAACTTTCCTACATTATTTTGATACAAACAATTTTTTCAAGGAAAATTTATATGGCTTACCCCTTCTAAATTAAAAGATTCCTGGACTTTTCAAGGACGAAATGGGAGGAAACATTATAACAGAGTTTGTCGGATTACGTTCAAAATTGTATTGTATAAAGGGAGTAAAGATGAGTGTTGTTCGCGATATACAAATAATAGACTACAAAAAAACCTTGTATCATGGCAATATAGTGCGAAAAACAAATGTTTTATTTAAGTCTATCAAACACGACATTTTTACTCGTAGTCTTAACAAAGTAGCGCTATCCAGTAATGATGACAAGCGTTTTGTTTCGGGTGACAAGGTGTCAACGAGAGCTTGGGGGCACACATCCATTCTAAACATTTAGATAAGCATAACATTGAACCAAGAATTAGGTAATTACAATTAAATTATAATACTTTCCTTAGATGTAAGATTTTCTTTATTATAATAGATAAACAACCTAATTAAGTTAATATTAAGTTTCAAATATGTAAATTTATTATTTAGGTACGTTGTTTTATTTTGTAATAGAAATAAATGATTACAAATAATTAACTTGGGTTTTATTTCTTATACGTAAAGACGTTCGCATTAACTCAATACATCATGTTTAGACATGTTTTAAAATGTGATGGTAATCATCGCGTAGAAACGGTGAAATCCTATGACATCGGTCACACGTTGGGAATCAATTTACTACATTTAGGTATTTTGCAACGCAGATAAAACTTTACAGGTTTGGACATGAAGTTAATTAATAGCACGTGGCATAGCCGGCTCGTCTCATATTACCTATTTGATATAAGCAATCAGTAGATTTTATTTAGTTATCAATTCGACTTCGTTGCGTTCAAACTTGTTTCGGTTAAAAGTTAAGATGGCTCAACGTAGTCACAGTCACCTTCTCACCTCACCACAAGCCAGCTACGTTCTTTCAATCAATAGTAGAGTACCCAAGCACGTAATTAAAATTGAGATCATGGAAGCAGTGGAAGTGTCAAACGATGAAGTGGACATTCAAAGTCGTGCAAAAACTCAATACATTGTGTACGAAAATTGCGACGATGTGTATTTTAGCACGCTGCAGCTGATGTCACACATCAGTTCCAAGTTGCGAGACCGCAACGAAAGACCTACCTTGTGAGTGGGAAACAATTAATTTTCAATCAGGTATGTAGTATTTTAATATTTTTATTTTATTTTGTGTGATGAACTATTTACATACTTATTCGTTCTAGGAACTATTACAATTTATTCACTTTATTCTATAGATAAAATCGACAGATTTCATTGTTTTTTTTTTCTTTTACAGAGAATGATTGACGTATATGATGATTTTCCTCAATACGCTCAAGACCCGTTACAAGACTTCACTCAGCAATACAAAGATTTATTTGGTGTGCAATCGTCGGAAATTAAACAAAAACGTAAAAAACGAGTTCCTCCAAAAAATAATAAGCGGAAAACTCCAAAATCTTTTGTGGTATGTAACGAACAGGAAGGCCTCATCAACGACGTCGGATGCTGACAGCGAGTGCGTGTTGCTTAGTGCACAATATGTGGTTCATGACACAATGGATGAAATTATGGACATGACTGAATGTGTAATTAAAAAGATTTCAAAAAAGTTATGTGGTTGTAGCTTCTAGTTTATTTAATATTTTATAAGATTATGTTATCGAAATATAATAAAATAAATTATATTGAAATCAGTGCATGCTTTTTATTTCCATTTGGGGATATTTCGTATCAAAGTAAAGAAAACACTTTAATTAAATGATACAACTTTTATTTAATTAAAACAGAATTAATAAAATAAATTATTTTCTAAACACCATTTTTTTATACTTAAAACATTGCGTAATGCACAATATTTCTTATGATTAAAACAATTAAATAACAATATATCTTTACAATAGAGTTCGTTAAGATTTTTTAGATTAGGAGCACCCTTACGAGTAATATCTGAAACACTATTATGATCACACAACTCTCGCATCCATTTTACTTTTTCTTCCCCTTTCACAATTATATTTTTATCCTTAAAAAAGGTTTTGATCATTCTTTGAAATTCTCTGTAGTCTATATAGCCCTCGCTCCATTGGTAACCTCTGTTTCTTTCTATCCAACGAACACATTTTTTTTCTTCATCACTCAGTGCAGAGAACGGATGGACATGGGTGTACTTTGAAGTGGCTACTGCCATTTCCTTAGCCAAAAATTCATTATTGACGTTTTTGAATCCTTGTAAATCAATGATTATTGTATTATAAATATTCATGATATTTTCTTTACTATGTTACTCAAAGGTTTGTATTCGAATAAACAATCATTCAAAATCAAGCAATAAGCAGCTGTTTGATCAGGTATTTCTTGATCTGTTTCAATTTCGACTCTCACGTCAATAGATTCTTTCAGCGTTTCGTGTTGTCGTGAACAGTCAATAACGAATAAAGGGGGAACGTCTCTAAATTCTTTTAAACTCAGCAACGGCTCTGCACGACGTCCGTGGTACGACTGCTGAAATCTTGTATATTGTTCGTATAATAAAGTAAACTTGTCATCTGAGAAACTGACGTTCAATCCTTCATATGGATAATATGATGAATTTAAAAAGACTCTTATATCACGTACGTGACAATGATCAAACTCTGCCATTGACAATTGACTGTTGTGTTTGCGGTTGGTTTGTAAGGCAATTACAACAAATCGCGGTTTCTCTGTTTGGGATGAAGTTTTGATAGACCAAGTATGCTTACGTGTTTTAGGAAGTAATGGGTATTCATACAGATCCCAATTACGAAATGCTAGTGGAATAGCGCGATCTTTCTCTAAATGCTTTAGTAAATTTATTCTTTCACGATCTGACACTTTAATATGTGGCACTCTCCAAATAATTTAACTAATTATAATGTCATCTACAGTTTCTCCTGTATTTAATTTAATAGAATTAAGATTCGTATTGCTTCTAAGTAACACTAACTCGTGTTTACAGTTCATGATTATTTTTTCATAGTCTTCTGCAAATCCCAATATCTTGTTTAACGGAATGGACATGGAAAACGCTCCACCTCCAGTATTGTTTGTTCCCATAGTTGACCAACCCCAAACTCGTGCATATTTTGATTCATTTTCATTTAGAGATAGATAAGATTTTATTGTTGTAGTTATACCTGCATTTTTTATTTTATCTATTTCTACTCCATTTAATTCATACCGAATATCTTGAAATAGAAACAATGCAGGATTATTAATGAAATGTACATCCGATATTTTTGCTTTAGTTGTGGTGTTATATACATTCACCTTCCCCTCGATATACAAACTACTAAGTGAAGCAGTACGTATAGATCTTGTTGATTAATAGGAATTCTTATTTCATCATTCTTGTTGAAACTTGTCACGTATGGTTTGTATGAATGATATTCGAAACTTTCGATACTGTTGTCGTATGATGTTTGTTGAGATATATTTAGAATATTCATTGTATCAACCCGATTAGCCTTAGGAATTCTTTATTGGTCTTGGTTAGCTTCTTTTTTAGCAGAAGCGGTGTGCCTTTGGGAGATGATCTTTTAGGACTGGCTCGGGTATACGATTGAGAGGGGTTTTTATTAAAATTTATCATTTTTTTCTAAAATGTAAATACAGCTGGACTTCTTCACCTCGCAAATTAACCTCTTTATTATCTGCGTCCAAAAGTCTTATGTTAATAGCGCTTATTGAAGATTGATTAACGGGAAAATAAATCAAGTTTTTATGTATTTCAATTATTCTATAACCAGGTGGCACATTCGGTACAAATTCATAAATTATATGGCTAGCTTTCCCGTTTACAAAAGAACCACTAACTACATCGCATTCGATTCGCACGATGGTCGTTGATAGAATGCTGACAGGATACTGGGAATCAGTACTTATATTAGCATCGATTGTTTTCATCTGATGAACAAATGAACATCTTTAGAACAAAAAATATTGGTTTTCAATGTATTATTATTGCAAGTTAGTTTTAATATTGTGTTCTTTATGTTGATTTTTAAATAATCACTAATATCTTGAAACTCGTAAGATCCTTCAGGAATTTCAATGATTTCATTTTCACCATAGTAAAACTTATTGTTGCGTTCATCTATATTAGGAATAGAGTTGAAAGTTGAAAAGTACAAAAGACTACATTCGTAGTCTCCTCGAAGATCCAACGTAGGCGAATAATTTGTTGTTATGGAGGCGCCTCTCCCAGTTATAGACACAGTGAAAGACATTTTTATACTGACACATTTATTTATCTCGTTTGTTATATAAATGCTTCTTTCAATAATTTCTTAAAAATTTTAGACACAAATGCCCACAATTTGTAGTGCCGAATGCTTGATGTCTCACATAGTTATAGTTTATCGGCAAGTCGTTCATATATTTAACTAATTCTAACGGTGGTTTTAAATTACCAAAACTATCATAATATTCTACGTATCCATTTTGCTTCACAAAAGCTACCCAATGCGTGCCTGGATTTATGTTGCTATCCAAATTCAATATTCCACATTCTAGTTTTCTTGGTTTCAAAGGTAACGTATCTCTCATGTAAACACCTCGAAAGTAAGGAATATCATTCGCATTGACTAATATATCTAGGTTTGTGAGTGCACGTCTGGGCAGCCGCTTATTTAGTTTTTTGATGGGCTCAGATATAAACCTGCTCCTTTTTTATGAGGTTTAATATATACCCCTTTTTCAAGAGCCACCGCTTCCATCATTCTGTTGTGTCTTTCAGCTTCTTGAAGATTTTTTTGTGCAGCTTTAGAATCATTAACAGCTTTTGCTATCCCTGCTGCTCCTCCAGCCAGTGAACCTAAAGCCGACAACCCCGCAAATATCGGAATAAGTGGCAAAAGTCCACCACTTTTAGGAAGAGGGATACAACGTGGCACGCGTATTCCTTTCTTATTTCCAAATAGTTTCTTCGCGGCTACAAAGCATATTTTATAGCAGAGTGGTGATCTTTGGATTTAATTTTTTTTAAATAGGTTTGAATTTTTTTAACTCCTTTTTGAAATGATTTGATGTCACCGCCTGCTTTTATTTTTGCCTTCATAGCATTTTTTCTATCCACGACGCAATTTTTTCTCCTTTGCCAGCATCTTTAGATTTCAATCGTCTTTTAGCCATATTCAAAAGTTCTAAATCAGCCTTACGTCGAGCTCCTGAATCTTTATCAATGTATGCAATATCGTGGTGCATGCAAGCTTCATCCAATTTATTTACTCCTCGATCACCTTTTAGTATTCGTTTTTGAAGTTTTGTACCAGGACCACAAAATTGGTACCCTGGTAAATGTAACTCAAACGGTAAACGATCTATCAATTTATTAATTATACCACTGCCTTTCTTCATCGATAAACAGTAAATGTGATGAAGGAGTGATTATGTGTTATTTATATACCTATCTACTGCACCACTAATTCAGTTTTGTCTACCCAACTGTTCTCTTCATCACATAACCCTAACCATTTTACAAATAGTTTGTTTCCCTTTCTCTTTATAACTTTTTCAATTAGGTAAAGGTCTGAAAATTTTGTTTTCTGTAACTCATATCCGTAAAAAGAACCAAGGATAATTTGATTGTGTTTGTCTTCTATTTGATACGTTTGAGGATTGGTTTGTCCAATTTCACAATGCGAAATATTTCGGTGGACCAATTAGGGGTATAACCTTTATAAAAATCTCCTTTAAATTTACTTATACGAACAAAATCGCCAACCCTAAAAGTTGCCCCTTGACGTACTACCTTTGCTTGCTGCGTTTTAATAATGTTAGACCTAACTAAAATCTCATTGGAACGATTAACAGTGATTGGTTTTAATTTTGTAATGCTGTGGGTAGTATTGTTATAGTGATGTACAACAGAGTTTGAATTACTTTGAACCCATGCATATCGTCCACATAAACTAAATTCTTTGTAAAGTTGAGATTTTATAGTTCTAATTACGCGTTCTACTATGGAGGCTTTTTTAATAGAATATGTGGAATAATGGTTTATGTTGTAATTTTTCATTAACTTTTTAAAAGAATCATTATAAAACTCTTTACCTAGATCTGTTTGTAAATTTTTTGGCTTTCGTTTTGTTTCAGATAATATACTATGCATTGCATTCGTAACAGATGTTTTAGTTTTTGCCTTCAATGGTCTAACCCATACAAATTTAGATAAAGCATCAATTACTACTAAAACATATTTATATCCTTTATTGACAGATGCATATTTTTGAAAATCCATAAGATCAGCTTGCCACAAATCATCAATTCCTTTTATGATAGTATGCCACCGAATGAAATTTCTTCTTGCTGGCTTGTGAAGCTCGTTTACTATGTCTTGTTTACTCATTATTAGCAAGTTTTGATGGTAACGTAAGATCTATTTCTTTTTTTGTATTATACAATTTACTGATATTGGCAGTAGTTAATTTTTCTAAATTGTTGAGATATTTTATGTTATGTTACTTTGAATTGTTTTCATTTCATTTTTTAGTTCTTCAATATATTTATCCACGTATTCTTTATTCACAGCCTCGTCGTTATTTTCCGGAATTTTTAATCCTTTTAATCTTGATGATTTTAAATCAAATTCACCTACGTCTGATCTCACTAATGTATCGCTAAGAATGTTTGTAAACTCAGATAGTCGTAAACGTTTATGAACATAATGCCCAAATTTGTCAATATTTGTCATTGCCGTCTTGTTGGTTTCCGTAGTTTAATGATACTGCCCAATCCTCCTGATGGTAGCTTTATATATTTAATGTGTTTTATGATTTCAGCTTCATGCAGTTCTTCTAATATTGCATAAATTTCATTATATACCCCAGTGTTACCAGCTGCCCATGATCCAAGTAATAATTTTAACCTTTCCACTAATTCATTGGGATCATCCCAATAAACTAAATCGGTATACTGCTTAACTTCTTTTAAAATATCGATACCTTCACCTCGTGGGAGACTTTCCACACTACTTGTATGACTTCTAGAGAACTTAAACAATGGTTTAATCACGTTCATATATTTGAATCCTTTGTTACTATTTATTGGTTTAGATGGATCAAAGTTACGTCTGTGTGCATTGGAGGATTTACAAAATCCTCTGTAATAATTTCAAAATTTGGTGTCTTTTTATACAATAATTCTTTTAAGCCTGGAGTTTTTTTCAGGCTCCGGTTTCCAATTTTCAAAATGAGGCCATCGTCATGAACACGCGTATTGCCGAGCATTAGTTTTCCTTTTATATTTCTAACACCATAAGGTATATCTTCTTTCATTACTTCAGATGACACAGACCATGATAAAGAATCATTTGCAATACTTGGTGATGACTGAAGAGATTTAAAGGAATTCTCATGCACTGTATCATGATCCTCATAGGGTAATGTGGTGAGGGTTTTGTTAGGCGTTTTACAATCTTCATTTCCTGAATTTTGATCATCATCATCATAACTTTTGAAATAATCAAAATCTTCATCTGAAATATTTGATGACTCGCTTTCGGTGCGTTTAGTTCTTTTAACTGAATGAGTTTTGTCTGTTTCTTCTTCTTTGTAGCGTTTGTCGTCAGGTCTACTAGTTAATAGTTTAAGGGGGTTCACAATAGGTTTAAATATTGTTTCCAAAGCCATGTCATTTTGCTTTTTTGAATCTTTTATCATTTCTACCTTTCTTTTCACAGCTGACGCTGACTTTACAATTTGTTCTTTGAGGTTCCGCTCCATTGTTAAGGATTCCACTCTGTTTGACTCCTCAATTTAAACTGGTTCTATGAAATGTAAGTATTAGTTACTTATATAGTAAATAAACAGTTTAATCCACTATAATGAATGTATCAAACTTCATTCTGTAACAGCCTTTGTTTCGTTCACAGTCCTTATTGATGACGACATAACTGTATGGTTTACTCCACACGGTTGAGCACATCTCACTGAGACCACGTCATGTCAGACCCTACGTGCTCATCGTAAATGTGTCTTAGATTAATGTCGTCTTGTTTAAATAATATGATGAGGTAGGCATTATCTCTTACTAGTTGTTTGGGTATTTTCGTGTAGGTTTGATTAATGTAAAAACAGTCAATGTTTTTATGACGCCCCATGGCAAAATAATCGCGTATATTGTTTTGATTTTCACATGCAACATCATCAAATACGAATATTGCGTCAGACAAAGCTTCGTGTGGACTTAAAATTTGTTTATTATCATTATACTTGTAGTAAGATATGTCTGCAACTTTTTCCAATACTTTCTCCAAAAACACGTACTTAGGTTGATACAAAGACTTTGAATACACATATAGGTTCCGAAAACGTGGTCCATCCTGGTGTAGCAACAGACTAATGACTAAGTTGGTCTTTCCACAGTTTAAGGAGCCACAAACAATGCTCCGAATAGTATTGGGCAATAAATTCCCATGACGTTTAAGCTCATTTGAGGATACTGGACAAATACATTGCAATTTAAGGGATTCTTTTTGTTTCAAAAATCTCATTACAGTTGTTATTTATTTTTTTTACTCAACCGCTCTTATTGATGGCTTTTAACGGATTGATGGAAACATTGTCGAGTTATTAAATTAAAAGGTTTCTTAAAACATAAAGATAGTACTTGATGCAGCTCATCAACCAAATTTTTGATTAACATATTATTCACTTGTATTTAACACCATCCATTCGTAGTGTATTATTGGGCATTCTGTCTACCGAGTGAGCGCAGCGAACGGTCGGAAGCGAAGCGGACGACTGGGGGTAACAATAAAAACCGAATTGACAATAGGTCAACTGATGCAGTGGCAAAGGTCATTTCGATGAAATGAAAAAAGACGAAACGAAATTTGTCAAAAAGTTTCGGTGAAATAAAATTCGGTAAACAACTTTTTGAACATAAGATAGGTAGGTAACCATGTTTTATGTTATGTATCTTAAAAACTTCGTTACTTAGTTGACTAACAGCTCTGTAAGTTTCAAACAATTGATTCTACAGATTCATGTCAAAATATCGAGTGACATGGAAAGAGACAAAAGTTTCCTTGAATTTGCTCCAGACACATTAAAAAAACGAAAATAACTTTAATAAGCATTTATGACTTATTTTCTACGTTATATGTTACATATACGCTTACTTTATTGTACTCAGTTTATTTTAATTCAATAAAATACAACAGAAATGAATCATAATTCACATTTAAAATCCTTATGAAAAAATGATATTATAAAGAAGACGATTATTTAAACGACACGAGTGCACGGATTTAGCCTGCTTAGCTCGTTCTAACTGTATGTCCTGTAATATAGGCTGACAAAGGTGACTGAGTTTGCTGCGCCGTTTCTTCTCATAACCAGCCGATATGTAGTCCCGAAACGGTGGTAGGGCACAGCTATATTTTGGGACGTGTATAAGTGCCCGGAAGAGGGACTACTTATATCTATCTATCTATATATATAAAAATGAATCGCTGTTCGTTTGTCTCGCTAAAACTCGAGAACGGCTTGACCGATTTGGCTAATTTTGGTTTTGAAACATTTGTAGAAGATCAGGGAAGGTTTAAAAAGTGAGAAAATATAAAGAGAGACAACTTTTATTAGCGGTACGAAGTTCAATGGGTCAGCTTGTACGGAATAAATTACTATTAAGATTATTATACATTTTGCATGAAATTATACGAATGGCATGAATTGTCCCAGTAGCTAGTCATCATCATTTCAGCCATAGGACGTCCACTGCTGAACATAGGCCTCCCCCATTGACTTCCAGATTGCCCGGTTGGAAGCGGTATGCATCAGACTTCTTCCTGCGACCCTTACCAGGTCGTCTGACAGGCCAGGTCACCTTGTGAGTGGACGTCCTACGCTGCGCTTGCCGGTACGCGGTCTCCACCCTAGAACCTTTCTGCCCCATCGGCCGTCAGTTCTAGATACGTGCTATGTGCCCCACCTACTGCTACTTCAGCTTGCTAATCCGTTGGGCTATGTCAGCGACTTTTGTTCGTTTACGGATCTCCTCATTTCTGATTCGATCTCGCAAGGAAACACCGAGAATTGCCTTTGTGCTCTGCTCCTGTACTCGGACCGACATGGTGGCGTTTTTGTATAAACACTTCAACACCTCGATGTACCGATAGTCAATATGGCACCGTTGGAGAGATTAGAGATTGTTAGCCACATACTTAGTACAATGTGCTTCCAGCTAAATTTACCTATTTTGTGGCCATGTGAGGCTAAGTAATAATTGGTATGATTGTTGGACTTATTACTTAGGCATTTATTTATTTAAACTTTATTGCACAGACATTTAAAAAAAAAAGGTTGTACAAATGGTGGATAGCTATATACGGTATATACATACATAAAATATATACATACATACTTATACATAATATAATTATACACAGATCTCATGTCAGCGAGAATCATGGAAAAGAGAAGAGAGTTAATCCAAAAAATGCTTGCGCAGAGCCTTTTTGAAGGAGAGTTTTGACGTGGATTTTTTGATTTTCAAGGCAAGTCCGTTCCAGAGTCGTACAGCCGTCAGGGTGAATGAGCTGTTCATAGAACCGGAAGTGTGACGTGGTGTATACGATTGAAGAGTGTCACTTGAACGGAGATTTCTATCGTGAAAAGTACTAAGGAATGAAAATTTATCTTTGAGATAAGATGGAGATTTGGGTTCGAAGAGTATAGAGTAAAGGACGCAGAGTGTCTGTACATTCCTGCGATGCCTTATAGGGAGCCAGCCAAGCTGGGAGCGAAACGTGGATATGTGATCAAACTTGCGTAAGCCGAAAATAAAACGAATGCAGTTGTTGAGAAGGCATTCTAACTTATTCAGAAGATCTTGGGAGACATTAGAGTAACACACATCACCGTAGTCTATAATAGGTAGGAGTGCAGGACCAGAGACTGCACAAGCAAAGTCTTCGTACAGGAAGGAAGAAAGTGCTTAAAGCGATAGAGTGCTCGTAGAGTGCCAGTAAGCTTTCTACTAACTTCCTTAACATGCTGGCACCAGCTTAAGGTATTGTCGATGAAAAGACCTAATTTTTTCACATACGGAGAATAATCAACGACAACTCCATCAAAAACAATAGGAGGAATGGACGTGATATCGAGTTTGCAAAGCTGTCTTGAGCATTACCAGTATTACTACAGAAAAGAGAAGAGGAGGTGGTATCACAGAACAGGAATGACACGCTATAACGCTTCGGTACGCGGGTGGTATTACCATCGAAATAAGTGGCGCTTTCTTCAAAATAGCTGAATATTGTTTTCTCTTACTTTACATTTGTACTTTTTGCAAATATCTACCTATGATGACAGGGAATCAAAAATTAGAAGAAAATAAAAAAAATGCGACAAAAGTCAAATGAAATTCAAAAGTCAAACGTTTGTAATTTTAATATTATATTTAAAATAAAATTAACTTTAAGCGCAACTGTCTTGGTAATTATTCAGAAGAAAATAAAAATATGGAAATGATTTTGTACGATGGAGCACAATTTCACTACGGGTAAAATATCGCCACAGTATAAAGGTTCGTTTTAACAAGTCTATCCAAACTTGCCTTAAACTGGTGTCCCCAGCCCTTGGAAACTTGGTCATCTGATGTCCAAATCCTTGAACGCGCGGCTTGACGGGCCTTTGATCATTTCAGCCATAGGTCGTCCACTGCTAAAACATAGGCCTCCTCGGATTACTACCAGATTAGCCGGTTAGAAGCGGCCTGCATCCAGCGACTGGACGTGCCGCTGCGCTTGCCGGTACGTGGCTCTACCCAGAACATTTCATCGGCCGTCAATCCTACATGCTTGGAGCCTGCCTACCGCCAGTTTAGCTTGCTTATCAAGGTATAATGTCTGTGATAGACTATAGTTGGTATTATATTCGCAGGCGTCGCTGGGCTGAGGATTGGTTATGACCCTCCGCACCCCGCGCCGCCGCATCTCGCCCCGCACCAAGCGACGGTACCGGGCCATAAAGGACTTCTTGCGACGAGCTCTAGGTAAGCAATTCTACAGACTTCGAACTTCTGCTTTTACTTTCTAATTAATATTGTTGCAAAGACAATTAACTTTTCCCACTTAACGCATCACATCTAACACTATATGGATTTTTTTACAGTCAAAAGCTCCTTCTGTTACTTTTAGGCGGCCAGGACCGCAAACATAATAATTATTGAACTAATTATTTTATTACAAGAGCAAAAAAAGGGCAAAGAAAAATTCGTATACTCACGATGGTTCTGCTGGCCGCATAATGTACGCAGTATTATCATAATATAATAAATTATAGAAGAATTCGTTGGCCGCGGCGACCTGGCCGCCTAATACGATTTGTTACTATGAGGCCAATTTTCTAAATGGAAAATCGAGTCAATAAAATTACACTTATGCAATTAAGTAAGTAGGTATTCACATTATCATTCATCTTCATAATCATCATTTCAGCCATAGGACGTCCACTGCTGAACATAGGCCTCCCCCAATGACTTTCATTGGGGGGGTTTGCCAATACTCGCCACGCCTGGCAGGCGGGTTGGCTAGCGCATTTTTTTAATAAGATTTCGCATGCAGACGCTGCTGCCCGTCTCGTATGTATTCACTGACGGTAAAATTATTTTATTCTAGAGTGTACTACGTCGTTTTGAGATTCTGTACTTGAAGGATTCTGGCCTTATAGTAACAAATGCCTAATGCGCAGAGGGGCAATAAGCCGTAGGCCCAGATTCCTGGCTACGCTCTAGGTGCAGACCACCACTTTAGCTCCCATTCACCACTCGTGTCAGTTCAATGTTAAACAAGTGTTAAAAATAAGCAGATCATAAATTGATTATTCATTATACGTAGACCCGGTTGAGCACAACAATTTATTGAGGTGGGGAGGACGCTGTGTATGTATAGTGATATCGTTCACCAGGTGGTAGTGGATACAAGAGGGAGGATTTCTCCCTCTCGTCAGTGTCCTCCTGCTGCACTGCAGCACAAAAAGCCTGTCTATATATTTCTTTCAACCCACGACCGTGGTATTCTACAAAAAGGAAGAGTTTGTGCTACCACCTGCTTCTGACAAAATCTATAATATAATACCTTTTTTGCAGGTAGCTCGTCACAGCCTGACATCAAAATTAATTCCAGTATAGCGATAAATGTCACAGACTTAAAGCACAAGATAGTGGGTCTCGAGCAGCAGCTCAGCGAGGTGAATAAGCACTGCCGCGATCTGGTGTGTCTCGAGAGCAGCTCTAGGAAAGAGTCACAGTCCCTCGTGTCGCCCGTCAGGCATGACCTATCTTCATTAAAAGAACAGACTGAAATATCATCCACTAAAAACGTACACGGGGCCGAAACGAAACTTTTGTACAAAACATCAGAAAGTCATTACAGAAAGTCTGATGACAGCGAATCGTTTGAAAAAGACTACAATGGTGCTAAAGGCAAAGATATGAGGGCTTCCGATGACATGGCAGCCCATAGCTATTTTAGGGAGTCGAAAAATAAGAAAAAAAAGAGTAAAGTAGACAACAGATTGAATGTGCTGAATGGAAGTAACCCGAACCTACGAAAACACAAAACTAGATCAGTGTACGAAAATTTTATGTCTTCATACTCCACAAGCAGCTATCATTCCCTCATAGATCCTCGAACTGGTCAGCGTAAGAGCTCGAGACATCCTGACCATCGACACGATGAGAAATATATAATACAACAACCAGAATATGTCGAACCCATTGTAGTGGCAACGAAAGTCAGAAAACGCAAAGACGCCAGCAGACGAAACAGTCCTGAACGATTGCAAGACCATTATGAAGGGAGACACAGAAATAAATCGAAAAGAAATACATCTAGAGAATTAGACCAGGATTTTATAGCGGATATAATCAAACGACAATATCGGCCTGTAAAACTGTTTGGCCAAAGAGAATCAGAGTTAAGTCAGTTCTCAGCTCCGGTCTGCCGGGATCAAGAGTATCCTATTCGTGAAAACATTCAAGAGGGTTCGGAATTATGCTCTTGCTGCATTGATGGCCGCAAAAAGTCTAGATATGAACAAGAGCATGACCTCAGTGATATGCGCAGCATATGCGACACCCGCCTTTACAGTTCTAAACGAAATAATAGGAATAGACATAACCGAAAACGTACAGACATTTACAATGATTCTACACAATACGATCTTGTTCCAGTGAAAGAAAAATCTAGTCCCAAATCAAGACGAAAGTTTGCTGCTGAATCCATGATACCTTATGGATACTACAAGGAAGTCCCACCATCACCGCGGACACTAAGACCACGCTTGAATTTAAAAGCTCAGTATTATTCCGAATTTGAAGATTACATGAAATACAAGAAAAGGAAAAATTGTTCACCAAAAAGGTCTAGAATACACCAAGAACAATCAGATCATTACAGAGCCAACGAATCGTCAGATGCTATAGATATTCACAAAGGAAAAAAAAAGTCTAAATCATTTAAGAAAATTTTAATTGACAATCATATTCAGCAAGATGCAGGCACCATGAGCAGTCTGCAGTCCCCAACTTATAATACTGAACCTGTAAACGTAACTAATGATAGTGCACTCAACAAAACACAAGAGACGGACTCATCAACAGACAAAGCACTAAGCGAAATTAAAGACATACTTCAGTGTTTTCTCCAGGAAATAAAAAAGGAAACGACGGTTTCGCAATGCGATAATTCTGACATTACAAAATCTGGGGACAAATGCCTAAATGATTTTCGTCAGGACAACGCTAAGCTGAATACTACGGTGATGCCTAACAGTGGTCACAGCGTAAATAACTTCAGTGTGCCCCAGTGTAGTATTCCTTCGCCTTTTATGCCTCCCTTTGCAAATCCATGCTGCTATCCCGTACTTCCCGTATGTCCAATGAACTGTATGCAAAACGGATACATGTTCCCCAGTCCAAGTTACACTTGCGCATCGTGTGCAAATAACGCCAAAGAAGATGTCTATACCAAAACTTCAAATACACCGAAAGAATCAGCCAACATTGTGAAGAATAGCGAAACCGACGAACTGATCAAAGAGATTTACAAATTCGTAGCTCAAAGTCCAAATAGCAGTCGAAAAAAGGATTTTCACGAGAAGTGTAGCAAAGAGCCAGAGAAAGATGATAAGAAAATGCTGACTTCGAGGAGCGTAGGTGGAAGTTCCAAGCACTCTAAACACGACGCTCAGGTCGGAACTCAAAAGATAAAGTGCCATTCTAAGAGCTGTGAAGCAATTGGCTCTAGGTTTTTATCGGACACTTCGTATAGTCGAACTAACCCTAGTTACTCGGACACCATTCTTGAGAGATTAAGCCTTGAAGCGACGGCAACTGAGTCTGAGTCAGCATTCAGCAGTGAATCTACCACAGTCAAAAAGGCAAGTTTGCAAAAAAAATATGGCTATTTAATTTATTATTTACGAGTAGGTATCGATATTGTTTGCTAGGTGATTTAGCATTAATTAAAAAATTGATTTCCGCTTTAAATTCTTGTACCGAATGTAGAATTTTAGATAGGTAGGTACCTAATAGCTTGTTTTTAAGGATCTCAAGTACAAATTAATTAGTAAAATGACTGATGATATTTATATCAAATAATTATTCTTAATTTTCAGCCTAAGAAGAATAGATTTGCAAAGGTTTTGCGATCATTCGGTCTGTTTAAAAAGAAAAAGGACGCCATAGAAGAAGTAAGTGAGAGTGAGAGCACTTTGGAAGTTGAAGTCAAGCCTTCTAAGCCACCGTTCCGTCAAGATATCCTTAACTACATGATGCACGAGCAGGAATACTTTAATCGCCATCCGCAGCAAAGCACACCCTATAACCCTCGGCTAGATTATCCTCACGGCTATGGCTGTCACGCTGGCTGTCCGGACCATCTCAATCACATGAGTCCGATGCAAGCACCATACGACCACTATCAATCCCATAAACTAAACCACGAGCATGCTGCAGCCAATTACAAATACAATCATCATCGACCTTCCGCTCCTCCTTATCCGAATCCCTACGAGGGCCACCATAACCACAACCAACCTCAAGTACCGTTGTGTTTGAAAGAGATAGAAGTAAAAAGCATAGGTACACAGAGCGAGAGGAAGATGACACTCTTCAAAAAGTTCACGAAGAAGATGCAAGGGCCTACATATCCAGTAGCGCATAAGCACGACCCGCAACAGAACTGTTCAACGCAAACAGCGAAAGACAATAACAATAATAATAATAACAGTCGTCCCCCACTTTTCAATTGGAAGACGTTACAGGCCAAAGTGAATCAGTTGGACAAACCACCGTCGTTCAACTATAAGACCCAGAAAAAACTCGCTGAGGGAGATATTAAAATGAGAAATGCGATGTTGAAAAAGTTGTTCTACAAGAGAAATCCGTTTTCTCCCCGGAATTTGATCGTAAGGACGATTCTCGGTAAAGACAAGTCGAGCTACGGCGAACCCCCGACGATGTTCCGACCCCGGATGTTCTTTTAAGTGTTGTGAAGTTTAAAATATGCTGTGTTAAGTAAATGAAGTGAAAATTGTACGGTGCGTGTTTTATGTCCTGTATTTAAAGTTAAATGTTTTTAAGAATGTGGTTATAAATCACTTTTTTGTTTTATTTTCGAAAGACATTCATAATCAGGCTGTTGCCATGAGATATTTATAGAAAAATATCAAATTCGTTGTGTCAAAGTGTCACTTCTGTAATATTCCATTTTTCTTTTCCACAAGCAAACACTAATAGTTTCGTCACAAGACACGCCAAAATTGTTTACAATATTCGCCAAGCAAATAAAAACTGACTTTACGTAGTGAGTTGGACCTGCGTGTGGTGCTTTCCTGTGTGGTCATTGTATTGTAGATAGATGATTAGGGTAGACGCCTCCATGAGAAGACTTCCAATTTAGGTGTTCTTATCAGTCCTAAAGGTATAAATAAAATAGTCAATGATGTATAGTTGTGTATTCGTTGCGAATTATTGTTATAGCAAAACCGTAAAACATTTATTTACATCAGATTAGGCGCTTTCATTGACGATTAGAACAGAAATGTGCGTTACGTTGGCTGGACCCATGCAGTACTACCCTATAGAGTAGAAATGTCATATGATTTGTTTGACGAAATTTTCCGCCATTTTTTAAATCTGTATTGTATATCTGTACAGTTGACAGGACTTGTCATTTCATAGTAAATGTAAGCGAAAATAATTAAAAATACTAAATGGAAGTGTTCGTATTGCTGCTTTAATAGGGTATGTACTCGATGGTTGGACTACACACGAAAAATTGTAACTCCGTTGGAAATCGGACCTAATTGGCATATCTAGAGTTGCAAGTACCTAAAATTACGTTATTTTGGTGTACACCTGTGAAACCACAATCGATAGAGAAAATAATTACAAACAAATACTCTTTGACAAAATGTCCTAAATGATATACTTTGTTCAGAATTTCAGTTTGAATATGTAATATGTATTTATTTACATACCAAAATAACGTAGTTTTAGGTACTTGCAACTTTAACACAGCTTTAGGTATGCCAGGCTCAATCCAAAAAAGTTTAGGTCTTTTTATGACAATCACTTTGACTAAGGGCCTCTTTCATCACTTGCTAATAACTTCCAGATAACCTATCTGACACTTTTTTGACAGCTAATTGTATGGGTTATTTGTCAAAACAAGTGCCAGATAGGTTATCCGGAACTTATCAGCAAGTGGTGAAAGCGGCCCTTAAGGTTACACATTAAAACCGTCGGGCTAGTCCCAACCCGGCGGGTTAGAGAGTTTGCACTTCACAGCGACCGAGCCGCATTCACACCTGCGAGTCCGCCTCACTTTGGATTCAGCGCAACACACAAAGGCGTGACCGGGACGGCGACGGGTCGGGTCGGGAGTACGGCGGGTCTATTAACACAGGTTTAAATGGGCGCCCACAGACAACCGGCGTGGAAAGCGTGCGCGACCCGCTCAATCAGAAGTGGAAATTAGACTTTGTATTAGGTTGACTATTTTGTAAATTGCAAGAACTGTACAAGTTATCAAATCTTAATTAAATTAAGTTTATAACCAAATTTGTAAAAGTTTTATAAACACCATTTTCAAAATCTCTTACAAAGTTAACATTTATTTATATATAAAATATTGTGTAAATATAAAATGCTATGAACAAGTATAACAATGGAATATAAAACTAGACCTACAATGAGGTAAAAATGTATAAATCTATTACTTAAATAATTTTTATCCCTTCAATTTAGGTATCTACATTTTCTGAATATCATAAACGCTATGCGTTGGTAACTCACTCAAGTTTATTCGGTGCTTATAGCACCACAAAAATATTTTTAAGAGTATGTAATTTTAAAAGTGCTTCTCAATATAATTTCATTTTTTACCATGGAATGATTGGTTTTATTACATATTGCGACCACTGCCTTGGGCGTGAATATAAAAAACCTATAAGCAAAGTCTAAATGCATAGAAAGCAAAATCTATTTTAGAATAATTAACAAGTTGATCAGGTAATGTATATTTCATAGACTATTTCCGAAGGCCATTAAAATGGCTCTCACTTTAAATAATAAGGGTCGTCGTCATCACTCACAATCACGTGTATTTTTTTGATACCAATAAATTTTGAAAAAAACCGAATTTATATAAATAAACAAATAAATATTGGGCATCATCACATACATTGCTCTAATCTTATGATAAGTGTGTTACAGAAATCAGAAACAACGACGGTACCACAACACCGAGACCCGAGACAATATAGAAAAGTTATTTTTCTACATTGACCGACCGAGAATCGAACCCGGAACCTCAGAGATAACGACACAGGGTGGCCAGAGAAGTGACGTCCAAAAATTTTTTTAGGTGCCTCGTGTTGAGAGGTATCTGAATCACCCCTATGTATGTTCTACGATTTTTCATAGTTTTTGAGTTAAACCCCTCCTATTTTGTGATATTTCGTGTTTTTTTTCCGAAACCCCGCCCTTTCGAGGCTCACATGATTAATGGACGACCCTTAATATGCATTTTAGGCTTATCACTGATTGTTTCACATTGGAAAACAACACTTTATCCTCATGCATGCCACCTACGCAGCTATGTTCGTGAATCATCTCACATTATTTATATTTCTGGCGACTTTTAGTGTTGTCGCAAACGCGTTTATTAAAGCATGCTAACTCAGCAAAGCGTTTTTTGTTGCTGCTTATGTCATTTTAGATTCAAAAGAACACCGAACTTTCATCGTTAAAATAATAATCAGTTTAAGTCCAACTTATTGGATGTCCAGTCATTGATTGAGACCGCAAAACAATAAAGTTCCTATTGAGTCAAATTTTAGAGGGCTGTAAATGCCTAGACCAAAAACTAGAAACAATAGAAAATCAATTGTTTAGGGTCATTGGTGACCTCTATGGCATTCAACGAGTTAACAAATAAAATGTGGCATGGTTTAACTAATCTTGAGTAAGTACTTATATCGAAAACTAAGTACATAAATGACAGTTCAAAAATATGATTACGTATGGCTGACATAATAATATGTCAAATTTAACTTTCAATCTTTAGTACTAAATCTATGTATACTAATTTGTGCATCGATTTATCATTATGTCACAAGGCACTATCACAAACACAGTTCAACACTCGATCTTCTTTTTGCCGGAGAAAAATCTTATCACTTTTGTCACAGTTTTCCCACGTTTCTTCTTCTTCCCTGGTATCTGGGAGCTGGCGTGACTGCCCGAGCTCAGGGACCCAGAGTTGTTCAGCTGGGATATGTCCACTTCCAACGTATCTATGTCGGAGACTGAGTAGCTGCTCGTCATTGTCTTCGTGTTGAGGAAGTTGGCCTCGCCGTTGGTTGGCAGCTCAGAGATGGCCAGTGTAGAACGTGCCGATGTTATTCCGTTTGTACTGAAATATAAATTGAGTAATTGAAATCAGAGCTATTATAACAAAATTGTTTGTTTTAAGTTTGCTGTAAGTACTAGTAAGAAAAATACAGGACCTACCGAACAAAACTCTTATAATAACCAAAGATATGCCACGCATTGGCATGCATAATTTTTCTAGCATGGGAGTTAAGCTACTTAGTTCTATGTTATTTCTATTTCATTGGTTTTAGTGTTACATTTATGAACATTAGTATATTTAACTGTAAACTGTTTCCCTACAGTAAATAAAATAAATAAAACCAATTTAATTCTGCAAATAGGTCAAAGTTAAGCTTTTTTTCACGTCCCAATTTGTTTGACCCTACCACTGCTTCGGTGGAACTGTGGGCTAGCGCTGAGAAAAAGCTCAACATTATTATTTCTGTTAAATTTATTTAATTTAATATGTTTAAAATATTGTGTCTCGTTCCCAATTACCTGTACCGTACAGCTATTATGAAAATATGTAGTCATATTTTCTTCAAGACATACCCGGGCAGTTTGATCTTGCCGAGGGTCTGCGCTAGTTTGTCCCAGAAGTCGTAGGGCGCCCACTCGTCCGGCTTGTACACGAGCCGGTGGTAGTACATCAGGTGGTGCGGCAGCTGGCACTGCCGGTAGATGATCGGGATTATGTTGCGCTTGTTCGACTCTGTGGAAGGAAATAAAAGCTGTTATTCTGACTGCAAAAGTTTCTAATTCAAATTATGCGTATTATGACACATGGAAGCCAGCCTCCTCTTCCGGTATCGCATTCGTCTACTCTTCACTTATTTTAGCGTACTGAAACTCGAGTGGTGTACTCGGACCAAGTTTGAAAACACTAATATTTATTATGGATAATTTCGGAATGGTTTTTATACAAGAAGGGGGCGAGGTCTGGCTGGCGAGCTAACGGAAGTGGACGGAGGATCTTCTAATAGCAGCCGGCGTTTGACGTCAAGAAAAGCAGAGTGGGGGCAAAGTCGAGCAATGTCAAGAGGAGACCGTCCGCTGTTTAGAAAGTGCTTTAGAGGCGTAAAGAGTCACCATCATTTTCATAGAATGTTGACGATCTCCGTAGCCGAGAGAGTTGGACGCTACGTTAGGAACATCAATCCTATGTACTTCATGGTTAGGAATGATGCCACAGTCGGGGAACTTCGGATGGAGTCTTTAGAAGAATTTGTGGTGCAGCTGGCGCGTCGCATTTACAATCGCAATTCTTAACAACTTCGCAACAACACAAACCAATTAATTTTAGTTTAGGTGCCGTGTGGAGACAAGAGTCGTAAAGAATACACTTCCCCACCGCCAACAGGAGGCGTGTCGTGGGCGAAGAGGCGACTAATTCCTGTAGCACGAGACGGGCAGCAGCGTGTGAAATCTTTTAAAAAACTGCGGTTGCCAACCCGCCTGCCAAGCGTGGCGAGTATTGGCAATCCCTTTCAATGAAAGTCATTGGGGAAGGCCTATGTTCAGCAGTTGAGGTCTTATGGCTGAAATGATGATGATCACTGTTTAGTCGAATTTCCTTGCAGAATTACCTTCCTTTAAGGAATGTTGCTGCCACCTTTGGTAACGTCATAAGTTATTAATGATCTCGAATAAACAAGATGTACCTACATATACGTCACAATGATACAAAAGAGTGCAGATTTGTCAAGAATAATACACAAGGGAGTAAATAGTAAAAGGGAGTCAATAATAGAGTCTTACCGATGCCGACGGCTTGCGCGTGATCCGAGTAGAAGCTGTTGGCGGGGCTGTCGATGAAGTCGGGCGAGTAGACCAGGATGATGCGGTAGCAGCGCTCCGAGATGAGCTGCGCCACGGGCGCGTACTGCGTGCCGTAGCCCACGTCGATGTCGTACTCGGTGCACAGCTGCGGGACATCACCAGTGAGATATTGCTTTGAGATCAAAATTTAGTTTGTATGAGCCCGCACAGACTTATTACAGGCTTTTGATCTGCTAATGATTGGATAGGTCTTTTAATAACCGTGAGCACTGAGGATGACATGTAAGTTTTTGCGTTGAGATAAAACGTTACTAAAGATCAGTTTCTTTCAGATTATAATCTGTGAGTTAGTTGCATTAAGACAATAAGTTACAGTATGGCATAGTCGTTCGAGTATTACTTAAGTAAACGCGAGGTTGAGGTAAAAGAGAAAGGGGAGATTTTTTTTTTTAACTTTTTCTTTATGACAAGAGGTGTGGAAGTGGCTTTACTTTGTGCACTGGAATACTAGTTCTAGTCTAGTTATTACTAGTAATGCAAAGTTGATAATTTATTCTTAGTTGCTATCTTTATGACTATAATAGAAAGTTCATTTTAACCTTGTATCCTAACGCTTTCATTCGAGCTAAAAGTTCTCGAACGAAATTCCAGTCCTCCTGAGCAAACAGCACGTATGCATGGTAGTAGTGCGGGAATCCATCCCTCCGGTCATCGTATGTAATGATCATGTTATCATTTCTGTTGACTTTGGCAAGTTCATTGCCATTGCTAATCGCATTCTGATTAATTGGTGGTGCTGAAAAAATTATTTTTTGTTATAGGAAAGCCATATCTCTTATAAAACAAAAATTTTTTGAATAAAAATATTTGCTATTCTCTGTAGTAAATTATTTACATACACAAATGAATATCTGGCATAAGTTCACAGATAAAACGGGCGAGGGCAAACGATAATGATAAGTGGCAAAGTGTTTACTATTTGTAAGCTATTCTATGAATTAATAACCAAAGATTTCTTCAAGTTTAGATAAAATTGATCAACAATTTAAATATATAAAATATTATATTATGTTAGATACAATGGTAATTTAGATATTCGTAAAAAATACCAGAATAATGGCAGCAAATGCCATAAATAAGTCAAAGTTTAGTAATATAAAAACGGATTAATATAATTATTACTGTTGTGATTTTTACAGCATTTGATAGATAAAGGAAATGTAAATACAAGAAATTTTTAGGCTGAGGCTTGTGATATTGATAAGAATTGTTAACGGACACTATCAGCATAAACAATCAATCACCATGTTGCTATCGCGAGTTGCAGTATGTTATGCTTTATAATTAGTCTATGCACGAAAAAGACAAATCTGATAAGTTAATAAGATCAGTTAATATAGTTGTCTTATAATTTGTGATAATAAGTGAGTAATCATTATAAATAGGTACAATAACATATTTAATATCTAATTCTTGTAAGTTTTTGATAGACGTAAATACTCTTCATTTAAACCGTTAATAGTTTAACTTACCAACCAGCCTGCCAAGTTTTGCAAGTTCAATAATATCATCGTAAATATCATATCTATCAAGTTTTGTCAAGTACTCCATAAGGGTCTCAAGCGTGGCTGTACCGTCGCCTTTCTGGATCCATATGTCTAAGAGACGCCCAGTCTTGTCTGGGCTTTCGTTTATGCTACCCGCTACCTCTGATGATATTTGTAACAAAAATGCTAAGCCTCTCCAATCTCTGTAAATTGCAAAATTATTTTTATATCAAATAAGTATTGAATAATGAACTCGTCAACATCCAAGCGGATGAGACCGCATAACAATAGAATTTCTATTGTGTCTTGATTATGTATGCCTGCTGAGTTAACTAGAAACTCAAACTAACAAATTTCAACTTCTAACAACTAGTTACATTAATTGATGCAAGCATTATTAAAACTAAAACTATGGAGTTATAGAACGTGCCTTGTGGGGACGGCCGTAAAGAACACACTTCCCTACCGCCAACAGGAGGCGTGTCGTAAGAGGCGACTAATTCCTGTAGCACGAGGCAGGTAGCAGTCTGCGTGTGAAATCTTATAAAAACTGCGCTCGCCAATGAAGTCATTGAGGGAGGCCTATGTTTAGCAGTGGACGTCCTATGGCTGAGATGATGATGATTATGATAGAACATTAATGGATTATTTTATTTATGTAGATTGGATGTTGCTGCATATTATCGGACTGTCACATACATTCTTATAAAATGAAACAAGTAAATTTATTGATGACTTGTTGCAGTTTCACCTTGAATGTAAAGGATCCCAGGTTTGATTCCTGTTTTGGTCAATTGAGAAAAGAAATTTTAAAATTGTCTTGGTGTGCTGAAAGATGCCGCTGGTGAAAAATCATGATAACACAAAAATGTTAATTCCTTTTTTAAACACCATAAATAATGGAGTGTTGTCTTGCGCATGTCGTATATTACTACTTTAGTTACTTATAAAAATAAAGTGTAAACTCTATATAACAACACTCAGTGTTGCCAGACATAGAATAATTATCCTAGATCCACGATATTTTAGGGCGTAATGCAACAGATAAAATAATTATTTATCGCACGATAAATTTACGATAATCTTAGATATTTTGCTTGGTTAGGAGATTTTACTAAATAATTTTAATCTGTGTGTTTGAACACATTTTATGTTTACTTAGACAACTCTGACTTCCACAGCAGTATATTGAATTGAATTTCTTTGCTCTAAGAAAGAGAAGACTTATCAGAGTAAAATTTGTCAATTTTATAAAAGTTTTATTGTCACTGTCACTTTTGTGTCAGTCATGAATAATGAGAAAAAACGGTTTTGGTTTATTTTGTGTAGCTTACTACACAAAATAAACCAACTGCTGCAGTTTTAAACACATAATTAACAAGATTTAAACTTTTCAGCCGTATGTTCTTTTCCTAGTTTCGGTAGAGTTACAAAAACAATAATTGTGTAAATTGAGGATGCGATAAAAACACACCTATGAATCTGGCAACGCTGATGGCATTTAATGGACTGTGCATTTTTTTAAGCTATAGAGAATGGTTGTTAAATAGAGAGAAACAAAAAATATATCTAGTGTCTTCCAACATCACTTATCTTTACTCCCACCTCTGTTGAGCATATTATTATTATTATATTAAAACATTTTTGCTAATACACAAAGATTTTCGTTTACTCGCCGTGTTTACAGTGCAAAAGTCTGTAAGCAACTCCGATTATGATAATATGTAACAACTAGACAAAAGTCGAGTCCCAGTGGTAAACATGTGCAAGTTTATCATACAAAAAAAAAAGAAAAAAAATCTTACAATCTCCAGCATAAGTAGTCGAAGTAAACACATGCTAGATAATAAAACAGCAAACAAAAAAACATACTTAGCTGCAGTTTTTGTTAATTTTGGCAACTTAGAAAGTACTGCTTATTGATATATAATGCTGTATTTTTGTTGTTAAATAGAGAGAGTGTGGAGGTATAAGGAGTGTATTATTGTATAGAAAACAAAGTAAGCCAACCAAAGTCAAGAAATTTCGACATTTGAAGGAGTTTGTTGTTAAACTGTGACGTTATAAAGAGTTTACACTGTATATTCATGTTCAATTCAATAATTCATTACATTCATATTAACTTTTTACCTGTTAAATTTTATGTGGATAGGACAGTCTAATAACATTAATAAAATTAATATTTCAAATGTATCATTAAGTAATTTGTGAATGTTTTATCTTATCAATTCCGCTACTTGTTTTCCCAGAAATCAACATTGTTTATTGTAACTATTGTATGAGGAAGTCCTGTGTACAGTGAAGTTCTAGTGTAAAGATTTCACTGTCTACTTTCAAGAAAGATCATTTTAAAATTACCTTGGTAGCTTGTCAGGGCCGTCAGTCTTTATTACTCTTCTAGTATTTAACAAATTCGAAACCATTGTCCTGAACTCATAGCTTAGCGACGACAAGGGTACAGAGGTATCCATGTCGTCGTCCATTGCTTCCATTTCCATTGTCAATAAATCACTCACTGGTGGTTTTGTTTACATAGGAATCATGGACTCGGAGCCCTTGGTTTTTCCCAAACATCTAAAATCCATCCATTTCTCAGTAGCTAACCAATTTGACCACAAATTGCAAAAAAAAACAGACTTGAAATACCACAACCAGTCCACCACGCACAGACTAAAATTAAGTACTCATCATCATGACGTCTGTGACGTCTGTCATATGATTGTCATGTAATTTTTACCACAGAAAAAGTATCTTTTGTCACAAGTATGCGTAACAGCTTATTTAGGACACAATAGCTGTTAATTTATATTATAATTCGAATATTTTTTTACTTTGTGCAGTTGTATGTTGCTACTTCTTCGCCTTTACTTTTAATTGGTTTTATACTATGACTGTTCGCAAACAGGGCGCTACAGGCACTCAGCAAGTCAGCATAGAGTACATTTGTATATCCCTCAGTGTGCTTTACCCAATTTCACTAGTAGTAGCACAGAATACCTAATAGTCCTAAAACCGGTTTCACCGAAACCGGAGTAACCGGGTGGTGTATCGGGTCTAGCACAATTTTACAAATTTTAGGTTTTATTTTACAAGGTGTTCCTTACTTATACAAACACTACAAATTACGTTCGCCTGTCTGTGTAGGAACTTATTTTAATAAAGTAGGTAAGTTTTTAATTTATTAATGTACCTATTTTGGTTATAAAAAACGATAAGGTACAACTTTAGAAAAATCGTTGCCATTAGGTTTTGAAATGTTTTGCATAAAATTAGACACGACACGATTCTAACTCATACCTAAAGTCTGTGACAGATGGCGAAGGACGCGGCTCCGGACTCGTCTTGACATTGTAAGGTCAAATGCTGCCATTGGTCGATCCTTGGGCTGGCGAAGTTGACTGACGGTTATATAGATCAATGGCAGCGCTTGACCTCGCAATGTCAAGACGCGTCCAGAGACGCGTCCGTCGCAGTTTGACACCAGCCTAAGGCTAAGGCTAACTACAACAACCGCGAAGACAGCGCTCACAACAATTTCTTCTGGTACCTGACTTCAACAACACCTACAACACAGGTCTTGCTGATGACTGGACTAGCGTTCTATTAACCGTTCAAGAAATAAAGTAGTATTTCCTGTTCGGAATCGCGACACCTCATGTCCGTAGACGTAGAGGGAAGACGCTATAACCAGGGCAGAGTCGTGATTCCCACCACCTGATGTTTCGATGCTCGACGATTCCACGAGGGCTTTAGAGCCGACAAAGCTTTATGTCATGGACCTGTGTTGCATATTCGTAAATTTTACCCAGCCCTGCCCCCCTAGCATGAGCACCAAAACACGATATGATATGATATGATATAGCGATATATCGACACCAACTGTAAATATCTGTACGTATATATAATATACGATAAACCAGTAAAAATATTAGTACCGGACGAATTTCTGAACCGATATTATCTCTTTCTACAGTTATTTAATTCTCTACATATTTTAATGAGTTGAACTGGAGCACAGAATATTTACCAGGATAAATCCTGAAGTGCAGGGCCTGAGCGCAGGGTGCGGGAGGGGGCGCTAGAATGTGGAGGAAAACAAGCGGGAGCAAGCAAATAGAAATTACTAAAAATTTATAAGTACCAGACCTTTGGTATCAGTACATAAATAACTAAGGGTAAGTATCAATAATATCTGCAATGATTAGGTAGATTTGACGTAAAATTATTAAAACGTTCGTAATGCGACTAAAAATGGAACAAAAAATTACTCATAGTGGTTTCCTTCACTTTCAGTCGCAATACACAATATTTTTTTGGGTTTACGAGAATACCGTTTTTGATCATAATGTAACTGGGACCAGATCGACACTGAATTGCGACTACTGCTAAATTACGCGAATTGAACCTCAGTTAATACGCCGAATGTAGTCTCTCTACTATCAATTTTGCCCAAACAGAAATTGAATGGAATTAATTCAGTTTGTGTGTGGCTGCAGTGGAGACGTGTAGTGTTTTAAAGTCAGTTTTTTGCAATTTGTGGCCAAACTTTGAAATGGAAGGATTTTAAATTTTTGTGGAAATCAAGGGGCTCATAATCCATTCATAATTGTTATGAGCTAAAACCAATAAGCTAGTTTGGCTAACAATAGATATGGAAGAAACAGAAGTCATTGCAGACGACCTGGATTTCTCTAGATCCTTGTCATCGCTAAGCTATGATTTCAGGATGCTAGTGTCTAATTTGTTAAATAGTAAAAAGATCATAAAGAGCCCAGATAAGCTTCCCAGGTAATTATTAAAATTTTCCTAAAATATTAAGTTTACTACTTATAGCTGAAGCCTGCAATAATGAGGGCTTTTGGTCATTCACAAAATCACAACCGATAAACAATGAGTACAACGTATATAACTTGTAACCATATATTCTATACATTATGGGTAACATCTTTTGTTCTATGACTTTTGGAAATTTGCATGAAAAATCGACTTCCCACACAAAATTACCAAACAGCCGATTGATTAAAAAGAAAAACTTAAAAAATATATGCATATCAATTACATATTATTTAATTTAATAAATTAAAAAGAAAAACTTAAAAAATATATGCATATCAATTACATATTATTTAATTTAATAAATAAATTTAATTTTTTTAATTTAATATGTCTGATCATTATCGTGTTAAATATCAGACATATTAATTTAATATGTCTGATATTTAATATGTCTAATCGTAGACGGATTATATGCGATAGTGCGTAAAAGAATCGGCTCCCTGATGAGTAGGGTGCGTGGTGGTGTCAATGGCATCCTGAACACCATTGCGATAGTGGCATGTTGAGGCACTGGGTAGTTGCGCATCTGTCGCCGGCCGCCCTGCGCCGCGGCGTGTGCTAGCTGGCTCTGTTGATCCTGTGCTCATGTCCCCGTATGCGTAAAGCACATGGGCATATGAGAATAGATTTTTAAATTTTTTTAAATTTTAAGAAAACTTACTAACATAGTTAGTAAGCAAATTGTTACTAACACCAATATGGATTGTAGTCCGAAATAAATGTTTTTAATTTAATTTAATTTAATTAACATTGCTGCTTCTGTTTCGAAGTGTGAATTAAAAAACAATGTTTTTGTCACTTTGCCGGCCGCGCGGCACCGCGTTTCGCTCGCTCCGTTTGCGCATGTTGGGTAGCTTTCACGTTGCATTTATCAAAATGCCCGGATATTACCTACAATGCCCATTTAATCACTTGGTTCATAGTATAAATATACATGTAAGATTTGCCGGTTTACTTTAACTGGACAGTCTAATAACATGCAGGATCTACTAGACAGACCACTATCTAGTCTAGCCTTTGTTGATTTATTAAAGGCAATTTGGCCTTGTTAGAGCAAATTGAAAGAGGGTCATAACTAACTTGATAAAATATTACCTCAGCACAACAACACTGTGTATATGTTTTAATAAACAAACAATCAAAAATAACGAACTAAATATATGGGTATACGCCAGGCATCGCACTTATTATAATGGTTTTGAAGAAAGGAACCAATACACAAGGGTGTTACTAGGTACACCCAAAAAGTTAAGGGGCATTGAACGAATTTTCAACTGTCCGACTTGTAGAGAGTAATATCAATTGAGAAAATTTTACGTTTTTGGTAGGTTGACGAGCTGTTGTCTGTCATCATCATCATCATCATTTTCGTCATAGGACGTCCACTGCTGAACAAAGGCCTACTCGGGGGGAATTGCCAATACTCGCGACGCTTGGCAGGCGTGTTGGCGGGCGGCGTTTTTAATAAGATTTCGCACGCAGACGCTGCTGCCCGTCCCGTACTATAGGAATTAGTCGCCTCTTACGACACTCCTCCTGTTGGCAGTAGGGAACTGTATTCTTTACGGCTGCACACGGCACGGCGGCGGTTGTCTGTACCAAACAATTAATGTTGCCAGGGGCGTCTCCCAACACACGCAGACGCGAGCCAATTTATCAAAGTTCGTTCGTCGAATCTACCCCGAGACCCGTCTTAACATATCCCGGGGCCCTAGGGCGCACAAGGATTTGGGGGCCCTATTGCAAAGTAAAAATAAAATGCTGTTGGTATGAGTTCATGAATTCCAAAAATTTTTTTTTGAAATAGCATAGTTTTAAATTTTTCCTTTTATTTCTAGGCTTTGACCCTCTTTTCTTTCTTTTCAGTTAACAGTGTTTCTTAGTTTACAAACATGTTTTAGTGCTTTGGGTCCCCCGTGAGGCCGGGGGCCCTGGGCACAGACCCCATGAATCACCGCGCCACTACTCTACCCATAACACAAAGATGACGATTGGGGTGTAGTCTGGCGCATATTTTGATTACTAATTTAAAGCTAGTTTCCTAAAAAAATATAGTTAGTCCGTCAGTTGGATCAACAGAAAATATTGGATACGTATATTTTCTTTTTCAAATCAAACAAAAAATTATGAAGATATAACTTGTTAAAGTTCCGCGTAACGTCACGCCTTGCGACACTTTTTAACAACTCACTCCTAAACTTTGATGCGCTTTATCTTCATCATTTTTTGTTTGATTGACAAAAGACAAAATACGGGTCCAATGTTTTTTGATAATGTAACTGACGGACTAAATAGAATAATCTTTTTTGACCCAGGAAACTAGCCTATTCCAAAGTGGCATTTTATGACGTCTAACTATAATAAACATATGCACTTAAATATGTTACACATGCGTTTGACTTAGGTATATGGCATGTTCTATAAGACTGCTTTGAATTTTTCAAGATTAATGTATAATCAAAATTAAATTTGCCTATTTATATTAGTTAATAATAGATAATTTTACTACACAACACTAGATTTGAAGAAGTACTTAAGTGTAGGTAATCTTGTATGCATGTGGAGCTTACCTTAAGTATCTGTTGGATTTAAGTAGTTATTTAGTTATTTATGCATACGTATTACTGTAAGCAGATGTTGGTTGGTCTAAACAAATAAATAAATAGGTACTTACTTAAATAAAAAAATAAAAAGATGGTGTGACGATTTGGTTAACCTGACGAGGGATTGGGAGTCATTTGCGATAGATAGAGATCGATGGAGGAGTCTGGGGGAGACCTTTGCCCAGCTGTGGGATTGAATAGGTTAAAACTTACTTAGATAAAACAAAGTCGGGGTAAGACTATTTATTGGTAAGACAGCGGGCTAATTACTATGATCTTTGATTTGTTAGATTTGTCTCCGCCCCGAATAGCAGAATAACTAATAATATATCACAATTTTTTGCAAAAAATACTCTATTGTATAGAATGGGTTTAAAATGAATTCTGAGGCGGTACGAAGTTCGCCGGGACAGCTAGTAATAAATAAGAAGTACATTTAAATGCTAAATATTTATTTTTAAATGTTAAATTACAGAGACTGGAGAGGCATAGCACATTTTGTCGAAATATCATCTCAGTTAGAGACTAACATTAGAGAGAGCCCCGATAAGACTGGGCGGCTCCTGGACATATGGATCCAGAAGGACGACGGTACAGCCACGCTTGAGACCTTTATGGAATACTTGGAAAAACTTGATAGATATGATATTTACGATGATATTATTGAACTGGCGAAATTTGGTAGGCTTTATGGTAAGTTAATAAATAAACTATTATATTTATGGACCAGCAAAGCAACAGAAATTGTTGACAAATACCTGTCTACCTGGGACAAATGTTCCAGTTGAGTAGGTCCATTTTGACAAGGTCGATCATCGAATCCAACTCGGCTGGGCAGCGTTCGGGAAACTACACAACGTTTTATCGTCCAAAAAAAGACATAAGTCTACAACCAGTGTGTGTTACCAGTGATGACATATATGTCTGTATATGGAACTGAAACGTGGCCTTTTCACTATGGGCCTCTTATGAAAGCTTAAGATCGCACAGCATGCTATGGAAAGGGCTATGCTCGTTGATATTTGCGACATCTAATCAGAAATAAAGAGGTTGGTTGGTTTAAATAAAAGTCGCTGACATAGTCCAACGGATTACCAAGCTGAAGTGGCAGTGGACGGGCACATAGCACGTAGAACTGACGGCCGATGGGGCAGAAAGGTTTTGAAATGCCAGCACGTCCCGGCAAGGGCAACGTAAGACGTCCACCTGCAAGGTGAACTGACGACCTGGTAAAGGTTGCAGGAAGCCGCTGGATGCGGGCCGCTTCCAACCGGCCAATCTGGAAGTCACTGGAGGGTGCCTATGTTCAGTAGTGGACGTCCTATTCCTATGGCTGAAATGATGATGATAAAAGCAACAGTATATAAAACGTCTGTTTTTTTAGTCCGATTACAGCCGCGTACCTATTTTAAATCCGAATTGCTTTAGTACGAATTTTATTTCTTCGAAAACGTTTTGTCCTTTTTTCATTTTCCATATTTTTATTATACCGAAAACACAATTGACATTCCGATTTTCGATTGTATTGTTTGATTATATATGTTTTAAAATCTTACTAAACATTTGCCAAAGCTATTACTATTAGACGATTTAGTTTCCAGAAAAATGCTTCCAATATTATAATACTTAATTAATCCTTAGTTTTTAAACGCTCGGCGGCCGCTGCCGTGGCACGCTCACTACGCTCGCTCCGTTCGCTCGCCTTCGCGCTGTGTGTGGTCACTGTTCTAACCTAATCTAACCAATTTACTCTTGTTAAATACGCAGTATTTACTAATCAGTTAGAAATAACAACTATCGTAAGTACAACAACGGTGCATAACAAAAAATGGTTTTGATACTCGGGTTTCAGTTTTTCTCGAAAATGAAACATAGGTAAAATAAAATTATTTCTTACAATATTATGTTAAAAAAATGACCTGGTTATCAAAACTTCGGTAAACTGTTTCCGAACTCGAAAAGAAGAATTCGAAAAGAAGAGATTCGAAAGTAAGATAAGTTACCCACGTACATCAATGGCAAATTTAAATTCTATTTTCTAAGCAATATATTATGTAGGTAACCGCGTGGGGTGATGGGTCAGCAAACAATTTCGTGTTATATAATCGCGCCCGAGTGCTTAGCGCAATATTTCAATAATAGCACAGAATTGTATGTAATAAATAGTTGTAGCTGTAAGCAGCTTAAGCCTAGGCTTGGCACTTGGCTTGG
Source organism: Anania hortulata (assembly GCA_963576865.1). NCBI lineage: Eukaryota > Metazoa > Arthropoda > Insecta > Lepidoptera > Crambidae > Anania > Anania hortulata. Next base: position 22,830,861 of record OY756391.1, on the reverse strand, counting down.
CACTTGGCTTGGCAGTCGTAGCCGTGTCTCGTAGCTGCAGCGTAGCACAGCGAGTTCGTACTCGTAGCATGAGGCTGCGTAGACAGTTTCGTCGCGTAGACTAATGCCATTGTTTACTGCAAGATCTGCAACTTGCAGACTGCAAGTCTAGACAGCAAAGAGGATGATTGTTGTTTGTATTGAAGTTCTTACTTTTGTTGATATTTTTATTAGCGTAATTTAATTACTCATTTAATTAATTTATAAAGTGTTGCGAAAGTCACAACAGTAATCATTGCTAATAATATTATTTTGTAATGCACTTTTTTATTAATTTCTTTGATGCACTTACCACTTTTTCATTTTAAATATTTTTTAAAAATGTATTGCGTTTAGGAGGCCTAAAAATTGTGACAGTTATGTGCTATTCGGTGATGTGGACATTTAAAAACAATTCGAAAATAGGAGCCCGCTTTGTTCTATAAAATAAATAGAACTACGATTTTATAAAACAACAAAATCATCATAATAACATTGTGGGAAAAAGTAAAGCCATCAAAAACAATAACTAGTTAAAAAAAACAGTCTCGCAACTCAGTTCTTCTACCGTTAAAAGTTGTGAGGTCCAGTAATAATAGTCCATACCAGTGGTCGTGACGTGCTCTTTGCCGTCACGACTTTATACTGAGCGGATACCATTTTGGTACCTGACCGTATTAATGTACTTAATATTTTGTAAGACTCATTGTAATGTCTGTCTTGTACCAAATAAATGATTTTCTATTTCTAATACCGAGTCGGTAATTTTTTTCAGTCTCTACTTAAGGGGCCTTCTGTCTTAAGTTATTACGTAATTAGATAACCTAACAAGATCTCATAGTGACCATAACAATATTAAAAATCTTTTATGTTTTAAATAAATAGATTTAATTTAGTATAATAATGTATTACTAGTGAGATACATTGTGTTTACAATATGCGATGGCCAATTGGCCAGATTTTTAATATTGATATGGTCACTATAAGATCTTGTTATGTACTATAGAGAATGAGACTGTAGTTTCCTACGTAGAGATTAGAGATGTGGCCTTCCTATAATATAAGTAAATTTTTCCAGCACACGACGACAAACGATACAACAACGATAGCACGATCATCACATACGATGACCAGAGAGACGGATTCCCAAACTACTACCACGCGTACGTGCTATTTGCACAGGAGGACTAGGACTTTGTTCGAGAGCTTCTAGCTCGGATGAAAACGTCGGGATATAAGGTTTAAAACTTTCAATTCAATTCAATATTCTTTATTGCTTTTCCAAAATAGTACATGAAGGTCTTAATAATATCAGTAATACAGATCATTTTGGGCCCTGACAGGCACAGCAACATAACAGATGAGGGCATTATTATTCTTATAACATTACATGCATTAACATTATATTGTATTTCTATTGGAGCCTAGTCAATAGTAAAACCCACAATACATATAAAAACATATTATTTTTGTTTCTTATAGATAAACTTTCTAAGCAGTACTTATTTTATTTATTTTAACTCCCTTTCCAAAACAGTAAGCAATTAAAGCTCTAAGTGCGCATTAGGTAGCCAGGTACGTCAGCCTACTCATGATTTTGAATTACCGGCCAGCGGAAAGCCGCGAGCGTACAAGTTCTTTTTAATTTTTTTACGTTATTGCAATAAAATAATAGTGCAACTATTATTTCTTTGTCGACGTCTATTTTTGTGTAATATGTAAATCTAACTGACAAATTGCCCATGGCCGCTCTGCTCTGGTTTTTCGCTCGACAATGGGCTGGTTTACTAAAAAAATCTAATTAGTCCGTCAGTTAGATTAACAGAAAATATTGGACACGTATTTTTTCTTTTCTCAATCAAACAAAAAATGATGAAGATGTAGCCCGTTAAAGTTCCGCGTAACGACACGCCTTGCGACATTTTTTAGCAAGTCGTAACGTCACGTGCTCACTTTGATGCGCTTTATCTCCGTCATTTTTTGTTTGATTGACAAAAAAAAAATACGGGTCCAATATTTTTTAAATAATCTAATTCTTTTAAACTGACGGACTAAATCGAATAATCTTTTTTTGACCCAGGAAACAAGCCCATTTTGGGGCCTGGCTCTCGATTCGAAATGGTCGACCGGAAATCCACGTGACACTATTGGATTTAACATTAGTGTCACGTGATTCACCGGTTGACAACTCGTTATCGAAACGTTCTGAATCGAGGGCCTGAAGTCTGAGGCCACGCTGCCTGCATGGCCGCCTTAATGCGCGGGAGTGTTAGAGCCCGCGAAAACTACATAAGCTTACGCCGAATATAGATGTCAGCCTTTTTATAACATTGCTAGACCTTTCCTCGACAATTACTTCCGGTACCGCATGAAATGTGTGTGTGTGTGTGTGTGGATAGCCATCGATTCTTCGCTTCTTGAATCGATTTTAGTGCTGAAACTCGAGTGGTTTGCGCAAATTAATATAAACTCGGGCCAAGTTTTAAAACACTAATATTGATTACGGCCAATTTCGGAATGGTTTTTAAACAAGAATGGGGCGGGGTCTGGCTGGCAGGCTAACAGAAGTGAGCGGAAGGAACTTCCATCTGGCAGCGGGCGTTTGACGTCAAGGAAAGCAGAGTTCAAGAAAAGTCCGAAAACCGAACTACCAATACAACACGAGAACGTCCATCATTGTAGAAAGATGGCTAAACTGATGAACATTATCCAGTAGCGACGGATTTCTAAAAACGATTCTGTAAATTCGGACTTACTGCTTGATCGCGGTGTGAACACATACGTCAGTAGCGAAGGATCTGTCAATACGATCCTGATACGGACTTTCTAAGTGAACAAACCCTTACTCGTATTCTATATCCCGCAGCTGTGCACCGAGTACGACCTTGACGTGGACTACGGCACGCAGTACGCGCCCGTGGCGCAGCTCATCTCGGAGCGCTGCTACCGCATCATCCTGGTCTACTCGCCCGACTTCATCGACAGCCCCGCCAATAGCCTCTTCTCCGACTACGCGCAAGCCGTCGGTGTAGGTGAGACTCTATCCTTGTGTGTGGTGTGTGAAAACATGAAGAAAAACCAGAACATGCCTCTTTTCCTCAATGCCGCGCTGCGTGCTTTTCCGGGCCCGGCATATTGTAAATTATGTAATCTTCCTCCAGACGTTGTTTCATAATCTCAGAGGCGTCCTTACCTATGGTGCAGGGTGTACTTCGCACACGGGCGCTGGGGTCCTAGGGGGCGCCGAGCGCCGCTCGCTACTTAGTACCCATTCCATTTGACCACGCGCGTACTAGGGGGCGCGATGTTTGCACACGGGCGTTACAAGGGCTAGAGACGCCTCTGCATAATTTTATCCGCACACATCCAACAGGGCCGTCACTTAATCTTTATTAGATGTCACTAGACACTGGAAAACGCTGATTTGTTGCCGAATTATACATTTTCAGGACACCGTTGTTGCGCGCGGTTGCTCTTTGCGACTCTGACACATGGATAAAATTGTAACCACATAATTTCATTTATCATGTTAATTGATTGAGCTTATTAAAAAATGGCAGAAAATTTTTAGCGAACAAATCACGTGACCATTTTACTTTATTATGTGCTCCATCCATGAGTGCTATTAATTCGACCAAAATGTATGGAACTTCTTACTCTTTTTGTTACTCTTTCCTCGATTTCGTGAAAAAACATTTTCTGCATTGCATTTGAATTTTGTACAGAAACTGAATCCAGGATCATGCATAATTTACTAAGAGCTGTTAAAAATTTAGACATAAAAGCACATGCAATCAAAAGCAACACTTGCAGCTATTTTCAATGTGGTCATATTTTACGGTAGCGAGTTTGATTCCCGCAGTGACAAGCACGATCATTTGCACCTGAGTCATGAATATAAAGTTATAATAATGTATTTAATAACTTATATAGTCGCCATAAAATAAACTGATTGATAGACTAGTGTTTGGTGTGATTGATAGAAAAATTTAAATGAGGTTATTCTAAGAAAATTCGTGTTGGGAAATGTTAGCACAGATCTAAATTATCATTACGATCATTGCTTACATTTGTAGGCAAACTCATCACTCATCACTCAAGTATCTCAGATAAAAAATCCGAACGTAGTAGCCCTATATTTTATCTTTTTTACAGTCAGAATAACATCTTTTTGTCCTCCCGCAGGGTTGAGCCGGCGCAACATAATCCCAATCATCTACCGGCAGTGCCAGCTGCCGGACAACCTGATATACTGCCACCGGCTCGTGTACGAGTCAGCCTGGACTTACTACGACTTCTGGAGCAAGCTCGCGAGGACACTCGACAAGGTCAAACTGCCTGGGTACGTACGATTTGAGCAACTGAAGTTACGTGGATAATACCTACAGTTACTCAAATCAAACCCAGTAAGGATCATTTTGCGATTACAAAAACTGGTTTAAAGGATCGAATGTTAATAAAATTAAAATTAAATATGACTCAGTCAACATTCAAGACATCTAGGTAGTAGTAGAATATGTATGAATATATGAATATATAGAATATATGGTATGAGTATTGATGGGTGAAGAGGCAGAGGACTCGATGAGTTCCCGAGATAAAGGGTTTTGACAGACGGACGGACAATTGATCCTATAAGGTTTCCATTTTTTCCTTTTATGGAACAGAACCCTAAAAACACAAATTTACACAGCGAGTTTTTATGTTAGGTCAATGGATTTTAAATTTATTATGCTAACTGAAAATATATGTAGTCTGACTACCTAAATTATATTTCAGTACAAAGAGAATGACCTCATCACTTTCCACGCTGACGATCTCAGAGCTGACAGCCAGTGGCAAAACCAGCTTCCTGAACACAAGACTGACGAGCAGCTGCTCAGTCTCCGACATACGCACGTCTGAAGCGGACCTATCCCAGCTGAACACCTCTGGATACCAGAGCTCGGGTAGTCACACCAGCTTGCAGATACGAAAGAAGAAACGTGGGAAAACTGCGTCAAAAGTGATTAGATTATTTTCCCCCAAAAAGAGCGTGTACGATAGAGTGTCGAGCTTGGATTAATTGTTGTAATGCCTTGTAGCGTTATGGCATTTGATCTTAGATCAAGAAATAATACACTGGATATCCGGTCAGCTATTCAAAATCGGCCGAGTAAATAACGCCTCACTCTAAATCGGGGTCTTATTTGTATACGTTATTCTGTACTTTATTTCTTAGACTTTCTGTGTTGTATCTAAACGAACGCGGCCAGATTTTTACGAACGCGTGTGAATATCGACTCAAACAAAACTGCACCGTAACGTATGCGGTTAAGGCGTAAGTTAGAACAATTTTTTTCTACTTAGGCCGGATTCGACCAAGCTGGTGTAAGTTTTAACTTGAAAGTTTACCGCTGCTTAATATAGAGTAAGCTGATTTTTCATTCTACCAACTACGAATCTATGAATAATATTAAAACGGGCGATTTTGACAGTGTTTAAATTAAACTGAGAAGTAAATGTCAAAGTTGTCACTTGTCAAATCCACTCCTGTCATCTCGAAACTGACATGTTGTCAACATCTAGCATTGACACTCTATTATCCTACAAAATTAAAATGTTGTGGCATCTCAAGTCAACCTAGAAGAAATGGATTACATGGATTTTGGTAGGTTTATCAATTCGTTGATCGTTCACTCTTGAACTACAGAATAACGATACCGAGTATAGTGTATTGCTCGAAAAACGTAATTGAAGTTATCCAAGGGTAAATTCAAGGTGTAAAATTATACCCGTAATAGTAATTCTGGTATAGCTTTGTGTTTGGTTGAATCGGCCCTTAATAATATAGAAAGCCTGTGCCATATTTGAATACCGTTTTAATAAGCGAGGCGTTATCCAGTGTATTCTTGATCGAAGCATTTGATACACAAATAAGTATAATTTTGTTTTAGTGTCCGAGATGGAAAGTCGATCATAATCACTATTGATTTAATTGCCAATGGTGTTTTGTGTTATGTCACCCCGTACGTATACCTACTGATGACTTATCGATCTAACTGCCGCATTTAGATACGTCAATTAACAATAAAGTGCTGATTAACATTTTTGTTCATTCAATAATTGTTTTTATATATCGCTATTATTATAACGTAGTGGTTTACTTGATCAGTGCTGAGTACTCAAGTTTAGTTGCATTTTACTTCTGAAAAGGATATATTAAACCATAAACTTAAAAAACGCATATATCTAAGTCTATGATTTAAACAATGTAATCTGGCAAATATTGCAAGCAATTATTTAATAGTGAAGTGTTTAAAAAATACTAGCTGCTAGCTGTTTGTCTGAAATAAATGAATTTTAATTGATTTTAATTGAATGGAAAGCTAAATATAAAATTCAATGAAACCACAAAGTTGTTTATAATAAATATTATTTATTTCGTGATCATCGAGTTATTTGAACTTCGTGTATGCGCACGAGGTGGTCGCTGCCGCCGCTGGCCAGTAGCACGCGCCTCCTCCCCTCCCCCTCCCCACCCCCCTCTCGCGGGTTAAAGGCCAGCCTCCGCACTGTCAGGTGGTGTGCCTCACTAAACCGAAAACATTCAATTAAGACCATTGGAGACTGGAAATAAGAATAGACAATGTCGTAAGAGGCGACTAATTCCTGTAGCACTAGACGGGCAGCAGCGTCTTCTTATAAATAATTGCGCTCGCCAACCCGCTTGCCAAACGTGGCGAGTATTGGCAATCTCCTCCGATAATAAGTTATTGGGGGAGGCCTTTTTTCAGCAGTGGACGTCCTATGGCTGAAATGATACGGCTGTAGAGAATACACTTCCCCACCGCCGAAAGGAAGCGTGTCGCAAGAGGCGACTAATTCCTGTAGCACGAGACGGGCGCAGCGTCTGCGTGCAAAATGTTATAAAAAACTGCGCTCGCCAACCCGCCTGCCAAGCGTGGCGAGTATTGGCAATCCCCCCCTATGAAAGTCATTAGGGGAGGCCTATGTTCAGCAGTGGACGTCCTATGGCTGAAATGATGATGATGATGATGACTCTTTTACTAGAAAAACTTAGTTGTGAGTGTGTGAATTTACACCGCTACAGTGGCTTGATGTAGACTGAATATAACGATAAAAATCAACCAACAACTCGCCTATTACTCATCTCATGCAACAGGCTCCACTCAGCACCGACAAAGCTGTATATCTTCACCATTCCCGACTCCAGTCCGAGAGCGAGCATTCTAGAATCTTCTAGAAGGAACGGAGCGAATGCCAGCGCTGTGACTGACGAGTTTGGTTCCACGTGCGAACTGTAGAGGGCGTACTCATTCAGTGACGACTGCTGCTGGACATCTGTTTTGGACCATACGCATACCTGAAAAAAAAACATGTTTGGTCCGATGATCATAGCTAAGATTAGTACTAATCGGCAAAAAACTCCGAATATCCAGTTTCTTACTTTTTGACATAATCATTTTTTATTGTAGTATTTCACTTAAACGAAAATAATATCAAGTATTTTTTTTATTTTTACCCTAAAACACCGCTCTGACCCGAGCAAAAATCAAGACAGAGTGCGAGTAAACAAAACATGTTTCGACACGTTTATAAGCGGTGGTTGCAAATCGGCTGTATTCGTATATAGTATACGAAGCGTCACGGAAATTTCCGAATGCCTCCGAAACCGGTTTCGACTAATCGGCCAAAGTCGTAGTCGGGACATCTTTAATCTAAAACCATGCAAGTTCACAAAGACTGAATGTAGAAAAAAAATAGCTTTTAAATAACATACAATTACGCGTACCTATTAAACCAAATAGACCGTCCGTCACCGTCTTGCACAAACTACCGTCAGCAGAATTAATTCTTTAGTAGTCACTAAAAAGTTTAACGAGGTAGACAGTGCCTACCCGCATTTAGACCTATTTTGTTCCCGCCCCGCCGCGGTGAGAACCTTGCTTGCAAATAATTCCATGCGTCCAACTCGTTTACTAATGTTTTATTATTAAGTAAGGTCGCAATAATGTATTTGGTTTTATATCAATCCTAGTTAAGTAATTAAGTCCTAATATTTGCCTACTTAGAGGTGAAAACTATGGGTTAGTTGAAAATCTGTTGTCGTTATTTTAAATTATTTAATTTACAAGCTGTTTTGTTTTCCAATAAAATAAAATCGTCGCAGGAAGACGCTGGATGCAGACCGCTTCCAATCAGCCAATCTTGAAGTCACCGCGGGAGGACTATACTGCCGTCATAAGAAAAAAAAAACGTGTCTGTCACTTTTTTTAACGAATTGAGTTACATTCATATTCAAGACGCATCTCAGCACAAAATACCTAATAGTACTACCGTACAGAAGGTTCACTCCCTAACAAAAGTCAGGTTTAGGTATAAAAATATACCTAGACTCACCAGAGCTACTCTGCCTGCAAGCAAAATTAAAACTTATAACCGCGCGCGAACCACGAATTTTCTTTGCGCGCCCCAATTTTATGACCGAGCTGCGAACGACTGCACGGGGTTGTAACTTGAGAAGTTTTTGTACCTTTATTAGTTTTAAGATAAATAAGTAGATTAAGGGCCTCTTTCACCACTTGCTGATAAGTTCCAGATAACCTATCTGGCACTTGTTTTGACAGATAACCCATACAATTAGCTGTCAAAACTTATTGTTACTTATTGTTATCTGGAACTTATCAGCAAGTGGTGAAAGAGGCCCTAAGCATTACAAACGTTGATTCTGTAAACATAAAAATTCCATCTGAATGTCGTGTGTTCGATTCCTACGGGTGTAACGGGATTAACTGGGTATCTCTAACAAAATAAAATAAGTAAAGAAATAAAATATGTTTATTACAAAATTGCTTAACTTTTAAGTATTGTTTGTTTTTTTTTTTTCAGGTTTAAAATGTTAGTTCTGATTCACTATTCGTTTAATTCAGACATCCGTAAACACAGCAATATCTTTTAAACGGATTATATTGACGTTTAGGCTTAGAAGACATTGTTTCTGTCGAAAAGCAAAAAACAATATTTACAAGTATGCGCGAGCGCGACGTGACCGCGACTGTCGTGCTAGCTGAGAGCGACAGCCCTATGCCATACGCCGCTTCGGACGGCGCGCTGGCCGAATATACCTAAACTGCGGAGTGACACCTCCCTGATCTCAGTCAGTATTTTTACAATTAGTTTTTGTAATGTCAGACACGTCTTTACTCCTTATGACGACAGTGTATTCAGCAGTGGACGTCCTATGGCTGAAATGATGAAAATAGAAATAAAATAAACTCACCCTCCCTTCTCTCGATCCAGTCGTGAACACGGCACTGTCGTGCGCCCACGCACAACACCAAATGATCCTAGAGTGAACGCCGTTCGTCTTGTCCGAACTGGCGGCGAGCGCGAACGAGTTCGAGCCTTGTGCCCTCTGGAATAAGGTCCACCTTCGGTCGCGAGAAACGGACAACAGTCGCTGGCTGTCGGGCGAGAATGCCAGTTGCGTGACAGTTAGTTGGTGGGAGACCAGCTTTTGTATCTGCTGCCATTTTGATGTTTCCCTGCGAAATGTAAATATTAAGAACCCTAAGCGCTACATTTGCCGCTTGCGAATGAATAAATCTTATAAATAAAAATGTATTACAACACGTATGAAGGTCGTCACTTGAGTACGGTTCAACTGATTTGTCGATTACTTGTTGTAAGCGTGATAGGGATGACGACTGAGTAAAGAAAATGAAATTATATTTAGTCTGTCAGTAAGATTATCAAGAAACAATAGACTTAGTTTTTCGACCTCCATAGCCGAGAGGCGAGCATACCGGACTGTGTCGTTATCTCTGAGGTCTCCGGTTCGATTCCCGGTCGGTCAATATAGAAAAATAACTTTTCTATATTGTCTCGGGTCTGGGTGTTGTGGTACCGTCGTTGTTTCTGATTTCTGTAACACAAGTGCTTAAGCTAATTATCGTAGGATGTTGTCCAATAACATAAAATTAAATAAAAATATAATATTAATTGATTATGATTTTAAAATACGTACCATATAAGTACCGCAGCGTGTTCGGCCGTGGTGGCTTTGCACGCGGACGCGAGAAGAGTTCCGTCGGCGCTGGCGTCAACCGCGAACACTTCGTACCCGTGCCCGTACAGCTTGTGGACTTCGGGCCACAGCGTATTCTGCATCAGTGTTTCCTCTGTGGGCGGTTCTGAGACGAGGTAGATGGGTAAATGGAAACTTCACTGACATTTGATAATTATTATTGATTAATGATTGCGCAGCTAAAAAAAATGAACGAATGGCCGACTTAATGCACAATGACACAATGACGAAAGCATTATCTACCATGGGGCCGGACAGAAATGGGAAGTGTTTATAGATTAAGCGAAATATTCTTATAGATAACTATTAGTGATCGGATATTCGGGTACTTATCCTAAACTTTCTTATGTTTGCCACCCACAAAAGAAATATATGGACATGCCTTACTAAATAAATGAATTTATTTGTTCGCCTGTAATAACATTATTGGAGAAATATATTTGATTAATATTATTATGTAAATTCAATTAATAATTTAAGATTAATTAGTAAATCCCGAGAACGTTGGATAAATCAAATTAACCATTTGTTTTTATTAAAAAAGGCATATCTATATTATTTTTCGTGTAAAAGTGTAGTTTAAGTAAATAAGCACCCATTTATCCGATTAGACAACCAGAGATTTGATAACTTAACATAGGGAAGGAGACAGAAGGCAGAAATACCTACCAGTGAGAGTGACAGGCACGAAATACCGGTCTTCCTCATCAGGCTCCTCGTCGCTGAACACTGCTTTGTTGGACAGCCCCAGCGACGGCACTGACGCACCCTCGGGGCCTCTCCCTAGAAGCAAACAATAGGGTACTCGGATCGATGTTTGGTCGACACGATTGGCGCAGTGGCTGGTTTACCTTGAGCGCAAGGGACCGGGTTTAATACCCGGTCGGATCAATTTAGGTATAATAAATTACTTGCTAAATTTCATAGTTCTAGGTCAACGAAAAGTAGCCTATAAATTTGATTACTTTGAGAGTATCGAAATATAGGTTTTTAGCGGCATAAATGGCGGCATTTTTTAGAAGTTTCATTTTTTTCACAGCCACTAAGAACTGTAGACCTGAGTATATGGTTTTAATTTCAACTCGATACCTCCCCGCATTCCCGAGATAAAGGGACAGACGAACAACAAAGTGATCCTATAAGGTTTTAGTTTTTTTCTATTGAAATACGGAATCCTAAAAACAAAGTAAATCTTCAAAAGCTTAATAATATTGTATAAGAATTAAGCTGTCGCCAGCCAACAATGATTATATTGATCAAAGTCTTAAAGAGCACTTCCGTTTCCCATAAATAATAAACCAGAATAGGTGCGCTAGCAGTGATTAAACTACAGTCGGATAGTATAAAAACCGAATATTCGAGTTTATTCTTGGCTAGTTTTCTGAAACATACAAGAGGATTGGGGTAGAGGCGCAGTGATTTATCTCGAGTTAATGGGTTCCCGGGTTCGATTCCCGGTTCGGATCAATTTAAAAATGATCTTATTCGAATTGGCTCGGGCCTGGGAAACACCTGGCAAAATTCACTATCACCAGATATTGCTCGTAACACAAGGTTAATTCCTTATTTTGACGCCACGACAATTGGTGTGTCTAGCCCATTTTTTTATACCCCGCATTATCCCGCACCGGGCCAAGGTGGAGTATTACCTGCTAAGCTGAACCTTGTTGTATGACGTAACTAGACTTACTAACAGCCATAAAAATGATTTATCCAATATATTATAAGCCCTTTTCCGGACACATAACCACGTCCTAACAAAAACCTAAGGATTCTAACGATATTTCAATATTTTATAAAACGTTTAGTCATCATGGTAGTGAAATGATACCACGGTTGACTTCAATACTTAGATTTATACTACTGAGCTTATAACTTTACAAACTCTTCGTCTCTTATTTATAAATTATGTACATAGATATCATAAGTAGTGACTACACTCTTCGACAAGCATAGTTAATGCTTAGCATCGGCTTACTACGAACACTCACGAGCAACTGACTGAGTAGCGATCTCTTCCGATACTACCGCGTTGTTTTCCCCACTATAACTTAATTACGTCACGTCCTTTCTCCGACCGACCAGTTGTTGTCAATAATAATAATTTTAGATTTACTATTTGTTTAGTGTAAAATATATAAGTAAATTTTATTTAAAATACATCAAATCACGAGAGTAGAATAAAGAAATTCACTCAATAAACCCTAAAAATACTCCGTTACACAGTCGTGTAGTCGGCGGGCAGTCGCCCAAGACTGCCCGCCGACTACACGACTGTGTAACAATATTGTCCTACCGCTTCGAGACAACATATCGGCTGTTAATAAGAAGAAACGAGGCAACAAACTGAACATTATACCTTCCCCCGCCGCTACTTCGTCCACCAGCTGTTCGCCGGCGATGCTGGCGAAGTTGTGCAGGAAGTTGTGCGGCGCGCGGAACACTCGGATGACCTTCTCCTCGGCGGCCGACGCGAGCGTGGAGCTGTCCACCAGAGCCAGGGACGCCAGGTCGAACCCGTGCACCTGGGGCCGGGCCAGTTCGTGCCACTCGGGCTCGCAGCCTGGACAGTATAGGGCGAAGTCTTTGAATAATGACACACAGAATGAGTTCGGTACCTACGGCGATTGCAAAATTGAAGCGACAAAACAGGTTTGTGTGCAAACGTTTACAAAGACACACGCACACTACTACTACTATAAAATAAGGTTGCTCTTAATAGTAATTTCCCCCAGAACCGGGAAAAATTAGATAAAAACATCATACAATCAAACAAATCCACATCTAGATTGTCGTGCGTTTGAAGTAAATTGACATTAAACACTACGGAGCTGTCGGGTGTTGTCTGTGGCTCCGATTAAGTTGCTTCAAATTTTGCGTGCGGATTACGTATCTATGAGTCATTAATCTAAGGGTGAAGTATATGGAAGGAGTTATGTCATGGTTACGGAACAGTGTTTTTATTCTGTTGAAGAGAATATCAATAGGAATGATGACTAACTTGTTTTTTTTCTTCTATCAGGTAGATTATCAAAAAGTATCGGACACGTATTTTTTCTTTTCTTACATAATCAAAAAATTACAGAAATATATTGAATTGAAATGTACAATTATTATTAAACAAAAACCTTACCTAAGCTAAACCACTAACCAGCTGACATATGTGTGTACGTTGGGTTTTGCCTCTGGTGTGTATAGGCTTTAATATACCGAACACATAAAGAGTAGCACAACTCGAAATAATACAAAATCAAATCATTGCGATTATCGGAATGTGCGTGGAAACTATGTAAACTCCAAAGACCTCAGTGTACTTAAGACGTACTACTCTTTAATTTGATCTCAAACTACATTAAGAGCCATTTCACAAAATCGCGCCTTTTGTATGGAGCGCGCGCTTGTGCATCGAAAATTTAGGATTTTTTTAAAATGTCTGAATTTTTGACGTATTTATCTAGCAATAATAATGAATGTAAATAAAAGATTTAGTTGCTTGAAATTGACAAGGCAAACACTTTTCTTCAATCGAGGTGTCGGGTATAATTTAAAAAAAAAAAAGTGTTATTTGCAAATGTGCTACATTAAACGTCTAAACCAATGATTAGGCTTGCTTTTGCATGTATTTAACATTCTAAAAATCTTTCCTAAGGGCGCTAATTACGCGCTGGAAATGTTAGATTTTGCGCTAAAAATGTAAAATGTCTTAAAACCAAAGACACACATTTATTTTCGAGTTGAGCTACTCTTCATCTAGGTGTAAATGGGCGCCCACACAGCCGGCGTGGGTCGCCTTCTGTGTGTGTTGAGCTTAAAACAACGTACCATCTCGCTTCCATGGCGCGTGCACCCTGGTGGTCTGGTCCGCAGACACGCTGGCGAGGTACCTGCCGCGGCCGGGCTCCCACCTAACGTCTTCGACGCCGCCGAAGTGCCCGCCGCATACCACTTGGGGCTCCCATTGGCCAGATTCCTGTATTGAATAATTAACTTATTCAGCCATTTTGAGGCCTAAGGCCTAATATGAAACGAATTTGTTGGCCGACCTGAGATTTTCGGCGCTCGGTCATAGCAAAAAGCATTCAATTTTTAGTGTAGTGGTGGACTACAAAGCCAGCGGTTGCGGGTTCGAATCTCGCAAGGGGCAAATGTTTGTGTGATGAGCACGATCATTTGTACCTAAGTCATGGATGTTTATAAAAGTATTTAAGTATATCTATCTGTTATCTAGTCGCCATAGTACAAGCTTTGCTTAGTTTGGGGCTAGCTAATTGGTGTGATTGTGGAACAATTTTTTATTATTATTTATTGTTTTTGCGTTATGACTAGAGCGGGTAGCAAGGTCCAAAAATTTACGCTTGTAAACCGCGCGATTGCCGAGACGAAGTAAGGTGAGGAATTTAAATGTTGTAACCATGTAAATAAATTACAAACTAGTTTTTTTTAATTTCATCATCATCAAGTCAGCCTATTGCAGTCCACTGCTGGACGTAAGCCTCCAACAAAGAGCGCCAAGGACCACGACCTCCCGCTTTTTTCATCCCTCCATCTTCCTAAGGTCGTCGGTCCACCGAGCTGGGGGGTGTCCTACACTACGTTTGCAAGGCGTGGTCTCCACTTGAGAACCCGTTTACTCCATCTTCATTGGTTCTGCGACAGATGTGGCTAAGCATTTAAGCTTGCTACATTTTATGACTATGTCCATTACTTTGCTCTTCTGCCGGATAACCTCGTTTCAGAAAATCTGTTCCAAAAAATATAAACACTTATACGCCAGACAACATACCATTGTAATGGTCTCAAGGTAAATAATTAACATCCTTGGGTTATAAGCTACTAAAGTAATGTCTTCCAGATTGGCCGGTTGGGGGAGGCCTATGTTCAGCAGTGCGCATCCTATGGCTGAAATGATGATGACCAAGAAGCGGTCTTCACAGGACGAGACCAATAGTATCTTACCTTACACACGGACCAAATATGGAAGGACCCATTGTACCCGTGGCCCAGAAACGTGTCTCCCTTGGGACCAAATCGGCTGCCGTAGAACCCCAGCCCGTTCCCGCCCACTTCGCCCACGCGTATGCGTTCGGTCCACGCGCCCCCGCCCTCCGCCGCGGGCTCCCACACGATCAGCGTCTTGTCCAGCGAGGATGACAATAACTTGTACATGGGCACCTTTTTGTTGGTCTCTGAAAATCCCCACTATGGGTTTGATTTTGATAGCTCAATAACAATCCATTGTACCGGATGAGGTCCTTTTTACTGGGTCATCATTACAGACGATCAGTTATGATATCCGAAAAATAGTGAATTCCAGCCTTCCTAGCATGAGCACCAAAACACGATATGATATGATATAGCGATATATCGACACCAACTGTAAAAATATGCGCCTAGACGCTTCTTTCATATACTTTGCTACTGAGGGCATGTCGAAATCTGGAGATTCTGACGGCATACGAACCACGATTTACCCGAGGCTCTTCGCAAGAAATTATTCTGGAAACTGCATTCCCTTTAGAGTGCGAGTGTGACGAGAAGCGTGAACACCAGACTGGCGTATGTCATCACGGGGCGCATGCAAGTTTTGTAAATTGACTTTTACTTAATGACCTGTGTCAACTTATTTATATGTAGAATAGGATGTTTCACAAATCATCATTACAGGTTTATTAGACCTCAACACTTACCATAAGGATGCCACTGCACTCCGTACACCCAGCCCTCATGTCCGGCCAGCACCGCGTCCAGCTTCACTGACCAGTCGTGTCCAAAAGCCTGGAAGACTTTCTCCTCCACCCGGATCTCGGGAGAGGGCGCTAGTGCGGTGTGATGCTGGATGCGCCACAGTCTGATGTATGTGTCTTGAGAGCCAGAGGCTAGTAGTATTGTTGAATTGTCTGCAAATTGTGATAGATTTTTTTATGATAACTTTAGTGACTTTTAGAACATGACCTTTCTAAGTGCTTTTGTGTATCTCCTTATCTTAAAACGTCTCATTAAGATTTAACAGAAGGTGCATGCCTTTGTTTTGGTCATGCATAAAAGACATCTGGATGAGCCGAAAGACATCTCGATGAGCCCATTACAAAAGTTTTTTTTATTGGTTATTCAAATTTTAACGAAGCATTTACCTATGTAGTACTTAAAAAATGCAAGCTTTTTAAAACGTAAGTAAGTCTATACATAAGTTATTAGTCATATTTAAAGTTTATATTATTTTTCATTTGCGATTATTCCTCTTCCCCACTAGTAGACCCAAGTAAATTACACAAAAAAAATGCAGTATGCAAGAGGCTAATATGTGGCCAATATCATCCCTCGCATGACTAACTGACGTAACTAAATAAAAAACAAAGTTATCACAAAGTGACGTAACGGTTTTGTAAGTAAATAAAATAAAAAATACATATAATATACAAACCCAAAAAATAGTGTCCCAAAAAATAGTGTCAAGCCGAAGTCCAGAGGTAGAGCATCACTAGGGCTATCCGAATCACCCCCATGTATGTTCCGCCATTTTTGATAGTTATTGAGTTATGACTCTTTCAATAGATTTTTTTGAATTTTTGTGTTAAGGCACTTTTGTTTTGGTCACTATGGTGCAAATAGTTACTGTTTGAAAGATAACATTACCAATAACCCCATCATTTTGTCCTTCTACGCCTTTTGTCTGTGTTTGACGGCAGGTAAAAAAACAACGAAATTTAAACTACAAAAAGGTTTTAAGGCATAATTTTATTACTTTCGCTACTTGTGTAGTAATAGTTTTGTTTTTAATTGAAAATTACTAAGAATTTACAAAAACTGTGTTTTAAACATAGTTTATGGAAAAGCGTGTCAATAGCTTCACCATGAAGCGGTGCGGTTTTCAGAACCAAATTACGTTCTGATGGTTGCTCTGAATGGTGTATGATATTACAGGAAAATAAAATAATAGGAACCTAAATAGGGAAACAGACCTCCAAATCATGAACTTCTTCTACCGAATAGACATAAAATATCCCACCAACCTGCGGAACAGTCCTCGATGGCCTTCAGCACTTCATCATGGGTATGCTTCTTCTTAATTGCTTCTTAATTGATATGGCGTAATTCGTAATATCTTCACTGTTGGGCTTTGGGTATTAGTTTAGTCGCGGTATGTAATGAGCCATAAACGTTATACGTTATATTATATTTTTTATCAGGAAAAGAAAAATACGTTGCGGGCGGCTTGACAAGCAAGAGACAAGAGAGTGTTACATAATTTTTATTGGCTGTCAATCATGTGTGTAAGCATCTATTTCCCAATGGAATCGCTGCTAAAAGTGACATTCAGCGCCATCCTTATGGGCTTCTAGCCAATCATAGAGAGCCTGAACAACAAGTACGGCGGGAATCAAAATATATCTAATCAATAAAAGAAATCTATGTTTGGAAGTCAATAAACCACTATTTAGTTTAAGAAATTAAAATGATTATGCGCAACCATGCTTCCCGCCTTGAAGTTCGACAGAACTTCAAAGAAAACTAATGAAATTACTAAAGAAACATTTCAGATTGATACTAAATTATCAGATGAGAACATTGGAAACCTTATTCGATATATCCTATAAAGAATTCAAGTAATAATTTACATTATAAAATAGCTTTAATGAGTTAACAAATATTTACTCTAATCTAACATAAATAACTTTTATTTAATATAATAATATGATAGTAAAATAATGTATTTTTTATTATTAATTTTTACTGTGTAGGCAATGGGTACAATTTAGTAACCGGTCGCTTATAAATACCCGAATTGGTCTTAACAGAAGCGACTCGAACTACACCATCGGAACCGGGAAAAACTTCAACTATTACTCCAAGTTGCCAATGCAAAGGCGGTACGTTTTCATTGCCTACTAGAACAACAGTCCCAATCTCGACTGAACGTTCTGAAGTGCACCATTTTTGACGCACTTGCAGCGTATGCAAATATTCAAGGCGCCACTTATTCCAATAAGATAGAACAAGCTGGTCTAAAAGTTTCTTGCGGTTAGTCAGCGTAATTTTTTCATCTTTTAATTCAGATGAAGGCAAGTAACGCAACGGAGTGGACATCAGAAAATGCGCAGGTGTTAACACGTCCGGAAGAGGATCAGATGATATCGCGACGAGCGGTCGGGAGTTTAAAATACATTCAATTTGCACTAGTACAGTTAGAAGTTCTTCATAAGTTAGGAGTTGTTTTCCTACAACCCTGTACATATGAGTTTTTATACTTTTAATATTACTTTCCCATATACCACCGAAATGACTTCCCTTTGGCGGGTTTCTCTTCCATTCGATACGATATTTACTTAATTCTTGTTTAATGTTGTCTTCAAATTCTGAATTTAATAGAAACTTATATATTTCGTCTAATTGACCTTTGGCACCGACGAAATTGGTACCATTATCTGAATACATTACCGATACTGGACCGCGGCGGGATATAAACCTTTTAAAGGCAGATAGAAATGCGTCTGAAGAAAGACTTGAAACCAATTCAATATGAATTGCCTTCGTTACGAGGCAGATAAAAATACATATGTATGCCTTTTGAGAGTGTTGTCCTCTACGTCTAGTAGGAAGGAAGTTAATTGGGCCGGCAAAATCGGTACCCGTATGAACAAATGCCTTAGCATCACGGATGCGGCAGGCAGGCAAGTCTGCCATTTTGGGAGTTGGATGCTTGGGACTCAAGCGGAAACAAACGTTGCACTGTCGACAACGTGCGCGTATTGTTGATCTGGCATTTAGTATCCAATATCGTTGACGAATAATAGACATTAGCAGTCCAGGTCCTGTATGACAATTAGCGGTATGATAGTGATCAATAAGAAGGTCAACTATGCGGTCGCGTTTGGGAAGGAGCACGGGGTATTTAGCTTCATAAGGAAGGTCAGATTTAGAAAGTCTACCTCCTATGCGGATTACACCGTCTGAATCCAAGAAAGGTGACAAACTTCGCAAATATTTCGAAGGTAGCTCACCTGCTTTCAACAATTGAACTTCATTAGCAAAATGCATACTCTGAACGGCTTTGATTATAAAAATCGCGGAAGCATTCATATTAGGAACAAGATCATTACTTGGCAACCTTTTAGTAAACTTTAGAATGTACATAAATATGTTTACAAGTTTATTCCAAGAGTTGACTTTATTCGATATTTCATTGATTAGAGGAGGGGCGCCCTGAGCAGCAGTAATAAGTGTGTTACTTTTAGTCTTGAACTCAGGTAATTTTTCACAATCTAATGGAGAAAATGCGTCAATTGGCCATTCATTAACTGGTTTATGAAGCCAAACTGGACCATCCCACCATAGTGAATGAGATGCCAGTTGAGAAGGTAACATTCCCCGGGATACACAGTCGCTGGGATTCTCCTTGCCTGACACATGATGAAAACAATTGGGTGGCAAATTTTCTTGGATCTTGGCTACGCGATTGCTAACAAAAATAGACCATCTATGGGGAGACGAATGTATCCAAGAAAGCGCCACTGTGGAATCAGAAAAGGCATAAATTCCTGCGATTGGAGTGCGGACAGATATTCTTTCTTTAACAACTCGCACAAGTTTGGAAAGAAGTAAGGCTGCTACCAGTTCTAAGCGAGCCAGCGTTTGTATTTTATTCGGTGATACCTTTGATTTAGCACATAAAAGCCTGACAGCAATATTACCTGCAGGATCTGTTATGTGTAAATAAATACAACACCCATAGCCACTGAAGCTAGCGTCGCAAAAAGCTACAATGTTTACCACGCAATCTAAGTGCACCCCTATATGACGTGGAATGCTCAAAGTCTTTAGTGTTGGGAAATCTATAGCAAAAGCAGCGAAACGTTTTCGTATAGACTCCGGCGGTACTTCATCCCAGTCTATTTTACTTAACCAAAGTTCTTTAACTAGAATTTTAGCAAGCAGTACGACAGGAGCGACTAAGCCAAGAACATCAAACAGGCGGGCAACCAGAGAGAGTATACTGCGTTTTGTACAATTGGTATCAACTTCGTGCGTAGTGAAGGAAAATGTGTCATCAGCAGGATCCCAAGACAATCCCAATATTTTATAATTATTATTGTCCGAATCTGAAAAACTAACAGGCGAACGGTGAGAATCGGGAAGTGCCTCCAGTAAAGAGGAAGAATTACTTGTCCACTTTATGAGATCAAATGATCCTATTTTGAATAATTCAATTAGATCGCGAGACAATTTAATAGCAGTTTGTTCATCGGGAACCGAATGAACAAAATCATCCATGAAAAATTGAGTATCTACCATATCAGCAGCCTCAGGGTAGCGGTCTTTATGGTCATGCGCTAATTTGCGTATCGTGCGCATAGCTATAAAGGGACTCGGCTTTAGTCCAAAAGGAACACTATTAAATTGATAAGTGCAGATAGGTTCGTTTGGATCAAAACGAAATAAAATTCGGAGATACTTGCGGTGGTGTTCATTTACACCAATGCGAAGAAACATTTGTTTCACATCTGCAGTCATTGCTATAGGGAATAGCCGAAAGTCTATCAGAAGTAAAAATAGATCTGACTGCAAATTAGGTCCGACGTACAAGACGTCATTAAGCGACAAACCCGATTGCGTTTTAGCACTGGCGTCTAAAACTGCGCGAGCGCTGTCCTTACCACGCTTGAAAACAGCATGGTGCGGTATATAGTAACCTTCGTCTGATAATTCAGATTTAGGCACTTCTGACAAATAACCTTGTTGCATATAATCATTCAATGTTTGGTTGTAGTTTTGACGTAAGCCATCTACCTTGTCAAACTTTCGCTCCAACGCTAAAAAACGTCTATGAGCCATTGAACGAGAATCACCTAGTTCAGAAGGGTCTTTGCAAAACGGTAAATCAACACTATAATGATTATTCTGGTGCGTGACTGAGGCGGTGAAAATATTTTCGCAATCGACTTCGTCTGGACTAAGGAATTTTTTTGTAGAAACCTCTTCTAATTCAAAGAATTTGTGTAAGTTCGACTCAATTTCGTTATTCGAAAAAGCAGTAAAGAAAACAGCTGACTGCGCTGGCAATGAATGCGAGTGACACAGTATATCACCCATCAGTATGTAACCAAATGTGGTAAGTATTGCGGGCGGAGCTCTAGAACCAGACTCTACTTTGTTTCCTAAGTAAATCTGAGGAAACAATTGGACGCCAAGTACTACATCGATCTCACCAGGTATATTCCAGGATAGATCTGCGAGCTGAATATTATTAAGGTAAGTCATGTCTTCTGACACCTCAATATAATTTGCGGGGAGCCGATCTGTGATGCAGTCAACCACAAGTGCGTGAATATAATATTTATTATTCGGATTAGTGCGGGATTCGATATCAAAATAAGTATAACCATGAACTGGTTGCGAGGTCATGCCAACACCTTGCAGAAATGAATTATGCATTTTACTAATAGGAAAGTTCAATCGATTACAACAGTCCAAAGTAATTAAGTTATTTTGTGATCCGTTGTCTATCAAGCAACGTATGATCTCTTTGTCTTTACTAGCGTGACGCATAGCATATACTTGAGCGGTGGATAATAAAATAGTAAGACTCGGTTTCATTTCCGAAGTGAGCGTAATTGAAGTATCTTTATTAATTTGTTTCAGAGTAGTGCTACTGCATGTTGCTGTGCACTGTGGCGCGGTGTCCGCCGTCGAGCGCTGTATCTGCGGCTGCGCGGATGAGGATGAAACTTGTCTACGCGACGGAGGCGGAGCATCAAAATGTAGTAACGAGTGATGTTGCTTGTCACAATAGTTGCAAGTATGTTGTGAGTTACACTTACTGACAGTGTGCGTAACACTAAGACAGTTCACACAACCTCCTTTCGTTTTAATAAATTCAAAACGCTTCTGCGGGTTAAATGTATCTCGAAATTGCGTACAAGAATACAGTTTATGATCAGCTTTACATAATACACATCGATCACGAGAGCTTGACTCGTTACTAGAAACGAACGATTTATAAGTTTTATTTTGCGGAAACTCACGATTATTAATATTCTTACGCGGTTCGGAGAACGCGTTGCTTGAACAACTATTGCGCGTTCTTTCTAGTATTTTCACGCGGTCTTGAATAAATGATATAAGTTGATCACATGTAGGTATGTCTTTATCTCCTACTGAAATCTCAAAACTTTGGAGCGTTTGCGGGTCTATTTTCCGCAGACTACATTGTAAGACAATAAAATCAGACAAATCTGCTATATTAAGCTGTTTAAGCGCTGCCATTGACGCGGAAAGCTTTTCAACAAACGCACTAAGACTCGAAGCGGTACCTACACAGCTCTTGATGTCTAAAATATTGTTGACGTAATGGACTCCTAGAGTACGTTTATCTTGATACTTCTTTATGAGACTATCCCACAAGATTTTATATGTATCGCCGGTAGGAACGATACCTGCAGTCATTTTAAGGGCACTATGAGTCAATTTACTCATTAAATATTGCACACGCTGCGAATCCGTCAGCTGTGCATTGGAATGCACGTTACTGCGAAAAATCTCGTAAAAGATAGGCCAATTTTCGGCTTTGCCATCAAAAGAGGGCAACTCGATAGGTGGAAGTTTAATATGAAATGACCCATTTTGTGAATTAGTATTAGAAGGCGGTGTCGAGTTTAACAGTTTATTTCGAACGTATTTAACGCTCGAATATAAATCCTCGAAGGTATTTAAACTACTATAATCCACTATATGCTCAGGATCGATTTCTAATTGTACCTCATTTATCTCATCAATAATCGACTCAAACTTTATATTTAACTCATTAATGCTTTCTGAGTCTTGCAAAAACCTTTGGTTAGATCGCGAATCAAATGTAGAGATATTTTTCGATGAATCAAATAATTTATTGATCCGAGCGAATTGATATAATTTAAAGATCTTACCAGTCCAGTATCTTTAAATCGCAGAGCACATGCAGTTACGAAATAATATACCTACTACTAACACACTTTTACGAATTATAATTATTTGCGCGAGGTTTTTTTTATAATTATCGAAATCACAGTTTTTCTTGTTTTTTACTTCACGAACCGACAGACGTTGTTTTTTTTTGACACATATTGTCACTGCTGTCTATGTATAATGTTTTCTTTTTTGTTAAGAAGTTTTTATGTCTGTTAACTTCAACACTTTCCCTAAATATTTACATAGTACACAATCCTAACGCCTGGCGTAGAACTGCATATGACAGACGAGGTAGTGCTTTGGTGAGGATGTCTGCAACTTGATCCTTTGTTCCGATCCTTACAACATTACAGATACCTTCAGTTACCAATTCTCTGACAAAGAAATGTCTGAGCCGGATATGCTTCGTTCTCTTGTGAAACTCGGGGTTGTGAGCAAGACGAACAGCAGCTTCATTGTCCACATGCAGAACCGGTACGTCCGCAATTGTAGTCAATGCCTGGTATATTCTAGCAAGCCACATTAGTTCTCTGCCGGCTTCACTGGCTGCCACAATTTCAGCTTCTGTAGTGGAGATAGCGACCGATGTTTGTCGCTGACTAATCCATGAAACTGTGCCTCCAGAATAGCGACAGATCACTCCCGTCGTGGAACGTCCAGTTTCTGGATCACCTCCGTGATCGGCGTCGCTAAATCCTTCTAGGATTCCAGGCTTGAGACCAGCTTTATAGGATATCCCATGCGAAATGGTACCTTTGATGTAGCGCAAGATACGTTTTACCTTGAGCCAATCTGTCTTTGCAGGTTTCTCCAACTTTCTTGAGACAACTCCGATGGCATAAGCAATGTCGGGTCGAGTACCAACCATTAAGTATGCCAGAGCACCGACAGCTTCTCTATATGGAAAACAGGAATCTTCCGTTTCTTCTTTCCCTTCTTGAAGAGTCTCTCTCTCAATCGGTGTGGAAACGGGATTGCAGTCACTCATTTGAAAGCGGTCTAATACCTTTTTCGCGTATGCCTCTTGGTTGATGAAGATGGAGCCATCCTTTTCTCGATGGATTTGAAGACCAAGATAATATGTCGCAGGTTTCGTCGTTATGCGCAGTCTCTTCTTCAAATCTTCTAAGAAAGCGTTGGCCGTGTCTTCATCAGTGGCAGCTACTAATCTGTCATCGACGTACAACGTGATCAGTAGTTTGTTTCCGTTTATTTCTTTTGAATATAAGCAGTGATCAGCTTCGGACTGTTTAAAGCTCATATCCAATAGGATCTCTTGAAAGCAAGAGTTCCAGCACCTTGGTGCTTGTTTAAGTCCGTACAGGCTACGGTTAAGCTTGAAAACAGTGGACGTAGACGTTCCTTCCGTGAGGTTGCACCCTTCTGGCGGTTGAACGTATATTTCTTCCTCGAGCTTTCCGTTCAGAAAGGCTGTGCAGACGTCGAATTGGACCAGATGCAAGTTTTCCTGCGCACTAACGCTGAGTAGTGCTCGTACAGTAGCTAGGCGTGCCACAGGACTGAAGGTCTGGTCATAGTCTACTCCTTTCCTTTGTCTGTACCCTTTTACAACAAGTCGAGCCTTGTATTTGTCGATCGTACCATCTGAATTTCGTTTGATTCGTAAAACCCATTTGCAGGGAAGTGCTTTTCGTCCTTTTGGCAGTACACACGGCGTCCAAACGTTCAGGTCTTCGAAAGATTTCAATTCGCTATCCATTGCCCTTTGCCATTCTTCGCGATCGTCCCTTTTCATAGCGTCTGCGAAATTATTTGGGAATGTTTCAGTGATACAGACGTAATCTCTTAGTCTCTCAGGACGTCGAATCAGTGAGCGATCTCTAAGATTATAGCCGGTTGGCGGTGGTTCAGCGTCATAAAATTCTTCTGGAACTGTCGTTTCGTCTTCATGATCATGGTCTTCGTGGAGGACTTGATCCGATTCTTCTCCCTCGAGAACGTGATCATGGTCGTTGGAGATTGTTTCGGTAGTTGTATCTCCCTCGTGAACGTGTGTTTGCTCTGGAATTGCAACTTCTCTTTCTAAGTTCGTGTTTGGCGTTATGGTAATCGGGTATTCTCTTGTCTCAACTTCTGTTTTAGGAATTTCACTATTACAGATGGGAAGAGGTTTCTCATCGAAGATTACGTCACGAGAGCGGACGAGCGTCGAGTGTTTTCCGTCTGTGACCCAGATACGGTAGCAATCTTCGTCGTACCCGATAAGTCGACCTTTTATCGCCTTTTTGTCGAATTTTCTACGCTTTTGCTTTGGGATATGGAAGTATGCGGTTGAGCCTATTATTCGGAGATGTTTAACAATAGGTTTCTTTCCATACCAAAGTTCATGCGGAGATTTATCTGAACTTGTGGGACCTGTTCTGTTTAGTATGTATGCCGCGGTATTAATTAGCTCTGCCCATAACACTTGCGGTAATGGCTCATGAGCGTACATCATTGATCTTGCTGTCTCAACTAGGGTTCTGTTCTCCCTTTCGCTTACTCCGTTTTGTTCCGGTGTATACGGGGTGACGAGTCGCTGTACTATTCCATGAGTGTCTAAAACACTTTTTATGGACGCGTTGTCAAATTCACCGCCATTGTCACTTAGAAGACATTTTATGGTGTGTCCGACTGTTTTAGTTTGAGCGATCATCAAAACTAACTTGTCTTTGACCTCGGACTTCTTGCGTATGAAGTACACCATACGGTAGCCGGTAAAGTCGTCTTTAAACAAAACGTAGTACTGATAGTTTGAGAAGCTAGGTTGAAACGGTCCACAAACGTCAGTGTGTACGATTTCTCCGGGCGCGGTAGCTCGGATTCTTGTACCGAATTTAAGTCGATGCGCCTTTCCAAAGATGCAGCCTTCACAGGTCTCTTTATCCATCGGCAGGTTTAGACCTAGTTCCCGTTGGATCGTCGCTCTTACGTGTCTTTTATTTTGGTGAGCGAGTCTCTCGTGGTACAGTTGCATCGTTGCTGTAGTTGCAAAGACTTCGGGTGGTGTTTCTGGCAGTACGGGTTTTACTTCCAGTCGATATAAGCCACCTTGTTTTTGTCTCTTCCCTATTAAGGATACTTTCCCGTTGACAATGACGTTGCATTCAGTTGTCCTGGATGAAAAGGTGCTATTTGGGACTCGGTCGTGAAGTGCGAGTACGGAGAAGAGGTTCTTGCTTATAGCCGGAACGTACCAGACGTCTTGCAGGCTGATGTCGATTTGTTTCCCGTTAACATATCCTCTGAGCTGTACTGTACCTTTGCCTTTGGCACGGACTTCATTACCAGCGGCCGTTGTAACAGTGTAGTTCTCATTGAAATGTTCGTAGGTTTGGAAAATATCAGCTCTGTTGGTGACGTGGCTTGTTGCGCCATTATCAATGTACCAGTTCTCGTTGTCCCGTGAAACTGTGAAGATTTCGTTGTCTTCTAAAGACATGAGTAACAAGTTAGCGGTTTTTGAAGTAGAAGGCGTTGCTGTCTGGGTCGGATTTTGGCTCTTAGGAGGTCTACCGTCACGGATCCATTTTTGACAGTTGCGTACTCTGTGGCCAATACCTAGGCAGTAGTTGCATTTAAGCTTCTTGTCCTTCTTCTTCTCCGTATTCGAAACCAGGGCTTCCGATTGATGCGAGGGTGCGTTGTTACCTTGCATTGCCCTTTCAAATGCGCAGAGATGACTGGTTAGGTTTTCTACGGTACGGTTGGATTTGGGCAGGAGGAGCCAACTACTCCTGAAGCTGAAGTATGAATCGTCAAGCGTGTCCAGTATTTTACAAACAAGTAGCAGTTCAGGTAGCTCTTGGTTACTGTCCTTTTTGAGTTCTTGATTCAGTTCAGTCCAGATGTTCTTTAATTTTGACATGTGGGTGGCTATGTCGTCTGCTTGATCCTTCTTAAAGCTGAAGAAACTCATACACAGTTTGTAGGTTTTGTCCTCATCTGTTCCGTCGAACAGCCTGTGGAGCTCTAACCAGACATCACGTACTTTAGTGAACCGCATAACTTTTCGAAGTGTGTCTTCTTGCATATTGGTGGTAAGTATTAGGATAGCACTGGCATCAGCTTTATCAAACTTATCTTTTTTTTGTTGATAAGCCGCCAATTCAGCATCGCCGCATCCGGTAGGTGGACGAGTGGGTTCCTGGAACGATCCTTCAACTACTTCTAGGGCCGACGGTACGGTGCGTAGTAAGCATAAGGCTTTGTACTTCCAGGTGTCCCAGTTTTTTCCATCTAGGAGGCCGATCTGAAGCTTTCCTGTGATACCTTCCATTTTCGTAGTGCGGGCCCATAACCTGATATAATTTAAAGATCTTACCAGTCCAGTATCTTTAAATCGCAGAGCACATGCAGTTACGAAATAATATACCTACTACTAACACACTTTTACGAATTATAATTATTTGCGCGAGGTTTTTTTTATAATTATCGAAATCACAGTTTTTCTTGTTTTTTACTTCACGAACCGACAGACGTTGTTTTTTTTTGACACATATTGTCACTGCTGTCTATGTATAATGTTTTCTTTTTTGTTAAGAAGTTTTTATGTCTGTTAACTTCAACACGAATATGGTTTCCTTTTTAGCATTAAGTACCTTTAACTTGGACTCTAATTTAGTATTTGCCATGGTTAAAGACTATGTATTTAACGAGAAAAATGAAAAGTTGTCACGAAAATTAAATTTACGGAGAAAATTTGAAAATTACAATATGGCGGTTGGATGCGGTTGCGTACTTACCAATGAATACGTAAGTAGCGAAAAGATTAAAGAATATTTAGAGGAACGGATATTCATCCGGCTCGAAACTATGGAAAAGCGTGTCAATAGCTTCACCATGAAGCGGTGCGGTTTTCAGAACCAAATTACGTTCTGATGGTTGCTCTGAATGGTGTATGATATTACAGGAAAATAAAATAATAGGAACCTAAATAGGGAAACAGACCTCCAAATCATGAACTTCTTCTACCGAATAGACATAAAATATCCCACCAACCTGCGGAACAGTCCTCGATGGCCTTCAGCACTTCATCATGGGTATGCTTCTTCTTAATTGCTTCTTAATTGATATGGCGTAATTCGTAATATCTTCACTGTTGGGCTTTGGGTATTAGTTTAGTCGCGGTATGTAATGAGCCATAAACGTTATACGTTATATTATATTTTTTATCAGGAAAAGAAAAATACGTTGCGGGCGGCTTGACAAGCAAGAGACAAGAGAGTGTTACATAATTTTTATTGGCTGTCAATCATGTGTGTAAGCATCTATTTCCCAATGGAATCGCTGCTAAAAGTGACATTCAGCGCCATCCTTATGGGCTTCTAGCCAATCATAGAGAGCCTGAACAACAAGTACGGCGGGAATCAAAATATATCTAATCAATAAAAGAAATCTATGTTTGGAAGTCAATAAACCACTATTTAGTTTAAGAAATTAAAATGATTATGCGCAACCAGTTTACTTTGAACTCTAATTTAAGTATGATACCGTCAAAGTAACTCAATGAAATTTTTATGATAAATAGCTGATAGAATAGTTAAGTTTTAAAAAAAGGTTTGAATGAAAAAGTTTATGTAACTTTATTATTTAAATGGGCTTCAAAGTTTAGAAAAATACAGGATTTATACCTTTTTTAGTTTCAATAATTTATTTTAATGGGTTACATTAGTGTTATGGATGGAAATACTTCTGAATCAGCTAGTCCTAGTATTCATCTAATAAAGAAAAAAAAATCAGGCATGTACCTTAACTATTCGCGCTACAATGACCAAAAAAGTGCCTTAACACAATAATTCAAAAAAATCTATTAAGAGAGTCATAACTCGAAAACTATCAAAAATCGCGGAACATACATGGGGGTGTGAATCACCCCCATGTATGTTCCGCGATTTTTGATAGTTTGATAGTAGTGATTGATAGCCCTAGTGATGCTCTACCTCTGGACTTCGGCTTGACACTATTTTTTGGGACATCCTGTATGAATGGACCCTGATGCTCTTCTCTCTGTATGTATACAATAAACTTGTATGTGCGCCTAGCATTTTCTACATCTCCAGATATCAAGCTCTAAACAAAACAGTTAAATTTTGACCGATGCTAGTTACAACACTTAGTCATGCGAGGGACGATATAAGGCCAAAGTTTTACGTTTTTTTTTGCCTAGCAGTATAAGCAGGGGCGTGCATTAGTTTCAGATGAGGGTAGGCTGTGAGTGAAAATTTAGTAAGTTTGCGTGAAACAGTAGGCGATCTCGCGGCAGCCTAACATTGGTTAAATTGCACAGTAACGATCTAAGTTGCGCGCTTTAGTAAGGGCAGGTAGACGACAAAATGGTTAAAGAATATTTATTGTTTATTGTTGAATACATAATTAATAATTATGGTTAGCTGTTCTGTCAGTTTTTTATGAAGGTAGGCTCTGCATAATAGCCTATATGGGATGCACGCCCCTGAGTATAAGCACATAACTGTGTATGATGATTTCAAAATGTCTTATACTCACCAACATTTAACACATCCATTCCTCTCACCCAATCCTCATGCCCCACTAACGTGTGCACTTTGTGGTACTCCTCATCCCCAGCGAATATGTGTATTTTGTGGTCGTCAAGAGCACAGAACAGGATGGGTTTGTCAACTATCGGTAACAAATGTGTGTGCAATGTCAAGCAGAGACCGGAGTTGAGGTTAATAGTCTGCTTAAGAGATACTTCACCTGAAAGCAATTAGGTGTAATGACATAATGAAGAAATTAGTTGTCACAGCAGTTTGATAAGGTTGATTTTTAAATTTATAATGGAAATAGTGAAAAAGTAGCAAAGCCAATAACTGACAGGACATAGGGTCAGCTTTAGTGTTTTTACTTTGTTTTTTTAACCTTATTTTTTTTCTGTTTCTGACTATTTGTTGTAGTTGTTTTTTTTTTGTATCAGTAGCTGTTGTGTTGACCATGATCAATAAATGATTTTTATTTTTATTCTCAAATCCTAAATGAGCATTGAGTAGGGTAGAAATACCGGTTCACCGGCCACTACCCCTTTTCGGCCACTTCACACGTTATTTTGAATAATAGATAGTTTACAGACAGCTCCTTTCTAATTTCGCGCCATTCGACCCGGACGAACTTCACGGTTTATAATCCAACAACATAACCTCGAAATTTGCGAACTGAGCCCTCAGTCGCCATTTCAATATTTGGTGTGTGGACGCGTGGCAAATTTAGCGAAAAAAATAGCAGCTGGATTGATTTTCAAAGGTGAGTTTTTAAGTGTTAAGATTGTTCTATTGGTGATTTTTTTGGTTTGTGTGTATTTGGCATGTTTAATTTTAATATTCAAGTGCCCAACTCACCATGCTTTTCATAATTTTTAATTTATATGGTGGTCGGACAATACGTTATCGTTTAGTCTCAAAATCTACTTTCCGACCGGATGGTCGATAAACTGGTTTACTTACGTCATTTCTCTTTGCATATATTGCGGAAACCTAATTTTCACCAACATAGATTCTATTATATCAGTGAACAGCTATAATTTTGTGAATTGATAACTAGATTCCGACCGCCAGTATACCTCATAGTTTCAAAGATATGACCTTCAAAAATACAGAAAGTGTAGCGGCCGATTACTAGTCTAAACAAAACCCCTTTTTTTGGCCGTCTAAAAAGAAGGCGGCCGAAAATTGGTAAAAACTATACCTGATCCCGGCCGTCTTAAATAAAAGGCGGCCGAAAATTGGTAAAAATCATACCTGATTCCGGCCTTTTGGAAAAAGAACGGCCGATAATTAGTAAAAAATTAAGTTGTTTTCGACCTAATAAATTAAGGTGTCCGATAAATGGTATAAAAAAAACTTATTTCTGACTGTTTCATTTGTTTGTGACTTTATACTTGTTAACCAGTTTTGCTTCAAACGGCTAGATAGGTTTTAATAAAATTTGGCACTCTGAAATAGGCTGCTTACAAGCGAAGCTAGTTTACTAATTATTAGCACTTACGCCTTTAACACGCCGCCGCGTTATTTACCCAAGCTTATTTAATAATATATAATTGATACATTTTAGTTGATGGAGCTGCTTGGTATTGGAATTGTGCTTGTTTTTGTTTCAGATGGCTTCTGTCGGTAAAAGTAAGAAAAAGAAAAGAAACGAAGAGCCATCTCGAAGGTTTGCTTATACTGAAGAAGCACTGACAAGTGCTCTTTCAGATATACGTGGCAACGTTCGCGGCATCAGAGAGGCGTGCCGCCAGTACGGAGTTCCAAAATCCACTGTACAGGATAGGCTTTCTGGTCGTGTTGCTGAACAAAAAAGAAAAGTTGGCCCAGATCCTATATTTGGTTTCGATGGGGAAAATAAAATTGTTGTTTGGGTTATTGAGTTGGCAAAAGCCGGAATTCCAATTAGCAAACATGATCTTATTGATACGGTAACTGAGCTTGCAAAAGAACTGGGCATAGACCATCGCTTTCCAGGCGGTAAACCAGGTATACGATGGTATCTCAGCTTTCTTAAACGCCACCCCAATATAAGCATCCGAGAGCCAGAAGCTATAAATAAGGCGCGAGAAGCTATCAAGGAAAGTTCAATTCGTCAATGGTTTTCAAACTTACACACTTTCTTGGTTGAACGAAATGCATTAGATATTTTAGATGATCCGAATCGTATTCTAAACGCTGATGAAACTGGTGTCTCATTGTCTCCTAAAACAGGGAAGGTTTTAGCACCTAAAGGCTATAAAAACGTATATGTAGTCAAGAAAGGCAATGAGAAAGATAACATAACAGTGCTAATAGTAATGACTGCATCTGGTAAAATATGTCCTCCATTAGTGGTGTACCCTTATAAAAGACCACCTAAAGCCGTCGCCGACAACATGCCACCTGATTGGATTTTGGGGAAATCGGAGACTGGGTGGATGCCTGCGGATACATTTTTTGAGTACATGTCTAACGGCTTCAACGATTGGCTCACGAAACAAAACTTTAAAAAGCCTGTTCTATTTTTCGTAGACGGACATAAGTCACACATGTCCATGCCACTGAGTAAGTTCTGCGAGGATAATGATATCATTATCTACGCTTTACCGCCTAACACCACCCATATTCTTCAACCAGCGGATGTGAGTGTTTTCAAGCCATTGAAACAGGAATGGAGGCGCACCGTGAAAAATTGGCAGAGTCGGCCTGAAAATTTAAACAAATGTGTAACGAAAACAAATTTTTGCCAAGTTTTTAAAGAGGCGCTAGATATTGAGATGACTCAAACAATAAAAAATGGATTTCGTAAATGCGGTCTTTATCCATTTGACGTAGAACAGGTAGACTTTTCAAAATGCATAAAAGATGCTCAGATACGAAACACAATTGCTGCTCAAACAAGTTCAGAAAAACCTCTAAACGAGAAGCATTTTGAAATAGCCAGAAAAGTGTTTTACCTGATGGAAGAGAATATAGGTAAGCTGGGTATAAACCCAGGTACAATCTTACGTGAGCTTGATCGTACAAAGGAGGCATATCTGAAAAAAAGGCGATCTAAATCAAAGACACCACGAACTTCCCAAGCCAGTTCAACTGCTAGACGCTCAAAATCATTAGAAGTTACTAAATCCTCAAAGACATATTCTAAATCGTTTGAAGTTAACCAGTCATCTGACAAGACCCCGAGGACACTCCGACCTTCACAATCCGGGTCAATCCTGGAAAATTTAATATCCTTTGAAGTCAAGGGATCCTCTGACGTGACATCGAAGATAACCCGAGGTTTAATTCATCCATCTACTTCAACCCCTAGACATTCCAAATCATTTGAATTTGATAATCCTTCTGACAAGCCTTCGAAAGGTGCCAGGCCAAAAACTTCAGGATTTTTTTCTGTTCAGGACATGGAACAAAGCTCTATTCAGATTCCAGAGATTGGTTCTTATATATCTCTCAACGACATCTCAACAGCACCATTTAGTGACATACATTTGTCAGAAATATGTCAAACTAGTAAGGATATCGTTATTCCTTTTGATAACAGTACCACAATGCATGTTATCCAAACTGAAACGGTTGCTGAGCTACACAAAGATCCCCACCCGGAAAACATCAACATTAATACAACATTTGCAGATATAGATCAAAATCATATCTTCTTAAACAGGTCTTTGGCTGTTTCACCACTTAAACAACAAACATGCAGTAAAAAGTCTGACACCAAACAGAGCCCTCCTATTATCATAAGTTATGGTAACAAGGAGGCTAGGACAATTTCTGACATAAATCTGGCTTCTTCTGTGTTGACAATTGATGATATTAATGCGATTCAACAACCCGATAATGATTTTATTACATTAGCAGAAAATCAAACAATACCTTCTATAGAATCTTCGAACAATATAGCGGGAACTGCCAGTAAAATAAAAGTCACAGAAAACATATTATTAGTTTCAGTTCCGGAAACAGTTGCGACTGTTATAGATGAGGATCCATTTAAAAAGCACCTGAAATTTCCTAATGTCGTCACTAAAAATAAAGGAACTCGTACATCAAACCAGTTTCCGAGTGCTATATCTTCTAAAGCCTGGCAACAATACTACGAAAATAAAGAAAAAGCAAAACAGGACAAAGAAAATCAAATTAAGAAAAGAAAACTTGAAAGAGAGCTAAAGAGAAAAGAAATACCACCAAAAAAAAAGAGGATAAAGAAAAAAAAAGTAGAAGAAACTCAATCCCATATTAAATGTGGTTCATGTGATCTTGACCTTATAAGTGACACTGAAGAAGAGGGTGAAATGAATGTTGGCTGTGATCAATGCATTCGATGGTATCACCTAAAATGCACGAAACTAAAGAATTTATCATACAATCAAGCAGCTACAGCATCGTATGAATGTATGTTTTGTGAAACTGCTAGAATTGCGAGGAGAGACGTTTTGAAGACTTTCTATAACAATACTGACTGATTGATAGACTGTTTAAGTAAGTTACCTAATTAAACTTTGTGTTGATTTATTTTTAAATATTACTTAACATAAGGATTCCTATATTGTTTGTTAACTATTTACCTATTTGTTTCATTAATGGTAGTATTGGTACCTGGTAATTTTAGTTTGTTTCATTTTTTTATATGATTGTGTTAAGCTAAAAGAAGCAATTTGTTCAAATCTACATTTTAATCTGATACTCAATTGTATTTTAAGCTCTAGAAGAAAGTAAAAATATACAGTTTTTTAAAATATATTAATTGTTTTACTTTCATACTATTATAAGCCCTATGGGCTATTGAATAACACTCATTTTTCTAACGTGCATTTGGTGGCCGATAACCAGTGCATTAGTGGACGATAACTGAGTAAAAAGGCCGATAACCGGTATATTTGCTATTTTTACGAATATATATTTTTTTTTAATGATGTATCATTGCTACGTCTATAAACGTTAGGTTTTATGAAACTAGACTATTGTAGGACCAAACTTTTTTTTTCTTCTAAGTCTTGACGTACAGCATTACGATAGAAATAAACTCTGAAGTCAACAAGTCGCTTAAACGGCCGATAACCGGTATGTTTACCCTACATACCCTATAGAGCCATAGCATACAAACCATCTTTCTCCGAAACTGGTAAGTGATTTTTCACTTACATTTAGTATGAAATGGCAACTCCTGTCAACGCTCGCCCATACAAACCAGTACAGATACAGATATAAAATAGCAGAAAATATTGTCGAACAAATCATATGACATTTCTACTCTATAGGGTATGTGCTCCATGTAAAGCTATGAGTACAAGTTAAGTACAAAACATTACTAACCCTTGATTCTCTCCCAAACTTTTACAGTAGAATCAATTGAACCAGTGTAGATCACCAAGTCGCTTTCTTTACAGTACATGCCATAAACACTTGTCACACCATCCGTGTGACCCGTGAGCTTGCTCGTAACTCTCCATTTTTTGTCTTTACACGTCCAGATCGCAGCGGTCTTGTCAGCAGAACACGATAATAGTTCTGTACATGAACCATGCAGTTTGTTTAACCATTTCACAGAGTTGACTTTGGAAGTGTGATGGCTGAGCACAGTAAGGGGGTCCTTGCCTTTACTTTTCTGTGTTAATAAGAAAAAGTTATAGAAACAATACTGCTGGCGTTTTTCAACCGACTTCAAGAAAGGAGGAGGTTCTTAATTCGTCGAAACTTTTTTTTGTTTTAAATATAACTTATTTAATATCTTTAACATGTAATAGTTGTTGTGTGTAATAGAAAATTCTAGAGAAAGACCACATTTTAGACATTAAATTTAAGTTTTCATCGTAATACGTACCGTATCGTAAACAACTACAGCATTTGTCGCACCAAAACAAATAAATCCGTTACTGTTCCAGTCAACTATTTCGGGAGTTCGATTGCAAGCGATGGAGGTGTAGATTTGTTTCACAGATATTTTCATGTTTCAAGCTACCTACTCTCACTTTGTAAGTAAGAAAAACAATTTTAGTTACACTTTTTCAGAGGTTATACTCAGACGTTCGTCGTTTGGGAATATATTATACACAGACTACTGAGAGGATACTACGTCTAAATTAAAATAATTATTCCACTAATTAATCTGTGGTTTAGTAGCATGTCAAATCTGACAACAGAATTCCATTATTTCCATTTTTACGCTTCTTGTAATGTAAACATAAACTATTACTTTAGATTTTTAAACTAAATTAATTTCGATTTACTTAAAACAATAAATTTTCAATGGATTGTGAAGTCTAGGTAAATAGAGATAAGTAGTACCGTGGAAAACACCCAAAGCATCTGTGTAGTACAACAAATTAAATACTAACTCCTGCGTAGAACGAAGTGTTCTGCTTTTTTGTAAATTTTTTTAGATGCGTTCGAGAAAGCGCGGGAACTTCGAAGAGTAAAGGCGGGCTCCTTAAATTTTTTAACTTCAATAATAAAAAAAGTTGTTAAATTAAGAGTTTTAACCGCAATTGAGACGATGGGGAGGCGAGCAGGGAAAAAAAGAAAAAAAGATGATGTTCCTGATCAGGATTCGGGGGGTCTCAACCGAGACTCTACCAGCACAACATCGGAGTCGGAGGACGAGGGAGAGCAGGAGAGTAACCATGCCCCATATTATGTTACCGACTATACTCGAATGTATCCAGAGGATTCAAATGCAACAGAGTTTGTCGTCTTTGTACAAGCAGTAGGCAGTGAGACACCAATAGGCAGCAGAGATCTTCTTTCCATTTCAAACTGCATAAGAAGATATAATAAGGGTATTAAGTACTTAAGGGCTCTCAATAAATACAAAATCGGCGTATATTTTGAAAAACCAGGATTGGCCAATGCATTTTTAATAAATAAAACATTTCTAAAAGAAAATAACTTTGCAGCCACAATACCAGCAACATCAACAGAAACAACTGGCATTATTCGTAATGTCCCAGTAAAGTACACAAATAAGAAAATATACACTCTTCTAAGCAGCACTAAGAAAATTATAAGCATCCGTCGTTTTTTCAGAAAAGTTGCTACAGCAAATGGTTTCGTCCGTCAGCCAACTCCAACAGTTGCCATCACATTCGCAGCAACCTCCCTGCCGGATTTTGTGGACCTCGAGGGATGGAGACATAACATCATGCAATATATACCACCGGTAAAGCAGTGTTATCGCTGCTTGAGGTATGGACACATTTCTAAATACTGCAAAAATGATGAGAGATGTTCAATCTGCAACAATAACCACAATTATAAAGACTGCACAATCACCAAAGAGAATGCTGTTTGCGCTCATTGTAATGGTAATCACATTAGTATTTCTGGTCAATGCCCCATCAAACAAAAGAAAATTCAAGAGAACAGAATTAAACACAAAGCACCCACTTATGCAAATCTGTTTGATAAGAAAAATTTCCCAGAACTAAAGACCACTGTTAAAGATTACAAAAAACCTCAAACCAACTTACTTGACATACTAAATACTGATGCATCAGCAATGAATCTTTTAATAGAAACTATAATTAAAATAATTACTTTGAACAAAACAAATGAGACAATAATTTCATCAAAAAATATTTTAGGTATTCTATCAGAAACTCTCAGTAAGAAAGAAAGGTTACTAAGTTCACAGAACAATATTTAAATATAATGCAATGGAATGCTCAGAGCATACTGAGCAGTCGCAATTTATTTCAAAAATATATTTATGATAACTACATAGATATAGCTTTAATATCAGAAACATGGCTCAAGCCTCACCAAAAATTTAAAATTAAAGGTTATCACATAGAACGAAATGACTGTGGAAATGAGCATAATGGGGTTGCTATTATAATTCATAAAAGCATTCAGTATGTCAGGCTCCCAACTTTTTTTGATAATTCTTTACAAAATCTAGCAATCCAGGTAACAATTAATAATAAGAAATACACAATAGTTTCAGTCTACTGTCCAAACAACAGCTCACCAAGATTTCACATTAAGAAGTTCAAAGATCTAATAGATAGTTTACCAAAACCTATTTTTGTAGCTGGAGATTTCAATGCTCATCACACAATTTGGGGATGCAACTCCATAGACCCTCGAGGTAGAAATATATTTGATAATTTAGATGACTGTGACTTAGTACTGTTAAATGACCAACAAGTAACAACTGTAGGTTCACACAGTTGGAGACCGAATGGCTTGGATTTAACTATGGTGAGCTCTTGTTTGGCATTAAATTGTGACTGGAAAGTCTATGATGATCCTTTAGGTAGTTATCATTTACCCACCTTAACTTCAATGCAACTATTTGCTGTATGTACACCATTGCAAACATTTGTTGCTTCAGGAACTGATATTCCTGATCATCCCAACCTTCGATTAGTAAACTGGGAACACTATTCAGACACAGTCAATGAAATGTTAAATGATTTTCCGACTTTTAATTACAACAATCGTCCTCTTGAAGCATACAATTTTTTTTGTGACACAATCAAATCTGCTGTAAATATGTCAATGCCAAATTACAACAAAAATAATACCAATCGTTCCGTTTCACAAACGTCTCGTAGTAACTTTAAACATCTTTCGGTTCCTTGGTGGAATGAACGTTGCGCTAGCGCTGTACAAAACTCTAAAGAAGCTTTTATAAAGTTTAAAACTGACCCTTCGCCTGAAAATTATGTTAATTTTAAAAAATTACAGGCTTTAAAAAAACGCATAATTAACACTGAAAAAAGTGAGAACTGGAAAGAGTTCTGCTCAAATATTAATAGACTGACTCCAGTATCTCGAATTTGGAATACCCTGAGAAAGTTTAATAAAAGTAGCGATTCTAGGTTTCTACAGAATAATGAATGTCCACCTTGGGTTAATGAATTTTTAAGGAAATATACCCCAGATCATGTAGAAGCTCCACCTCCTAATAACTATAATACTTCAAGCAATAATACCTCAGCTAACAGTTACTTAACAGACGTTTTTAGCTTATCTGAACTAGTCTCAGCTGTTAAGTCGCGAAAGGACACTACTTGCGGTTTAGATTATATTTCTTACAAGATGTTTAAAAAACTTACTAAAGATAATTTATCAAAATTGCTTTCTATTATTAACGGGTTATGGAAGAGTAATACAATCCCTGAAGAGTGGAAGGTGGACTGTTTAGTTCCAGTTTTAAAGCCAAGTAAAAATAAAGATAGTTCCGATTCATATCGTCCGATTGCACTCACGTCATGCGTAGGTAAAGTATTTGAGCAGTTATTAAAGCAACGTCTAGAGTTTTTCATTGAAAGCAATCACTTACTTCCTAACAATCAATTTGGTTTTAGACGTGGTCGTTCGGCTCGTGAGAGTTTGGGATGTTTATTTACAGATATACAAAAAGCTTTGACTGAAAATAAATATTTAGTATGTGTATTTTTCGATATTATAGGTGCCTTTAATAATGTAAATCTTTCAGTTTTATCAACTACGCTACTTTCTTTAGGAATTCCCAATAAAATTGTGACATGGTTGTACCAATTCCTAAATAAACGTAAGGTTTTTGTGAAGATAAACAATAAATTGTATGGACCTAGGCTGTCTTACAAAGGAGTCTGCCAAGGGGGTATTTTGAGCCCCTTGTTGTATATTTTATATATTTATAGATTAAATGAAATTTTAGGACCTGATCCTGACATAACAAATTTGCAATTTGCAGATGATTTAGCTATTTATACACAAGGTTCAAATCTTACAAATCTTATAGACAAATTGAATAGCGTGCTTGTTAAACTTCACTCGTATTTAACTTATTTGAACTTAGATGTAAATGCAAGCAAAAGCAAAGTTGTAGTTTTTAAGAAACGTAACATTCAATTGCCTATTTCTAACATAAAATATAATAATGAAGAGTTGCCAACAGAAATGTGTGCAAGATTTTTAGGTGTTATTTTTCAACAAAACTTCTCCTGGAAAATGTATGTCGACTGTCTCATAGAACGATCCCTCAGAGCTACTAATATTCTTAAATCTCTAACTGGTACTCAATGGGGCGCTGACCCTAAAATACTGCTGGTATTATACAAATCTCTGGTGAGAAGCCATTTCGAATACGCTTTCTTTTGTTTTGCATCAGACAAAAAGCTCGTCGAGAAACTTAATAAAGTCCAAAATAAAAATTTACGCATTATCTTAGGTGCTATGAACACCTCACCGATTAATTCAATGCAAATTGAATGCAATTTGCCTCCATTAGATATACGGTTTGATTATCTCCGGAAAATATTTTTGATGAAATTATTGGTTGTAAATAATAGTATATTATTAAGTAAGTTATTTAATGCTAATTTCACTTCCTATTTAAATATAGCATTAAGAGATGTTAAAAAGTTAAAAGACGAAAACAATGTTCATACAAGTGATGAATTACCATGTTATAGTGGTCTTTATCAAAGTAAATTTTTTGAAATGAAGATTATTATTAATAAAAAACTGTTTTGTAAATATGTTGTACATAATGAACTTAATGATTGGGAAGGATACAGGCAGATTTATACGGATGGTGCAAAAACGGTAGAAAATGTTTCTATGGCATTTTATGATCCATGCTTAAAGACTGGTCATGGAATAAAATTACCTACCGTTACAAGTATATACACGGCCGAGGCATGTGCCTTATTAGCTGCCTTACAGTACATAGAAAAATTTGACAGTCAAAAGTGGATTATTATATCAGATAGTATGAGCGTTTTAGAAGCACTGTCTAATCCATGCCACAATGCTAAAACAAATTACCTAATTATAAAAATCAAAGAAAAGTATGTCGAGCTAATTAATGAGGGTAAAGATATTATATTTTTTTGGACTCCTTCGCATATAGGTGTGGCTGGCAATGAGCAAGCAGATTATTTTGCTAAACTTATAACAAATACTTCGGATCTAGTTCCTGCAAAGAATATTAAATTACCACATTCAGATTGCACTACTCTTATAAAAGAATCGTCACGGAGAGAATGGACAGAGCATTGGCAGGAAACTCTTCAAGCAAAAGGAACCTGGTATAGAGAAATAAATAATGATATAAGAGTGCCCTGGTTCTTTAAAGGAACTTTCAAGAACAGAAAATTTTACTCATTAATCTCTCGGTTACGAATTGGGCATGGTCGTTTTAACGAACATCTGCATAGAATGAACATGATTACCTCCCCGTCATGCACATTTTGTAATGAACCAATTCAGTCTCTCCATCACATTTTCTTTGAGTGTTCTGAATTCTCACTTCAAAGACTTATCTTGATTGAAGATTTATTAGAA
Source organism: Anania hortulata (assembly GCA_963576865.1). Lineage (NCBI taxonomy): Eukaryota > Metazoa > Arthropoda > Insecta > Lepidoptera > Crambidae > Anania > Anania hortulata. The sequence continues at coordinate 22,790,046 of OY756391.1, read as the reverse complement.
GTCTATAAAAGGCCTGAAGACATCCCGCGCCGTCTACAGGAACTTCTCAAGAATGAAGAAAACTATAAAGCCCTATATAATTTCATAATCTCAACTGTAGAAGAGCTTTAAACATTATTTGTGAAACGGTTGATGAACGTCTCTAAATTAAAAAAATACATTGAAGATACATTTTAACATAAGACCTGGCTGTATGGCGAAAGCCTTTGCCTTTTCCAACCATCGAGGAAGGAAAGAATGGAACCAAAAAAAAAAAAAAATTAGATGCGTTCACAATTTGAAAATATATCTAACTTTTTGGACATCAAACTGAAGTGTGTAAATAAAAGGTTTAAGCTATGAATAAATAATGAAACGGATTAAAGTTTAAGCTATGAAAATTATAGTTTTCGTAATTGTAATATTTTATCTAAATTAATGTTATTTTAGTTTTTATTTAGAAGTCATACATATTTTAAATACTGATGAATGAATGCATAAGTATTTGGCGGGACAATTTATCGAAATGTCAACCTAAAAATTTAAACAAGTTGATTAAAATATTTTTGTGGTGTTGTTTTGAACTTGTAAATGGAAACATTTAATAAATAAGTTAAGTCAACCAAATCCACAATGCCTGAAGTAATGATATCAGGTATACCTGTTAATTTTCCATTTGAACCGTACGATGTTCAGAAGGCGTACATGGAACGAGTAATCGAAAGCCTGCAAAACAACACTCATGCTTTACTAGAATCTCCTACTGGTACTGGTAAGACATTGAGCTTATTATGTTCATCATTAGCATGGCTGCTTGTGAAGAAAGCCCAGTTACAAATGAATGCTCAGTTGGGAAACTTTACAGAGCACAGTGGGGGCGGTTTTGGTGGCTCCTTGCGGGATAATCTGAAAGCAGGAGCGGGTAAAGCAAAGGACAATGTATCTTGGGGTATGCCTAAAATCATATACTCGTCTAGAACACATTCTCAACTTACACAGGCTATGCAGGAGTTAAAGAGATCAAGTTACAGACATGTAAAGGCAACAGTTCTAGGCTCAAGAGACCAAATGTGTATACACCCTGAAGTTTCAAAAGAGTCTAACAATATGAACAAAGTTAACATGTGCCAATTGAAGGTAAAATCCAAGACCTGTTACTTTTATAATAATGTTGACTCAAAGAAGGAAGATAGATCTGTCAAAGGTGATGAAATACTAGATATTGAAGATTTAGTGGCTGTTGGTAAAAAACTTAAGTGTTGTCCATATTATTTATCGAAGGAACTCAAGCAAGATGCTGATATTATATTCATGCCTTACAATTATTTATTGGATCCAAAATCAAGAAAAGCAAATGGTGTAGAATTAATGAATAACATAATAATATTTGATGAAGCTCACAATGTTGAGAAAATGTGTGAAGAATCAGCTTCTTTACAAATCAAGAGCACAGATGTAGCATTATGTATAGATGAAATTACACATGTTATGAGATCATTCAGTGAGAATACTGAAGAGCAGCTAGATTCTACTGTTGATAATAACCAGCCTAAGGATTTTACATGTGAAGATTTGTGTGTTTTGAAAGAAATGATGCTGACTTTAGAAAAAGCTATAGATGAAATAAATGTTGGCAGTGAAGGCACTACCTTCCCTGGAGGATTTATATTTGAACTGCTGTCTAAAGCTGAGATCAAAGATCATAATCAAATGGCAGTCATCACTTTACTTGGAAACCTTGTTACATACCTGTCAACCGCAAGTGCTTCTCCATTCCAAAGAAAAGGTGTTGGTCTACAAAAGTTTGTGGATTTATTGAATGTTGTATTCAGTGGCACTACACATAGTTATAAGGAAAGAGTTAAAATGTGTTACAAAGTACATGTTCACATAGAAGACAAAAAGAACAAAAAATCTGATGGTTGGGGTTCCCTCAAAGTTGGTAATGCAAAATCTGCTGAGCGGGTTCTCAGCTACTGGTGCTTTAGCCCTGGTTTTGGGATGAAGCAGCTTCTAGATCAAAATGTCAGAAGCATCATTTTAACCAGTGGAACCCTGGCACCTTTAAAACCATTAATATCAGAGTTAGGAATCCCAATTGGAGTTCAGTTAGAAAATCCCCATATTGTAAAAAGCAATCAGATTTGTGTAAAAATCATCAGTCAGGGTCCTGATACAACACCACTAAATTCAAATTATCAGAACAGGGACAATCCAAAGTATATTTCATCTCTAGGAAGAACAATATTAAGCTTTTCCCGGGTAGTGCCGGATGGATTGTTAGTTTTCTTTCCTTCATATCCAATAATGACGAAATGTCAAGAAGCATGGCAATCAGAAGGTATTTGGTCCAGTATTAATAATATCAAGCCCATTTTTGTTGAACCACAAAGGAAGGACACTTTTAATGCCATTATTAGTGATTATTATGGTAAAATAAGTGACCCCAGCACAAAAGGGGCCTGTTTTATGGCAGTATGTAGAGGAAAAGTTTCTGAAGGGTTAGATTTTGCTGATATGAATGGAAGAGCTGTAATCATTACTGGATTACCATTTCCACCCTTGAAAGACCCCAGAATTATCCTTAAAAAGAAGTATCTGGAGGAGCTTAGAGTAAACAATAAAGACTTTTTATCTGGAGATGAATGGTATTCATTAGAAGCGACCAGAGCAGTCAACCAGGCTATTGGAAGAGTTATAAGACATCAAAACGATTACGGAGCAATTTTACTTTGTGACAGCCGGTTTAACAGTCCTAAGCTGAAAGGTCAGCTGTCTGCATGGTTGAGAGACCACATAAATGTGTCTAATAAATTTGGAGAGACTGTAAGTGAGATTTGTAGGTTTTTTAAAACTGCAGAAGCCACTCTGCCCTCTCCTAAACTAAAGCCATTACTTCCTGAAGATGCCAATAAAGGATATAAAAATTATGAGCCTAGCAATGTTGGTGGAGTATCTTTTCCTATGACTAATACTAGAATTGTAAACAAAGGCACTAAAAAGTCAGTCAGCCAGTATCCTAATTCAAATGAGGTGTATGCTGATTTCTCCATGGATTTTTATAAGAATGCTCAGGCATCCACTTATGTGAATGAGTTCAAACCTAAAGAAACTAAAGATCTTTTTAGTGCTTTAGATAGCAGTAAAGATGCATCACAGAGTTCATCTCAGTCATTAGTTACTATTTACAAGAGGAATGCAGAGGAATCCAGTGTTTCATCTACAGCCAAAAGAAAAAAGTTGAAAATCAAGCCATTTGGCTTTGAGGAGAATTTGAAAAGTGGTGAAATTGTAAGTGTTACTCCAGAAAAAGTGGCTCCAACTTCATTAATAGACTTTGTAAAAGAAATTAAAGTACTTTTACAAGCTGACCAATATAAATTGTTTCAAACCTCAATCTCATTGTACAAAAAAGATGGAAACTATGAGACATTTTTATTAATATTGAAGAATATCTTTGAGAACAAAAAGATGTTTTATTTGTTTAAAGGTATGAAGAGGTTTTTAAAAGAAGACCATAAAAAGACTTTCCAAGAATACTGTGATACTGTGATTTTGACCTGACTAATTTTTTTAGAAAACTAGGTACCTATTAGTAATACACATTTTAAATTATAACAATAAATTTATACAGATATCTTTAAAAATATTAATAAAACTAATATTTGAATATTAAAATCTAGTTTTATTATCTACTTCCAAAATAAGATACCTAAAATACATTGTTAACAGGCTCATTAATTTTACTTGCAATTTCAACAGAGTTTATCCTGAGCATAGTCTGTTCAGCTCTTTGAAAGTTAATACGCATAAACTGCTTTCTCCTCTTCTTTTTAAAATGCGTGCGAGTGTGTGACAGTCCCTTGGAGATGACTGTAGCGGTGACATTTACTAAGCCAGGTTGAACTAGTGGTCGGCCAATGAGAGAAAAGTCTTTTGTGGCAGCGACCAGGACCTTCTCCAATTTTATTTCATCACCTATGTTAGGTGGCCAGTATCCTTCCACTACCAATAAATCCCCATCTGTAACACGCCATTGCTTGCCTAAAAGATGCACTATAGCAAAGTTCCGGGATGCCTTCTCCTCTATCAGTTTGTTGCATGTTGCTATGACATCTTTTGTTATTTCAGCCTCTGATTTGGTCTCAACTGGTGCAATATTCGTTAGAAATCTGGACAAAATGCCTCCTGTAATATAAATGTAAAATTAAAAATATTTGTAAGCAAATTTTACCATAGCTTATCATTGAGTAAACACAAACCTGGCCCGTTTCTGAGAACATTAGTTATTTTCTGCAATCCCGCTCTGATTACCGACATTTTCGTAAACAAATTATGAGATTTTAAGTTATTCCTAACAGAAAAATAATAACATTCTTGAGCAGACGGCAGACAATTCAATTTATAACCTTAAAATTTGACAGCTCCGTGCGTGACAGATAAGTTTTCGTTCAGGAACACTAACCCGTATAAAAAAAGGATTGGTTGTCTCTTAGTTGTCCCATGCATGCTGCTTAATTCATTGTTAACAATATTCGAATTCTCTTGTTTAATCTTTGACATAGCTGACATTCCTTCGTTTTAAGTCGTAAAAAAAAACCTTGCAACTGAGTCTTGGTCTCCATGTCCATAGAGTACATTTGGCCATGTCTCCAAAGTTTCTTCAATTTGACTGCAGGAGCAAAGAGTAAATTAATACAGGGAAAGCTAGGAGATAATCAAGCTGAAAAGCTCCTGTTGTGAATTCGTGATGTTGTTTGATATTATACCATTTTTTAAAAGTATGTAATCTATGCACGCATGCCCCATGTGGTCCCACGTCCCTAGGATACTAGGTCCCACGACCTACTCAAAGCATTTCCCATACAAACATGGATTGTAGTAATCTATCCATACAAACGACAACTAATTTTGTGTGTTTATTGGTGTTCATTTAAAGCGCTACAAGTGAGTACCGAAATCTAAATACTGCATATGACTGCTTAAGCAGCTATCTTGCAGCCTTTGTGTATAGGATAGACATAATCACTTTTACTCATTTTGAAATACGAAAGGAGCGGCGTCGCCACGCCCCCGCCACAGCCGCGTTGCACCCAGTGGCGTAACTATACTATCTGGGGCCCGTGGCATTTTTTTTTGATGGAGCCCTATCAGTAAAATTCGTCACGTTTTACTTAGTTTACAGTCTACAGATCCAACGTCCGTCCACATAGGCGGAGACAAGGTCGAGCGCACGGACCAATTTAAATACCTTGGATCTGTACTTCACGAGTCGGGAGACATCGATTGCGACATCAAAGCACGCATTGCTGCTGCGTGGGCCAAATGGCGAGAGGTGACTGGTGTCATTTGTGACCCCAGGATGCCGGTTAAGCTAAAGGGACAGATCTATAAGTTCATCATTAGGCCTGTCCTTTTATATGGCAGCGAAGCGTGGCCGCTACTTGAGCGACACAAGCGGACCTGTGACAGGAGATGAATATGCTGCGGTGGATGTGCGGAGTCACGCGAAAGGACCGCGAGAGGAACTCGCACATCCGCGGTAGCCTTTGTGTCCGTGATATTGCAGACAAACTGCAGGAGAGTCGCCTACGCTGGTACGGCCATGTTTTGCGGAAACCGGCAAGCTACGTAAGAAACAAATGTCGAGCCATGCCGCCACCGCCAGTTCCCGGCAAAAGGGGTAGACCCAAGAAATGCTGGCTTGACGTCGTGAGGGCTGACATGCGTGCTAATGATCTCACAGACGCTCAAGACCGTGAGAAGTGGAGGAGTAAATCAAGGAAAGCGGACCCTGGGCTCCAAAGCAATGGCTTTGGACGCAACCGGGATTGACCGTATAGATGGAAGAACACTCGGGTACAATGTTAAAAAAATATTTCTGAACTCGGGGCCTCTTGGGTCGGGGCCCTCTTGGGTCGGGGGCCCGTGGCATTTGGCCAGCCCTGCCACCCTATAGTTACCCCACTGGTTGCACCCATGCATCGCCGGCGCAACGCCCGCGCCGCGACGCCGCGCCTTTTCAAAAAGTCATCCACGTACTTACCAGCGGAGCGGGCAGCGAGCTTTGATCGCCTAAGGTTCCCGTTCAGGGTGCGATTTTCGGTTCGGGTCAATTCGGTCTGTGGTGTGTTTTTATTTATTTATCTAAATTTTAATTTAATTAGGCAAACATGCGAATGCGTCAGAATTCGCCAATACTTGAGACTTGAGTTCAAGTCAAAGATATTCAACGAAGTAAACTTGCCGTAAACCTCCGAAAAAGCAATCAATAAAATCTTACGGCGAAGAAAATGGCCAGCAAGACGAATCGTAGTTGTAATTAAAATACTGCTCAGAAGGTTGAACCACAAAACAGAAATATGCGTAGTAGGGTTATAAAGTAAATGTTTTGTTAGTGTCTTTGGTACATCATGACTGTATATTAAGTTAAAATTTTAAAAAATATTATGCATCAAACATAGTTACCATCGAGCACGTAGAGCAGCAATACAAACTGTCATTCTCCGATCCACGTTATTGATGACGTGATTTTTTTACTTTTAAGCGTAACACACACAGAGAGCGTGCGCGGGACGGCGACGGGACGGGTCGGTAGTACGGCGGGTCTAATATAATAACATACGTTTAAATGGGCGCCCACAGACAGCGGGCGTGAGCGGGACGGCTCGCCGCGCACGCCGGCTGTGTGTGGGCGCCCACTTAAACCTATGTTAATAGACCCGCCGTACTACCGACCCGTCCCGTCGCCGTCCCGCGCACGCTCTCTGTGTGTGTCACGCTTAAGTATGAACTGACAAGTCCTGTCAACTCTTGCAGCTTAAATAATAGCAGAATTTTTGTGGAACAAAATAAATTACAGTAGGTATGTGCTCCTAAATTGGCACGCGTCACCCAGCACCTAGAAGCGTGCCAATATAGAAAAATACGTTTTCTGAATTTTACCGTATCAACTTCTAAGCTGTGGTGTTCTTAAGGGAAAAAAGATTTTTTATTTTATTTTATTTATTTATTAAGTAACACAAACAGTGAAGTGAGTTCTAGGAAGTAGGTACACACATCATCATTTTTCATCATTTCAGCCATAGGAAGTCTACTGTTGAACACAGGCCTCCCTCCCTTAATAACCTATCATCGGGGGGATTGCCAATACTCGCCACGCTTAGCAGGCGCTCGCCAACCCAGTTTTTTTAATAAGATTTCGCACGCAGACGCTGCTGCCCTTTCTTGTGCTACAGGAAATAGCCGCCTCTTACGAAACGCTTCTTGTTGGCGGTGGGGAAGTGTATTCTTTACGGCCGTCCCCACACGGTACAGACAACAGCACGTCAACCGACCTCAAAACGTCAAATTTTCTCAATTGATATTGGTCTCTACATGTTGGACATAAAGTTGAAAATCAATTCCTTTAACTTTTCGGGTAGGTTGACCTGCCGTTGTCTGTACATAATTTACTTGGTGTTTTATGCAATAAATACTTATCTACAGTAATAGCATTTTCTTCGCGCGGCTCATTTGTGTGATCGTGCGCCGCTACGGACCCATAGTAGTGAATGTATTCATATTCATATTCATTTATTTCATCTTTAGGTAATACAGTACACTTAGATACGTCATTTTACAAACAAATTTTAAAATAAATTATATGTTAACTCAAAATTATTAATACAGTTAACATTCTATTAATTATTTGTACATAAATTTATTATGTAGTTAGTTATTTAGTTAATGTCGGTTATTGGAGATGTAGCGCTGGGAGTAACCCTACTGTATTCCTACTATATTTTGGCAGGAGGTAACCGTCCGAACTTTGCAAATCGAGAGATTAGGGCCGGTTGGGAGTTTAAAAACAGTCAAATCGTAACTCCGACGGATTTACTCCGTTCGGAGTTATATCAAAGTGAGGAAAGTAAGCATGTTTTAACAAGTTAGAGGAGATCATTCCGCTAACCTGGTATTGCGGGAGATATCCGTTATCTAGTTGTCATAGTATAATTTTCTGCTTAGTTAGGGGATAGATGAGAATTTATTTCTTTTCATAAACAGGGTTATTTGTAAAACCATCAACAGCCTTCTAGGGGCTGCTGATTCTGGTGCTTAAACACAACTTTTTTTAATTTTTTTTTTTTTTTTTTATGGATGGACCTATCGCTGAGTGCCTTTGAAGAAGACATTCTTCAGCTTAAACCGGGCAGTTGTGGCGTGCGCTGAAGGCGCACAGCCTAGGTCCGCCCCGCTAGCGGTCGCCCGACCCGGCCGAGTGTGAGGCTCTCGTACGTGTCGAGCCCCATACTAGCAGGCGTGATCGGGCCAATGTGGAGTGCAAAAGGCACCCTACCAAGCGGCGAACCCGCTAGTGGTGGCGCCGACGGGACCGGAACTGCCGAAACAGGCCGGACCGCTGTCTCGCTCCTTTCTAGCGGGCCCGATCTGGGGGTGAGTCGGACTCTTCTGGGGGTGAGTCGGACTCTGCAACTTTTTCTATTGGAACAACATAGTAATCTAAAAAAAAATTCACTGCTATAAACATACTGATGTCCGCTGGTCCGGCGGCATATAGTATGGGGAAGTGATTTTTTGCGATTTCGATATTGGTCCCATAGAAAAAGTTGTTGTATTTGAGCACCAGAATCAGCCCCTAGGGGGTTGTTGATGTTTTAAAAATAACCCTGTATAAAGAAACTAATTATGTATATTTTTCTACTGTTATTGGTAGTCTGTTACTAGATAATATTTACTACTACCATCTAACCTGACGACCTCCGTAGCCAAGAGGCGAAAACGCCGGGCTTGGCGTCGCTGCTTTGAGGTCCAGGGTTCAAATCTCAGTCGTGTTAATTCAGAAAACGATCTATCCTAAATTGGCTTGAGTTTGGGTGTGCTGGGAGACGCCCCTGGCCAAAATACATTGTCTGGTGCCTCGTAACACAAGGAAGTTAAATAATTCCTTACTTGTGAGACCGTGACAATTAGTGTCCAGCGCTTATTTGAATTAATTATTTTTATTTATTTATTCTTTATTGCACGAAACAAATGTAGGAACAATTGGCGGACTTAATGCCTACAAGCATTCTCTACCAGTCAACCGTTAGGCGCGGCAGAAATATTGTATGTCTGTGTGGTACTTTAAAAATGAATTAAACAAAGGTGCATAACGAAAATGTGTACATTTAAATATTTTTTTTAGGTAGGTACTTACATCGTATTTATCACTCAACAATTGAAAAAATATATATACGTTAGAAATTTTGAATTTGACAAGGTGCACGATCTCCCTAATGTGCAATGTGAATGTGCAACCTTGTGTGACAGTGCTCTACTTAAACCAAATGTTTTAATATTTTTGGTAAAAATATTATTAAGATACTTTTGACTCAGGACCATTTTTCAATAGCCAGATAACTTTTATGCGTCGAATAAGTTTGACATGTTGACAGTTTTCGTATCGAAAATGTGTCAGAACGTCAATTTTATTCGTCAGATAGAAGTTATCTGGCGTTTGAAAAACCTTTTATTCAAGATAATTTTTATTCAATATAATAAGTTTGACATGTTGACAGTTTTGTATAGAAAAAGTGTCAACACGTCAATTTTATTCTTTGAATAAAAGTTATCTGGCGATTGAAAAATCGGACCTTATTCGAATAAGCCCTGACCACTTATCAGGTAAAACTACGTTAGGGCCCTGACGATGATAGAATGACTGTAAAAGTCGAGGCTTTCTTATCACCAGTTATTATGACATAACTTCAACTCGCCTGAACTTATATCGCAATGACGAAATAACGGAGCCTTTACTAACTTAGAGTTACATTAGAGTCTATGAAACCATTTATTTCACGTAAAATTATTTTCTATTGTACGGTAGTTAGCCTGACGATTTTTAGACGTCTTGCATTATTCACTCTCAAGAAATAATTTTGTTTCTGATAGGCATTATTATTCGAACACGCAATTCCTCAAAGGCAGTCAAGAAATAACTACGAGTACCTACTTAGCGAAGGAATACGAAAAAATAAACGCTATGAGATACCTGCTACGATTGCTACGAAACATTTACCGCCCACCGACATACATTTCGCTCTACGAAACAGAATATTGTGGGTAGCATTACTACGCGCTCACAACATAGCGAAGGCGCACAATTAGCCGGCTAATATACTCAAGTGCAAGAAACCAGGTTATGCGATCCTGTTTTCAAAAATCCAGGTCTCGCCGGCGACTCCAGCTCTCCGTGATCGGTCACCATCGTAACTATTCGGGAGGCTCCGCCGGCGTCTGGGGTGCGTTGCCGTGGCAACGGGCGGGCACGCGGCGCTTTCGGCTCCGTCCGCGGCCGCTGCCGAAAATAAACACGAGAGCAACGCCTCGCAGGGTTGTCGGAGCGGCGTCGAACGGTACTAGATCTTGTCACGTGATCACATGGCCTGTTATTTTTCAGCATATTTTGTTTATTTCTCAGAATTTTTAGTTCGGAAATAATTGTTTAGTTATATTTTAACGTTATTTAGCATAAGTTATGAGTTAAATAGTATTTAAGAAAGTATTTTATCATGAAATTTTAGGAAAGTATGCGAAAAGTGATGGGAAAGTCGCAGCGGAGCGGCCGGTTGGCGCGGGGTGTTTTCCAGCCGGGAAATATAGGTGATGTTTGCTCGGCGTGACGGAGCGAGGCGGCCCTGCGCGGGTGAGGGCCGGGCGGGTGTTGCGCGCGCACGGTTCCCGCGTCAGTCGCTGGGCGGCGCGCGGCCGGCGCACGGTCGATAGACGAGCACGAGCACGAGCACGGCACGCCATGCTGCGCGACGCGTGCACGCGCGAGCGGGCCCGCGCGTCGGTGTGAGTGAGTGCGAGTGCTGTGGACGACGCCGCAGGCGGCCGCTGAGCTTACGGTCAGTCGATGTCACCTTACTCATCCCCACCTGCGAACCCTAAGGACCCGATAACACGGTTATGGTTATGCGATTGAGGCTGATTGAGGCTTCCAGCTTCGATTGCGTTTTTGGAGCGGCGTGTTCGGAGACCTTCGATTTTTAAACGGTTTGTGATGTGAAACCTATTTGATGTTCGAATTTGGAATGTGTTCGGAAACTCATGATGTATTGCTGCGAGTTTGAGCTACCTCGTGGCGGGCTACCTACTCCTACCAATAAAAAGCAGTCTTATAAATACTTATAAATTGTAGGAGTAATTTCTCCTCATAGCTGTGTATACAAAACGTACGTGTCTACCATGTAAACAGTTACAAATATTTATGATTGGACTGAGCTTGATTGATCGAGAATTGATAAGATGTGATACTTTCCAAGACATCTGCCGTCTGTATACAGTATTCCGGTAGGTAGGTATTATATTCCCAGACTCGTACCACGTTGAGTTGCGATTGCGAACTAAAGTGCCTATTTTAGGACACGTAAATAAAATTGAGACAAATCGTAACTTACTATTAATAAGGGTTAGGTTCTGAGGTCCTCAGGGGTTTAAAAGTAATTGGTACGGAGGTATAAGGTCGGAAAGGTTATACAGAAGGAGTACGAGTGTGTAAGGCATTTGTACCTACATGAGGGGGGGATTGACAAATCATGACGGGTCAAGTGGCAGTTAATGGCTTGTAGATAAAAATACACCTATACGAGTATTAACTACACAAGTCTCAATACATACTGCTTGCTAACTGAATGAGATTTAAAATTACTATAGAAGGTTCTCAAACACAAATAAATTGTTATATTTATATTTTATTGGAAAACAAACAGCTTATAAATTTGACAATGCAAAATTAAGACAACTTTTTTTCTATGCCTGTAGTTTTTATGTCTAAGATATGTTTGTAGATAGTATTTAAATAAAATCAATTTATTTTTGCGATTAGCTCAGGATTGTACCGACATAGATTTAAGCCACTTTCTCGTATGTCGTACATTACTTAGTATATACGACTAGGTATGTGTGCAATACGTCTTAAAACTTTTATTTTTCGGAAATAAACTGAGATGCGTTTTTGTTTTGATGTACGTTCAACGGTGTAACTTTGGCTGTACCATACTAATTTATGACCTCCATATTTTATGTATTAATGTATTCAGGGTGTCTTGTAAGTCAAGGACAACCTTGTAAACACATTCTATACATAATTCTGAACAAATTTTGTTCTATGACTTGCAAATTCACATAAAAAATTATCGACTTTCCATACAAAATTGTTAAACAGCCGATTGAATTTGTTTAGAAAAACAAAAAAATATGTGCATATTTTTAAAAGTCCAAAGTTGTTATCTGTGATATACTAGCTTTTGCACGCGACTTCGTCGTTAACATTACCCAGATAAAAAGTATCGTAGTGTTAATCCAGGCTCTTCGACCAAGTATATAATATCTAGACGGAGAGCCAAGGCAGCGAACGCTGCAACAAATATTGTTCTAAACCCTGGTCGTTAAATCTCTTCCCAGCATGTGTTCCATCATAGGAGACGTACATGCCGCTAGGCAAAATTGAGGGGTCAGAAATGGCGATTTGTCTTAATAGATTGTGAAGAAGCTTTAAAGGAAGAAAAGACAAATACAAAAAGTAAAATGTAAATTAATATAAACTAATTTTCGACCAAAGTATGCCTGTTTTTTTAGTACGGTTCAAGCAGTATGCTCAATCTAGTCAATGTAACATCATTGTCCAAGCCATGGTATACCAAATTTCATCAAAATCCTTTTAGTAGTTTTTGTGTGAAAGAGTTTTCGCAATTTCGCATTTATATTATTATAGTAGGATTAATAGGATAGAATATATGGTTACAAGGTGTTCGCATCTTTTATAACCTTTTTTTTCGGCAATGAACTGAGATGGGTTTTTGTTTTATTTAGAGTTTTAAATTGACGGTCACATGCTATAAGCGTCCGTCATTTATGATAAATGCTTGGCCACATTGGACATTTATTGTCACGATGGTCACATATATTTTTTAATATAAATTAAAAAAAACAAAGAATTCCTCTAAAGTAAGTCTTAAATGTTAAGTATTCGACAGTAAAAACATACAATAAAACATGTAATTGGATCTGGAATGAACTAAAAAAAAATCGCGCGTATCGATACGACGCTTTTTAGCTTGTTCGTGCAGAAAGATAAATTAATTTAAGAAATTTCATTTCGTTATAGATCATCACTACTAAAGCCTCTTTCTTAAAATAATGCATTAATTTGTGACAATTGTTTTTTTCATAGTTTGTCATAGAATTGATTGTGACGTTAGTGACAATAAATGTCCAAAATGTCCGGTCATATTAAGAAAATGTCCAATTTGCTCGGTCATATTGGTCAGACATTTATAACGTGACGGACACTTTACAACTTTAATTTTAATATACGTTCTACGGTAAAGGTTTATCTATACATACATACTAATGTATATTTCTATAATTTATTTTTAAAACCTGTTTTGCTGAGACAGTTGTTTTCTGGTCAGCGTGACTTATTGACACGCAGGCTTCTATGTAGGTAAATAGCGGACATACTTTGAATATGGAAGAGAGAAAACACGACAGACTTGGAAGCATACTTCTATACAAGGTTAAATTGAATAAATAAATAAATACAGGGTGATTGGTTGAGGCAATCAGTTTAATAAGTTGTTCTGTCCATGAAAATTATATTTATGTGATGACGATGTAAACTATTTGTATATTTAAAGGGTTGAACTGAAACATTCGTTGTTTTTACTTATTGACGAATGACTAGTATTCTGGTTCGCGCTCCGGACTACAAAACCAGGCGGTTGCGGGTTCGAAATTCGCAAGGGGCAAATGTTTGTGTAATGAACACGAGCATTTGTACCTAAGTCATGGATGTTTATAAAAAGTATTTAAGTATGTTTATCCGTTATCTAGTCGCCATAGTACAAGCTTTGCGTAGTTTAGGGCTAGATAATTGGTGTGATTGTGAAAAAAAAAGGTTATTACTATATCAAAGAAGGAAACTCTTCCAATGATTTCACCTATTATATCACCTGTAGTATATATCTGGAAACCAAGCACACCTCGTACAATGGTTACCAATGAATCATCATCATCATCATCATTTCAGCCATAGGACGTCCTCCAGTCCAGAACCTTTCTGCCCCATCGGCCGTCAGTTCTACGTGCTATGTGCCCCGCCCACTGCTACTTAAGCTTGCTTATCCGTTGGGCTATGTCAGCGACTTTTGTTAGTTTACGGATCTCATTTCTGTTTCGATCTTGCAAAGAAACGCCGAGCATAGCCCTTTCCATAGCACGCTGTGCCACCTTGAGCTTTCTTATGAGGCCCATAGTGAGAGGCCACGTTTCAGTTCCATATGTTATCACTGGTAACACACACTGGTTGTAGACTTTCGTCTTTAGTTCTTTCCAAAATACCTCAGTACTAATGAATAGACATACATAAATACATTATTATGTACATCCATGATTGGGAATTAGTTATCATAGAGATCACACGCCCCAATCACTTGGCCCTTGCGGGATTCGAACCCGCAACTTCCTGGCTTTGTGGACCGGAGTGCTAACCACTACACTAATACTATATGCGTGATATTGTTATCATTAAAATATGAAAAGATTTGTAATAAAGATATAAATTTTCATAAAATGAAGACAAAATAATTAAATAATCAAAATGAATTAAAATGATTAAAAAGGAAATTATTTAAATATTTTCTGTTATTTTAGCATTTTTAGAGAAAAACGTATATTTATAAAATATTTTTCTCGAAGTTATGGAATCATTTAAATTTATATAGTATCCAGTAGTAAGCCTTTCTGAAATACAAAGAATCATGATAAGATAAGATAAGATTTTATCCATAATATTCATTACATGTCAAGAAATAGTAAATTACATCATTAATTTAAATCAATTACAAATCCTAATCAAATTAACTTTCAAAAAATATAATCAATTAGTAAAAATTAAATGTCAATATATAATAAAATCTGTTGTTAAATAAAGTTACATTAAAATAGTTATGTCAAGGTCAATAAAAATTTAATAATTAGATGTCAATGTCAAATTAATTAGTATTTATACATGTCAACGTAATGCATGCATACATGTGCATTTAAGTAAATGTTAACGGTTAAAACCAATAAAACCAATAAAACCAATTTATTTCTGTAAATAGGCCTAAATTAAGCTCTTTTACACGTCCCAATATTTTTTTTTACCCTACCACTGCTTCGGGACAATATTGTGGGCTAGTGCCGAGAAGAAGCAGCGCAAGAAACTCGGTCACTATTGGTTGAATATTTTAGTCTATTGTAAAGAAAATGCATTATCAAGTATTTAGAAGAATGTTACGCATAATATTAATATCTCCAGTCTACACATGCAGTACCAACAAACAAGATAAGTAGCGGTGCACTGTTTGTTCACGGTATTATATTTGCAGCGCCCTCGCTCGCTTTCGCATGCGATTGTGGAGCGGTGATATTTAGATTTATGTTAATACACTGATCTGAGCTTGAGAGAGCAGATCTGAAACACCTGATTAACGGGTGCTTAGCAACGTGATGTACTGGCTAATAACGAGTGTTCTCTACTGGATCATAGATCACGACTGTCACGGCTAGTGCAACAAACTGGACTTCGAATCCTGATTCGATTCCCGCAAGAGGCAAATAAATATTTGACAGCACATACATTGCTCTGATCCTATGTTAAGTAGCCTAAGCACTTGTGTTACAGAAATCAGAAACAACGACGGTACCACAACAACCAGACCCGAGATAATATAGAAAAGTTATTTTTGTACATTGACCGGCTGGAAATCGAACCCGAGACTTTAGAGATAGCGACATCAAGTCTGGTATGCTCGCCTCTCGGCTACGGAGGTCCTTGAACGGAAAATTAACTTAAACATTTATTCTACTCATGTCGCACAACATATATTTGTTTCATGTCACTTCGTAATAAATTAGTACAACTGTACTATCGTTTTCGCATTGATATTATATATAATAACAAAAACACTCGTGCTACGTCATAGCAATTTATCGTAGCACGTAACACTGTCTCAGTGACGTCATCATATCGATTATCCAATAGTTAGTCCAATCAAAACGAAGTCTAGATACGACATAATGACAGAAAAATATCCAATACTTGTGAAAAAATATCTACAAAGACAATCCCTAATTAAACCTTCTGCTACTAATTATTAAGAGCGATACATTTAGCCTACTCTTTAGCAAGTCAGATAAATATTTCTCTGCATTCTTTTATGCTACTTTATTTTGCTACGTACACTCGTATTATTTAATTATGATGATGTTTATTAATTTTAGTGATTTTGGACTTGAGCTTAAGAGTTAGTTTGACAAGCCAGTCAATGGTACATAGCGCTCGTTAACTATTTATTTCTTGTAATTTTTATTTCCTGAATACGATCAAATTAAAGTCGAAATCATTCATTTAACATTTGATATTAATAATAATATTAATAAATATTGGACAACATCACATACATTGCTCTGATCCTGTGGTAAGTAGCCAAAGCACTTGTGTTACAGAAATCAGAAACAACGACGGTACCACAACACCCAGACCCGAGGCAATATAGAAAAGTTATTTTTCTACATTGACCCGACCGGGAATCGAACCCGGAACCTCAGAGATAGCGACACCAAGTCCGGTATGCTCGCCTCTCGGCTACGGAGGTCGTCAAATCTGAAATGATAGAATCGGCAAAGTTTTATTAGCCTGCTTTAGGCGTATGATAAGACGAACTATTCGTACTATGATTCGAACCCAGGACCTCAGAGTGATGAGCCATATTGACCATTGCACCACCCCGGTCGTCACAATCTACGATTGAACTTTTAAAATATTTTGCCTGTACATCAAACTTGATGAATTACCCTCTGAAAAGGCATCGTACCTCATTTGTATACCTAATTGAAGTACATAAATTACGTTATTTTGGTGTACACATACGCCAATCGACAGAGAAAACAATTACAAACAACAAAAACTTTTTGATAAAATGTCTTCAATGATTATGCAAATTTCAGTTTGATTATTAAATTAAAAAATAATAAAAAAACACTTTTATTTACATATTCAAAATAAAAAAACACTTTTATTTACATATTCAAACTGAAATTCTGATCAAAGTATATCATTTACGACATTTTGTCAAAGAGCATTGGTTGTTTGTAATTATTTTCTCTGTCGATTGGCGTATGTCTCATAGGTGTACACCAAAATAACGTAATTTTAGGTACTTGCACATTTAGGTACGCCAGGCTCCATCACAAAAAACTTCGATGTCTTTTCTCCCCATATAGAGAGATGTCAACATATTTCCGCCTCAAACGGACGAATGTCAGCAACCGCACTTGTTTGTATAATCGGGCATATCTCTACGTAACTATAGACTCAGATCTGCGTTTGTTGGCTTGTGACGTTTATACAGGCTCTAATGAGGGTTCAAGCTGGCGCCTGCAAGGGTTCTGGCACTGATCAATATGCATAAGAGCTTATCGAAGGGTCCAAAGGCGGTTGATACATAACTTGGATCTTTGCCGGCCTGTTTTGCTAAGACGTTTGGTATAATTAACTTGATTGACCCTTCTTATAGGTTTAAAAAAGGAAACTTTTGTTTTTCTAACACACTTATATATATACCAGAATATATATAAAAGAATACCAGGGTTTACACATTATAAAAATATAATAGAATAGCAATTATTAAACTACTTTTAGGTCTTCACAAGTAGCGACGAGCTAGGAATAAAAAAATAACATATCGGAACATAGCTAATAACTTAAAGAATGTACCTACGCACTAAACTTATTAATAATGATAAAATAATTTATTAAATTTTACAAAAACGCTCGCTTAACTGCCGCCGCAGCGAATAGTGTGGTAAATGTCAAACTTGCCATTTAGGATAACTTCATTCAACTTGCGACCTAACTATGCCTATAATTTGTTTTTACTATTGGGAGATAAAGTGGAGCGTTACGACGCAAGTTTTCCCTAGGAGCAGTGCTAACTGTCTAACTAACCTGATGACCTTCGTAGCCGAGAGGTGAGCACGCTGAACTTGGTGTCGCTATCTCTGAGGTCCCGGGTTCGATTCCCGGTCGGTTAATGTAGAAAATATCTTCTCTATATTGTCTCGGCTCTGGATGTTAGTCGTTGTTTCTGATTTCTGTAACACAAGTGCTTAAGCTATTTATCATAGGATCAGAGCAATGTATGTGATGTTCTCCAATATTTATTTATTTATTTCATCAAAACCTGGAAGTAGTTTTTAACCTACTTCTAACTAATCGTAGAGAGATACTCTTTATTGTACACCATACAAAAAAGTTACAATTTGTGTTTACAGAATGATGCACAATTTAGGCGGTCTTATCGCTAAAAGCGATCTCTTCCAGACAACCTTCAGGTAGAGGACAGATAAGAAGGCGAAAGTGGTGCAGAGAGCTTAGTGTGAAATTTAATATATCTAATGGATAAATATATAAGTCCAGATACAAATGAACATAACAATATACTTACATACATAACAATAATATATAATCGTATCAATTTAAAACTTTGTATTCAGATGGCATTACAATAATTTATATCATCGTGCTGATCTGATGATGGAAACAAGAGGTGGACAGTGGAACGCTTCAATGTTTAATAAAATCGTCGTGTCTCAAAAATCAAAATCAAAATCAAAAATATTTAAGTCAAATTTTTTAAGTCAGCTAAAACCAATGACCCAATCAAGGGTCTAAGTGCGGAAAAGCCCAGCTACACTAACTAACTAACTAAGAAACTCCCTCAAATGGTCATGAATTTTGTGTCAGCTTCTAACAAGTGAGCCTTCTGTTCGCCCTTACATCGCTCAGCTAGATTCTTTTGAATAATCGTATTAATAGAAATCATACTTCCATCTCGGATGTTATATTTTAAACAGTTGTTGAAAACCCCTTTTAAGCAAAAAATATGGCTGTGCCAGGAGATTCCTCTCTTCCTTATCTATTTAGGTTACACTTAATTTGTTCCCTATTCTATGCGTAACCACACCAGCCTGCCTAGCATTAGCACTAAAAACACGATATGATATGTTATGATATAGCGAAATATCGACACTAACTTTGAATCTGATAGATTTAGCCGCCATTTTAATTTTTTATCGAAACAGCGATCTTAATATGTGACGGCGGTTCAACATGGCGGCTATATCTATCATATTTTTACAGTTGGTGTCGATATATCGCTATATCGTATTATATCATATCGTGTTTTTAGTTGTCATGCTAGGGGGGCAGAACAAAGATATAAACATCCATCTAATTACATCAAATGGATATTCACATCCGAGCCCCAGCGAGCTTGGGCGTATATCTGAATATATCTATAATAATAATTTAAATTTAAAGCACTATTAAAAGGTTATGGTTTACAAACACAATATCATTTTATGTGGTGTCGATGGCATCGGCAACTTAACATTACCCACACAATCACAACCGAGTTGACATAAGAAAAAAAAAGAAATGATAATAATGATAACAACAAAACGTTAAGGCTCTGTTACATCAGGCAAGTAGATGTTTTACAATGACAATATTGTATTAGTAGGTTACTTTAAGGACACAATAGTGTTTAGACTCATTTGATTTCTTTTGACTTCTTGATGTAAGTGCTCTTCTCTTCTCTACACTTTTTTGTTATCTACCTAATTGTACTCATGAATGCTCTAAATGGACTTTCAACTTTAACAAGACCAATTTTACAATGTCTTTTATGGTTTTTTGAACTATGTTTTCAAAACAAGATACATCTGATGGATGGAAAATAAAATAGAGAATTACACAAAATAGACGTACCTACTAATTAAAACAGAAGTTATACATAAAATATATCGTTGTGGGCGCAAAAATAAGGTAGTGTGGATATTGATAAAGTGAGAAATTCATTACAGGACCCTCTCCAAATACTAGTCACTGAGCTTGATACTCGCCTAGTCAAAACTATGCTTTAGTCGGTCCGTATTCTAAATTGCAAAACATTTTTTTAATGAAGTTATTTCGCCTTGGAAATCTTCTCATTTAGATTCTAAAGACCCAACCCTAAATTCCCCAAGTGCGTAGACTACGACGTAGTCACTTTAGCGACAAGCTACGAGACTGCGGACTACGGTTGCTACGAGAGAGATTTCTTACATAATTATGATAATTTAGTACCCACGGTAATACTCTGCGGGCGGACTCCGCCAGGTGCCGCTAGGTAACCGATTGGGGGTTAGCGGGGACTTCCTTCCATGTAATGGGGGTGAAAAGTGACTTATTTTATCATATTTTTATTACGAGCGTTGCTGAAATACGGTTTTGTTTACGTTTGTAAACACATAAATGGTTTTACTCAATTTGCGTAAATCTTGGTGAACTACACCTACAAAATATCAAGCGAAATACAAAATAAAGACTGATGTTTATGTATTTCATTCGGGTTATGAATAATTAACTTTATTTTGTGTGTTCAAAATATTAGGTATCATCATTTATAAAACATTTAGACCAATTGACGACCTTCCTAGCTGAGAGGCGAGCATACCGGACTTGGCGGACTTCCCTGTCGGGCAATGTAGAAAAATGACTTTTCTATATTTTCTCGGGTCTGGGTGTTGTGGTACTGTAGGTTTTTTCTGATTTCTGTACCGCGAGTGCTTTGGCTAATTCAGAGCAATGGGTGATGTTGTCCAATATACAAAAAAATATATCTATAAATGAGTCCGAATTAAGATTTTTGTCACGTTCAAATTTTGTGTACCGTACCTACTCTAGTTTGAGCACGCTGACAACGAAGAGTACGTTATAAAAAAAAGTGAGACTTATGGGCTAGTTACAACATGAGTGACTGGACTTCCAGCCAATCGCAGTCGGTGGTAGGGCAAATCTAATTTTGGAATTTGGGACGTGTATGAAAGGTACAGAATAAATTAGTATTATTTTAGTTTTATTATAGTGACAGAGGTAATTCAATGTCAATAAAATACTAGATTACCATTTCGTAACAATTAAGTTTGATCGTAAAACACCGGCTGGCCTAGTACCCAAAGCTACCTCATTTAATACTATCACTCTTCTTCACTAGCCAGAGCTGAGAGTCCTGCAGACCCTCTTGGATTCCACTTCGGCAAGCCGAAGACGAGGGTCTTGGACTCTCGAGATCACTTGGATTAACAACTGACCCCGTGGTGTCACTTATCACCACAGCTCGCCACAAAGCTGCCCTGCCCTGCCTTATTATTTCTATTATTGACTTACTAGTAAGATGATTCGATTTTCCTTTCCTATCAAATTGTAAAACTTGTTTTTAGTATCAGAATTGTATAGCATAGATGAAAATATTCCAGTTAATTTTGACCTATTCTGAGCACGCACGACAGTGCATATGTCGCACGATAAATAAAACTGTGACGTGTCCGTCCATTGTGCAGAATAAAATACGGGCCGACGAGCGATTAAATGTAAACCTGTCTAGTTTAGATTGCACTAATTTGTCTACATGTAGGTAAAAAATAGGCAATAACATATCTATTTAGGCTTTATAGTGTACTGGCTGTTGCCTGCGACTTCGCTCGCGTGGAATAGGAATTATGAGTCCGTTTTTTATTGCTTGTGGAATATTGTATACTTGACATGTTTATTT
This sequence comes from Anania hortulata, assembly GCA_963576865.1. Taxonomy (NCBI): domain Eukaryota; kingdom Metazoa; phylum Arthropoda; class Insecta; order Lepidoptera; family Crambidae; genus Anania; species Anania hortulata. Next base: position 22,768,378 of record OY756391.1, on the reverse strand, counting down.
TATCAGTGTTTAAAACCAACGAAGTGTTATAATAAAAAGGATTTTGTGTTAAATGATTGATTACAATAGTACTTTTGTTATTATTTCTGTCTTTCTTATTTTAAAATTAATGATTTCGTTAAAAGGAATCTCAAGATTGTTTACAATTTTCACCAAGCAAAGAAAAACGGATTATACTCTGTGACCTCTACTTACTACCACTATGCAAATCATAAAGATCCCTTGCTCTGTGCAACCAATTTATCCCATAGTAGCTGTACCTTTTTCCGGAATAAAAAGTAACCTATGTGCTTTTCCAGATTATTATCTATCTTTGTGTTGTGTATAGAAGTTAATTTTCATACAATGCGGGCTCGACTATGCACATACAGGGTTACATTGCAACATAGTCCCAAATTTTATAAATAAGATCTAAACAATAATATATAAGTATTAATATATAAATTTAAGAAAGTAATAATATATAAATATTATTTATTCAATTTAGGACAGAAAATTGCCACTTATGAACGTCAATAATAACATTATAGGCTCTTAATGTTTTATATATATGGATAGATATAAAAAATGGGTTTGTTTTTTACTTAGATCGATTTAGTTACTGATTCTGAGTGGTCCCTGAAAAATTGGCACTACCGTGAAATGTAGCCCTGTATGGACATTGCTAACGGACGTGAAATCTCGGAACAAGCTGAACAGTTCGATCATAATTGAGCGTTCCGAGATAGCGCCGACTAGTGAAAAATCTGAAACATGAACTACTGACAGGAGTTACTTAGATTGACATTTGACGACTTGTTTGGCGCAGTCGCGCGGTGCAGTGAGGTGACTCGCCTTGAACGCTTAGGGTATGATTTCCGGTCCGAATCAAATTAGAAAGCGAACTTTCCTAACTTGGCTCCGGTCTGGTAGTGCCGGGAGACGCCTCTAGCAAAATTCATTATGCATCATGTCCTCCACACGGTTTTCAGTGACGGCGACTCCTATATTTTCAGCTGGTCAATATGATAGGCCCTGATATGACTTGTAAAGCCGAACTTCGACCTGAAGACACGATCGCAAGGCGGCATTAATCTTAAATACAAAATATATAGGTACAATATTGCATTAAAATTAGGTGCACCGCGATATGTGCGAGTCGGACTCACCCACCGAGTGTTCCGTGCAAATTTGTAGGTACATATTACAAATAATTCAGGAATCGAGTCTCGCAATTTATTCACAAATTAATTACAGTTTCCGACAAAAAGGGTCTTGACAGACATACTGACATACAGATGGACAAAAATGGGTTCCGTTTTTAGAGTTCCGTAGCCAAATGGCAAAAAACGGAACCCTTATATATTCGTCATGTCTGTATGTCTGTCTGTCCGTCCGTATGTCACAGCCACTTTTTTCCGAAACTATAAGAACTATAATATTGAAACTTGGTAAGTAAGACAACAACAACAAGAGATGTATTCTGTAAACCGCATTAAGATTTTTACACAAAAATAGAAAAAAAAAAACAAAAACATTTTGGGGTTCTTCATACTTAGAACTGAGACTGTAATTTTTTTTTCATCAAACCCATACTTTTGGGGTATCTAGGGATAGGTCTTCAAAAATGATATTGAGGTTTTTAATATCATTTTTTTCTAAACTTAATAGTTTGCGCGAGAGACACTTAACCCCCTGTAACTTCTAAGATAAGAGAATGATAAAACTAAAAAAAATATGATGTACATTACCATGCAAACTTCCACCGAAAGTTAGTTTGAACGAGATCTAGTAAGTAGTTTTTTTAATACGTCATAAATCATAAACCGCAATTTACCTTTCATTCAATCAACTCAAATATAAATTATGTTACTTGCTGCTACGGAACCTTTCATAGACGAGTCCGACTCGCACTTGGCCGCTTTTATTTCCTTTTACAGGTACAGAACCATAAAAACTGCAATACTGACATCCGAATCGCTCTCTGGTAATTCAAAATCCAGATTCCGACCTCCGCGGTCACAAAACGAGAATCTACCAAGAAACTTACGGCATCAATCTCTCACCGCACATGCAAATCGCACGGAATCAAGATCGACCGTATAAAATATATCCCTTACTCGCGCGCCCGTAAAACCGCTTCTAAAATATCACAGGGGCGCTGCTGACTCTTATGGCAATCGGTTTTGGAAACAGACGAGTATTGCAACTTCTCTATATAGAGTGACTTGGACGACGATGGAATCGCTTTGACGGGATATTCTGTCCATTACGGTAAAAACTTTAACTGTGGGGCCAAAGTCGCAACACGAAAAAAAACTGATGTACTTTATCGTCGAGTTTAATTTTTTATGGAGGGATGTACTTTTTTTAAAGCCCGGCTAATATCGCTTGATATTAGTCGTGAAGCCTAGTCAGAGGCCTTAGGGTGGCACAATGACATCTGCAGTAGTCTAAGTTACTGGCCTTGCAACACACTGCTGAACATAGGCCTCTCCCATGGACTTTCACATTGGCCGGTCGGAAGCATATATAGAGGTATATACATATATGTATATAGGCATACTTTACTTTTCATAATAATCATTACAGCCATAGGACGTCCACTGCAGAACATAGGCCTCCCCCAGTGATTTCCAGATTGGCCGGTTGAAAGCGGCCCGCATCCAGCGGCTTCATGCAACCTGTCGTCGTCTGTTCACCTTGTAGGTAGACGTCCTACACTACGCTTGCCGGTACGTGGCCTCCATTCTAAAACCTTTCTGCCCCATAGGCTCAGTTCTACGTGCTATGTGCCCCGCCCACTGCCACTTCAGCTTGCTAATTCGTTGGGCTATGTCAGCGACTTTTCTTCATTTACGAATCTCCTTATTCCTGATTCGATTTTTACTCGTTACTTTATGGTATTCCAAATTAAATATACTATTGAAACAGTTATCCTCCACTACTACGCAATGCATGACTTTCCACTTTCCACGTACGCCATAAAAAAACGATTTAAAAGTTATCCAAAAGTCCATCTCTAGAGACGGAGCGGGCGACCTTACCAATTCACTTTGCCCCATAACGAACCTTTATGATTCGTTGGTTATTTAATTAGATATAAACCAATTAGACTCGGAAACTGTGAGCTAATTACACTGCTCTAAATATTTTAATTATCTTTTAGTGTAGTTGTATCTGGAGTTAGTATCCTAGTTACTGTTGCGTTGTTTTAATTTAAGTTTGAATGTAGCAGTTATTAAATAGGTTAAAGGTTTTTAAGTATGTAGGTACGTTTCTTTAAGGTAAAATCCTTCTGAATAAATAGTATAGAATTTTAATTTGCTATAAAAGTGGTTACAGTGTGTCTTATAAATAGGTATAATGTTATGTAGTGCATCACCTTTAGCTTTGTCATTTAAAGCATGCAAAAATTGACAAAATAAATTATTATCAAATCAAAACACTCACAAAATTACAAAATTGTGTAAATGCCATACATTTTTGCTATCCTATTTGTAGCAGGTAAATTTAAAAATTTAAATAACTCTGCACTACCTTCCCCTTTCTTTAATGGTTGTCCTCTACCTGTAGGTTGTCTGGAAGAGATCGCTATTAGCGATAAGACCGCCTAAATTGTACGTCTTTCTGTAAAAATCATGTGTGATTTATTTGTATGGTGTGCAATAAAGAGTATCTATCTATCTTGTAATCTAAAAATTTGATTCAACATTTTTATATTTCAAATTGCTTAACTACTCAATAAATTACTATAACTACGAGTAGAGGCACATTATTGATGAGTAAACATGCGCAATGGACCTAACTCGAAACCAAAACACCCAGTGCATAATTAGGCAATTAATTAACAGAGCGAATTAATTAACGTGTGATTTCAGTGCATGTTACATCTAATGATTACACATACATAAGAATACACTAATTTAACACACGTTGTAACCCGAATATTCCAAGAAAACTGAGCAGAAATAATAATAAATAAATAAATATTGCACAACACTACATAAGTAGCTTAAGCACTTGTGACAGAAATCAGAAACAACGACGGTACCACAGCACCTAGACCCAAGACAATATAGAAAAGTTATTTTTCTACATTGACTGACCGGGAATCAACCCGGAACCTTAGACATAGCGATACCAATTCGCTCGCCTCTCAGCTACGGAGGTAGTCAAGAAAGGAGAGTGATTTGATGTAATCGTAAAAAAAATAATTGCATTCCATGTCATTTTTTTACCAGTTTCTTTATTAAAGAAGATAATGACATTTTAATTTTTTTTAATTCACAAGAAACTCAATATACTTATTTAAATTCTATTTCATCATCATCATCATCATAACAGCCATCGGTCGTCCACTGCTGAACATAGACCTCCCCCAATGACTTCTATCATTAGGGGGGATTGCCAATACTCACCACGCTTGGCAGGCGGGTTGATGAGCGCAGTTTTTTATAAATTTCGGACGCAGATGCTGCTGTCCGTCTCGTGCTACAGGAGTTAGTCGCCTTTTACAACACGCCTCCTGTTGGCGGTGGGGAAGTGTGTTCTGTACGGCCGTCCCCACACGGGAGGCACTTAAATTCTATTTAAATGAGCTCATTTGTCAACATATACAAAAGTAAAGCTACTAAATAAAAGTTCTTACGAAACAATTATTAATTAATTTATGGTTACAACTATTTAAAAAACGTTTTTTACTCTTGAATTCTCGTCAGCATTAACAGCCTTAAAATAAAGGCTAAAATGTAAAAGCAAACTGTCTCTGGCCGGGACATGTAAATTTTCATTTAATTTCGTTTAGGGCCACGGCGCAGTGCGGCGTTTTTAGGGTCCCGTGCCCAGATTTCAAAAACGGGATTTCTATTGTATCCATCTTGGTTTACCATGACGGATAATACACATCGCGTAGCGGAGCGTAGCGTGTCATACCTGTTTTTCGATACACATTAATATTAAATAATCTATATATATAAAACAAAGTCGGGTTAGTTACACCATTTATTTATAAGTCAAGAACGGCTGGGCCGATTTTTATGATTTATGGTTTTTTGGATTTGTCTCCGTCCCGAATAGCAGAATAACTATTAAAACATCGAAAAATTTACGAAAAAAAAGGCGGTACGTAGTTCGCCGGGACAGCTAGTTAATAATGAAATAAGTTTATTGATTCACTTCAATGTTAATCACAATTTTTTTAAAGTAGGCAGTTCTTAGGCAGTGGCAGTGTTAAAATATGTACTAATGCAAGTATTACAAAGATACACAAGCATGTAGGTACTTAATTAGATTACACTATCAATCTGCAATCCACCATCGAACTAGGAATAAACCTGTATCTCGAATAAATGAAAAACATCATGAGAATAACAAATTTTAGTAGTGATAACAATAAAAAGCAATGTCTTAGGATAGACTTATAGTTTTAATAGAATAATTCCCAAACTAGAAAACTGTTTTTTAGGAATTTATAAAGTGGAGTTACAGATACATGCAAATTAGTAATTATTATTATAAAAATTAAGTGCTATTATAAAATTTCTCTCAGCCGCCTTGTAAACATAAATGTGTCACTAAAATACTAAAAAGATATGTGTGTGTTTGTGTGTGACGGAGTGTGTGTCTGTGTGTCGGTGTATGTGTGTGTTGTGTGTGTGTGTGTTTTTGATATCAATAGAATTTTTTAAAGGATACGATTTAAATTATGTTTATAAAAAATTTTTTAGTAGGTTGTCTAGCGTGATCTGATGTGATTTTTTGTGTAATTTAGTGCCTTACGATTCATCGAAAAGACCATGATATAGGGATGACCTTTGATTGAAATTCGAAAAAGATTGGCGTAATTATGAAGATATAATGGTAGAGAACTAGAAAAGAGACTTGAGCTTAGCTTAGATTGTAGCTATATTAGTTATACATACATACACTAAAACGGGAATTATCGCGATCATAACATAGTTTTACCTTTTATTTGCCTAACGTTTCGATCTGGCGCACCGACTGTGGTCACAGGCTGACTGACATAGAGTGAGTGTTTCCCGTTCCGTTTGTAAGTTTTGTGTTATTTTATAATATACGGAACATTGGGTGTGCAAAAGTGCAACAAGCTTGACAGATTTTTTTCTACAAAAAGTGACCCGCAGTGCGATGAGAAATCGCGGATATTGTGATTTTATTGAGGATTTAGGTTTGTTGCTCTCACACAATCACTGAAGGTAGAATTAAAGTGTATATTGAATTTTCTTCGTCAAATCGATCGTCAAACCGATAGTCCGCGGTTAGAATCTTACCGGAGTCTATAGATTCCATAGAGTGGAACACAATTTTCATATCAAAATCAGGGAGCATTTCGTCGTCTTTCTGGTACGTGTGTTTGGGTTGCCCATCTAGAAGCTGTGCCTGTAACAGACGTCAAGGTTGACCTTATTGGCACCGTATTTATAGGTATTCCGTACAGTAAGGTAACCTGTAAACGTTTGAAATGACGTACACACGCAGACGCACTCCTCAACAAGAACCCTAAGCGGTCGTCGCAGTGCTTCAGTCGCGGGTGCCGAGTACTGCCGAGCCGAGACGAGTTGTCATATCTCTGTAGAATGCTTACTAAACAAAAAACTATTATAATTTACTAAAATTAAAAGGCCTTAACAACCCATCAGAGTGTAGGTATTTATGTCAACAAATAAGCCTAGTTTCGGTATTGCTTTATATAGCTTATCTATATATAAGTATACTGTGTTATTGGTCCCTGACCTCATTCGTATCAAGTGTGATCGACCGTGAGAAGCACATTAGGAAACTATTGTTAGTGGCTCGATTTCAAGCTACTAAGCACCTAATGCTGCATGTAGACTAACAGCTATACCTAAGCTTGTTACACAAATCCGTCATAAATAATGAGTGTTCTTTGCCTAAGGTCCTGTCAAAAAAGTCCTAGGGAACTATGGCAATATTTTTCATTGTTTTCAAGTAACAGTTGTTCAAAAATTGACGCATTAAATCGACTACACTCTTTGTTTCTGTGAAATCAAGATAAATACATATTCGGGATCAGAAAATAAAGTTGCATACCTACATTCAACCTTAATTTATTCGAGTTAAAAAAAAGTTAATAGGCTAGTTTCCTGGATCAAAAAAATATTATTTTATTTAGTCTGTCAGTTAGATTATCAAAAAATATATGGACCCATATTTTGTCTTTTGTTAAATCAAACAAAAAATGACGAGGATAAAGCGCATCAAAGTTTGGGAATGAGAGCACGTGACGTCACGTCTTGCTAAAAGTGTCGCAAGGCGTGACGGTACGCGGAACTTTAACGGGCTATATCTTCAAATTTTTTGTTTGATTGAGAAAGGAAAAAATACGTGTCCAATATTTTCTGTTAGTCCAACTGACGGACTAAATAGTTTTTTTTAGAAAACTAGCCCATTGTGCCATCTTGCTTTTCGCAGAATTATGGATTACATAAAACAGGTTGACATCTAATAAAACATTTTAAATAGGTTTAGAGTCGCTAACTATTTAAAAACTGTTGCAAATCGGTATTTCTTTCGTTCCGTCTCACCCGGTATAAGTATCAAAAAAGTGTGTTTGATGTTTGTTGAATGGGTTAGTTTAGCTACAGACTTTGCAGTGGTCTTCATACTAGCTCAGACTACACTTTCAATGGTCTATAATATGCAATTCTAGACACTGTTAGTATTTAGTAATGTTAACAACATCAAAGTTTCGGACATCGAGCTGCCCTCGACTCGCGAGCTAACGTAAACTAGCTCAGTATGAGCCAATACTTGAACAACTAGTACTAAAGTACTTGTCCGCGCTCTTTACTGAGTGCTTAACTTTGCTTTTAATAAGATGTAAGGTTTAAGCAATCTATGACCACGTTTTGTTGATTCAATTCATGCATAGTTATTTGACGTCATTTTAACTGTAGTCGTATTACATACTTACTAACTATTTGGTAAGTAGGTACTTAAAATGAACAAATTTATTGTTAAAGTGTTCATGTTTGTTAATCAGTCATGCTTGCAAATCACCATCAGCATTTTAGCCATAGGACGTCCATTGCTGAACATAGACCTTCCCCATTGACTTCCAGATTGGCTGGTTGGAAGTGGCCTGCATACACGTTTTGAAGTATGTTTATCCGTTATCTAGTCGTCATAGAACAAGCTAAGTTTGGGGTAGATGATTGGTGTGATTGAGGAAATAATTTATTTATTTGCTTTACTCACTTGTTTTGTACTATTCACACATCTTTATTTATCTTGCTATATTCATAGCGGCATATTATTTGGCCCCCGTGAATATTAAGGCCGTAAATGTGAGTGTGTGTCCGCATTAGGCCGACGAATCGGCAAGATGCGCCTAAGAGCTTTCGCTCGTTACTCCCGTCTCTAGTATGGTAATTAGTGATGGGCCGAATAGTAATATTTAGAACTCATGAACTAGTTCATGAGTTAGGGATATTAATCTTTAATTATTATAGCCGAACAATTAGGATTGGGATTAGAAAGCCGAGGTGGCAATCGGTAGAGCCTTGTGAAGATGTTTATGATTAAATCAAATTAGTTGTTGTGAATATTAAATATTTTGTCTTTAATAAACTTATTAGAAGTTACAGTAAAAATCTTGTAGACCGCCTACCTAACTTCGGAATGAATTTTGCAAGAAGAAAATGAATGTATGAATGTAACAAAAACGATGATGCTGTGAATGCGTCGTAAACAGAAGAGAACCAACAGCTGCTAATGTAGATAGGTTATAAATAGGGACCAAGACTAGCACCTGAATTTATGGATGGTTCACCTCATAACGGTTGGAAAGCTATAGGTATACAAATTCTTGCAATAATCACAACCGTTACCTAACCTTAAACTAAAGAAAGCTTTACTATGGCGACTAGGTAACGAGTGAACGTCTGCTTCTTCAGCATATGTGTGTCTTCCATTGTTGGACATTTGCCTCTCAAAGTTCTCTCCGTTGCTCTTAGTGCGGTGATTCTTGTTCAGGTCGGTCCTTAATTATATTATCTGATCATCTGGCTGGTGGCTCTGTTCACACTTTCTCTTCCTGTACGGGGTCTCCAGAACAAGACCTTGTGACTCATCTTTGAAGATACTTCGTCGAGTGAACATACTTTAATACATTCATAAAAATCCACGGCCTAGGTTACTTGTGATGAACACACAAACGATTGCCCCTAGTGAGATTTGAACCCGCAACCGCTGGGTTCTAAGTCGCAAACGCAGTCGTCGTCGATGGTCAACAAGGTTGCAGAGAACCATTGGATAGGCTGTACTTCAAACCAAGAAACGAAGTTTGAAAGATTGTCAGAAAGAGATCACTTTAAAGGTTGGCTGGTAGAGAATGCCCTTGGCATTAAGTACACCTGTTGTACATTTTAAGTTTGTGCAATAAAGTAAAAAAAAAAAAGCGATAAGACAGTTAAAATTTATAAATAACCTTCAAACGGCTGAACAGATTTTTAAAACAAAATAAACTACTTACATCAAAATAGGTCTATTCGTTTGGGACCCACAGGCATCGTAGCTACACCGTACACCGTACATACACAGATTCACGCATTAAACTTATAGCATCCCTCTCTATCGTCGTGGGCTAAAAAACAGTTTGCATCATGTTACTTTGCAGTTTGCACTGACATCAACTGTAAAAAGGTATTTTATTAGTATAAATCAAAATATTTCAAACTGAAGATTCAAAACGCTACTACAAACGCTTGAAGTATAAATCACTTAGAGACAGGGGATATCAGCTATTGGTTCCAAAGTTGAGATTGGTTGGTGCTAGAGGCTTTAAGTATGCAGCGGCAAAGATATATAATGACCTACCACCACCTATTCGTTCTGCGCTGGAACTCTCGCTACCAACGTTCCGCAAAAGAAGTCGCAATTGGCTGCTTTACGAACAGTCATTAGCACTAGCTAACTATAAATTTAAATAGGCGTTTTCTACTGCTACAAAACCTGTTATCTTAGATATTAGTGTAGATATTTATGTTTTCACAGTTGTATTTGCTTGGATAAAATTATAAACGGCTATGGCTGAATAACAGAGTTTGCTTGCGGGTCTCCTGCATCCACTGAGTCATAGACCATTTTGTCTTACAATATTAAGCTTCATACTATTCTGTTGTATCTGTAATCTGCTTTGAGACAAATAAATACATTCTTATTCTTATTCTTAAAATAGACTCAAACATTGGAATAAGATTTTTCGTGGTTTAGTGACAAACCAAGTTTAATATCAGTCTGTTTTTAAAACAAAGATAAGAATCTCTTTTGGCAATTATGGGGCTTAGTTACAAAATACAAATGGTAATTAAAGATCCTTAATAAGTACTAAAATATTATCTGGCTCTCTGGTAGTCATCTAAATTACTCAACAGATTCTGAATATTTATGTTACTGAATATTTATACTAATTACTGCCCTGGCATTCGTAAAAACTTTTCTGTTCAAACGATAATTGTGATGATGAGACGGAATAATAAATATATCTTAGACAAACGGAATATTATGTGTGTATCCAAATTTTAGGGGATAGTTCAGAGTTAAGTTAGAATATGTATAGTAAAATAATGTTTTTAAAAATACCTAAAATACTTTTTAGATATTTTTAATTTTTATTATATTCACTTGATTCTGAAACATCCCCTAAATTTGTGTCGTACTTTTTTAACAACCTGTATAATAAATAAATAAAATAAATAAAATATTTCTTTATTGCTCAGTAAATTTTACAAGTGGTTAGGTGAGACAGCTCCAGGAAGTAATTGGATACTTGTGTCGGAGTGACTCGCTCTTGACTTAGTGCTAGTACTTAGTTATTGAGCTTTTACAAAACAATTGCATTAACTTAAATACAATAACAGTAGCTTTTAAAGAATTTTACTTGTTATTAATGTACTTAGTAGGTATGGAACATAAGTATTTTACAACAAGCTTTGGACATTTTATATAATATTATACATATGTATACGTGTGTGTGTGTGTGTGTGTGTGTAAATACGTGTTTTGTAGGGGTACGATGATAGATGCACCAGAGTATCTAGTAACTTCAACTCAATCTTTTTTTTTTTTTTTTTTTCTTTTCTGTATAGAATTAAAGTTGAATATACAATATACAGCATATCAAAATATGAAACAGCTGATCGATTTAGTAAGTATGGAATATTATTAAAATTATTCATATTTCAGACCATCATCATCAAGCATTAACAAGGCCACTGCTGGACTCCTCCATAGTACGGTCGGCCAAGAAAGTGGTCTCTCATTTTTGGCAAAATTTAATGTGTAAGTAAAATAGTGATAGGGTTGAACTTATGGACTTAAGCTTTTTAACAATGAAAGAGGTGCTCAATTTCTACGTATTATTTATTTGTTTTTCATCATTCATCATCATTTCAGCCATAGGACGTCCTCTGCTGAACAGAGGACTCCCCCAATGACTTATCATCGGGGGGGGATTGCCAATACTCGCCACGTTTGGCAGCAGGGTTGGCGAGCTTAGTTTTTTAAATAAGATTTCGCACGCAGACGCTGCTGCCCGTCTTGTGGCACAGGAATTAGTCGCCTCTTACGACACGCCTCCTGTTGGCGGTGGGGAAGTGTATTCTTTACGGCCGTTCCCACACGGCACATTTGTTTTTGACGTCATAGAAAGAGAGCATTAAATTTAGTAGCTGTCAAAATAATTTTGCATGGGAAAATCAACCCTATGACCTATGACGCGCGAATGATTTTCAACCTTAGGGTGACAGACAACTTTCTTAGCCTACTGTACTTTCGCCACAGTGACTCACTTCTCACAACCTTGACTAGGTCTTAAGTCCACCTAGTGGGAGGTCTTCCCACGCTGCGTCTAGAACTGAAGTTCTGGGTCGCTACTCGAAAATCTTTATCCTCCAACTGTTGTCAGCTCTGTAAGCACAGTTTTTACTAGTCTTCAATCAACTTATACTATAGAAGCAACATAGAAATCGAGAAATAAAAATGACGCTCCTTTCTATATTGTCGATATAGGCTGTAAGCAGTTAATTTCTATGGAACATCTGTTTTTAGGGTTCTGTAAGCAAAGGGTAAATACGGGACCCTATTACTAAGACTCCACTGTCCATCTGTCTGTATCTCATGAAGCGTGATAGGTATTAGACAGTTGTAATTTTCACTGGCCCAGATGACTTTGGTTGTTTCACCATTTTATTTCGGACCATGTTTTAAGATAGAACACAGCTTATTTACAACCATACCTATCTTGTTATATAGGATGAGTTTTGATTAGTGGTAAATACTAAAGGGTTTTTGAATACACAAATTCGTCCAAGTAACGAATTACCGGTCTCAACTAACTAGGTACTTAGTGTACGTTTACCGTTCTTGTCAAGAATCGTTTTCGTACACTAACAAAATTAAGTTGAGTTTCTTTGGAAAAGTGGTTTGTCATCATGAGTATATTATAATCAAACCGTTATTTCCGAAAATTTGTGTTTTTACATTTCTACATTCAGAGAAAAAAAATATCAGCGTTAATTATAAGATGACCCATCAGTTTGGCATAGGTCTCCTCCAGCTCTCTTCTTTGTTTTCTATCTTCCGCAACTCTGCTCCAGTATGACCTCAAGGTTAGGCAGATGTCGTCTTTTCATCTTGTTTTTGGCCGTTTTAAGTATTTTAAACAAATAAAAATCATCCTTTATAGCTGAAGTAATGCTTCCATTATAATACAATGCTGGAACGCCCCGCTGCACGCTCCGCTGGTATTATGTAGTACAGGTCTACTCCTACACCGCCACCCGTCTCCGCTCGTAAACTCCGGAAGTAATAATGCGTTACATGCGCATCCGTAATTGCCTATGAATTTGGTCCGAGGGTGGCAAAGTACAGGGCTCCTTGGTAATTGGAGCATGAATTTGGTGCGAAGCCGAGGACACCTGCCCACTGGGTGGTGATTGATCAGTGTGGAATGGAACACTCGCAACTTCAAAGCTAGAAGTGGGTTGTGTTACAAGCGGCAAACTATTTGAAATCAAATGAAAGTGCGACTTGAGAGCGTCAGATTCTATAAATTAGCAAATTTTTTAACAAATATAAATAAATATGCGCCAGTCAACACGTCTATTGACATGGTCGCAAGGTAAGGAATTAATATCCTTGTGTTAGTAACCGACGTTAAAATACTTCGAACTTTTTTGTATGGAGCCTGGCGTAACTAATGTTGCAAGTAACCTAAAAGAACGTTATTTTGGTGTACACCTATGAGACATACGTTAATCGAAAGGTAAAATAATTACAAACAACAAATACTCTTTGACAAAATGTTGTAAATGATATATTTTGTTCAGAATTTCAATTTTAATTATCATCATCATTTCAGCCATAGGACGTCCACTGCTGAACACAGGCCTCCCCCAGTGACTTCCAGATTGGCTGGTTGAAAGTGGCCCGCATCCAGCGGCTTCCTGCAACTTTTACCAGTTCGTCTGTCCACCTTGTAGGTTGACGTCCTACGCTGCGCTTGCCGGTACGTGGCCTCCATTCCAGAACCTTTCTGCCCCATCGGCCGTCAGTTCTACGTGCTACCCCGCCCAAATTTTAATATGTAAATAAAAATAATTGTTACATATTCAAACTGAAATTGTGAACAGAGTATATCATTTACGACATTTTGTTATGTATTATTTGTTATTTGTAATTATTTTTTCTAGAAATTGGCGTATGTTTCATAAATGGGTGTACACAAAAATAACGTGGTTTTGGGTATGCCAATTAAGTTCGATGACTTTTGTTTTTGTACGTCAGCTGTGTAGTGATGTCTGTTCCTACTAGGTTTCTATTTTACGATTTTGGTACGGATCTCTAAACATAAGATATTTTGACATGAAAGAGAAAGAAATACGTTTAACGCCTCGTCTTTACTACATCAGAACATACCGTTGGGTCTGATTCTCAGACGCCATTCTTTTAATTTACGTTCACGTACCTATCTCTGAAAGAGAGGAGAGATTACTTATATATTTTTCATAGCCGTGTTCTTGAGTAGAGACTGCGGCTTGGCAAATGCAGCGTAGGCCTTAGATAAGGTAGAGCGATGAAATACGCCAGGATTGGGCTTGGTGGCTGCGCTGCGGGAGAGGCGTTTTGTCCAGCAGTGAACTTGGACTTATTTATTTACTTAAACTTTATTGCACAGGTGGGTACAATTGGCGGACTTAATGCTATACAGCATTCTCTACCAGTCAACCTTAAGCTGACCCAGCGAACTTCGTACCGCCGATAAAAGTTGTGTTTCTTTATATTTTCTCACCTTTTAGGGAAGGTCCCTTGGACTTTTACTAATATTTCAAAACCAAAATTACCCAAATCGGTCCAGCCGTTCTTGAGTTTTGTGAGACTAACAAACGTCAATTCATTTTTATATAATAGATTTAGAGCTTACAATGTAACCAGTCTTTTACTGTAAGCGATCTCTTTCAGACATTCTTCATTCATTGATTCATGCCTTTATTTGTTATAAGTAATATGATTCTCTTCTTAAATCATGGTGATATACCTACTATTCTTTTTAAAATGCTATATTTATTGACTTTTCTTAATTTTTATAATCTCTTTTCTTTCTCTAAGAATAAAAACAGACAAGTGAAGTTAAAATAAGGTTTCGAGAATCAAGAGTGACTGCAGGGAATCGCACCCATTGGCAGTGTTAAAAAATAGAATTGAAAAGTTGCGGCTTGCGTCACGGTGGGCGTGGGGCGTCTGAGTGACGTCACGACGGAAGTGGGGCGCGGCGCGCGTCACGCGTACCGTGCACTAGTGCCTGCAATCGTCACAGTTACGTAAATAGTCCACGAATTCGTTGGATGGAACGTTTGACATGTTTTGGGTTAAGGTAGGATTCGTAGCGTGCTGTGCTGTGTGTATTATGGTTTGTTATATTTTTAAACACATTTTACTACAGTCAAATTAGAATAGTTACAAGATTAATCAGTATCATTTTCTGGATGATAACTAACTTTTCTAAAAAGGTGGTATACACTTTTTTATTTGTATTCATTGAATGTGTATTATATTGACTTAATAAAAAAAGTAATACTTACAAAAATATCGAATCATTCAATTCTACTGATATTGACCATTGTTTTCATGACAGTTTTAATCATTAGTCAATCTACAATTTTAGAGAAACTTATCGCAACTTTAGCAGTACACTGTTATATACTTTTTAGCCACCCAACACCAGTCACACATACTGTACAATCAACGGCGGTCAACCTTCCCAAAAAGTTAAAGGTCTTTGAACCGATTTTCAAGTTTAAGTCCGACGCGAAATTTTACGTTTGTGGTAGGTTGACATGCTGTTCTGTACTGAATTAATTCTCTTATCGAAGAGAAAAAAAGGGCTATCTATCTCCAGTGGCTGGTTTTTGTGATAAGGTGGTCTCTTATGCACACTGGACGGACACAGCTTGATTGTAATATGGATCTCTTAATCAATTAAGATTTATGGCATATATAACCGATTATTTCCAATGGCAAATCTTACAGTCCGAGAATAACATAAATGTTTCAATAATTGAAACTACCACCCAACAATGCAACCTGCATCTTAGTCATTACTCGCTGCAGGTAATTTCTGCTGACGTCACATGTTAATTGGCAGATGGATGGAGGTCATCGATCTCTGCGGTGAGCGGCAAAATATCGGATGATTGATTGTCCGGTAGTGTAATTATTATTGTCATGTGATATGGAGCGTAATGTAATACCCAGACATGCCCAGATGACAGGCAGTCTTTTCGTGTTAAATTTACAAACTCATCATCATTATATCAGGCCACGTTAGTTCACTGTTGGACATAGGAGCCTTTTCCAAAGCGCGCTACTGAACCCAATCTTCTGCTATACTTTTCCATACGGTGCCACCAGCTTTAAGTCGCTTCATCATGTCTGAGGATTTTCTACATTGCGTTTGCCAAGGCCAAGTCGTGGTCTCTACTCAAGAACCAGTTTTTTTGCGGGATTCCAATCAGCGACCACTGGCTTTGTAGTCCGGAGTGCCAACCCTTAGATTAAGATAGTCGTAAGAAATTACCTTAATGGTTTAAGTCTCTTATAATTTAATTTAAATTTCTTTTAATCTAGGATGGGAATAATAGAGCCTGAACAAGAGCAATTTTAGTGGGAATAGGCAAGAAATTAGGAAGTCTATTTGAAGACGCTGCCGCTGTATACATTTTTCTGCTGACTTCCGCAGTTTGTATTGTCCAAGTGAGTGCGCTATCAACATGAATGCCCAGGTTCTTCATAATTTTGCTAAAAGGGATAATCACTTGTGTCCAACAAAAATTTCCTATTGATTCGACCAAGGGCATGTTCTGGTTCTTTTCATTTTCGTGTCATGAGAATGATAATTTACTTGACGAGACAGAGAAGACGTAATCAGTTAACCATACATTACAATATGATTCGATCAGTCCGAAAAAAACCTTGCTCTATAAAAGTATGTTGACATTAAGCAAAATCTTGTTTGTGAGACAATCCAGTATTTCTATTCCAGCAGTTGTTATACCATCAAATATAAATAATGCCGTTATTTTTTAATGCTAACTGATATTTGTTTCATTTATAATTCATAGAATAAAGTAAATACGATCGGCCTGAAAACGAATTCTTGTTTTAATCAACGTTAATATGCTTACTGAAATATTTTATTAAAGCCACAATTTGCTTATCGATATTTACATTACGGTATCGAGTTTTATTTATTTTAATTGAAATACAAATAGTGGCGTAGTTAATTGATTATCTATAATTATGTCTTTATTCAGTATTAACGTAATTTATTCATAATATTTATTTTTGGCGAAGATTTGTTGTTTTTTAAAATATTTTAGTTTTAAATAGTTCTAACACACTTTTTTTGTGTAAGGAACTCGTTAAATGAACCATATAATCTTATTTAATGATAATAATCAATTGTTTTCACAATCACACCAAATAACCAGCCCCAAACTAAGCAAAGCTTGTACTATGGCGATTAGATAACGGGTACATACTTAAATACTTTTATAAAAATCCATGACTTAAGTACAAATGCTAGTGCTCATCACACCAATATTGCCCTTTGCGAGATTCGAACCCTTAACCGGATACCTCGTGAGGTTTTGTGGTGGGCCCTTAAGAAGAAACGAGTGCCTGGAAAGAACCTGCAGTTGATTCGAGCTATGTATAGCAGGTGCAGTACTCAAGTCCGGTCCGTAGTTGGCACTAGTACTAGCTTCAGTGTGGCTGTGGGCTTGCACCAAGGTCGGCATTTAGCCCGTATCTCTTCCTTATGGTAATGGATGCCCTGACGTCGGACATACAGAGGGAGGCCCCTTGGTGTATGCTGTTCGCCGACGACATAGTGCTGGTTTCGGAAGACGCCCTAGAGGTCCAAAACAGATTAGAGAAGTGGAGAACGTGAGCCTAAAAGTCAGCAGAACTAAATCAGAATATCTGTTCTGTTTCTTCGGCGGTCTCTCCAGCCCTTTGCCCATAACACTTGCCGGAATGCTTTTGCCGGTCTGTTCCGACTTTCGGTACCTCGGGTCTCTCGTACAGAGCGACGGTGACATTGATAGGGACGTTAGGCAACGGATTAACTCAAGTAGTAACTCAGTAACAACATACGACCCACGGATGCCCTTAAAGCTAAAGGAAAAAGTCTACAAAACTATTATAAGACCTGCTTTACTACATGGCTCTGAATGCTGGGCCATTATGAAGGTAGATGAAAGTGTAAGTGGCACCTGTAGCAGAAAAGATGCAAGGACACCGTTTGTCTTGGTATGGACATGTGATGAGAAGGGAAGAGGAGCACATAACGAGAAGAGTGATGGATATAAGTATTGATGGGTGGAGAAGTAGAGGACGACCTAAAAAGAGATGGATGGATTGTGTGAGGAGAGATATGACTGAGAAGGGAGTGAATGACTCAATGACGAGTGACCGGATTGCATGGAAGAGAAAGACATACTGCGCCGACCCCAGATGACCTGGGAACAGGGCTGGCAAATGATGAACCACTGGCTTTGTAGTCCGGAGCGCGAACCACTACACCAGACCGTCGTAATTTAGGTTTTATTAGTAGTTTAAAAGACTTTTATTATCTACCTCCTAGCTCCATCTTCAGATCAGCTCGATGGTATCAGCGGTACGCCCCAATTTTAAGAAAAATGTGCAATCTATTATTTCGAATAGCCTCAAACTGCGAACAAAATATCAAATCAAATCATTTATTTGCATGAATACCACACAGTATCGATGTTATAGTTAAGGTATGAGGTCATAGTATTCAGCCTAGTCACAAGCGTACCGTTGCTAGTAATGCAAAGCCATATCAAAACATTCTACTAATAGGTTGTGATAATAATAAACCTTCATATACATGGCGGTGTTTTTGACACCTCACGTAATGGAAAAAGTTGCTGTGATACTGTGTCCGCGCCCGAACGGTGAAGGAAATGACGGCCGTCCGTGTGGCCCTCACGTTAAATATAGAAAGCCCATTTTACAATCAAAACATTTTGCATAACTATTTCATTATTTATTTTAGGAAGATTTACAGTTTCAATTATACAGTAAACTATAACAATATACTGTGGTTTAATACTAATTACAAAGCTCCACATATGAGTAACCAGACAGGTAAGGATAAGTCTAAGTGAGGCAACTAAGAAATAAACAATATTAACTTAAAAATAATAATATATTAACAGGCTCTCGTCAAAGTTCGAGAATCTCAAAATATGTCTTTTAGTAATAGGAGACTTTATCAACTTCTTGAATGAAATTCTTAACATATATTTTGCAATAGTATTCATGTTTTGATTTATTGCAAAAATACGTAGTAAAAGTGACTTAATGCCATCTAGCATTCTCTACTGTTCGACTTAGGCTAAAAAAGAAATTTTATGTGGGCACTCATCTATAAATCCTGAGTAGCGATGGGCGACGTATGGTATTTACCCAATAATGGTAAAGTACCAATTTCTACCCATCTTTGGAAGGTAGCAAATGCAACAGGAAAGTTTAAAATGTTATATAGGTAAAAAAAATTGTGAAATCAAGTTTTTACCCATATTGGATAAATTCCTACCGTCATAAGTTCCAGCTCATTACCTCTGAATTTTCGGAAATTATGTACGGATTTATACTACTTGTTCGGCGGTGTTTCGGCTTAAAGTGTGCAATGCTCCATTATGCGGTGGTGGTAAATAAGTCCAGATATACTGACGAATATGTTTACTGGTTCACCGATATAAATACATAATAAATTTACCTATATGGTAATGAGTGGTCGAGAAGAGCGGCCTGTGATGATTGCCGGATTACATCGGGCATCTCGAAACTGCACACGATGCAAAAATACAAATGTCGATCGGCTACAGGCGGTGAGAAGAAAAAGAAAAAAAAAACAGAAAGCTATCGGCTGGTGATGAGAAGAAACTGCGCAACACCGCTTATAAGTAGTCCCGAAGCTGTAGTAGGAAGAAGCTATATTTTTGGGAGGAGTATAAGTGCCCGGAAGAGGGCCTATATACTGAATAAATAACTATAATGGCTATTACTATTATTATAACTATTATATATTTTTTCCACAATCACACCAATTATCTAGCCCCAAACTAAGCAAAGCTTGTACTATGGCGACTAGATAACGGATAAACATACTTAAACGCTTTTATAAACATCCATGACTTAGGAACAAATCCTCGTGCTCATCACACAAACATTTGCCTCTTGCGGGATTCGAACCCGCCGCTTGCTTTGTAGTCCGGAGCTCAAACCACTACACCAGACGGTCGTCAACAATTTAAAGTAATCATTCAACATTAACAGCATTCCACATCGTCATTTTTAGTTCCACTCCAATCTCCCATAATTTCACCTGGTCAGATTTATCCGGAGGCATTACGTGACATTCACCTCCACAACAATATAGCCTCGCAACCTCCTTCTTATTTATAGCCCACTTTCACCGCGAAAGCGAATCGCACCGGAATTAGGACTTTATATCTAGACCGGTAGGATGTATTTTTGGATGACCCTGTTAAGCGAAGCTAGTGTTGGCGGTCGATAGCCAACTTTAAATAGTCTATCGATGGGACATTCATTTTATCGACATTTAGAACAGTTTTGTGTATTTGCCTGCACTGTCGTAGATCTAGCGCCTAGCTGGTGGTGAGACTGATAGTAGATTAAAATACTTCACAATTTTTATTTAAACTTTATTGCACGAATAAAAATCGAACAAAAGGTGGACCTAATGCCATATGGCAGTCTCTGTCAGTCGACTGTTAGGCAAAATTCGGACTATTTTTGTTTTGACGGAAGCTATTACTACTAATGCCATCATAATCATCAACATTTTAGCCACTTGTCGACTCGACGTCCACTACTGAACACAGGCCTTCCCCAATGACTTTCATCGGGGGACATTGCCAATACTTACCACGGTTGGCAGGCGGGTTGGCAAGCACAGTTTTTATAACATTTCGCACACAGACGCTGCTGTCCGTCTCATGCTACAGGAATTAGTCGCCTCTTACGACACAAATGCCTCAGATAAATGAATTTTCTTACTTACTTTTGCCGAAACGATGTCATTTTATTTTACACACTAGTCATGTTTCCATAGAATGAAATTTTCGTAATCGTTTAGTGACGTTTTATGTAATTTAGCTTTAGAATACAAGCTCATTGTTATTGAACGAAAACTGTAAATGTATAGAACTGTGACAGAGCGCTAGTACTACTATTTCCCGGCTTTATTCGAATGTAATAAAATATTTGCTCAAAATTATCGATATGTGTATTGTTCTCTTTCATGACATGCTAAAATTTCGATCGAGGTAATTGGTGTAATTGCGAAAACAGTTTATTTATTTTAAACTAGCTGTTGCCCGCGACTTTGTTCGCGTGGTCTTATTCATAAATATTTTTTGCGCAACTTTCTTAATTTATTCTTTCAAAAGAACCTTCTTCTGACCATAAATAACATAGCAAAAAAAGAATTAGCGCAATTGTTCCATCCGTTAACGCGTGATGCGATGACCAAGGAAAATAGAGATTCATTTTTATTTATAGAGATATGGGCCGATTTTTGATTAGATTACTTTTGTATGAAGAATAAGTATGACATATTAACAGTTATCGTATTGAAAATGTATCAAAACATTTAATTTATTCGTCGGATAAAAATTATCTAACGTTTTAATCGATCCTAAGAGAAACGTAACAAATTTTTAAGGTGACTTATCGATAGTTTCATTATCTGAAACTCGCACAACTCTAAACGAAGCGGTCATTGGGGGTCGGAATCCGCTTTGGGTGAAGCGTGGTCTGATTGATTTGCCCAAATCTATGTATTGCATCAGTACTGTTTCCCGTGATGAGGAACGTGATCGCTATTTGGAATGAAATAGGGTGAGGGGTGAGTGCAGCTGGAAAGCGGGTGCTAGATAAGCAGGGGAGAACGGGAATAGTTGGATAAATAGGTACGTTGTCTAAGTGTCAAGAACTAGAGTCATCATTTCAACAACAAGACGTCCACTGCTAAACATAGGCCTCCCCTAGTGATTTCGAGATTAGCCGGTTGGAAGCGGCCCGCATCCAGCGGCTTCCTGCAACCTTTACCAGGTCGTCTGTCCACCTTGTGGGTGAACATCCTAAGCTGCGCTTGCCAGTACGTGGCCTCCATTCCAAAACCCTTCTGCCCCATCGGCTGTCAGTTCTGCGTACTATGTGCCCTGCCCACTGCCACTTCAGGTTGCTAATCTGATATAGCCCATCAGAGACTTTTTTTAGTTACCGGTTCTCCTTATTTCTGATTCTATCTTGCAATGAAACACTGAGCATAGCACGCTAATATTTCCATAGCACGTTGTGCAACCTTGAGCTTTCTTATGAGGCCCATAGTGAGAGGCCACGTTTTAGTTCCAACTGGCTGCAGACAGTCTTTAGGCACTGAGGTATTTTGGACGAGAAGATGTTGTGTAATTTTCGGAACACTGCCCAGCCGAGATAACGACGATTGAAAGAAAGAAACGTTTATTCGACACACAAGAGAAAAAAAAATATACACAAAACAATATAAATTAGATATTGTGTCGAAAAGGTGCCCGCTCAGCATTCAGCGATTGACCTCCTTCTCATAATTAAACCTACCCAACTGGATCACTTGGCCTAGGTAGACATATTTGTCAACAATTTTGAGTGAAGAGCTTCCAACTGATATTGGGTAGGTTATAACATGGGTATTCGACATGACCTTTATTTTGTCCATGTTCATCCGAAGGCCTTCTCGTTGGGATACTCAACTAAGGCCATCGAGCATTATGCTGAGGTCTTCAAACGATTCTCATGACCACGATATCGTCGGCAAGCCCAAGGTAAGTGTTAATCACTTGTATCTGGAAATTTGAAATTCTACTACCAGTGTTGTTGTAGATTTCATTTTTCCAAATTATTAACACAAGTCTTTGGACATTTTGGCGCTTTTTTTTGTTTCATTATTTTGCACTAATAAAAAGCGTAGCGTAGGACGTCCAGTCGTCCACCCACAAGGTGGACCTGGTAAAGGTTGGAAGAAAACGTTGGATGCAAGTCGCTTCTATCCGGCCAATCTGAAAGTCACTGGGGGAGGCCTATGTTCAGCAGGGGACGTCCTATGGCGGACATAAATAATAATAAATATTGGACTACATTACATACATTTCTCTGATCAGTTAAGTAGCTTAAGCACTTGTGTTACAAAAATCAAAAACAATAACGATAAATGACAATGGTTATTATGAAAAAGCGTTAAGCTCTCTAGACGTAGTGACAAACTTTCAATTGCACCTGCTTTCACACAGAATCCGCTGCGTTCATAAATGTATAATTAATATGAGTTCTTGTGTTAAGCTCCTATTTATACACGTCAATTTTGTAGCATGATGTATAATTATTACAACTTTAATAACTTTATAAACTTTCGTAGTCCATTGTAGTTGGCTACGTGCTACGAAACTTCGTAGCGCTGATCTAAAATTGTAGCAAACCAACTACTAAGCTAACTACGTAGCTGGATACGGATAGTGGGATGTTTAGATAATTTTCATTAAAAGTTTGACACAATGGTAAATGCAACACGGTTTTAAGTGTTTGGAAATTTTAATAACCTCTACCTGAAGGTTGTTTGGAAGAGATCGCTTTTACCGATAAGACCGCCTAAATTGTGCATCTTTCTGTAAACACAAATTGAAACTTCTTTGTATGGTGTACAATAAAGAGTATCTATCTATCTAATATAATTAAACAAATATTACGACTAATGATATTAAAACTAATTCACAATAGATAGAAACGAATTGTGATGATATCAAAGTATGGAATTAATCGTTGTGTTACGAAGAACCAGTTATCAATTTTTTTACAGAAAATTGGTCTTAATATTATGTAATAAACTTCTCTAATTGACCACCATCTGATGTAGTGGTTCGCGTTCCGGACTAGAAAGGCAAATGATTGCGGGTTCGAATCCAACGAGGAGCGAATGTATTTGCATTTATACCTATGTCATGGATAGTTATAAACGTATTAAGGTATGTTTATCCGTTATCTAATCGACATAGTACAAGTATCCTTATTACACATACCACAGGTCTTATCACGATAGTTAAATTTTTTGAAGGTAGACATGTTTAGTTTGTTTGTTTTTAGTGTATTGTGCTATGTGTAACGTGTGAAAATCGCGAATCTATAAAAGTAATTCAAGTATTCTTAGTTCGGGGCTAGATAATAGGCTAGTTTCTTGGGTCAATAAAAGATTATTCTATTTAGTCCGTCAGATAGATTATCAAAAAATATTAGACACATATTTTGTCTTTTGTGAATCAAACAAAAAATGATGAAGATAAAGCGCATCAAAGTGAGCACGTGACGTCATGCCTTGCTAAAAAGTGTCGCAAGGCGTGACGTTATGCGGAACTTTAACCGGCTTTATCTTCATATTTTTTTGTTAGATTGAGAAAAGAAAAAATATGTGCCTAATATTTTCTGTTAATCCAACTGACGCAATAATTAGATTTTTTTAGGAAACTAGCCCATTGTAGTGATTGTGGAAACAAAATGTGAATTTATACAAGTTAATTTTTTAAACATCAACTAGGGGCTGATTCTGCTCAAATACAACAACTTTTTCTATTGAACCAACAACAAAATCGCATTTAAAAAATTCATTCAAAGTCAAAGTCAAAGTCAAAGTCAAAAATCATTTATTCAATTCAGGACAAAATTGCCACTTATGAACGTCAATAACAACATTATAGGCCCCTAGGGGGCCAGAACATGTCTCCTTATTTTTTGGGCCCTACTAGCGCTTCGAGACAAGACACAGACAATCTGGCAAGTGCTGAGAAGAAACGCCGGAACAAACTCAGTCACCACTAGCTGCCACACAAAAAATATAAACCAAAATAAACAGGTAGGTACATCAGTTTAGTGCAGGCTGGACTGACCATACATTCTTGTCATCAAGATAGTCTTGAATTTTATAATACCCCTTAGACATCAGTGTAGTTTTGACATGTGACTTAAATTTATTAATAGGAAGTTTGGTAACATTGTGAGGTATATTATTGAAAAATTTAATACAATTTCCCAAGAATGAATTACTTGTTTTGGCCAATCTAAAGTTTGGGACTACAAGTTTGTTTTTGTTTCTGGTGTTATATGAATGAATATCACTTTTCTTTATAAAAAGATCTAAATTTTTGCGTACGTACATGATATTATCAAATATGTATTGAGAGGCCACAGTGAGTATGTTAATTTCTTTAAAGAAATCTCTCAGGGATTCACGCGGACTAAGTTTGTATATAGCACGAATAGCTCTTTTCTGTAAAATAAAAATGGTATCGATGTCCGCAGCAGAACCCCACAAGAGAAGACCATAAGACATAATACTATGAAAGTAACTGAAATACACCAGCCTTGCCGTTACAACGTCAGTTAGATGTCTAATTTTTCTAACCGCAAAGGCAGCTGAAGCAAGTCTCCCAGCCAGAGTGTCAACATGTGGTCCCCATTGCAACTTCGAATCCAATGTAATGCCCAGAAAAACAGTGGAGTTTGATAGATCAAGCTTTTCACCATTTAGTAAAATTACTGTGTTAGCTTGTTTCACGTTAGGCATAGTAAATTTAATACATTTGGTTTTTTTTGTATTAAGAAGTAAGTTGTTACTTGTGAACCAATTTAATACCTTAGAGAGAGCTCCGCTTACATCGTCAAATACCTCTTCGCCTCTTTTTAATTTGAAGATTAAAGAAGTATCATCAGCAAACAGAACTATCTCACAGGAGTCTTTAGAATAGAAAGGGAGATCGTTAATATAGATCAAAAATAGCAACGGTCCCAATATTGAGCCCTGGGGCACTCCCATTTGAAGCGGGGCGCCGGAAGAGTTAGTACCATTAACGTTTACTGTTTGTAATCTGCCTGAGAGGTAAGAATTTAACAATTTTAATGCGTTATTAGATACACCGTAATGTTTTAGCTTCATAATAAGTGTTTGGTGATCGACACAATCAAACGCCTTCGATAAATCACAGAACACACCTATCGCATCATGCTTATCTTCATACGCATCCAAAATGTGTTTGACAAGTGCCACCCCAGCATCTGTTGTATTTCTACCTTTAGAAAAACCAAACTGTTTCTCGTGCAGTAAATTGTTAAGTTTAAAATGGGAGAGTAATTGACTAAATATAACTTTTTCAAAAATTTTACTAAAAGCAGGTAGAATGGAAATTGGCCTGAAATTGCTTGGGTCACTTTTTTCTCCTGATTTGAACAAAGGTATAATCTTACTATATTTCATTAAAGTAGGGAATTGACCTTGATCAATACATTCATTGAATAAATGTGCTAAGTGAGATGCTACGAGAGGTATAATGGGTTTTATTGTGTCAGTTGATATGCCCCACATATCCTCAGTTTTTTTTTGTTTCAATTCCATAAAAGTTTTGACTACCATTACAGGATTAATATGAGTGAAATCAAATAAGGAGTTGCACCCGTCAACACTGGACACAAGCAGTGATTTTGCATGCAGAGCAGATGAATTAAGTTGTTTTGTGGTTTCGACAGGTATATTACAGAAGTAATTTTCGAAAGCGCCTGCCACCTCATCATCGGATTTAATTTGCTTATTATCAATTTTTAGTGTAAATGTGTGATCGCGATGTTGTGTTTTACAAGTTTCTTTGTTTATAATATTCCAAGTCTCTTTAATTTTATTACTCGATTTATTAATTTTTTTACGTATATAATTAGATTTAGCTACCATACAGACCTTTTTAAATAACCTTGAGTATTTTTTAACATATTCTACAAATATTAGGTCATTATTCCTATACACTTTTTGATTATATAGTTCAAACATTTTCCTCCTACTGATATATATACCAGCAGTAGCCCAGTCACTGAATTTCGGTTTGAAATTGTTTATGACTAATTTCTTTTTAGGAAAGTTTTTGTCAAATTCGTTTTTGATTAGTTCAAACAATTCTTCATATAAGTTATTAACATTGTCATCAACAAAAGGTAATAGCGGTATTTTATCACTTAAGTTAGTTTTAAATTTTTCTTTGCGAGTATCAGTGACTGGTCTATATTGAATAACACTTTTAGACGGCACAAAACGGTGTTCAAACGTGACTGACTGACCGCAGTGATCAGATTTTACAAAATTTACGATAGATTTTTTAATCACAACACACATTTCTTCATACTAAGCCGCCGACTAGCTGACATCAGTTTGTATGAAGCGATAAATTTTTTTTTAGATTACGATGTTGGTCCCATCGAAAAAGTTGTTGTATTTGAGCACCAGAATCAGCTCCTAGGAGGTTGTTGATGTTTTACAAATAACCCTGTATACTAAACTCAAACAACAACAAAACGTAACATTTAATGACAAATAATTTATATGATCGGACTAACTTACCTAGTGACGTCCGATCCTCAATTATGTGAAGTAATCTCGTCCTCATTGTGTACAATGTAGTACGCACTTTTTGCTACTGCACTGATTACAATCTTCAAAGTTAGGCGCGTGCTTGAACGCGTCAATAAACTAAAAAATAAATAACCGGAACGTGCCCGCACCGTCACCTATCAATGTCATCTGTCACCTGTCAATGTCATTATTTCAAAGGATAAAACTGGACACAACTTTCAAAAAGAAGGGAAACTAAGTAGTAGGTAGGTATTTATAGCATATAATCTTTTTTGTACTTTAAGGATTGATAAATACATACTAACTGGGTCGGGCTGGGGATAGGATGAGGACGAGATTACTTCACATAATTGAGGATCGGACGTCACTAGGTAAGTTAGTCCGATCATATAAATTATGTTCCTTAATCTCGTCCTCATTGTGTACAATGTAGATGTTCAAAGAGGAAAGTTGTGTCGACAAAGCAATATAAACATTTATTATGATCATTTATATGATTTGCTAAAGTCTTAGCACATGATAAAACTTTATTTTATTAACTATCTATTGGTACATGCCAAATTCAAGTTTTATCTAACAAGGATATAGTTGTTTGATCAATTCATTGGAATTAATCAACCAACCCTGTATATCGATACAACCCTGTATATCGATACAACCCTGTATATCGATACAATCCTGTATGATGATACACCCTGTGTGATGATACACCCTGTATGATGATACACCCTGTATGATAATACAACCCTGTATGATGATATAACCCCGTATGCTAATACAACCATGTATATTGATACAGTCCCATCCCATTTGATGACACAAACCTGTACCTATTTTATACCATACAGGTGGGCCAAAAAATGTGTAGGAATTCTCTAAAATCAAAAATAGCAAATTTTACTTTAATTGCAATACTCTTTTATTTTTGTTAAAACTATATGTCTTTATGAATTTATAGATTTGCTGGGACTGAGACTGATAATCCACCTGTTGTACACTTTTAACTTTGTGCAATAAAGTTTTAAATAAATTCTCCTGGCTATTAAGTATGTATATTCTTTACGAATAAACTAGAGATCACGCAAACGAAATCGCGGGGCAACAGCTAGTTTAATAAGTTGTCATGGAAATGGAGCCAATGCTTTGAACTATTAATATCCGTCTCATTTATCCAGTAGTATGTAGTACATACTTAGTACATGGTTACCTAACAAGGTAAATTTATCGATGTGCAAGTAGGTAGTTAAGCTTGTATTTCTTTTGAAAAGATTTATTTTATTTTATATAATAAGAAAATCTAGTAACCTTTTAAGTAATCATTGTCTGTAATACAATTTTTTATGCAAATAAATTAGTCTTATTCTTAATAACTCCTGTTCAAGGTGTAGTTCCAAAGTAAAGGAAACTAAAATAAATAATATGGATGTTTACTATGGCAAATCTTTCATTAATTATATGTTATAAATAAGGAAATTATATACAAATACTACCAGTATTGTTCCAGTAGGGATCCTATTTTGTTGACAATAGTTTCAACATTACTTTACTGAGAAAGATTGATTTTTACTCATCTTCTTAGAAAACTGTTATATGTGTTACACTTATATGGCTGGAAATCAGTATGAGACTCCTGCACTTTATGTGTGGATCCCTGGTAGGGTATATTAATAAGTTAATCAAACAGTCGGAATACTTATTTAGAAAAAGATTCAATGACTGGTCAATTCTTGTAAAGCTAATAAAAAATTAAATAAGTAATAATTTACCAATACATCACATCGGATAAGATAGAAAGTTTACTCCGGCTCAAAATACTTGTAGCAGCCTTACAGCGTTAGTCCAATAACAAGGTAAGGCAACATTTATTGCCTGCATTGCCTTAATTATTGCCACTGATCAATGCCTCTATCGTGTCATCCATTTTTTTTTTTTTTTTTTTTTTAATTTAGTTCATTAGAAATTTTCTGTCATTATTTATCATCTCCATTTTTGCTTTACATGGTAATTTAATATCTAATAAAATTATTTATACATAGACTTACATAGGTACTTGACAAACTTCAATTATAATTGTAAGATTCATGCCTTAATTTAAATAATAATTTTAAGTCAGTAGTATATTTTTTATGAAGTTTATAGTTTCATGGATACAATTTTAATTTTCTAATATGTTTTAATAAATCATATTTTATTATAATCATCTATTTAAATATGAACCTTTGTTATCCACCTGGGATAATTCAGTTTATTTACTATCTTTAGTATCTTGATAATTTAATGATTGGATGATTATTTATCTTTGTCTTCAATTTTAGGTATCAAACATTTTCACAAATGATAAAATGTCTAGAAATATATGGTTTATAACAAAAACATATTAAAAATATATTTAGGTCAGATTTGAAAATTCAAGTTATCATTGGAACTTTGTGTCTAGTTTTGAATTTCTCTTACTTTTCCAAAGGTAGCAGGTACCTACTTTAAAATTAAAATAATTGGTTTTCGACCTTATGACAAGTACATAAGGATCAATTATGGTGCGACATTTTTGCCTGTAAATAAAGCTGCATAAATCTTTCCATGGGTTTTTACTGACTGAAAATATTGGAATATAACATATGTATAATTTTTAATTTTGGTAATATTTATCTTGTTGTTAACAAGGAGAATTATTTTTCCATATCTGTAACAGTGATCTTCACTCACATTATTTGTAAGTAAGACTCATCTTGAGTGTGTCTTTATTTATAAATTTTCTGAGAAATTATTTACACTTGATGAAGACTAGAAATAATCTAACTAGCCATGGCGATCAGCTAGAATAATAACCTTAAGTCAGTAACAGTGTTAAATTTTAATTGCTTTCATAGATTATTATAGAATCTTGAGAATTAAGCTTGATACTATAAGAATTTAAGGTTTACCCGGTTGTGACCAGATCTAATATTATAAGTTACACAAATGGGATACCATATCAGTTGTATAGGAACATACAAACATACACCAGCCAACATGAATTTGTCATGGTCTCCAAACAAGGAGTCAACTTCCCTGTACTACGAGGTACAAGACAATGTATCTCGCCAGGGTCATTCGAACAGAGTATCGAACCTGGGACCTTTTACGTTAAGGCACTTCACGAATCAAGTGGACTAATGATCTTTAAGTCACAGATATCAATTAGCAATTTCAAGTAATGTTTATTTATTTATTTAAGCTTTTTAGTAAAATATAAGAGAAAAAAATAAAAAAACTTAATATGGTCATAACTACATGAACTATTGGAGTAAACAGGTTGTTTTCTATGGTATGCTTTATAAAGTCTTGCCCTCTTGGGCCAACATCAAGAAGTACCTCAATTATATACTTGTGGAAATCCACACCGAGATAAACCATAATTTGTAAAAGCGCTATTTATCATTGACTTGTATGTATATAAATGGGGCAGAATAAGACAAGCAGATCTGAAACCAACAGATTGTCTTGGTACCATTAATGGTTGCCAAAGGCCCAATTTAATACTAACAACTGATGAAATTATTAAAAACTTAAAATCTTTATAAACAGACTGAAATTGTCTAGGTAAGTATGTGACTTGTTTACACAAGTACTCAGAATTCCTTGAGCCTCCAATATCAGCAGGCAAAGGAGCTTCTTTCATAGCCTCCTTAGAGTCAAAGTGTTAAGTTGAAAAAATTACTAAGACGGAGGGCATTACCTCATGGTCTCGGTACCCATATTCTCCCTCCTCTCTTTTTTTCTTCAGTGGCATTCGAAGATATGTATCGCCTTGATACCTTTGTGTTCGACTATATTTTCAACTTCAATTGATGAAGTCGGTCTCTGGTCAACCTTATAAGATGATTTGCAGACCCGCAATATTATAACAAAAATTTTAAGCCACAGGCTAACCCCTCGTGAAAGCAAGTGGAAGTGTTATAATTCTGCTGCGAGACAGACAAGAGGAATAATTGTTCTCTCGGTACATATGATGCGCTAGAATAAATTTATTATATTAATAACTTACCTAATGCTATTACAGATCCTTTGTAGTATATTTCTGGTGCAACATTATATCGATCTCATGGTCAACTCTTCATGAAGACTAGAGCCATAATGTTACGTCTCAGGAGGAATACCTCGAGGAGACGCTTCAGACTGAACAAAAAACCACTGGCCACTCCATCGTTAAGGCCAGTGCTTCTGTACAGAGCAGTTTCTGTGGAGTCATTCGGAGACATGACAGACAACTAGAATGAACATAATGATCACCAACGGCCAACCTCCCGTGAAAGCTCCGATGTCATTCATTCTGAGACATGAGAGACAACTAGAATGAACTTAATGATCACCACGGCCAACCTCCCGTGAAAGCTCCGATGTCATTCATTCTGTCTCGTTTGCAGGCTGAAGAATAACGCCACTCTGTCACACACACTCCTTGTTTTCATGATTAATTTCTGGCTGATTATGTTGTTGGAGCAAAGGCCACGTCTCGGCGAACGTAGTGTAGGACGCTTCTCAACTCGATGGGCCGACGAACTCAGGATTATGGCTGGATACATTTGTATCAAAGCAGGAGATCGTACTCCTTGGCGCTCTTTGCGTCCTTCCCTTACGTCCAGCAGTGGGCTGTAATAGGCTGAGATGATGGTGATGGTGATGATATTATATTTTAGTGTGCTGTGGTGGTGATAGAAATCGTAATAATCGTAATAATTGAGCCGAGGTATCGGTCCAACAATTTCACAAATTCAACTGACAAGTTTTGTTTTCCAGCCACCATACTTTTACACAAACATCACCGTATTTTCTTCTTGGATTTTTGCATTTGTATGTAAGCTGTAAATCACTAATTAGTTAAAAAACTAATTTATTCTAAATATTTACGTCTTCAGTGCTGTGTACAAAAAAGTACAAATGACATTGACAGGTGACAGATGACATTGATAGGTGACGGTGCGGGCACGTTCCGGTTATTTATTTTTTAGTTTATTGACGCGTTCAAGCACGCGCCTAACTTTGAAGATTGTAATCAGTGCAGTAGCAAAAAGTGCGTACTACATTGTACACAATGAGGACGAGATTAAGGAACATAATTATAAATTCTGGACCTTACTAATTACCTTGGCACGACACACAGCAGCCGTTTTAAATTTTCTTCAAAACTGAAATTAAAATATGAATCTGAAATGATGGGCCATGAAATTAAGTAATAAAGTCGGAGTTTACCCGCCGGTTTTATGGCCACAACAAGCTTTTACATTAAGGTGCACTGCGGTTAGGGCTGTCGGGTTTTTAAAGAGCTGTCTTCAACCGGCAATGTTTTTAAATGGAGTTTTTGATATGAATGAAAAAGTTTTGTTGGGAATAATATTTATCAAATGCACTTTTAACAATTTTTAATTTATTCGTTGATTTTACAATAACTAGTAACAAGTAGGAAACAGGTAACATTAGTTAGTCAGGTACAAAATCAGATCCGTGTTTCGCTGTACACATATCAGCATGCAAACATTTTATGGAAATTAACCAACAAAAAATAATTATAATCTGTTAAACCTTTAAATTTAAATAATTGTTAATACAGTAAAAGGTATGTTTTAGTAGCCAAGTATGCAATACCTTTTTAAATGAGTTTGTATGTATCCGTTTTGGCAACCTATTATATATTTGTATGCCCTTCTTCTTCTTCTTCGGGTGCCTCTTCAATTCTGAAGGTTGGCCGTCAGCTTCTTGAACTCCTCTTTATCAGTAGCCAACCGAAACAGTTGTTCGACGGAGGTTATGCCGGTCCATTCCCGTATGTTTTTGGTAGTCTCAATCTTGGAGCACTAGTAAGCACTAATCTGTCAGGATTTCTTGTGTTTCTAGGGTGTACTTCTGCAGCTTTTTTAAAAAGGTACATGTGCTGTTACGAAACAGGACATTTCATAGATGTATAAGGATGGCAAAGGTAGAATATTTATTTTTTTAAACAAATATTTTACAGCTTTGTAATGGATGTGCCATATAAATTGCCCTTATACATTTTTTTTTGTGTTAGGAAGGCTCTGTTGCAATCTGTGCTGTGACCTCACAGAACAATACGGTATCTGAGAACTGAGCCGACATATCCGTGGTAAGCAAGTAAGTAAGTAAATGTGTAGGGTATCTTAGGGATTTGTTATTTTGTATTATCAGGGTTAGTTAGTTATCGTTAGAGTTTGTAAATATATTTGGTATTACTTTAATAACAAGTCACAAAACAAACTAGTTGTTGCCCTCGAATTTGTGCCATGCCATGGAAATAGCTTTGCTCGGTGTTTCCTTGCGTCCAATATACCTCAGTGTCTACAGACGAAAGTCTACAACCAGTGTGTGTTACTAGTGATGACATATGGAACTGAAACGTGGCCTCTCACTATGGGCCTCATAAGAAAGATTAAGGTCGCACAGCGTGCTATGGGCTATGTTCGGTGTTTCCTAGCGAGATCAAATCAAAAATGAGGAGATCCGTGAACGAACAAAAGTCGATGACATAGCCCAATGGATTAGCAAGCTGAAGTAGCAGTGGGCGGGGCACATGAGACGTAGAACAGACGACCGATGGGCAGAAAAGTTTTGGGATGGAGGCCATGTACCGGCAAGCGCAGTGTAGGACATCCACTCACAAGGTAGTCAGACGACCTGGTAAGGGTCGCAGGAAGACGCTGGATGCAGATCTGGAAGTTAATGGTCAGTTAAGTTAATGTTCAGCAGTGGACGTCCTATGGCTAAAATAATAAGATGATGATGTGTCTTGCTTTTATGGCCTTGATTAAAGCAGTATTTTACGTAAAAACAATACTGCTTAGGTACTGTTGTTGACGACCGTTTGGTGTAGTGGTTCGCGTTCTGGACAACAAAGGCTGGTAGAGGCGGGTTCGAAGCCCGCAAGAGGCAAATGTATGTGTGATGAGTACGAGCATTTGTATCTCAAGTCATGGATGTATTAAAAAGTATTTAAGTTGGTCCGTTATCTAGTCGCTATAGTACAAGCTTTGCTTAGTTTGGGGTTAGATTATTGGTGTGATTGTGGAAACAATTTATTATATTTAGTTATTAAGCGTTAACGGTTATGCCCTTGTGTGAAGCATTGACCTCTAAACGCAGCGAGCAGTGGATACTAGGCGGTTGCAGTATCGACGTGGTTTTAAACCGAGCAGCCGCTCCGCAACCGCTCCGCAACCGCGTCTGATGTGTTGGAAAATGCAGTCTGATTAGAATTAAGGGAGATCGTTTAAGGCGGTCTGCAAAATTAGAAGTTTTTTACTAATAATTACATTGGTGTATATTGTATCCCAATCAAAATGTAATTAACGGCTTAAGTAATGATATAATTACTTCAAACAATCAATTTACCTTATTGCTTAATAACGACCTCTGTAGCCGAGAACACGTCGGACTTGGCGTTCACCATCTCTGAGGTCCCGGGTTCGATTTCTGGTCGCGTCAACGTCGTTGTTGTAGAAAACGAACTTTCTATATTGTCGCACTTTTGTATGTTGTGTTTATATGTTGTGTGGTCTGGGTGTTGTGGTACCGTTGTTGTTCTGATTTCTATAACACAAGTGCTTTAGCTACCTAACTTAAGTTCAAAGCAATGTAATGTGATCTTGTACGATGTTTATTTATTTATTATTTGGTCATTTAGTCTAAAATAACGATTTTTAATCAATCAGTCATTTATGACCAAATATAAGTCAATTAGGTGAATTGATTACTAAAGTAATTGTTTTTCACTAAAACTATTTAATAATGCAACCGCAACCACATTTTGATAAGTATACATAATAAACCAGAAATGATTAGGGTCGTTATTTAAATAAAACTTAAGATGTGTTAAATTTCGTATGCTGCACTGAAATGTAAAATGTTCATAGGAACTTCGTGGTTTTGTTATCAATAGTTAATGCGGGACATGACAGCCCTAAGCACAGTAAAACATCGGGACAATACGGGACGCGGTTCGCCCGAGAAATTGGACATCTCCGGTGCCCAGCCGGTGTGTTGTTCGAATCGCTTTATACTTTTATCATGCTAATTATCATTTTATTACTGACCCTAGCAAGCAGGATTTATGTCGGTCGTTTCCTAATCAAGATTCAAAAGAATGAATGAAATGAATATTTATATATTTAAAAAGGCGTGAGATTTACGTGCCAAGGCACTTTCAAGATATTGATGATCATCATTTCAGCCATAGGACGTCCACTGCTGAACATAGTACATAGCTGCCTCCGCCAATGACCTATCATTGGGTGGGATTGCCAACACTCGCCGCCACTCGCGGGTTGGCAAGCGCAGTTTTTTATAAGATTTCGCACGAAGACGCGTGCTACAGGAATTAGTCGCCTTCTACGACACGCCTCCTGTTGGCTGTGGGGATGTGTATTCTTTACGGCCGTCCCCACTCGGCACTAATGATGATAATATTTATTTATTTATTTAAAGACACACAAATAACATAATAAAATCTATCGTTTATCGTTTATGTATGTTTATGTTTATCGTTAAAATCCTTAAGATATGGATATATGTAATATGGATATATGTATATATGTCTATGTATGAGATATGGATTTATGTCTATATAATGTCATAATTAAAACACAATGGCGAATTATATGCTATAATGTGCGGCTTGAAGAAAAAAAAAACTGTATAATATAATTAACAGTATGTATATATAATTCACGAAACGAATATTAAGAAACAAATCATTGCATGTCCCTTGTAAACACCGTCTTAAGCTCGGACCACATACATCCAGAATTTTTCAGAACCCCATACAAATCGGATTGAATCCGGGCTTGTCCGGGGCCGTTTTGTATGGAGTTCTGAAAAATTCCAGATGCTTATATTCCGAGCCTTAAAACGTATTTTAAAAAAACTTGCGTCAGACTGTCTGAACTGTCTAAAACCTAGAACCTCAGAGAGCTAAAGTAAATGTACAACAAACCACATTTAAAATGTACATAGTATATTATTATGTTGCTTCCAAATGAAGCTTCGTTGAGCAATTAATTATTCTGTGACTATGCTAAGGTTTGTCCAACGTTAAATAGAAATAGGTTAAAATTACTACTAATACATAATTAAATACAATATATATATAAATAGTAATAGAGTGGGCAGAGCACATAGCACGTAGAACTGACGGCCGATGGGGCAGAAAGGTTCTAGAATGGAGGCCGCGTACCGGCAAGCGCAGCGTAGGACATCCACTCACAAGGTGGTCAGACGACCTGGCAAGGGCAGGAAGACGCTGGATGCAGGCCGCCCATCTGGAAGTTAATGGGGGAGGTCTATGTTCAGCAGTGGACGTCCTATGGCTGAAATGATGATGATAAATATTGGACAACATAAAATACATTGCTCTGATCCTGTGATAAGTAGCTTAAGCACTTGTGTAACAGAAATCAGGAACAACGACGGTACCACAACACCCTGTCCCGAAACAATTTAGGAAAGTTATTTTCTACATTACCGATCGGGAATCGAACTCGGGACCTCAGAGATAGCGTCACCAAGTCCGGTATACTCGCCTCTCGGCTACGGAGGTCGTCGTTAAAATTATTTTAAGTACGACCACTATTTTGTATACATCTGATAGTTTCTTGAGGTAATGCTCGCACAGGTACATTTATCTTGTGATGTAAACATATACTATGTATTTAAAAATAGGCTGACAACAGTGACCGAGTTTCTTGCGCTGCTTCTTTTCGGCGCTAGCCCAGAATATTGTACCAAAGCAGTGGTTAAAAAATTGAGACGTTTAAGTCTATTTGCAGAAACGAATTGGTTTTTATAATTCACGACAGATATTTTGTAGATTGCAGTGTGGGGACGGCCGTAAAGAATACACTTCCCCACCGCTAACAGGAGGCGTGTCGTAAGAGGCGACTAATTGTGAGACGGGCAGCGGCGTCTACGTGCGAAAAAATCTTATAAAAAACTGCGCTCGCAAACCCGCCTGCCACGCGTGGCGAGTATTGGCAATCCCAATGATAGGTCATTGAGGGAGGCCTATATTCAGCTGTGGATGTCCTATGGCTGGAATGATGATTTTGTAGAATTACCTTTATTACACAGCGCTTGTACGATATTCGTAAACATGCAGATTTTAAATTTGTTAAACCGACATGGGTCACCATCAGCTTTAAACAATTTCCAGCCAGTGTTGTTTTTACTTAGAACAGGTTCGTTGGTTTAGACTTAGCACCAGGTCTAGTCTAGTAAATAAAGTAAAGATTACTATGATGATAACCAATCTCCGACAAGAAACGACACTCTAAAGCCGGCTCTTTGGTTAATTTTTCGTACCAATGTGAAACCAGCGAATAAATACAATAAAAACGCTTACGCAGATAGCTCCCATAATAGTCATAGTCATGAATATAGTCACTTATTGCAGTAAGAACAATAAAACATTGTGTCGGAAATAAAAATTGATAAAAATTATAAAAAAACACATTTGTAAATTAACAATCATGCAATAATAATTATTTATCATCATCATCTCTTTAGCTATGACCTATTATCGGGGGGGGGGGGGGGGGGAGATTGCCAATAATTACCACGCTTGGCAGGCGGGTTTTCGAGCGCAGTTTTTATAACATTTCGCATGCAGATGCTGCTGCCCGTCTTGTGCTACAGGAATTAGTCGCCTCTTACGACACGCCTCCTGTTACCGTGTGGGGACGGCCGTAAA
This sequence comes from Anania hortulata, assembly GCA_963576865.1. Lineage (NCBI taxonomy): Eukaryota > Metazoa > Arthropoda > Insecta > Lepidoptera > Crambidae > Anania > Anania hortulata. The sequence goes on along the minus strand of OY756391.1, from coordinate 22,730,588 downwards.
GAATAATTAAATTAATTGAAATAAATTTGTTACAAGTATTGTTACTTACATGTCAATCATTTAATTCGAAAACGCGTCAAAAGTGCGGCAAGCGCGCCATGTCATTTATTGCCACACATAATTAAGTAGGTACAATAGGTCTTATAAATATAAAGAAGAAGTTTCTTTAGGTCAAACTCTATACAGAAAAAGCAAACCAAGGTCGAAATAACACTGTTCTAGGAAATCATGGTTGGCTCAGACCCCTGTTGACCAATAGTAACTATAAAAACCGCTCAAGGCCGAGTCGGACTCGCGCACGGAGGGTTCCGTACATGGGCGTGCATTGGTTTCAAATGGGGGTAGGCTGTGAGTGAAAATTGAGTAAGTTTGCGTGAAACAGTAGGCGATCTCGCGGCAGCCTAACATTGGTTAAATTGCACAGAAACGATCTAAGTTGCGCGCTTTAGTAAGGAATAAGTACAGGTAGACGACAAAATGGTTACAGAATATTTATTGTTTATTGTTGAATACGTAATTAATAATTATGGTCAGCTGTCGGTTTTTTATGAAGGTAGGCTCTGCATAAAAGCCTATATGGAATGCACGCCCCTGGTTCCGTACCATTACATATATTATTCTGTGAATATTTCAAGTGCCTACCTGTTGCCGTTATTGATATCGAGCAAAAAAGGGCAAAAAATCGCGTTTGTTGTATGGGATTATGAGGGGCCCCTTAATTTTTTTTTGGTATTTTTTTTTGCTGCCGCTAAGCAGAAATTCATAATTTGTGAGAAACTGTCAAGCTATCGCGGTTCTTGAGATACAGCCTGGTGACAGACAGACGGATGGACAGACAGCGAAGTTTTAGTAATAGGGTCCCGTTTTTACCCTTTGAGTACGGAACCCTAAAAAGTAACATTTGGCCAATAGCTGATAGACATTTGATATTAGTTCGCAAAAATCTCTTATTCTAAGTAACTTAAAGGCAGTTAAATATTTAATTAGATTCAATGTTTCTTTAAATGATATCTATTAGTCACAAGAAAATTTGACAGTTTGGTATGGCTAAATTAAACAAGCTAGATTTTTACAAAAAGTACAATCACGTACAGTTTTGTGTGTGATGATAACAAATATTTTCATGAAACCTCCTAAAAAGCATAAAACATAACTTTCCATTTAACTTTAATGCGTGGAGTTTAACATTCAGCTAATAAAAACAAAATCTAAACGCGCAGCCATAAATAATAATTTGTACTAAAGGGCCGGCGACATATTTTATTTACCGATGAATTATTCCGCTCGTGCCCCGTTTTATGACAAATTTAAGGGTCGCTTTAATTAAACTTAAAATTTTGAGTACGATAATCTTTTGACTCTATTTAAGTCATAAAACAAAAGTGACAAATTGACACCTAAATCTTTATAAATGACTTTGTCAATGTTAAGGTTAGCTTGCGTAGATTACAAGTAACGGATTCGGTGGGGGGCAGTCGAACGAAAAGCACGGTCGATCTATTTTATTCAACGCCGCATCGAGTGTCAAGTGTCTTGTCTTAAGAGAACTACAACTTGTGCCATTTTAATCGTTATTCTGCTATTCGGGGCGAAGACAAATCCAACAAATCAAAAGTCTTAAAAATCGGTCTAGCCGTTCTTGACTTATCAATGGTGTAACTAACCTGACTTTGTTTTATATATTTACAAAGTTTTAAATCGAAACGTCAGTTCAAGGTAGATTAAAATCAACTTCCAAGATTTGATTGCATAGTTCTTACAAGTTAAGCCAATAAAAATACCTAAAACGATGTTACAAAACAATACTTACACAGTAAAATCCAAATACTTATTCCAAAATGTGTCAAATCTCGAAGTGTTCCGTCGTGAGTACACTGGCTTTTTGTTTTTATTCGCCTCTAAGCAGGCCTCGGGGTTCTATTGCCATATATATTTAGGTTACTGCAACGGTCTTTTCGGACTGCCCTTTGTTTGAGCCTATTAACATAAAGCCGAAAGTGTATCCGCGTCCTCTGTAATACGTGAATTTAGGAAATTTTCTCACCACAACTTTTTACAGTGAAAGTTGGCATTCAAATTGAGTTGGTTCAGATTAGGTCTCACTTTATCATTTAATCTTTATAATATGTTTTTTTATAACATTATGTTAAATATAGGTTGAATTTTTATTTACATATCTTAACTTAATTTTGCTAGTGTAGATATATTTGTTTTGGATATTTATTTTTTATTTTCTCGTGATGAGTCGATGATAAAGGTACAATAAAATAGTTTTAAAAGGTTTCAGCATAAACTAGTAACAAAAGTCATTTGCCACTCTATTAATGCAGGCCGCGAAACAGCCTTTATCTCTTTAACTGTTTATTAGTAGGCAAAATGGTCAACATTTGTTATATTTGTGTATTGGTTTGTGTTCCGTACTACAGAGCCGACACTCGCGGGTTCGAATCCTGCAAAATGTTCAAGCTCATCACACACAGCAAAAACCTGAGCAAATAATGAAGTATGGACAGAAGAATACATTTCGCTCCAAAATCACTGGATTCAGCTTAGAATGTTAACTACATATTTATCTGTAGCCATTACGAATGCTAGGTGCTGAGAATTTTACAATCGCACAGCTAATAAACTGACAAGTCAAACAAAATTAGCAACCACACTTTGTTTTTTTGTTCTGATTCAATCGCAACTTTTTATTTTATTTTTTAACCCGGCCATTGGCCTTACGCCGGGTTATATAAAGCGCTGCTATGCCAGCTTATCGTTAACTCAATCCAGACACAATTGGAATCACATGTTGTTTATGATATTTGCTTTTATTTTGACTGGATGTTTTTGTTTGAGAGAACAAATTGATAGCGTCGCCCTAACAGAGGTAAATACAGAGAGATCCATATTTGTGTCGCCACCGTACGTTTTTCACATTTTAGTATGATGACTTGTACAGAACGGTTGCAGCGGAGTAGTCGAAAATTCGCCGCAGTTTCGTTAGATGTTAGTTCGAATCCCGGATCTTATTTTTGAGTTTTTCGCAATTTACAAGTTTGTACGGATTTATACCACTTGGTCGAAGGAAATAATTGTTATTTGATACGGGTATGGCATAGATGTAAAAAAAAGTTTTTTTCTATATCGTGTCGGGTCTTGGTGTTGCGATACCGTCGTTGTTTCTGAATTCTGTAACACAAGTGCTTTGGCTACTTACCATAGGATCAGAGCAAGTATATGGTGTTTTCCAATAATTATAATTATTTATTCATAAATACCTCCGGCGTGCAGGTGTTGCGGCACGCTAGATGAAATACGGGTCATGATTATGATTGACTCAGTGTCAATACAAAACTTTTACTCTAAACGCAAATAGAGTACTCGACTCTATAATGACGCGGATGTAGTTTTGAACAGTCGCTAGGGAGGCGAATGTATTCATCGAAACATACAACTTCTTCTATAGAATGAACATCGAAATCGCTATTTTTTAGGGTTTTGTACCCAAAGGGTAAAAACGGGACCCTATTACTAAGACTCCACTGTCCGTCTGTCTGTCTGTCACGAGGCTATATCTCATGAACCGTGATAGCTGGAAAGTTGGAATTTTCACAGATGATGTATTACTGTTGCCGCTATAACAGTAAATACTAAGACCAGAATAAAATAAATATTTCAGTGGCTCCCATACAACAAACGTGATTTACCTATTTGCCATTGTTTGCTCGATATCAATAACGGCAACAGGTAGACGCTTGAAATATTCAAAGAATACTATAGATAATAGTACGGAACCCTCCGTGCGCGAGTCCGACTCGCACAGTTTTTTAAATCATTTTTTCATACAAACTCTACCTTGATGATGATCAGTGATCGGAATAGGTAGATTGATTTGGGGTTAATGATCTCAAACATTGATGTTAATATGGACATGCCTCCCGGATTTCGGAATTACTTTGTATCAGTATTTTAAAAAAAGGCATATCCATATTATGCTTGCACTACCAAAGTACATCAAATCAATCTACCTATTCCGATCACTGATGATGATGTATGTAGCAGCAAAAAGTGTTTTTTTGATATCGATGTTGGTCCCGTAGTGAAAGTTGCTTGTATCGATGAACTCATTCGCCTCCTTAAATTTGGCGACTGTTCAAAACTACACCCTGTATTATAGCATCGAGTACTCTATTTGCGTGTAGAGTAATTTTTTTTATTCACACTAGGTCAATCATGATCATGACTAGTGATTGGAGTAGGTAGATTGATTTGGGGTCAATGATCTCAAACATTGATGTTAATATGGACATGCCTCCGGGATTCCGGAATTTCTTTGTATCAATTTTTGAAAAAAAGGCATATCCATATTAAGCTAGCACTACCAAAGTACATCAAATCAATTTAACTATTCCGATCACTGATCATGACCCATACTTCACCTGGCAACAACTCTGGCAGAAACTCAAGGCAATATACAGAGGCAACACTGTGTATATTGTCTTGAGTTTCTCTAAATACCTAATAGAAAATAAGTCTACCGTGTCTAACTATTTTGTGATCATTGTTGGTTAACTCTAAAAAGATTCGGATCGAAATGCGGGAAATAGAATTATTTCTATTTCACTTGTTTGATAGGTTATTCATGTCAAGTTATATAAAATATTTTGTTGCACATAATTTTTTTTTCCTGGGAAGCGTCATGCTGCAGTGATTCTGTGTACGTGTCCGGAATTACAAGGCTTTTAAAAACACTTTTATACTTATTAAGGGTAAAACCTTTTTAGAGCTAAAATACGTTTCTAATTTAATTTCGTTCCTAAAACCTGTAACATTTAATTTGCACAGTGGGCCGGTATGCCAATTTGAACATTCACAAAATTAGTACAAATCAAAACCACAAATTTTTCGGCGCTAATTTGGGAACGAGGCACACACTGAAACTGAAACACGTGTTTTGTTATAAATTGAATTAAAATTTCAGATTTACTGCCTCGTTGGCGTTGCGGTAAAGGATATATACCTGCCAATAAACAGTAGCTGTTTGGAAAACTATTAAAATAGAATTGAATAACGTTTAATACAGAAACGCGAAAAACTAAAAAAGACTGGCAAAACAAAATAAAAGAATAAATAAATAAATATCGGAAAGCATCACATATATATGTTATTATTATTGACGACCTCCGTAGCCGAGAGGCGAGTATACTGGACTTGGTGTCGCTGTCTCTGAGGTTTTCGAGGTTCGATTCCCGGTCGTTTAATGTAGAAAAATACCTTTTCTATATTGTCTAGAGTCTGGGTGTTGTGGTACCGTCATTGTTTCTGATTTCTGTAAAACAAGTGCTTAAGCTACTTATCATGGTATCAGAGCAATGTATGTGATGTTGTCCAATATTTATTTATTTATATTGCCCTGATCCTAAGGTAAGTAGCTAAAGCACTTATGATAAAGAAATCAGAAACAACGACGGTACCACAACACCCAGACCCGACACGACATAGAAAAGTTCGTTTTCAACACTAACTCGACTGAGAATTGAACACGGGACCTCAGAGATAGTGACGCCAAGTCTGGTGTACTAGCCTCGGCTACGGAGTGTAGGAAAAACTTTATTACACAAGATTTTCAAGATTGTTAAACCAAAAAGTTAAAGGTCATTGAACCGATCTTCAACTTTAAGTTCGACACTTATTAAAAAAAATAACGTTTTGTGGCAGGCTGACGAGCTGTTGTCTGTACATTAAACTAAAATTGATTAAAAAATTGACAAAACAAAATTGATATGCCTAAATAAGACTAAAAAGAAATCCATTCACAATCCAATACAGTCCAACTTATAGCAGTCTAGCTTCATTCAAGTCAAAGTCAAGAATCATTTATTCAGTTTAGGACAGAAAACTGCCACTTATGAACGTCAATAATAACATTATTGGCCCATATGGGGCAGAACATGTCTCCTTATTTTTAGGCCCTACTAGCCCTTCGAGACAAGACACAGACAATCTGGCAAGTGCTGAGAAGAAACGCCGGAACAAACTCAAGCCTACTTTGGAATTTGCTACATTTGCAAACTAGCTAGCCTTCTTGACTTTGATAATCTTACAGCCATCAGACCGTCCGCCCGCTTGACCGCTTCTTAAACATCTCGACAGCCGATATTACTAACGATACAATTGATATTAACAAACAACTAACTGTTGATTTATTCGATTCCGAACAGTTCTGAAGTAAGGGGACCGGTTAATAGCTTATTAATTAGTGTTTTATTGCTATCGCAACCTGCAGCTGCTGTAGCCGTAATATTGTTTATATTGTGATTAATTACGAAAACTTTCTGATCGGCTGTGGCCTGCGGGATAGCCGTGACGCGAGTTTCTAGGCGCGTTTATGTAAGATGCTAACTTATCCAATCTATCCTCTTTTTGTATTTTCGTAGTTGAAGATTAGTTGTAACCTACACACTACGTAATATACAGGGTTATTTGAAAAACATCGACATCCTCCTAGGGGCTGAATCTGGTGCTCAAATACAAGAACTTTTTCTATGCTTCTTTTGAAAAACTAACTTTTCCATGCTGTCTCGGGTCTTTGTGTTGTGGTACCGTCGTTATTTCTGTTCTGTTCTGTTTCTATAACACAAGTGCTTTAGAAAGAAAGAAAAAATGTTTATTTGGTACCTCATAAAATACAAATTAAAAAGCTACTTACCTTAGGATCAGAGTAATGTATGTGATGATTTCAAATATTTGATCATTATTTATTTATGTATAATATTAAATATGTTACGTTACTTAATACTTCTGAGACCTTTTGATATAGATTTATGACAGTAAAACCAAATGATACGTGACAGAATAGTGACTATTGAACCACTTAATAGGTCTTTAAAAACTGTAACTACTTACTTCATCATCCAAGCAATACTTGCTTTGCTCTTGTCGGTAGAGTCTTTTCCATCTCTCTCTAATTTCTGTCTCTCTTTTCACATCCTGCCTGCTTAGTATGAGCACAAAAACACGATATGATATGATATGATATGATAAAGCAAAATATCGACACCAACTGTAAAAATATGATAGATATAGCCGCCATGTTGAATTGCCGTCACATATTAAAATCGCTATTTCGATAAAATTTTAAAATAGCGGCTAAATCTATCATATTTTTAAAGTTGTTGTCGATATTTCGCTATATCTTATCATATCATATCATGTCGTGTTTTTAGTGCTCATGCTAGGCAGGCTGATATGACACGACATTTAGCTTCTCCTTTATCTGCTGCATGCACCTATTCTTGGTCTTCCTCGCCTCATTTTTCCCTACTAACTACTTACTTAAGAAATTAAAATAAAGACATATCAAACACATGGAAAGTAACTGAATAAATGTACCAATGCACAAAACCTAATGTAGTATGTTTATTTCGATTTTAAGTTTTTCTTTTTCCTTGCCTATAGCCGGTCTTATGACAGGTCCGCTTTCCTGGACTTCTTCTCCACTTTGCTCTATTATTGATATCTTCTTAAGTAAGATCGCAGCTCTCCATGTGTTCTCAACACTATACCATCGCAGTTTCAGTAGCTCTCTTCATCTGAAACCGGTCATATAGAGTTAGCCATTGTATTGCCGATGCATTCAAGTAGTAGGTATTTTTTGTATGTCCATACCATCGCAGCTATATTTCTTCTTATTTTAAGTGCCCTTTCTCTGTGTTGCGGATTTTAGCCCGCGTGCGTGTAAAATCACGCTGCAGGCCGCACCTAGGATAAAGAGTTGTTAAACGCCACCACGCAAGCAGATGCCACGCATGCCGATTATGTGCCTACAGCAAATCCACGTGCGTATGGCCCGCATGATAGGAAAAAGTTGTGTCATCATCATCATCATCATTTCAGCCATAGGATGTCCACTGCTGAACATAGGCCTCTCCCAGTGACTTGCAGATTGGCCGGTTGGAAGCGGCCCGCATTCAGCGGCTTCCTGCAATCTTTGCCAGGTCATCTGTCCACCTTGTGGCCTTTAATCCAAAACCTATCTGCCCCATCGGCCGTCAGTTCTACGTGCTATATGCCCCGCCCACTGCCACTTCAGCTTGTTAATCCGTTGGGCTATGTCAGCGACTTTTGTTCGCTGAAAACTTGTGTTAAATACTAACATACTGGACAGCCCGCATGCGGATTGTATGTCCGCCATCCAATCCGCGATCCGCGTTGCGTTTAGCCCTCGTGATGGAAAAAACTTATATGAAATAATAAAATGCGGACAGCCCGTAACCGATCAAATACGCATGCGGACGGAAATCCGCATCACAGGTAAAGGGCAATTATTTGAATCGTAAAGCGACTTACTAATAATACAAGACGTCATGTTTGTTTTTATAATTCGTCAGACAATTTTTATGGTTTGCATTTTAACCCCCTACTGCGTTCTCTATACACTGTGTCTAACACCACCTAACAAATCGACATTGGTAACGGATGGCCGTAAAAAAGCGATTTTAGTCCTTTCATAGCTTCTATGACGTTGTACGTGTGTATGTTTATTGAAATGAGCCTATTCGCAGCGTCAAGGTTAAGATTCCCTCTTTTTACTCAAATTCAACTTATCCAAGACATGTGTCTGTCACGTGGGAAATTAGACTCTATTTTAACGGATTTAAAGTCGGCATTTGAATTGCGGGAAGATATGTTTTACTCCATCGTTATCGTTAAAATATACGCGCGTTCAACGCGTTCGTTGTTCAGATTTGTGTTCGGGACTTAAGTTCAAAATTACGATTCGCTTTTTTAAGGTTCCTTATCTGCACAGTAAAAACGATTCTTCGTTTTTGTGTTGGTAGCAGTGTCCGTGGATTTTATTAGTAGTTTGTCTATATAAGTGTTGATGGTGGAAACTAATAGAAATCCTAATCTTGATGCCTGAAAGTTCTTAGTAGTAAAACTGTTTGTTGTATTGTGTTGGAAGAAGTGTTATGTGTCAACTCTGGATTTAGGTTTGAATTTAGATCAGAGGTTCTCAAACTTATTTTGTCTACCGCCCACTTTGAAAATTATTTTACGCCCCCCAATTATACGCCCCTAAACGACTACAACTTTTACACTACACCTTTTATTATACTCATGTGTATAATGAAATATAAATATGTATACGTCAGTCATTTAAAATCGATGTTTAGTTTGATGACTTCAAAATAATTTTATCTGTCAGGCGGGTACATCGATCAAAAAGAGTTGTTTAGTATTCGATAGTATGGCCAATCGGTAAGCCGGCCACTATCGTTAGATTATCGATAGTAGATATTTAAAGAAAAATCATTTACTCAATCCTTATCATAAACGGTTCTATGGTAAACAATAAAACGGATCTACAAATCGCACACCTAGATAAAAGTAGCACAACTTAAAATACGCGATGACACAACCTAAAATAAGTGTGTGAAATTGGAGTTAGTGTAGTTAATGTGTGCCGTGTGAAGACGGCCGAAAAGAATACACTTCCCGACCACCAGGAGGCGTAGGGAGACTAATTCCTGTAGCACGAGACGGGCAGCAGCGACTTCGTACGAAATATTATAGGAAACTGCGCTCAAAGTCAAAAGTTAAAGTCAAAAATCATTTATTCAATTTAGGGCAGAAAACTTCCACTTATGAACGTCAATAATAACATTATTGATATGGGGCAGAACATGTCTCCTTATTTTTTGGGCCCTACTAGCGCTGCGAGACAAGACGCAGACAATCTGGCAAGTGCTGAGAAGAAACGCCGGAACAAACTCAGTCACCACTAGCTGCCACACAAAAAATATAAATCAAAATAAACAGGTAAGTACATCAGTTTAGTGCAGGCTGGACTGACCATACATTCTTGTCATCAAGATAGTCTTAATTTTGTAATACCCCTTTGACATTAGGGTAGTTTTGACATGTGATTTAAATTTATTAATAGGAAGTTTAATACAATTACCCAAGAAAGAGTTACTTGTTTTGGCCAATCTGAAGTTTGGGACTACAAGTTTGTTTTTGTTTCTTGTGTTATATGAGTGAATATCACTCTTTTTATAAAAAGATCAAAATTTTTGCGAACGTACATGATATTATCAAATATATATTGAGAGGCTATCGACAACCCGCCTGCCGAGCGTGGCGAGTCTTGGCAATCCCCCCGATGATAAGTCATTAGGGGAGTCCTTTGTTCAGAAGTGGACGTCCTATGGCTGAAATGATGGTGATTATGTATTTGAGGTCAGGAATTTGTTTCTGGTTTATTCGCAACCGGAGATTATACAAAACCCCAAAGAGTTTTTTTTTGTACGCATAAAGGTAGATTTTTTTTTGTCAAAATTGCGAAGTACTTTGTTAAATTTAAAGCTGTTAAGAAAGATGCCGTTGATATTTTCGAGTTTTCGGCGACACTCTCGATTACTGCAGCAATGTTTTTAACAGACCGACCGGTACGTTGACGCAGAGTCTCACTGACTATAATCCACACAGTTTCTTCATTTTTTTCATTTATACAGTCTCTCATACATATACATAAGTACTTACATAAAAAAACATGATGAACTGATTTAATCGTGTTAATAAAGCTTGTAAAAGAAAAAAAAAAGTATTGTTGGTACTATCATTGTTTATAGCAAAATATGTCAAAATTGTATAGTAAAAAAATATTTTAAAATTAATTAAGAAGGAGCGGAGTCTCTTGGCATAGGCTTAAAAACATGCTTAAAATGAGGCTTCGACGACTGGTGTATAAAACTATCATTTAAATAAAAAATCATTTTTTTTTGTTTTTGATTTTTGATTTTGGTTGACCATGTACGAGGATGGGCTCAGTTGAGTGAAGCCTATGTCCAGCCGTGTACTGACGTGGGCTCATGATAATGACCGTGTTCACGTGTGATTTTAAAATATTTATGTAGAATGTAGATGTTAAATGCAAGGAAAAAAAATACACGAATTATTTTTAATGTTACAATATCGATAGAGTCGCGACTATCAAAAAACATTACTAAAGATCGTATCAAGTAGTATTTCTAAATTCTTGGTAACTAATAATAGTATTAACAATATCTTAACTAATTTTAAAATCAGTTATCGATAGCGGAATTATTTCACAGTATTACCAAGTCCTTGGCAACTATCAAAAGTATCTACCTACTACCTACTGGCTAAGATATACAGGGTTACTTCAAAACGGTTGTTAAATTTAAGGAGGAAAATGTGTTAATCAATACAAACAACATTTTTACGGGGTCATCATCGAAATCGAAATTAGGGTTCCGTACCCAACAAACGGAACCTTTATAGGTTCCGTTTGTTGGGTACGGAACCCTAATTTCGAAATCGAAATTAGGGTTCCGTACCCAACAAACGGAACCTTTATAGGATTACTTTGTTGTCCGTTCGTTTGTCTGTCTGCCCGTACGTCTGTCTTGTAAGACCCTCTGTCTCGGGAACGCGTGGAGGTATCAAGATAAAATTAAAACCTATACTCAAGTCTACAGTCCCTTAGAGCTGTGTAAACTCAAACTTCTAAGTTTACGTAAAAAAAATACGATCGTTTATGCCGTATGCAATGCAAATCCGTGTATTCCGAAACTCAAGGGAATCAAAATTTATAGGGTACCCACTTTCCGTTACTATGGAATAAGGCAAATTATATAATTATATACAGGGTTACATTGCAAAGGGGTGCAAAATTAAAAAATAAAATCTTGGAAACAATATAAAGAAGCGCCTTAATCGTTATTAGTTTTAAATAATCGTATGTTACGAAAAAAATACTTCAAAATATCCAAAAATAAAGTCAATAGAGAGACTACGAAAGCTGCGCGGTTATTCATCAGAGACGTTGGTACCAACACAAGCCAACACCAGCCAACAAGGACCTTACGCAGTGAACATAGTACGGTGCATTTTTTTTATGAATGACTTAAATTATCCACCACCATGTTGTGTTTTTAGCAACTATTTTAAATTTCAAGGACATCTATCGATATCAGAATTGTCGATTTATCCACAACACTCGCAACGCTATACCATAACGTACAGGCACCAATCATTATATCTGTAATATGATTACTGTAATGGAGGCCTTTCAAGAACTAATAGGCATCAATTAATAAACGTTTCATTTACTCGTACTATTGGGTTTCTGAAACTGACGATGTGTAGTTAGTTCATGTAATTTATACTTAACATTATTTTTATTATACTGGGTTATATTGCAAAGGGGTGCTAAATTTAAAAAATAAGATCTAGGGAACAATATATAAAGAAGCTTCCTTATCGTTATTATTTTTAATAATCGTGTTATAAAAAAAAAAACTTTAAAATATCCGAAAATAAAGTCAATAGAGAGACTACGAAAGCCGCGCGGTCATTCATCAGAGGCATAGGTACGGCCAGCCAACAAGGACCTTACGCAGTGCACATACGGTGTAACTTATTCATGAATGAGTTAAATTATCCGCGCATACGATTTTTAACAGCGGATAGGAACTTTTTCACAATTCGTTAGATTAAGTTACTGATTCTCAACCACTCCTAAAGATTTGGCACCCCTTTGCAATGTAACTCTGTTAGTAGAAAGATGTTGTGGCAATTTATTCATGACGAGTTTTTGTAAGTAATTTATAGGAGTAAGAGTAAGTCCAAGGGTAATTCAGTTTTATCATTATTATCATCATCGGGGACACAATAGGCTAGTTTTGTGAGTAAAAAAAATATTATTCTATTTAGTCCGTAAGTTAGATTATAAAAAAAGATTGGACCCATATTTTGTCTTTTGTCAATCAAACAAATAATGACGAAAATAAAGCGCATCAAAGTTTGCACGTGACGTCACGGCTTGCTAAAAAGTGTCGTAAGGCGTGACGTTACGCGGAACTTGAACGGGCACATTTTCATATTTTTTTGTTTGATTAAGAAAAGGAAAAATACGTGTCCAATATTTTCTGTTAATGCAACTGACGGACTAATTAATTTTTTTTTAGAAACTAACCTATTGGCTTAGTGACGCGACCTTGAAAATAAAGGGTTCAAATTCCCGTTTCGGGTAATTTAGAAAAACGTTATTTTTGCAATTTGATTCCGGTCGGAGTGTGCTGAGAGGCGCCCCTGTCACAATGCATTGTCTACTAGCTACACAATAAAAAATATATAGAAAATCAAATTTGTACGGCTTAATCCTATCTTTTTATAAACCACTTATCATATTCATATTATCTGTAGACTATGTGGCGGCAGCGATTTGGTAGTGATAACCAACGCTAAGTAACCCACGACGCGGTTGAGTGTATGGGTCCTAACTATCTGACATTATGACGACAATAATCTCCGTGCTTTAGAAAACACGTTTAAAACTTTGTTCTGAATAATATATACTCTTAACACTAGTGTTAAGAGGACTAGTCCTGCAGCCTGGTCAGATATGCCTTTAGGCGGTGTGATTACTTCTGACAGTAAGGTCACTGTTGGCTGCCTCACTATCTTTTCAACACTCCTCCATTAACCGTACCAAATTGCGTGAGGTGGAGTATCATACACATTAAAACCGACACACACACACAAACACACACACACACACACACACACACACACACACAGTCAGGCTGTGTGTGTGTCAGACCACGGTCGGTGCATCCCGGTCGAAACGTCAGACGTATAATAGAATATGTAGTGTATGTGTATGGTTAGTATCTGTATGGTGAGGCCTTGGCCATGCAGTGGTACGTGTAAAGGCTTATTATTTTTATAATTGATTACGATTTGGCAGTACTCGTTACTGTTCTACGAATGACGTCATTTATGAAAGTTATTTTCCAACCTGCCCGATCGCGAACTTCAAAATCATTTTGTTTTAATTCATCTCTGAGGTTAAGCTAAGTTTTACTAGGCAGAGACGTTGAGTGACGGGCGTGCGGTGACGTCAGCCTTCGGAGATTAATGACTCTGATTAGTGAGTGATTTTTGCTAGAAAAGGGTATTTGAACCTTACAAAGGTTTGTATCTCTCGTAGCTTAACTCAATACCGAATCCATTACTGTCATGCTTTTCATTTGAAGGTTTTGCTACACAATAATTGTTGATACTAAAATTATAAATGTTTACTTTAATATTTTTTTGCTATTTTCTGTAAATTACATATTTCTCATCTTCTTGATAGCGTCTTCATCTTCTGGCATCTTCTTGCAACCCCTTTTCTAGTCCGGATACGCTTGAACAGGATATTAGATGCAGCGAGTGTAGTTTTACATTTGGAGAGATTGCCATCAGCTTTCTGTGTAACTCTTAAGCGTAACACACACAGAAAGCCTGCGCGGGACGGCGACGGGTCACGACGGGAGTACGGCGGGTCTATTAACATAGGTTTAAATGGGAGCCCACAGAGGATATCGTAGTTCCTGTAGAAGGATGTCTGTATAGCCAGTTACTAACCTTACTGTCACATTTAATTAATCCTCCCTAAGGCCTTTGGCTATGCTTAACGAATACCAATCGAAATGTCACTTTATACTAGCAAGGACCAATAGGTTAGTTTCCTTGGTCAAAAAAAGATAATTCTATTTAGTCCATTGGACCCATATTTTGTATTTTATCAATCGAATAAAAAATGACGAAGATGAAGCGCATCAAAGTGAGCACGTGACGTCACGCCTTGCTAAAAAGTCTCGCAAGGCGTGACGTTACCCGGAACTTTAATAGCCTATATCTTCATTATTTTTTGTTTGATTGAGAAAAGAAAAAATAGGTGTCCAATATTTTCTGTTAATCCAACTGACGGACTAACTTATAAGATTTTTTTAGGAAACTAGCCCATTATAAGCATGTCTTTTGAAGCTGGACTGCTACCCATTCACCCACAACCACAGTGTGATGATAAAGCAAATAGCAGCATCGTTTGGTTACAAGCCACTAAATATTGTTGATACAAAGTCTCAAATAAAATGACTTCATGAGATGTGTAAGTTCAAACGATCTCCCAAATGTGGGATAAATATCCTGATATCTGCATCTGCATACCTACATTTCATACAATCACTAGAAGGATTTATTGCGTATTAATTTATCCACTAACCCCGATAGAAGTTTAGCACAACATTATAAATGAGTTAAAGCATTTTACATTTTTAACCCCGTACTTAAAGATCATATTAATTAAACGTTTACCTCGCACTAGTATTTGCCCCAACATTGGTGTTAGAATTTATGGTTATCAAAATCTACCCTGAGTCAAAAGGGGTAATGACTAATGAAATGTTTAACATTAAATGTAGGTTCGTTGGCTCAAAGGTTGGCCGAATCTAAACGTTCACACATTTTGTTAGCGATCCCTTGCTGGCTCGGTACGAGGCTTAATTAATTATGTATTGTCGATAGTAGCGAGCGTTGCATATTTATTATTTGCCTACATAAGTAATGGATGGCCCCTATCCATAGTGCTACGAAAATAAGAGATAGTATGATATTATCAGTATTGCAGTATGTAATGTACAAACAATTTTGTAATTAAAACTGTAAAAACTCAAAATCAAAATATGCAAAGATAGAATAAAAAGAAGTTCGCTATTTTCCTCTTTTTCATAGCACACAAAAAAAACATACACAACGTAAGAAAAATAGGTATAGTAAATAATATAAGTAAATTTTATTAAAAAAAATAAAACCGCCAGCCGATGAGAGATTCAATGTTTTTGTTTGCACCGACTCCAAAAGTACCTGATTAGGTACTTAAGTGTTAGGATTTTTTTTAGCATTTCAGTGTTTTGAAGTCGGTTTTATTTTTTAAAATAAAATTTACTTATTTCATCTATTTTTAGTGATAAATCCTAATCTAACTGCTGAACACCGATTTCATCCCCTATTTTCCTACCCTTAGGGGTGATTTTTATTTTTCAAACTTTTATCATAGCATCTTTGAAGTATAAGCTATTCATAAAACAAAAATCATCAAAATCGGCTCTTATTTGTCGAAGATAGGTAACAAGAACCACAACCAAAATATTATCTGGGTATATATTTGTTGATTTTCTCAAAAAGTTCTAAATCAATTTCGATAAAATTTATATGGGACCACCTCTGAAGTATGATCTACCAAACAAAAAAGAATCATTAAATTCGATTCATAATTGGCGGAGTAATCGCGTAACAAACATACAAAAAAAAAAAAAAACAGTCGAATTGAGAACCTCCTCCTTTTTTGAAGTCGGTTGAAAAGAAAAGGATATACAATTCTTCTTTGCACAAATTATATTGCTTCAAACTTAGCTATGTTTGTATTATGGCCACTAGACAACAGATAAACATACGTATACATATTAATAAACATCCTTGACTAAAGTACGAATGCTCGTGCTCACACACAAACATTTCTCTCTTGCAAAATTCGAACCTGTAACCGCCTGCATGGCGCCTTTGTAGTAAGGAGCGCTCACCACTAGATTCTTCCCAAATCAAAATCTTAAACAAATGGTATCATCATAATCATCATTTCAGCCATAGGACGTCCACTGCGACCACTGCTGAACAAATTGAATGCTGCAAATAAATGTCTAACTTAACAATTGTAATCTTTGGCGAAAACAGGATAATTCTGGTCGAACTTCACTTGGTAAGTTCGTTTGATCATACAAATTAAAGGTATATGTCTAATATGTCTGTATGAAAAAAATAATCCACACACAGCTCCAACAAAATGTCAAAGCAAGAAGGGCTGACGAAGTGGAGGGCCATAGAGTCGAGAGTATGGGAACTAAACAAAAGACGCCCTCTAATAAGGATGCCTTTAAAACATCCGCCCTCAGATCGGCAGGAAGACTGTAATTAATGCGATATAATTTATTTAGCAAGCTTTTAATAGCTGGTGGTTCCATTCTGGGAAAGACACTGGATAGGATATTTATCTTCGACGGGTGTAAAGTAGAAATTATTGTCTACAAAATACAAACTTTACAGAAGAGTGCACGTACAGGTGTCATTAGGGTTCCGTAGCCAAATGGCAAAAAACGGAACCCTTATGGATTCGTCATGTCTGTCTGTCTGTCTGTCCGTCCGTATGTCACAGCCACTTTTTGCCGAAACTATTAGAGCTATACTGTTGAAACTTGGTAAGTAGATGTATTCTGTGAACCGCAATAAGATTTTCACACAAAAATAATAAAAAAACAATAAATTTTGGGGGTCCCCGATACTTAAAACTAAAACTCATATATTTTTTTAAACCCATACGTGTGGGTACTATTGATAGGTCTTCAAAAATGATAACGAGGTTTTTAATATATATTTTTTCAAAATTGAATAGTTTGCGCGAGATACACTTCCAAAGTGGGAAAAATTCCCCCTGTAACTTCTAAAATAAGAGAACGATAAAACTTAAAAAAATATATGATGTACATTACCATGCAAACTTCCACCGAAAATTAGTTTGAACGAGGCTAGATTTCGCAGTAGACCAAATGACTCCGATCGCAAATGTCGATGTTTTAAAACAAAAAAATATGGATGCGGCTGAGGAAATGAGACGGAACCTGCGAACTTCTGTTGTAAAAAGTAATTTAAGAAAAAGAATGAGAATGTACGTAAGAAATAATGGCGGACATGTGGAACACGAATTAAAAAAGTATTACTGTATTTTTTTTGTTTTAATTTACCGTTTTAGCTATTTTTACCTCAAACTAAAAATGTACCCGCTGCTGCCTTAACTGTTATTTTGTCAATGTTTGGCCTATTTAATAGCAAGTGTTATACCTTTTTGAGTAGCTAAAAAGACGTAGAAGTTTTTAAAATTACTTGCAGGATAAGTACGTACAGTACATATTTTTAAAGAAAGGTCTTCAAAGTTAAAACCAATTAGTGAAAATTCTTTAATTTCAACCGTTGTCGAGTTTTATGAAGCTTTTGGTAACAGGTTCAGTTTTTGTTGATCAATTTTATTAATTCACATGTCTACTAACTAGAAACATAAAAAAACCGGGCCCTAGTAGCTCCAATCGCAAAAAAATCGATAGAAAAGCCAAAAGAAAAAAGATATAAAAAAATATCTTTCAAATTCAATATCTTCTAATCGGTTAGGTTTAGGATACCATATTATAGGATCAATTCGATCAGAAATTACCTGAATAATAACGTCCTTCAATATTCTGTACGACTTTCCCTGTAACCCTGTATGAAAGTACCCATATAAATGCTTACTTTATTAAATGAAAATATATCTAGTGACAAATATACAAGAAAAGTACATAAAAACAATTGCAAGACGATCGATACGATACGTGTTCAGTCTACTTAAGTATGTATACTGTTAATTGTATACCACAAAAGTAGTATGTAAATAGAATAATCTTATCTGTCTGACAGATTTTATTATTCTTCCGTCTTTCTTGTCAAGTCACTGTGTTGTCAGTATTGATAACGACTATAATGAGCATGCCGTAATAGTTTTATCAATTTATATATATATATATATAATAACACAAGCTATGCCCTCATCAAATACGGGGAGTAAATAATATGATTGTCTTGAAATTCAATATTATTTGACCACTGAACAGAGATTTTTTTTTTTTTAAATAGTCTAAATCTATTAACACGTGGACAATGATCGCTGAACGTACATTAAAACACAGATTGAAAACTTCCTCCTTTATTAAAAAAATAATAATCTGTCTATAGTATTTTCAAGATAAAAAGAGACTTGTGACGCATCACGTGACTTAACTGTTGCCACAAATAGTGATGTGCCCAAAGGAAATCCAACCGATTCTTTTTTTAAATTTAAATAAAAAGTTTATAAAGAAGGTTTAATCGATTTTTATTCAAATGAACTTATTATAATACGTAGTATTCTGAAATGTTCAACGGCCAGAGTGCCGTACACAACTTTTTGACGTCTTTTTTCTTTTTTTAGCATTTTACCAAATAAAAGCAAAACAATAACGAAAACTTAACAAAAACAGTAATAAAAGTCAAAATAGGAACTATGCGAAAAATAACGATAACACAAACCGCTTAAAAGTGTCATGATTTTAATTAAATTACAATCATTGGTATTGTTTCATACGTACTTGACAACACTGCTCAACCCTGCTGTTGGTGACGGGAAAAATACGGGGATGAGTGGTGGGGCGAGACAACCTGATCGAACGAGAGTCAGTTACTTGAGTGAGTTGTTGTTGATTGACCATCGAAGAGATAAGTTGTACTTACCTACTCTGTGACCCTTTTAATAGTAAAAGTTGAAAGTAAAAAAACTTTAAAGTGGAATAGAAGTTATTCTTAGTTAAATCTGTGATTTTATTTATACAAGGCTGACGCTCTCGTAATACTGACGTCAACGCATAGGTTTTCACAAGACGACCGAACCGATTCATCGATTTAGTTCCGATTATGTATTGCCAATCCTTATAAGAAAACGATCCGTTCTACGCATTAAATATTTGAAGGAAATCCTATTGATTTATTTGTTAAATCATTAAGATAATATTGGTTTGAAATTTTTGCTTAGATTTTTAGAGGGAAAGGTTATGGTGTTTTTGCAATTATATATATAAATCAAAGATTTAAAAATAAAATTTATGAAATACTTTCGTAAATAGTATGGGTGAAACGGAAAATTCCAAGTGTCATAAGTATCTTCATAACTTGAAAGGAGTATAGTTATGATTTCCTATAGAGATATTCAGTACCCATTGAAATGTTACACCCTATATCATTTTAATACATATCACTGTTTATCGACAATATTTACTAACTCATGTACACTCATCATGAGTTGCAATATAAAGCTCACAATGTTGTCAGGTAGTATTATGTAACACCGAAGCTTCTAACTAATCTACTACTTATTGCTTAATTAATTAATCGATTGCAATTGATGGTGAAATCTGAACAAATACCTACATACGAGTACTTTCATAATACATATCGAATTTAACTTTTAATTAAATACTTTTTTATTAAAACAATTTTTGTAATTTTCATTCCATCAATATTTTTTAGTCGCTGACCTTATTGGATATCCACAATACACACTGGTAATATACAATTGATAGCTACTGTTTATTTCATAACATATTGGTACCGTCGTTATTTCTGATTTCTGTAACACAAGTGCTTAAGCTTCTTAGGTCATAGGATCAGAGTAATTTAAGTGATGTTGTCCAATATAGATTTTTTAATTATATCATATCACATTTCACCGATCACAGCCACTCGAGCCGGCGGCAATAAGTCTCAAATTTCGCGGTGACGTCATCACGGCGCGCCGACAGCTCGCCGCTCCGCCCGAGTCGTGAACAATCAAGATTCACAATTGTTTATGTTAATGATTACGGCTTAAGTTTTGTTTTTGTTAGAGCTAATGAATCAGTCATTCGAACCGTGTTTAGTTTATCTTGATACGACATTTATTTGTATACTTATAGTCAAATTAAGCAACAGTAAAAAAAAGCAGTTGCAAAAAAAATGCGATTTTGCAACTTTGTTAATTTATATTTCGAAAAATAGATCAATAATGTATTGTTTTTAGTTATTAACAATTTAAATTGGTTCAATGTGATAAGGAAAAAAGCACAAAACTAGAACTTTATAAGAACATTTAAAAAAAAAAAGGTTTTTAAAATGAATCTGACAGATTTATACAAAAAGTACTAAAATCTAGATTTTTTAAAATTAATTATCTGTAATACTTTTTAGGCATTAGAATGTGCCATCGGCTGTCACATATACCCTAAATACCGATAAAAAATAACAGTCTACGTTATTGCAACGAAATAAGGTCTAAATAAATTTACTAACCATAGACCGGGAAAAAATGGTCTACTACGGCATTTAAAAAAAAGGGAGATATCTCCCTTTTGGTCTACGAGTGGTTCATTAATTATTTCACAACTGTCAGAGAACAACTTCCTATCGAGCTTTCTGCATTTACGTAGTTGATGAATATACACCATTATTAAAACAAAAGAACTTATTAGTACAGAAATACGAGTACAATACAATAATATATAAATAATTACAATGCTTAGTTACACCTTTAGCTGCAGTGGCTGTCGCGCGCCACATCTTTGTGGCCTGTTGGCCACCACGAGTGTTGGCTGCCTCGGAGGACGCCACGAGTAGATGGTTCGCAAAAGTACTAAGTCGCATTTGGCCGTCATAGGTGGCGTGTCGCGGCCGCTCATTCGCGTGTGCTAGATACTAAGCTGCGAGAGGCCGCCACGTGTTCGGTTAGTCCATACAAAATGTATGAAAGATCATGTAAAATGCTTGTCGCTAGCCACTAGTGGCTCATTTGCGTGCACTCTAAATATAAGTACTTATATTAGCTAAACATTATGTCGGGACCAACAGTGACCAGTAATAGTCCATTTAGGTTACGATGGTAGTTTGTTCAAAGCCCAAGTAATTATTGTTATTATTAAGTAAGTAGTAATTTTTAACAAAGTGTTTCAATTATATATGTTACGTATTACAGATCATATTCTATTAATCGTTTTGCATTGAAAACGTTAATACAATTTAAGCATCTGAGGCTAATTTATTTTTTATTTGTTATCAACTACATTGGTCCTCAGATTTCGTGTTATCTTTCGTGAGCCAACTTAATTCTTATCGTAGTTAGCGCGGCCTTCTATCTATAAAAAGCGTGTGTCTGTTAACAAATAAATCATTCGAGCACCAGCAGTTTCGCCAAAGGTCTCCGTCGCAGTAACGCAAGTCGTCACCACTATGGAGCTTTCCACCATATTGCTTTCTCTGGGCACCGTGGCTGCCGCGATTTATTATTTTTTGGTGAAAAATTTAGACTATTGGACAAAACAAGGACTCGTCGGACCGAAACCTGAACTGTTTTTTGGAAATATAAAAGAAATAGTTCTCAGGCGTACCACCAAAGCAGAACACTATCAAAAAGTGTATAACCAGTATCCAAAAGAGAAACTGGTGGGGTTATTTCAGTTCTGGCAACCACTAGTGCTAGTGCGCGATCTAGACATCGTGCAACAAGTATTTATTCGAGACTTCGATAATTTCGTAAATCGTGGATTCAGTGTCGCAGAGAAAGGGGTCGGTAGTAATATCGCATTTGTGGAAGGAGAGAAGTGGCGAGTCCTGCGCTCGCGTCTATCACCTATATTTAGCTCTGGCAAGTTGAAGAACATGTTTTATCTAATCGAGGAGCGAGGAGATAAGTTTATGGAGTACTTGGAGCCACTGTTACAAAAAGCACCAGAACAAAAGGCACAACCGCTGATGCAGAAGTTCACTATGAGCTCTATCGCCGCCTGCGCCTTCGGCATCGACATAGACTTAAACGTGGAAGACAAAAAAATTGCTGAGGTCGACAGATTAACTGCCTATAATCACATTGCAAGTGACCTACAATTCGCGTTCCCTACATTACTTAAAAAACTTAATATGGACCTTTTTCCAGCTGTCGTTTCTGATTACTTTTACAATGTTGTTCAAACAATAATAACAGATCGAAAAGGAGTTCCCAGTGGTAGAAAGGATTTCATGGATTTACTTTTAGAATTAAAGAACACTGGTGAAATACATGGTTGGAAAAAACACGAGAACGATAAGGATCGCAGCGTGCAAATCACTGACACCCTGATGGCTGCACAAGCGTTCGTTATCTTTGCAGCCGGCTACGAAACCACCGCCACCTCCCTCAGCTTCCTGCTGTACGAGCTCGCGCGCAACCAGGACATCCAGGACAAACTCGTGCAGCAGGTAAATGAGGTGATCGAACAAAATGGTGGAAAGCTCAGCTTTGACTCTCTGAAACAAATGACATACTTAGACCAAGCATTAAGCGAGACATTAAGGATGTACCCAAATGCGGACCCTCTGAGCAGACGATCCACGTCAAACTACAAGTTCCCCGGCACGGACGTGACAATAGGCAAAGACATGATGTTGCACGTGTCGTCGCTTGGCATACACTATGACGAGCAGTACTACCCCGACCCGTACAAGTTCGACCCGGAGCGGTTCACCCCTGAGAACATCAAGTCCAGGCACCCTTGCGCCTACATGCCCTTCGGTCTCGGGCCTCGGAACTGCATAGGTAAATATTGTTTTTTGTTATAAACTATATCGCTACTTTAAATTTGCCAATACAATACGCAATACAGAACTTTTCTAAACCGTTCCCTTTTTATACCTAAGTTCCTTTAACAAGGTGATCTGTTTCCAATCAAGAATGCACTATTTTGGCGCCTTAATTCGAAGTCATTTATTACACTAACAACTAGAATAGACAAGGTTTAGTAATCATCAAGCATGCCTATGCCAAAGGACGGTTTGCAAGTATGCCCATAATCTGGCCATACATAATGTAGCAATAAATTTAGTTTTCCACTTTTAATGTTACTTACTACTTATCGGACATCGTGTCACCTAAACATAAGTTGGGCATGTTAAAGTATTTGTGAATAATAAGCTTCTGGCCACTCACTATGGGCATAAAACGTGACAAACGGGCACAGCGTGCTATAGAAAGAGCCATGCCCAGTGTTTTCTTGCGTGATCGAATCAGAAATAAGGAGATCCTATCCAGCCAATGGGGCAGAAAGTTTCTAGAATGGAGGCCACGTATCGGAAAGTGCATCGTAGGACGTCCACCCACAAGGTGATAGGCGACCTGGTACAGGACACAGGAAGTCGTTGGATGCAAGCAGTTAAGCCGGCCGGTCCAGCCGGCCAATCTGTTATTCTATGGGGGAGGTCTATGTTCCGCAGTGGAAGTCCTATGGTTGAAATAATGATGATCATAAGCTACTGACTATGGGTATTGAGTCGTGGTACGAAGCATCAATTGTTGTAATACTAGTAATCCTGATCAAGAGACGGCAATAACGTGTGTTGTGTGTGCAGGGATGCGGTTCGCCCACGTGCAGGCGCGAGTGTGTGCTGCGCGGGTGCTAAGGCGCTACCGAGTGGAGCCCGCGACCGGCCCCCAAGAGCCCATCCGCTTCGACCCCTACCGCATTGTTCTTGGCACCACAAATGGCGTACCTCTTCGATTTATACCCAGGGAATAATTTTGTTAATATTTGCATTGCATCTTTAATATATTTGGGTATCTATTGCTTATAATATCAACGATAAATAACCTATCTCGGGACTGGTTTGATGTGTATTTTTAGACTGTAAGATAATATAATTTATCTTAGGTAATTTTTCTATTTTAATTTTAGTATTGTTATTTCGAATTAGTTTTAATTATAATATACGCGGAAACATGTAAATTGTAAATAATTTTCAGTTAAGTTGTTCATACTGTAAATAAATAATAATAACTTAAATTTCATGATTGACATACGTAATAATACTTGTAACAAATTTATATTTATTCAATTATTTTTGCATGATTATATTTTATTTGTCTTTATATTTTTTTATCGATTTTATTTCCGAACTAATAGTCTATTTATACTTATTCAAAATTAATACAATTTTATTGAAGATCATTTTATTTTGGTAACTATTTACTTAATTTTCATGTTAAATATGTAGTCCAATAACGCTCGATCTAAAAACGTTTGATACAGTACATTAATCAACAAACACTATTTCACAAATATATTGTTTTACAAAATAATCGTTTGTACTTTAATTGACAAATCTTTTTAAATATTTTTTTATAAAAAGTTTTTTCACAAAAAAATAAAGTATCGTTTTGCAAGGTTGCTGACTTGAATTCTTAAAGAAATAAAAAAATAAATTAAAAGAGATTGATTTGATTACATCATCATCATACATTGTAGTGTGGGGACGGCCTTAAAGAATACATTTCCCCATTGCCAACAGGAGGCGTATCGTAAGAGGCGACTAACTCCTGTAGCACGAGACGGGCAGCAGCGTTAGCGTGCGAAACTTTATAAAAAACTGCGCTCGCCAATTCGCCTGCCAAGCGTGGCGAGTATTGGCAATCCCCCCCAATAAAAATCATTGGGGGAGGCCTGTGTTCAGCAGTGGAAGTCCTATGGTAAATACCTATTGGAAAACATAAAATACATTGCTCTAATACTATAGTAAGTAGCCAAAGCACCCAGACCCGAGTAATATAGAAAAGAAATTGATCATTTGGTAGTTTCTTGCTTCGCCATCATCATCATCATCTTTTCAGCTATAGGACGTCAACTGCTGAACATAGGCCTCCCCCAATGTCTTCCAGATTGGCCTGTTGGAATCGGCTTGCATCCAGCGGCTTCCTGCTTGCTTATCACTTGATAATAATATTTAAAAATATATTATCGAACACTTTACGCATGATATTTAAAGGTGAGATATTTGTATATATCATATTTGATGATATTAGCACATTTAATCATTGTTTATCTTGAATATTGATTACTGGCAAGTGCCCGCGACTTCGTTCGCGTTCGCACCTTTAGTTTATTCATAAAGGATTTTCTTTCCGTAAGAACCTCAACACATTTAGAAAACTTTAATTTAAAGATGAATTTTTTGCGATTTCGATGAATATTGATTACTGGCAAGTGCCCGCGACTTCGTTCGCGTTCGCGCCTTTAGTTTATTCATAAAGAATTTTCTTTCCGTAAGAACCTCAACACAATTAGAAAACTTTAATTTAAAGATGAATTTTTTGCGATTTCGATGTTGGTCCCATTGAAAAAGTTGATGTAATTTAGCCATGGAATAACCCCTTAAAGTTTTATTTCACCTTTTCGTTACACCCAGTATATACAGCTTGACTGAGGGAAATAGGGATTCATTTTTATATATACAGATGAGTACTTACAGTGTTATAATCATGAGTTGGGATATTTAAATATGTTATCATAATAAATAGCGCAAACAGTATTATCACAGTAATTTATAAACACTGATTATTTACTTTACTAGGTAACAAATTAGATGCTTAAAAAGGGTACATTCCACGGCAGGTTAACGTACCCAAAAAGTCACTAAATCGATTTTCAACTTTAAATCCTACGTAGAATTCAGTAGCAATTGAGAAAATTTTACATTTTATGGTAGGTTGACGAGCTGTTGTCTGTCCAACAAATGAACACCAAAACATGTAGGTACGGTCGAAAAAGTGGTCTACCAGTTTTGGCGTATAATAAGTAAAATAGCGATAAGGTTGAACTCATGGACTTATGGAGATATACACAATTTATTTATTTGTTTTTGACGTCATATAAAGAAAGCATTACTAGCTGACAGAATAATTTTGCATTGGAAAATCAACCCTGTTTATGACGCCCGAATGATTTTCAACTTTAGGGCGATAGACCACTTTCTAGGACTATTGTACATCATTGAGCACACACCCTAAAGTAGGAATGACATTTCAGAACCACACTGCACATTTCTCCCGATAGGTGGCACATTGTGTTTGGTCTTGCCCGTAGTGATTATTTGATATCTAATTCAGTAGTTCTGCCACTGATGAAATAATCACTACGTATAGGTTTTGCTAAGTTATCAAACGTATGTCAAACGATGCGTCGATCACATTACAATAAATAAATAAATAAACACGATAATTGTATCTTTGTTCAAAACAATTCTTTTTTGTAGTATAGTTTTATAGTCATATGCAACAAAAAGATATTACGGTTAGCATTAAACCAGCGTACTATTGAGAGAGAGTATTATTTACATCATCAAAGTAAGCTTCACTTCTGTCCATTTAAAAAAATTGTGATCTGCAAACAATACTATCTCACAAAGGTCTTTAGTATTTAAAAGAAGGTCATTTATATGGATTAAAAATAATAGAGGTCCTAATATAAAGCCTTGAGGCACACCCATACGTATTGGTCCAGAAGTGTCAGTTTCATTGACATTAACTTTTGCATTCTACCTGTGAGTCTAACGTTTTTCCTAATTTAATATATGTATTATTTGTTTTATATGTAAGTGAAACTTTTAAGAAATAAATATTCTTCTACCCCATAGTTATAGTACATATAATTTAAATATTAAACAAGCTTTACTAATATACCCATAACAGACACATATAACGATTGGTTATTTAATTCCTTACCTAACATTGACCATACAAATAATTCCTACCTACCTACATAAACACATGAAAATAGATCTAGTGACCAAAATGCAAGAAAAGTTTAAGAAAATACATAAGTGCAAGACAATAGATTTTCAGTCTACTTATAATTGTATACCTCACAAGAAGACAATGTAAATAAAATAATCTAATCTCTCAGAGTTATTAGGAATATTAAGAACGAATTTGTTTTTGTTCATTATTAATACCCGTCATAATGAGCGTGCAATTATAATTTCTTATCAAGTCGCTATGTTTTTAGTAATGATAACCTGTCATAATGAGCGTGCAATTATATTTTTTGGGAATTTAAATTACCACGAGACGTGCCCGTGGCTTTTCCTGCGTCTATTACGGTTAATAAATAACATTATTGTTTTTATAAATATTTACCAACTAAACAGCGGTATCTATGATTATTAGCACCATCTATATTGTCATCTACATTGCATCCCTCGGAAAATAAACATTTTTCGTGATATAATAACATTATCTAAAGCTGTCACAAAAACCTTTCAGATGGTCCAAGCTATTGCCAATGACAACAAGGCAATGCCATGTCTATCTACCAGGTTGTGACAGCTCTACCATAAGAAACTTGAAGGTAACAATTTCGGACCTTATATCGTCCACCAATCACAACGTGTTTTATGCGACTTTTGGAAACCGAACTCAGCGTCCATTTTTTAATAATATTCCAATTTCAAGCAATCAGCAATCCCAAAAGTATTATCTATTATATACTATCTATTATACTTATAAAACAAAGTCGGGTTAGTTAAACCATTTATAAGTCAAGAAAGGCTCGACCGATTTATAAATTTATGATTTTTTGGATTTGACTTCAACCCGAATTTAAAATATCGAACAATTTACGGTTGGCGGTGGGGAAGTGTATTCTTTACGGCCGTCCCCATACGGCACCTAAGGTTTGCACCTTTATCGTTGACTTACTATGACTTATATTATAATCAAATTTGTTTTAAAATAACGCGTTGGAGATAGCATCGCTTTTTCTTTTACTTTTAGAGCGAGGTATTTATGTGGTTTATTGTATTATTTTGATAAATCTGAGCTGGGAAGTGACATGGGTCATTGATATTTTAGGTGACAGATCTTACTCCAGGCCGGCATAGCCACGGGTAGTACTTAGCGTAAGTTAAGTAAAAAATCACTGATCAGTTCATCATTTCAGCCATTATTCAGGACGTTCACTGCTGAACAAAGGCCTCCCCCAATTACTTATATTCGGGGGGGGGGGGGGAATTGCCAATTCTCGCCAAGCTTGGCAGGCGTGTTGGCGAGCGATATTTGCTGATGTGCTTGTAGACGGCTTACGTAGCCAATTTCTGCAGCAAACACCGGTAAACATTACAGGCTTTTAAGTTTGCCATTTAAAGTCAGATAATTGATGGCTACAATACCGTTTAAGTACGTATTACCGATTTACTGATAAATTAAATTAACGACACAGAAAATGATATTCTTTCGGGTCACCATTTGATATACTTTTTATGAGCTGTCAAACCGCAATATCCCTATAGATTATTCATCTGAATACATAGTTATTATGAAGTTACTTGTAACCTAAAACGAAAAAAAAGGCAAAAAGGTAACTTTAAAAAAATATTGGACAAAATCACAGACATTGATCTGATCCTAAGATAAGTAGCTAAATCACTTTTCTTGTAGAAATCAGAAACAACGACGGCACCACACAACCCACACCCGACACAATATAGAAGAGTTCGTTTTCTACATTCATCCGACCGGGAATCGAACCCGGGACCTCAGAGATAGCAACGCCAAGTCCGGCGTGCACGCCTCTTGGCTAGGGAGGTCGTTGGAAACTACATTTTACTGATTATAAAGCGATTATTTACTGATTGGTAAATAATGCTATTTTTTTAAACTGTCAATTGTACTTACGTATGAAATCATTACATCAATTTAAATAACAATAGTGCATTATTGGTTACATTTACGTTACATTTGTTACATGTACGTTACATTTGTTACATGTACGTTACATTTGTTACATGTACGTTACAATCCCGTCTCGGGACTAATTAATTACTTTCCTCCCCTTAGGTTAATAATGTTCTATTGTTATTTAAATTGTATGCAATCACTACAACTCGAAAAAAACAAATGAAGATCCGATTGCTGCTTTCGCGTCTATTTTTTTTTTCTGTGAGCTATTCAGCCATTATTTTTCATTTTTATCATTAAAAAATTGTAAACATTTTGCCCAAATCTTTTATTTTAAAGAAATAGTTTTAAGTAAACTTAAGAGTATGAGTAATGAAAAATAATTTAAGTGAAACTAACTTGCAGGACAGGTTACGACTGTGACATATACATAAAGAGTACTATAAGTTATAGATTATTTATAAATACTTAGGTACTTTATAGGCATACAAAGAACAAAACAAACACGTAGGTATTTTTGATTTAATTTAA
Organism: Anania hortulata; assembly: GCA_963576865.1. NCBI lineage: Eukaryota > Metazoa > Arthropoda > Insecta > Lepidoptera > Crambidae > Anania > Anania hortulata. Next base: position 22,701,091 of record OY756391.1, on the reverse strand, counting down.
TTATATTTTTAACCCATATTTTTTTTTCGTGGCTTAAAAACATCGTTTTACGAAAATGTAGTATTTCGTAAAACGATGTTTTTAAGCCACGAAAAAAAAATATGGGTTAAAAATATAATTAAATTAAATCCATTCATTTTCCACTTGTAAGATTAAAAAAAATGCGTGTTTTATTTATAAAAACCGCGTGAATATTGTAAAGTGAACTTTATACGAAGGAGACAAAGGTCATTTTCGGAAACGTAATTAGTTAAGTTAAAACCAATTTGGTATCAACCACTGCAGCGTTTTTTTTTGACATTACTAATGCGGAATCAGATCGGCCTGGAACCGTCTTACTGACAGTGCTGTCAAAGGGCACTTGTCCCGAAAGAATCCAGGCAAAAACAGCAGGTTCCCGCGGGAGAACGTCGTGAGCACTCTAGAAATATAAGCCATCCGTATACGTCAGTTATAGTGGTAATATGGCATGTGTTAAGCTGGTTACAAGCGAGAGAAATATATTTTTTAAACTAAGTTTTTTTTGGCTTTTAGTTTTTTAACATTGGTTTTTATAGATGTGTTTGTAGCTCAGTGGTGGCAGCGATTTGGTAGCGATTACCAAAGTTAATCCACCTATGCCGCGGTTAAGAGTGGTTGGGTGGTCATTCCAACCATATTTAGGGACATCCATCACAAGCGTCTCGGTTCTTCGGAAGGCACGTTAAAAGTTGGTCCCGGCTAATATCGCTCGATACTAGTCGTGAAGCATTAGGGCGGCTAAATAACATCTACCTGATAGACGAAGAAGAAAAGGTTATCGTCATCCATTTTATACAGAATGTTAATAAATAACGAGCAAAATTTTAGCGGGTGGTTCAGAGTCGAGTCTAGAATACAGGAAAAATATTTGAAAAAATATATTGTATTTTCTTAAATGTTTTAATTATCATTCATATTGTATCGTTTTCTGGCCTGCCCTGGCCCTTCGTGTGCGCAACGCCTTCATCATCATCATCATCATTCCAGCCATAGGACGTCCACTGCTGAACATAGGCCTCCCCCATTGACTTCCAGATTGGCCGGTTGGAAGCGGCCTGCATCCAGCGTCTTCCTGCGACCTTTACCAGGTCGTCTGACCACCTTGTGAGTGGACGTCCTACGCTGTGCTTGCCGGTACGCGGCCTCCATTCTAGAACCTTTCTGCCCCATCGGCCATCAGTTCTACGTGCTATGTGCCCCGCCCACTGCCACTTCAGCTTGCTAATCCGTTGGGCTATGTCGCAGCCGCAGCGCCTTACTGTGTATTTATTAAAATATGATTCGAGGCTGAAATAAAAAAAGTTTTATTAAAAAAACCATTATTTTAATAATTAATTCACCTCATCGATAATGACTTATCGATATGATTGTATACCAAAGCGATTTACCATAAATACGAAACATTTGAAAGAGCATTCGATCGGACAACAAAAGGACTTACGTTGATTCCTACAAAAGATAGAAGATTTTAAGGTTTTAAGATTGAAACACATCGACTGGTGTTTCAATCTTAAAACCTTAAAATCTTCTATTTAACTGTCTATACATATAATTTATTATATAATACAGGTTTATTTGTAAAACATCAACAACCTCCTAGGGAGTGATTCTGGTGCTCAAATAACACCTTTTTAGGGGACCAACGTTGAAATCTAAAAAAACTATTTTCACTTCTCCATGCAAACTGATGTCAGCTGGTGGCGGCTTAGTAAATGTTGGTCCCATAGAAAAAGTTGTTGTATTTGAGCACCAGAATCAGCCCCTTTACAAATAACCCTGTATAAGTACAACATTTATTTCTATTTAATCTGTTTTACCATAAGACTGTAACTGAAGAAATATTTGCAACAATATTTTTTCGGATCTTGAAGAATATGTTACCCAAACATAGATGTAAGAACAAAAGCATTTACTGAATTGCTTTACGTATAATGCCTAAGCGAAAAAAACATGGTTTTTATCCTGATAAGATTAGAACCTGGTAAATGTAAAATCTGTTATAATATTATTATTTCTTCGCACTGTCATCTTGCGTGAGCTAACTAAAATTTTATCGTAGGCCCTCCGGCTTTTACAAGCGTGTAACTGTGTATGATTAATCATTTGAGTAGCTTCTGTTAGTAGGTCTTCTGCAGTAGTAGTGGGGAACCCGTCTAACCACAATGGACCTCTCCACCATACTGCTCTCTCTCGGTGTCGTGGCCTCGGCAATTTATTCATTTTTGGTACGAAAGTTACGTTTTTTGGTACGAAAGTACGAAAGTTTTTTACGAAAGTTATTGGAAGAAAAAAGGAGTCATCGGACCTAAACCTGAAATCTTTTTTTGGAATTTAAAAGAATTGACGCTCAGGCGTACCACAAAACACGAATTATTTGAAAAAAAAAAAAAAAAAAACCAGTTTTCCAAAAGAGAAAATCGTTGGATTATTCCAGTTCTGGCACCCAATAGTGCTAGTGCGCGATCTGAATATAGTGCAACATGTTTTCATTCGTGATTTTGATAATTTTGTAGATCGTGCATTCGGTATAACTGAGCACAGGGTCGGTACTAATATAGCGTTTCTTGAAGGAGATAAGTGGAGAGTCCTGCGGTCGTGGCTCTCGCCCATATTCAGCACAGGCAAGCTAAAGAACATGTTTCATCTAATCGAGGAGCAGGGAGACAAGTTTATAGAGTACTTAGTTGGAAAAAGCGCCAGTACAGAACGTGCACCCGCTGGTGCAGAAGTTCACGAAGAGATTCATCGCCGCCTGCGCCTTCGGCATCGACATCGACATGAACGTAGAAGACAAACAACTCGCAGAGATTCAATAACTAATAGCCTATAATCACATTGTAAATGATATACATTTAGCGTTTCCCGGATTTCTTAAACATCTTAACCTTAATCTCTCATCTTAACAATATCGACGTTTTCCCAGCTGCCGTCTCTAATTACTTTAACAATCTTGTTCAAATGATAGTAACGGAACGTAAAGGAGTTTCTGGTAACAGGAAGGATTTTATGGATTTGCTTTTACAATTAAAGAACACTGGTGAAATTCATGGTTCGAAAAAACACGAGAACGACAAAGATCGTAGCGTGCAAATCATGAATACTCTGATGGCGGCTCAGGCTTTTATATTCTACGCAGGTGGCTTTGAGACCAGCGCCTCCACGCTCAGCTTCATGCTGCATGAGCTCACACACCACCTGCAGCACATAAACGAGGTGCTCGAGCAATACGACGGGAAGCTTAGTTTTGACTGTCTGAAACAAATGACATACTTGGATCAAACAATAAGTGAGACTTTAAGGATGTACCCAATTGCCGAGCCCCTGACGAGATTATCCGTGTCGAGCTACAAGATCCTCGGCACGGATGTTACTATAGACAAGGAAACCATGGTGTTCGTGTCGGCACGCGGCATACATTACGACGAGCAGTACTACCCCGAGCCGCACAAGTTCGACCCGGAGCGGTTCATCCCGGAGAACATCAAGTCCCGGCACCCCTGCGCCTACATGCTCTTCGATCTCGGCCCTCGGAACTGCATCGGTAAATATTGTAATTTTTATAAATAGCTAGTTACTGTGAGTTTAGTATAACGATAAGCTACTTGTCGATCGCATGAAATATGGCAATCTGTTTCCATTACCAATTAACAATCAACAATTCATTAATGTTATTTTTACACTTATTTCATGGACAGTACTAAAGGTCCTTAAGTTCATTATTCAATTTGCCTCTAGTCTAGTGGATCCCACTCTGGACTACAAACTGGTGTTTGCTTGTTTATGGATTGATATCCAAATTATTATGTATTTAAGTACATTTTAGTTATCTATACGCCTTAATACAAGATCTGCCTAATTTGGGATAAGATTAGTGTGATTATTCGAAAAATTAATATCTATCGAAAACAAAGTCGGTTTAGTCACACTATTTAAATGTAAAATGTAAAGAACGGATGAACCGATTTTTATGATCTTTGGTTTGTTGAAAATTTCACGAACAAAATAATTAAGAGAAGGTATAAAGTTTGCCGGGACAGCTAGTTTATTTTAATAATAACGTGTGTTATGTATGCAAGGCTGTGGTTCGGCAATGTGCAGACGCGCGTTGGTGCTGTGCGGCAGCTTACGCGCTACCGAGTTGAGCCCGCGACCGGCGCCCGGGAGTCCTTCGACTACGATCCGAACTGCATCGTCCTTAGCAACAAAAATGGCATTACTCTCAGATTCGTACCCAGGGAATAGTAGACAACCCTAGCCGCCATAAAACACGCCATCAATCGGTATCCATTGACTTCAATGACTTGCTTTTGGACGTGTTCCAAAGTCGATCGATCGATTGTTTATTTCACTTTCTGTACTGCATACACAGAAAACAAAGTTTTAAATTATGTTGCATTTTCATTACGATCCCACCACCTATTCCAAACACAAAGATCTTATCGGGCAAAAAAAACTGTCTTTCGTATGCAGCTCCCTTTTTTCCCCAAAAAGTGTTCTGGATAGAAGAGTAAGATAGGCGTATTTATCATTACTTTTAAACGCACAGTCGGAAAAATTAGTCGCTATAAGTGAGATTGTTAATAAAAAATGCGCCCAAAAATACACTCAATGGCAAAACAACTGCAAACTCCAAGTGTGTTTCCATTTGCATCCCGTCCTGAGTCGTCCTAATCGTCGCGTCGCAAATCGCCACGATTTGTCGTGCGTTCTCTAGCGGCTTTACATAAAATTTCGCCCGCCACCCTTTTCTCCGAAAAGATACAATTTTGTGCGAAAAATTGATTCAATTTGCGTATCTCCGAAACGATTTTAGTTTGGTAGGTTCGCCATGCGTGAATATTGTGCCGGTATTTTTCACTTTTACACTTTTTACGCAAAGAGCATCTATTTTCATATTTTGCACTTCCATTAGCTTTTATAAAATTGTTGTCTTTATTAATTTTAAAAGTAGGTACGTTTTGAAATACGCTGCATATAAATTAATGAAAGTAAGTTGTTACTTATCAGCATAAAGTCCAACTTAAGTATTATTGATTTAACCGTTATTGCACATAGCTAAAGGTGGACTTGACGCTTTGAGGCATTCTCTACCAGTCAGACACCCTGTCTCTGCCTGTAAACAGAAATATTTTGGTCGATTCGACTCTCGTTATGAAGTCAACATTGAAAACGCTTATTTTTTATAATTATTCATCTATAATCATATTTATACATTGCGTCATAAGTGTAGGTACAATAAAGTATTAAAAGTCAGTAAAATCAAACTTATGGACTGTTTTGCAATTTTCTTAAGGTTGGTTGGTAAACACATAAGCAGGTCGGTATTAATCAGCAAAGCCAGGTGGTAAAATCCTACTAATAATATTATAAATGCGAACGTTTGTGCGGATATATGAATCTTTGTTACGCTTTCACGCAAATACTGCTTAATAGATTTTGATGAAATTTGGCATACTGATAGACCATAACCTGGATTAACACATAGGATACTTTTTATCCGAGTAAGGTCGACGTAGACGAAGTTGCGGGCAAAAGCTAGTCTAATATATGTAGATGAATGTGCGGGAATCACAAACCGCTCGACTGCCGCACATAATCTAATTAAAATACCTACCCGATCGGCACAAGCCGAATGAAGCCGAACTAGTGCAGCAATTACTTTGGATCGGCTTGTTATTCGACAAATACTGCCGAATCGACAATACTGACCCACTGTGTGAAGCAATCTTTTTAATCAGCTATTAAGTATGGTGTTGCGTGAAACTGATTTTTTTTCACATTTTTATGTTGGTGGTTATACCTATATTTTTTAGCATTTGAGCAGTAGGATCGCTCTAAAAGTTAAATATAAACTTATATCAAATCTTCGTAAGTTCTTATACAGGGTTATTTGTAAAACATCAACAACATCCTAGGGGCTAATTCTGGCGCTCAAATACAAGAACTTTTTCTATGGGACCAACATTAAAATTGCAAAAAAAAAACACTTCTCAGTACTAACCCACCAGCTGACAGTTTGTATGAAGCAGCAGTGAAAAGTTGTTTTTAGATTTCAATGTTGGTCCGATAGATAAAAATGTATTTGAGCACCAGAATGTTGTTGATGATCCTGATAGGTTAGTACTTAGTAACGCTCCTAGAATAAGACTATACCAAAAAAATAGCTACGCAATGGGCATAAAAATATATAATATGTGGCCAGCCCATGTAAAACTTTTACCATTACATAAATTAAAAAAAGTCTTGCATGCTTGGTTAATTCTTTGTAATTTTTACACTGTAAGCGAATATTTGGATTCACAAATTTAGCAGCTTATTAATTAACTTTTTTACAGTTTGCATGCTGGAATGTATACAGCGAAACATGGATCCTACTTTGTACCTACCATCTTATGTAACCTGTTTCTAGCAAATAAATGATCTTTTATCTTTTTATCTTTATCTTTTTTGATGTTTTACAAATAACCCTGTATTAGAATGTCCAAAAATATTTGGCTACTATACAAGCAACATAAAACGCTAACATATCTAACTGTATTAGTATGCGTGCAGCAGTTTTATATGTAGTATATTACAGGCCTAGCCCATACGCTAACTTACTCTCGTAATAAGTACTTCTAACATTTGCATGAATAAAACTTTGCTAAAATTCCTTGCCCCATTTTTAGGGTCCCGTAAACAAACAAAAAAACCAAGTGGATTATCCACTCTGTGATATTTTATACGATTGCTTTGTTATGATAGGATTTTACAAAAGGAAATCGTTAGGAAAAGGTTGAATAATGGTAAAAGAATACTTGCGACAGTGTTAATAAAATATTTAGAGTTAGTGTTAGAAGTGTACTTATTACATATTAATGCTTCACACAAACTACAATCGTAAAAATCCGAAGATAAGTAAATATTATTTTTTAAGTCGGCAGATTCTCTTTGATTACACGTCTTTAGTCAGGACAGTTCAGGACAGGGTTTTCATTCTTTAAGGTTCTTGCAAATTTTCAAATAAATAAATAAATCATTTATTTCCCAGAATATGGTTACAAAAGGTAGTTAACATCATAGATTATCCAGCATATTCTATCGCAATGCGACGTGCAAATATTATGTCAGTGTTTTTTTTTTAGACCAAGTACATATTGTCAATTATAATGCAAAATCAAATGTCAAAAATTATTAAATAACATTCTTAGGACCGCGACATTTCAAACGTACAATTAGATTAAAATTAAAATTATGTCAAAATATTATATAAATGTCAAATTTTGTCATTCAAGAATTCGTTAACAGAATAATAGATCTTTTCTTTTAAAAAAATGAACAATTTATTTTTGAATTTCGTAAATGTCAGCATTTTCAAATCATCTGGAAATTTATTAAATATTTTTATAGCCATGCAATAAACATTTCTTGAATATAGTTTCAACTTTTGTGGAGGAATCGTTAAATTTTCACCCTTTCTGCCTCTGTATCCATTAAAGTCTTTGTTCTTTTTAAATAAATGTATATACTTTTTTACAAAAATCCCTACTTCAAAAATATACAAGCAGGGAAGTGGTAAAATGTTTAAAGCTTTGAACTTTTAAGAGACTTTTGACTTTTCAACTTTTAAGAGAACTCATAAAATTTTTTTTTACTGTATCACGCACGACACGAAGATTTGTATGGGCGGTTGCTCCTGTAAGCAACACACCAAACCATACAACAAACAAAAATATGAAAATTGAATACAGTAGCGCCCCCTGGCGAGTTAACACCATAAAAACTATCTAAGAACCATTGCTGATGGTTCACCAACGCATTACAGAAATTCGCGTCTGAATCGATCCAACCGTTTCGGAGATAAATGGTAACATTCGAGTTCACACACAAACAAACAAACAACCTCTCGCCCTAAATATATACTTCCTATGTTATGTGTCGTCGTGGTTAAAAAATAAAAAAAATATTTTTTAATAAAAAAAAATACCTTAAACTAAGAAGAGGCAATTATAATAATATTAAATGGCCAAGTACGCACCACGTCTACCGATTAAGTGGACTAAACGTTTTTTATTTTTATTTACTTCAATGTTGTTTTAGTAAGGTTCTGAATTTCGTCGCTAGAAGTGCACGCGTACTTTGCATCGTCAGTTTTTTTAATAAACAACAGAACTCTACATTAAGCGTTGCCCTGGTCACACTTGGCCGTTTTTTATCATTCTTATTCAGCCAACTCTTCGAGTTCTTAGGCAGAGATGATAAATTTTCTCCTTATCTTTTACATATTAATGCTACGTTTCTTTTTCTTTGCACCTCAGTTTACATGACAATTGGAATATTTAGCTTCCGGAACTAAAGCCTGTTTTGTTGTTTTAGTGACTTCTATCATGTTTAATACATTTTAAACTTTCTTGTGATAATTTTTACTAACACTATACTATATACTACACGGGTAGATATCATTAGCATGAAATACAGTGATTACGAAGTTTATGTCGCGTATTACGCCGTCCAAAACAAACTCAGATACTGTCAGTTTACTTTGTCGGACTGACTGTGTGCTAAAATGCGGGTGGGTGTATATTTTTCGGGTAGACGACGCCGTACATCGCCAGTCATCCCGTGACCACGGCCTATGCAATTAGGTCGAAACGACGGGAAAATCGATAAGATAAGTATGTGTATTGACTATATAATACAATGTGCAACACATACTTATTTTTAAAAAGTTAGTTTATATATAGTTCTATCATGCTGTGGCTTTATTAAGCAAACATTCTCCGAACATTAGCCAAATCACAAACGCGATTCGGTATTAGCTTTTGCGTCTATGGTAATAAAATGCAATTTTATTTATCGAGCACATATTATACGCCTGTACGCAGTTTTACTGATATATTGGAATAGCGTTAACAAACAATTTTATCGTATTCTTTGCGTACTTTGAATCTAGTCTTGCGTAATTAACTTGGCTCTAACAATAAATAGCACTTTAAAGCTTAACATTATGCAATTGGATGCCTGAATCGAAATAAAGGTTTCTAAGTAAGTAAGAGTCTCTGCTACGCCGCAGACACACCGGTTGTCAAAATGGAACTCTTAAAATGATGTTAAGATTGCCAAAAAGTAATGTTGTGATGAAAGTAGAGTTATATCTTTGTACGATAGCAACCAACATATTTATTTGCGATTTCCTAACCCTTTTTACTAGCTTCTTACTACCTTTTATTGGTAACTAACTAACTATAATTAAGTAATCAAATCTTGAAAGTATTTTCGAACCTACTTCTAACGGATGTATCGATTTAAAACTTTGTAAGTGTTTGACAAGCGCAGCGTAAGACGTCCAGCCACAAGGTGGACTGACGACCTGGTAAAGGTTGCAGGAAGCCGCTGAATGCAGGTCGCTTCCAACCGGCCAATCTGGAAATCACTGGGGGAGGCCATTGTTCAGCAGTGATGATGATGATGATAACCCTCCAAGGTAAAAACTATGATAGTGTATTAAAGAAGTTGTTAATTGACAAATCGTATTATAATTTAAAGGAATTCTTTAATGATAAATTGTAGTATATACTCGTAATTGTAAGATGACTAAAATGGGATTATTGACAGACAAGCCTTATCTTTGACATAATTTTTTTTGGACATCTTTGCAATTTATCAATTCCAGCATTTGTGTTATTCAGTTTGACATAATTTATTGTGACAATTTTTGGTTATTTTTGTTATGATTATTATTTTATGTTTTTCCTTTTTAATAGAATTCGAATACCTTTATAATGTTTAAAATGTATTAATATAAGATTATATTATTTCTAAAAATCACGAATGCCTTAGTCGGTCATACTGTAACAAAACTAACATCTTTTATACCTTTATTGTGCGGACTACTCTTACTGTATGAAAGTGAATAAATGAATTATTAACTATATCATATTTATGATTCAAATATAACAACCACGGTTGCTTACTCCGCTCGCGCTTGCCGAGTTTCTCAAAGCCGGCTATCTCATATTTTCTGCCGGCGGACTTTGTACAAAGGGTAGGTTTTGCTTTTTCTTTCTAACTGACGATTAGTTGGTCAACCATTGTTTCGGCCAGCATTAAGGAAGTGCAGCGAGTTACGGTGCCGGATTTGGAGTATGCATATTACTCAGCGTTGTGTAGTGAAGCTGAGATGTAAAGTTGAAAAAGATTACTGCCTGACACAGTTGAGTGCCCCGTTTTGTAGTTTTGTAAAGAAAAAAATTATCCATGATTTGTAGTCATATTTGCTCGAGAGAGATAATGAGGCTTCACCATTATCATCGTTTCAGCCATAGGACGTCCACTGTTGAACATTGGCCTGCCCCAATGACTTGCAGATTGGTCGGTTGGCAGCGGACTGCATCCAGCGGCTTCCTGCAACCTTTACCAGGTCGTCTTTTGAGTAAAATGGCGAATGAGGTAATAATACTTCAATTATAAGTGCGTTAGACAACACACCAATTGTCTTGTTTTATTGTTAATCTCATAGTCTTCGTGGAACCAGAGAACGAATTTTACCAAAGGCACTCGACCCTCAGTACAGATCCAAGCCAATTTAGTATAGTTAGTTTTCTGAATTGACCCGAACCGAGTGAAACTCTTTGCGTTAAAGGTGAACTGCCTTATTACTACGGGTCGTCTTGTTATAGGAAGTAGCGAATTCACTGTCTTAGCGTCCACGCAGCGACTGGCCGTAATGCAGTGTGTGAAAATCTGTACATCATAAATTTTTTATCTTGCCACTTTTTGGTGGACGACCGCGGCTTCTCGCAACGCGGCTACAGACAAGTAATGCTACAATTTTCTAACAACTGTAGGTAAATTGTTTTAGCACTTGCATATCTAAGGCGGACTTACGCATCTCAGAATTAGCAATTAAATCCCAAATTCAATAACACGGTTATAAACATCAATAAATTGACAGAGAAAAAAATGTATGTCAAAATTTTTGCATTTGCAAGATTTCACACTCAACTCCAGACAGCATATAATGTCCAAAGGCCTTAAAGGACATTTCACCAAACTATATCATTTGCTAACACGTCATAATTAAATTAGTTAATAACCAACCAACCGCTGACACTCCGTTTAATTCACTATTCCTTGTTTGGAGCGCTAAAAAGAAGAAGAAAAGACATCTTGTATCCATTACACGACTGCCCTAAAAAGAGTGTAATGTTTTTAGGGTTCACGTATGTATGGATGTTACGTTTGGTGTTTCCTCAAGTTAATTTTAACTTCAACTTGCTAGCTGAAGTTAAAATGAACTTGACGAAACATTATGATTAAAACAACTTGTTTTCACGTTATATTCGATGATGATGATCATCATCATTTCAGCCATAGGAGGTCTACTGCTGAACAAAGGCCTCCCCCAATGACTGATCATCGGGGGGATTGCCAATACTCGCCACGCTTGGCAGGTGGGTTTGCAAGCGCAGTTTTTTTAGAAGATTTCGCACGAAGACGCTGCTGCCCGTCTCGTGCTACGGGAATTAGTCGACTCTTACGACACGCCTCCTGTTGGCGGTGGGGAAGTTATTCTTTATATATCGAATATATAAAGAATATTCGATATAAAAAAAGCAAAAGTTACTGTTATAACAGATCATGATAAGTCCCCTCAATTGATATCACAATTACTTACATGACAGTTATTCGCACCAGCCTGTGTCGTACATTGTACGATTTACAATCTCGTCAGCTAATCCATCGTTTTCAAACATTAAAAATATAAATTGCCATCGGAAAACAAAGTTAACGACCCCCACAAATCACTAAAGCTCCACACAAAATAGTGTTACAGATTTTAAAATTATAACTACAGTGTTATAACCTAAAGTTGGGTGTACAATAAAGTGAAATATTAGCAAATGACTCTCTACTAATAATTGCAGTGGTAAAATGTACAATGGACGTAAGTTTGTGCGTAGGTCTTGAAAGATCAGTTCACAAACTCAGAAATAAAAAGAAGATTGCTTAGATTTTCTTGGATTTTATTCCGTAAAATACTCGCTTCACAAACGTCCGCTCCGTTCAACACAGTTCAACAGCTTGAAGTCAAGCAAAGAGTAAAATAATACTTTGATGTCAAGTGACGAGTATCTGCCAACGTCGCAAAAGTCATAACCACAGACCAAGGAATAACTTTATAAATTCAATTAAAGAAATAACGAATAACGTTATCAGATACTCGTCACTGATAAATAATTACGATTACGATACTAAATTACGATAATAACGTTACAACATAGCAATACTCTTACAGTCTGTAGTAAAAATTTCAAAATGTAGAGTTTGGTAGTTTACGTGTAGTATTATTTATAGTATTTGTTGTTATAACTGATATTAACGAACATTAGTACATCGTAAAAAGTAGATCGGTGGACAGACGACCTAGTAAAGGTTGCGGTAAGCCGCTCAGGCCGCCTCCAACCGACCAATCTGGAAGTCATTGGGGGATTATATTCAGCAGTGGACGTCCTATGTCTGGAATGATGATGATGATGACATGTCGCATGAGACCGCGTAACAATGACATATCTATTGGTGATGTGATAGCAAAGCACAATGCGAGTATGTAGATAATCTAAAGTAATTTGCATACACAGCAGATTGGACTACGTGTTGTGCCACTTTTAGTTGAATTTAAGTTGTGCAAAAGAATATAGACTATTTTTACAGAATTCTAGACGCTTATTCCGTTGATGTGCATACCGCCTCAGAATTTAAAGAATATTGTTGCAGTGGTGAACGTCAGCGAATCTCGTAAAAGACGTATCGCGAGTGCATTCAGATATTTTACTGTGAGCATAAAATTATGTGGGATCAAGATATAACTCGGTTAAGTGCGGTGCAAAATAATTTTTTTTATGTATTTCAATGACCTAACACACTACTTACATTTGAATCAATAAGGTTTTTAGGAACTCGATAAGAAGCTGTTTTCATGTTTGCATTCAATTATTTAGTCTCTCGGTGTGGCACGCTGTGCAATTCCTGCATGGTCTAGCACATGGCAAGCATGCAGGAACTGGCTGTTACCGTTCGCGCGTCAAGGTCATTGCCATTGCGCGCAAGCAAAACATCCTTGTGTCGCCACATGTAACGAATGAGCTAACCGGTCTACATTTTCAACCGACTTCAAAAAAGGAGGAGGTTCTCAATTCGACTGTTTTTTTGTATGTATTTATGTTACGCGATTACTCCGCCAATTATCAATCGATTTGATGATTCTTATTTTGTTTGGTAGATCATACTTCAGAGGTGATCCCATATAAATTTTATTGAAATTGATTCAGCAGTTTTCGAGAAAATAACAAAATATATACCCAGATAATGTTTTGGTACGTGATTTGTGTATCAATGTTACCCAATATCTTCGACAAATGTAAACCGATTACGATAATTCTTTTTTTATTGAATAGCTAATACTTCAAAGATACTTCACATATAAATCAACCGAAAAATAATACAAACTGACGTTTATTTTTCGATCGATTTATGGAAAGCGATTATTTTATAAAATTACATAGGCCGTCTAGTCGCAGTGCTATTTGCACAGAATAATTAGAATGCTCCAGGGCTAAGCCCAGTCAGTCAGTCTATTAAATATTATTAAAATTAATTTCATAAATTAAGTATACCATTTTGAAGCATATAAAGATTTATGATTTATGATTTATTTAAGTTATTAAAATGTATAAAAATACATGTCTTGCTTTGATAAAATTAATTATGAAGTGAGTAGGAATTCATTGTTGGAATTTCATTAGCTGCCATCAGATGACTTGTTGCCGGTGTATCATACATGTTAACTGAAACAATGTCATATTTGTATCTCGGCAAAGATTAATACCAACTAAGTAAGTAGCTCTTGTCTATACTAAGCTTTGGATTAATTTTGTGAGCGTTATTAGATTTTTAGGGATGGCTGTAAAGAATACACTGCTAACAGAAAGCGTGTCGTAAGAGGCGACTAATTCCTGTAGCACGAGACAGGCAGTAGCGTCTGCGTGCGCCTGCGCTCGCCAACTCGCCTGCCAAGGGTGGTCAGTATTAGCAATTAGGGGATTGCTTTGACAGATAACCCATACAATTATCTGTCAAAAAGGACAAATAGGTTATGTGAAACTTATCAGCAAGTGGTGACACTGGCACTAAGTTTCCAAGTGTTGTAGTATGTGCATCACCTTACTCCACATTAGTTACTTAAGTTAGTATATAAGCTTAGGTTAGTGTCATTTAAGTCAGATTATAAACCTACAGTGCGCGCTTAACACGTCTTTTCATTTGTCTCCCGTCGTCCCACATTACAGTGTTACTAACTTATTAGTTGATAATATAATTATCTGATTTACAAGTGAGAAAACTGGTTCATGCACTAAATACAGCATGATTTTGTTAAACTATACCTACTAAATTGCTATAATTTTTGGAACATCATTAATTTTATTGTTTCTGGTTATTGAGCTCTGTGATTTTGCGGAAATTTGCACACTGTTTTTATTTCACAAACGAATCAATAGTAAAAATAATGCGTAAGTTATAGGTATGTTTTACCGGTTACTTACCGGTTTTCATCGAGTGGAAGATTAGCAATAAATAAAGATGTATTTGTATATAATGTGTGCTTCAAGGATCCCGCAGACCTCGCAATTCTCGGAAATTCTACATAGCTTTTAAAGACATTTTAAATATTTTCTTTAAAAAAAAAAGGGATAATTTTATAAAATTTTGCGCGGTAAACGTGATCAATTTCTTTTTTTTGACATTTGTAGTTATAATACCATGCAAATAAAATTTAATTCTACCATCGCTTCTTTAATGGCCTGTTCGTGTATTATTTTTCCATCTAATACATAATCTACACACTTATTGAGAAAAATAGAATCAATAGAATTAAACTTACATTTTTTCAATTAAATATTGTAAACTAAACATGAATCGGTTTTTATTACTTCTACAACCAACATTCGTAGAAACTGGCAATTTTTTTCCCCCGTGTATGTTGGTAATAATGGAATGAACATATTATTATGTTGGTCAAACATTCACACACACAAGTCAACATTTAGCCTTGAAATAATGTCAAATATATCTAATCTATGAGCTTTCTGCCCACTACTGTGACCACTGAACGAGTAATACTACGTTTTGAGTGTGACATTTGCGTGTTATTATTTATTCACAATTATTGATATATTTTTTCGTGAGAATACATTGAAATAGTGCCTAAATCAATAGAATATGATATGATGTGATGTGTGCATGTGTTTAAATGGATTTGCAGCAATAATTTGCATTGGAATGATAAATTAAGGTAAATTTTGCAATTATGAAAAAAAACATATTTAACGGCCGCCCGGGCCCATGTTATTTAATTATTTTCAATATAAATTCGATAAATTCATAATTATCAAATAAAGCTTTAAATATATTATTTATGGAGTCAGTAACGTAATTAAATAAATGGATTTGTTGAAATAAACTATAATTGCTTACATTAACGAAATATTTTGCGGGAAAATGTCGACTAATTATGTAATTTTGATGTTTTTAGAAAAACAAATATTAATCCTTATCCTTTGTATTATGATAAATGTATAGCAAATTTAATAAGCTTGATGATGATGAATTTCTTTTTCTGGAAAAACAAACAAGTATTCGCTGTGTGCGCGATGACAGCGCCCCTAGTGACCACAATTGTTGTGGACTTGAGTCTCTCAAATTATGGCAACTGGTTGGTTTGCGAATGATTTTCGGATTGTTTTTCTTCGAAATTAGATGAAAATATCTAAAAAGTTTGCGCATATTCTAATTCATTTAATTCATAATAAAAAAAATTCATAATAAGTGATTTTCTTACTTGAACTAAAATACGAATTGTATAATATTACTACGGGATTTTAACCAATACAACATGATATAACTTTCCAACCTCAACATGTGCAAAAAGGAAAAAATAGTATTAGCCCAGCGTGTGAGAGATTTTGAAGAGCTCAGTACCAACGGCCAAAGCTACTTAATAAGAGCTGTGATCATAAGACAAACGTCTGTAACACAAACTCCCTACAAACTTTTTTCTTTTCACAGCTGCAGCTATCCATTTATTTCTTTGCTCCAATTTCCATCTTGATGTTGGAAACAATAAAACATGTACGAAATGTTTGTCTCATTGTTTCTACACTTTATAACAGAACACGTATGACCCATATCGCGAATTTTAATATTTTCACTTAAAAATACTTAATAACGTTAGTGTGGAATTCTATGGAAATATTGCAATTTGACACATGACAGTCCAGAGTTTTTTCACATTTCTGCTACATTGCGTGCTGCGATCGATTTGACGGCCCCCACCACCCACTTTGCACACAGCGAATAGTCCTACAAAGCATTTATTCAAGGTAACTCCTGATTATGGGCCAATTCTGCAGCGTCATTTTGTTTTTCTTACAACAGGTCACAATAGATATAATTAATTACTTTCCTTATCTTATTCTTTCAAGAATAACTATTACGATCCTTTCTTAGTAATGCAGTCGTTTTTTGAGGGTTATTGACTATGTTATTGACCAACCTTTTTTTTCGAAAAGATTGGCCATTAACGCGACGTTGCAAAAAATTTCGCAAAAAAGCCATAAAGAACTTGAGTTTTTTTTTTTGTAAGGAGTGCTTTAAACTTTTTATTATGCGTATTGATGAATAATGAAATAAATAAAAGCCAATCTCTCGATAGAATATTGTTTATTTGGAAGATAATGACCTTTTTTTTTTAAAAAAATTGTGAAAATTTGAAGTCTGCTGGATTTATGTCTTTATTAGGATCGTGTAGTTAACTTTAATTACATAATGTAAAATACATCCTCTACTCCAACCGAGTCATCTCACGCTAAATCTACAAAAGTTATGGACCAAGTGTTAAAATAGGTATTGTACATAATGCCCAGGCATATTAAAATTCCCAATATGAGAGGGCAAATTGATCAAATCTGATCTGCTATTAGGCAAGAATAAAAAAAAATGTTTTATAACTATTATAAAATATAAATTTAGGTTTTAGCGCTTTGCCGGCTGCTAACGCATCGCCCGTATCGCTCGCTCGGCTCGCGCATTTTGGTCACTGTTTTTCTAACCTCACATAACCTTGGTGATTCAGTGTTAGATAAATCCATACATCCGACGTTAGTTAAGTTGAAACCGTCTGGATGCGATTAGATTAGGTAAGAACAGTGACAACAACATTCTGCGAGCCGAGCGAGCAAAGCGAGCGGTGCCGCGGTAGCAACCGGCGAATCGCCTAAACCAAACTTTCTATTTTATGCTGTGTAGGCAAACCCTAATATTTCAAAATTATCAAATTGCCTGACCATCATGCCACAACATCCTTAATGACCAGACAATTTATTTATTTAATTAATAGGGCCACTATTTAACTTGTCTCTAAATATCAAAGCAGGTCAATCCCATTTGTAAGAACCTAAGGCTAGATTCGATAACACTCTAATCACCCCCCCCCCCTCCCGTCTCCCAGATTCAGAACTAACAACGGTGCTGAATCGGCAGCCAGGTCTTTCTCGGTATAAGTACTCGGAACTTACACCTAATTTTTGCTGCTCATCAAAGTACAAAAAAAAAACGCTAAATTGTAAATGAAAAACATTTTTAAGTTAATAAATTATTATTTTTGGTTTTCGCATAACAAATGGGACAATCAACGCTACATAATTTACGAAGTTTTAATTTATGACTCAGCTATTGTTTTCCGTGAGTTGAAAAGTTAAAAATTACATTTCTGATGACAAAACGCTCTTCAAAACATATTGTTGTTAACGCGAAAAGCTTAACGCCTTTATTTCTTGGTAATAGGAATCAAAATTGTAAGCTTTAGTTGAGACGTAAAGAAGTACAAGTCGTAAAACTAAATTTTTACGCCCACTAAAAAGAGCAATGAAATATATTTTAGTGTCGTTAGGTAGTTTTATTAAGTACATCGTAAAAGTAGGTAACTGTTCTTAGGCAAAACGATGTGAGTACTTGACCCGCGCAGGTATTTTACCAACGTTTTGTCAAGTCACAGTCCTTTATGAGGTTTCTAGTCGCGTAACTTAAAGAGCCTCCCACTAGGATAAGTCTTGCACTGGCTGTGAACTCAGGTTAGATTCTGTTAGAATAACCTATCCTATGAACCTAAAATGCCATATGGGGACGACCGTACAGAATACACTTCGCCACCGCTAACAGGAGGCGTGTCGTAAGAGGCGACTAATTCCTGTAGCACGAGACTGGCTGCAGCGTCTGCGTGCGAAATGTTACAAAAAACTGCGCTCACCAAGCCTGCCAAGCGTGGCGAGCATTGGGAGTCCCTCTCGATGAAAGTTATTGGCCTGTGGGCCTGTGTTCAGAAGTGGACGTCCAATGGCTGAAATGATAGGTCTAAAATGGCCTAGGAATAAACTTGGACAAGACTAAAGTCATATTCAATGACCACGTAGCAAATTAGGCATAATAAAACCTTTGACAGCAGGCATAATTTTCTTTCTGAGTACGGAAACGTCTTTTTACCATTGTATCCAATGGTGGTAATCATAAAAAAGAATAAAAAAAACAGTTTTAACAAAAGAGCTTATTGCTTTTTATTATACAGCATATTTTTTTGTCTTACTGTGTTGTCCTTTATGTAGTCCTAATTTAAAAGAGATCCTATGTTTTCACACCCTCGCTTAAATTCCGATTTCTCCTGCAAACGCTTGTAGTACGTCAAATCAAGCAATGTATGAAATTTATTTACTGCTAGAAAACGCAGCGCCGCGCCGTATTTTATTCTTACTGCTCCAGTCTTGTCTTTACAAAATTACTTGCTTTTTTAACAGAGATTTATTTCTTTTGTTTCAGGATTTTTTTACAATAATGCGGCAGCCTTATGGAGTCTAGCTTAGGCGAATACGAAGCCGGTAAGTTTGTTTTTGTCTTATTTCAAGTTTGACATGTCACACAGAATTACGCTGTGACATTTTCGGAAATCAGAATGCTCTTATGCTATGGTAAATTAGGTAAAATATTTACGATGTAATTGCTAAAACTGACCCTTTTTTTTCTTTTGTGTTTGTTATGCGTACTTAATTGACTTACTTAAAAATGGTATATAAAAATAATTATATACATCAATTTTTAGTGCAGTTGATTTAAATCTTTTACAATAAGACAACAAACACAAATCAGTATTATTTTTTTAGGTTAAAAATAAATTACAGATTAAGCTAAAAAGAAGTAATTAATCAATTTGCAGTCCGACTAATAATAAAAATCTAGTACCTAATCCATGTTTCATTAACATAATTATTTGACTTCGGCTTCAATCCCTCTTTAAAATGATTCTTTTCCTCAGCTAGTCAGTTTGCATTTTTATTTCGAAGTAATATATTATATTTAAAAAAAAAAAACCTATAACTTCCATTAGTAACATGACCCGATAAAACCCCATAAAACCGTATTACATAACATTCATACGCCCCGGTCAAAACATCGCATACATATGCAGCATTCGACAACAAAAGGCAATCCATCAATGTCTGGCTCCCCTGAGTTACCAGCCCTTCTGACGACTGGTCTATTGGCGGCTGAAACTACGAAGCCGTGTGTTGCGGATTCAAATCCCGCAGGTGGCAAATGTTTGTATGATTAGCACGAGTATTTTTGTGTATGTAACATCCTTAATGTTTGAAATTGTATTTAAATAAATTTATCCGTTAAACAGTACAAAAGATCACGTGATCAGCTGCTCACAATTTTTTCTATGGAAGAACGTCGAAATAGAAAACATAATTTTAGATGCTCCATACAAACTTAGGCGCTACCTCGATTATAATGACGACCTCCGTAGCCGAGAGGCGAGCATACCGAACTTGGTGTCGCTATCTCTGAGGTCCCGGGTTCGATTTCCGGTCGGTCAATGTAGAAAAATAACTTTTCTATATTGTCTCGGGTCTGGGTGTTGTGGTACCGTCGTTGCTTCTGATTTCTGTTACACAAGTGCTTAAGCTGCTTATTATAGGATCAGAGCAATGTATGTGATGTTGTCCAATATTTATTTATTTATTTGATATAATATGAAGCATCTGAAAAAAAAAACACGTTTCGATGTTGCTCCCATTGAAAAATTGTTGTTTATAATCAGCTGATCACGCATTTTTAAGGAGTGTCCTATTTTTAGTACACCCTGTAGCTTACTTGATAAAAATCAATGAATTTATCAGTTACTTTAGTTTTTATTTATGATAATCAAATCAAAGACTTGATGTAATGTAAATGTACGTCCTTAATACATTTTTAGAGTAAATAAAGTCCTCGGTAGCTCAGTAAGACGCGGTTTCGACTCCCACCTCAGGCATGATGGTGATTAGGGTGCTGAATGACGACATGAAAATACTCCCACTACAAGATTTAAAGTTATCCTAAAAAGATGGTTGATAGAAAAATGATTTTTAAGACGAATAATTAACGCTTATAAATCCAGGTTGTTGTAACCCACTTATCTTGGAAATGTATGTCTGTTTAACATACATTAATTAATTACGACATTTTAAGTACGTAATTAATTAAATTCAAGTTAATATTTTATTTTGCATGCCATACTATGGTAAAATGTGTGATCATAAAACAAACTTTTTAAACATCTTTGTACCACTTTTAAGCAAAATAAATGATTCTGATTCTTAGTTTTCAAGTGTACGATCAACTTAAATGTAAGTAAATGTAATTGCGAAAACAACATTTGTAAACAAATATATTTAATATCTGTCTGTGTAAAAAAAATTTAATAAAACCCCCGACACAATTGTGCAGCATCAGCTCAAGGCCTCGATCATCTCTTATCTAACACCGAATCATTAAAATTATGAGTCCAAACAAGTTTGGCAAGTAGGAAATGAGCTGATAACTTTCAAATGGATGAACAGATCTTCATAAAACATAGCTAAGATCTATCTCTGTAACATCAGCTTTAAAACAAAATACATCAAAATCGGTCCATTCGTTTGGGAGCTCCGATGCCACAGACAGATACACAGATACATACGTTAAACTTATAATAACCCTCTTTTTCGTAGGGGGTTAAAATACGTTAACTTGAATTAATACAATAGTGAACTTCTAAAAATAAATATGACTTAACATTGTGAAATCGGATATTATATTTAAGCAGTTGGCGCAAAACTTCGTTGTATACCCAAAGAATTGATTACGAATAATTTGGATGTTTGTTTAATGTACAATTTTCCACGAAGTAGGTAGTTATTCAAACAAAATGAGTTGTAATAAATAAATAATTTGATTATGTGTGTTAAAATAAGGAGGCATGTTCTGCCCCATATGGGCCAATAATGTTATTATTGACGTTCATAAGTGGCAGTTTTCTGCCCTAAACTGAATAAATGATTTTTGACTTTTGACTTTTGACTTTTTCATACATCAACAAACAAGAAGTATTTTATTAAATAATAAAATTATGAATCGCTATCAATTTGTTTCTTAAAACTATTACTACTTACTCGTAAAAAGCCAAGCTACTACGAGTATAGATAAATAGATAGATACTCTTTATTGTACACAACACAAAAGAAACAAATCACAGGAAAGTAAATACATTATGAATAGCTCAATTTAAGCGGTCTTATCGCTGGAAGCGATCTCTTGCAGTCAACCTATTCACGAGTATTTTGTAGGATTTACAATTTTACAAAGTTTATTCATAAACTAACTGACCCAACGAACTTCGTTCCGCCAATTCGTTTATATGGGAAAATAAAATAGTTGGTTTACTACTTTCCTTGCATTTTTTAAATATTTTCTCACCTTTTAAACCTTCCCTGAACTTCCTTCAAGATCAAAATTAGCCAAATCGGTCCAGCCTTTCTCGAGTTTTAGCGAGACATTTTTAAATATATAGAAGATGTATATAATTACAATGTATTTTGTTCGATGACTTTTTGCCATGAAAGTTAGTGATACGTTCCCGTTTTTGTAGAAATTTTGGGATTTCTAATCAAAAAAACGCGACTACTTAGTACATCTCTTGATGTTAACCTGACACTACCTAAAGGATTATAAAGAGACCGAAATGATCGGAAAACTGAAGGTGCCAGGTCAGAGCTATATGGCGGATGCATTAACACCTCCCAGCCAAACTCTCTTAATTTTTGCTGAGTGGCTTAGGATGTGTATGGTCTAGCGTTATCGTGATGAAAGACTACACCCTTTCTGTTCAGCATAAAGAGACCGAAATGATCGGAAAACTGAAGGTGCTAGATATATGGCGGATGCATTAACACCTCCCAGCCAAACTCTCTTAATTTTTGCTGAGTGGTTTAGGATGGTCTAGCGTTATTGTGATGAAATACCACACCCTTTCTGTTGAGCAATTCCAGCCATTCAGTTGTTGGCTTATCAATTTTGGTCTCATAATTTATGGTGATTGTAGCTCAATGGCAGCACTGCTTGGCAGTGATTACCAAAGTTAAGTCACCTATGCCGCGGTTGTGAATGGATGGGTGACCATTCCAACCATATTTAGCATCTCCATGCTTTGGAAAAAACTTTTTATAAGTTGGTATCGGCTAATATCGCTTGATACTAGTCGTGAGGTCTAGTCAGAGGCCTCAGGGCGGCTTAGTAACATCTGACAGTCGGGTTAAGTCACTGGCCTAATAACACTCCTTCACCAATCCGCACTAGGCCCGCTTGTTGGAGTATGGCCCAAACGACCTCATAGTTGAGGTGAAGCCTGTGCCGTGCAGTAGGATGTATGTATAAGGCATACTTTACTCTACTTTTTTAACAATAAGTTGTTATAAGTAGTAATAGCTTAGTGGTAGAGGAATCGGAGTTTTCGCCTCACATTCGTAGGTCGTGATGTGGTATCCCACAGCACACACTTCTGGATTTTTTAGGATTTATGTAAGGTTATACCAGTTACTTATGCATGCATGCATGATGCATGAAGGCAGAAGAATAGGACGTCCACTGCTGAACATAGGCCTCCCCCAGTGGCTTCCAGATTGGCTGGCTGGAAGCAGCCTGCATCCAGCGGCTTCCTGCAACCTTTACCAGGTCGTCTGTCCACCTTGTGGAGTATGTAGAACTGGACTGGGCAGGATGTTGGATGTTCTAGAATGGAGGCCACGTACGGGCAAGTTTAAGAAGTTATTATTCTTTGCCACTCTTTGCGTTCACGGCCTGTCAGACAGACGAGGTAAAAAATAACCTTAAAATCAGAATCATAGACAATGTTCCCGCAAGATCGCGTAATCAATCATCGCTGCTTCCGAGCCGTCTCCGCTTCGCTTTCAATTTGAAGTTCTCGCAAGAGCAGATAAAAAATGCTTTCAGATGACGGGTTCAATAACTAATTGGGCTTAAAGTTTGAGTTGTGTGAAGTTATTTTGATATTGAGAATATTTATATAGGTTAAAAGAAATGCTGGTTTTCAACGATCACTTAGATTTTTCAGGTTTTTAGCAGCCCGCACCACTGAACAAATAATACTACGTGCCCGCACTATGACTGACTCTAAAACAATTGAAAAACGTCCGCCATCACATTGAAAATCGAATTCGTCTCTTCTCTTGCTCATTCCGTATTTATGTAACGACAGACAGCTGCTTTTTTGCCAAACTGAGAAAAAGTTTCGATGTCTTGTCTGTCTATACAATAAAATGATACGGCTTTCACTAAATAGAAAGGTTCGTGGATTGAACAATGACACATAGAATAATAGTTCGGTACCATGGAGTTTTCCGCCATTTTTTAATCTGTATCTGTAATGTGTTTGTATTGAACAGAGTTGACAGGACTGGTCATTTCATACTGTATGTAAGTGGAAGTTCCACTAACTAGTTTCGGAGAAATATGGTTCATATAGCTGCTCTATAGGGTATGACTCGGTGTTCGGTACTTACGGTGATTATAAAATTGAAACATTTACTCACAGACACGCACACCACTATGAAATAGGGTTGCTCTTAATAGTAGTTTTTCCCAAAACCGATAAAAGCAATGCCTACATCTAGATTGTCATGCGTTCGGAGCGGATTGACATTAAGCACTACGGAGCTGTCAGGCGTAGGTAGCCCTCTGTGTTTCCAATTTAGTTGCTTCAAACTTTGCGCGCGGGTCACGTATTTAAGTGTCATTAATCTAAGGGTTTGTGTAATGATTTATAACTATAGATACTAACTGCTATATAGTATCATAATAAATGTCGAATTCGGTCTCAAGACGCTTGAGCTTTATTTCAGAATATGAACCAAAGATTCCATGATTTATAACTGTGCTAGTAGAAGTGGGTTGCGTACTTTTGAGATTATACATGCTTTAAAGTTGCCACTAACGTGGGCCAAAGGTGGTCCTCTTTAGACCAAAATGACGCAGTCGGCTATCGGCTAAGTTCGGGAGCGAATGCATTAGAAAAATGATAAGTTTTGTCGTAAATGGTTGTGCCAACTGCGACAAAAGCATAATTTAAAAAAGTATGTTTTTCATTTCACTTGTAAATCAAAAATATATTATTTAGTAATACTTATATGCATTGTTTTAAAAACTTTTTAAGCAGTTTAACCGGTTGACATCATAGTTTAAATTAGTTCTAATAGATGGCGTTAGTATGTCATGTATGGCAAACGTGTAAGGTAATTTGTTCTAACAGCCATAACTTTACCATCCGGATTACAATTTGTTATAAATCAAACCAATCGGCAGTTAGAAGTAGTTAAAAGCAGTTTGCTAAGTAACAACTGTTACAAATGAAGCTAAAAAATAATAAAAGCATGTTAAAAATAAGGTCAAACTGATAGATGCAATGATGTGTAATGCTCAGACATTTCACACGATATTTTTGCCGAGAATCTGACAAGCACAGAGTATAAATCACTTCTCTGCAGTTCTTTTTCCCGCTCATTTGCTTTTTAAATGTCACGTCTTTCAAAAGTCGGCCAGCGACAATGCATCAAATTGTTAACCTGATAGCGTTTTTTTAAATCGTCGCGGCGCGGGCTGCTGCCGATTCGCCAATCAATCACTAACTGACATAATGACGTCATCCATTATCAATTATTGACAGTACACGGATCGGATGCCGTCCGGCGATTTTCCAAGTTTTATGCCTTACCCCTACAGACACGTTAGCATATAGACGCCGCATTATGCGAATTTGAACAACTTTAGTAATTTTTAATGTTGGTCAAGGATTTCTTCTTGCACGTCATAGATTATCTTTGGTTAAATTTACAGCGGGGTTTGACTTTCTAGCTCGATATTCATAGTTTCATTGAATAACAAATACTTATAACATAGAAGTGCAGAAGACTAAACATAATTTTTTTTGCTTAGCCTAATTATTTAACTGACAGAGAATGCCTGTGGCCCTACCTTTAAGAAAAATTTAGATTTCCCAGAAAAGTATCAGCCTAAACCATCTCATAATTAAAGTAAAGTTAAGTTAGATTTGTGCCCTGCAGTGGGACGTTACCTATATACGTGTTTCCCTTTTTTACTATTTATCGTATACTTTTTCTTAATTTTAGTGTCTCATTTACACCATACGCGTACTCTATAAAGATAAGTGGTCTATCATATGCTCATCCCCCCATCCCTTGAAGGTTGTCGATTGATCATGCTAGTTTAGATGGAGTGGGTCATGGTAATCTAAGTTTGGGGGAACCTAAAGATGGGATCTATTGCCTAATAAAAATAGATAATGAACAATAGTTAGGACGTTAGTATCATAGTATTTTTCTTATGTACGACCGTCTGGTCTTGTGGTTCGGTCTCCGGAATATAAATCCAGGTGGTTGCGGGTTCGAATCCTGCAAGAAGCAACGAATATTTGTACCGAACTCATGGAGGTTTGTAAATGTTTTTAAGTATGTCCATCTGTTACCTTGTCATCGTAGTGCAAGCTTTGCTTAGTTTTTGGCTAGAATGTGGTCTGGTTGTTGGAATAATTTATATTTTATCTGTTCAAAATGACAAACATGTGTGTGCATAGAGTTTAAAGGTTACCAAGCAAATGCATGTTTCAGTTTACGGCTCCCGGCTGTCCAGTGAAAAGTAAGTAGGGTTGCCATGTTTGCTATTGATTTAATAATTAGTTTTTTTTGTTACTTAAACACTTTTTGGCACTACTTGACCGGAATAGGGATTCCGAATGATACACCAAACCGTGTTTCTGTGACGTGTTACGTACGCTGTCATGGGATACACAAAATTATATAATCGAAGAGTCGCTGGCACAAAGTATGTATCTAATACGACTCAGATAATATTATAAAATTTACGACGTCAGGTAGAAATCGAATCCTCGTCTCATCACTTGGATACTTAATTGCAACTGGTGTATCAATTGTACGACCGACGTAAGGGCAGTAGTCTACTTGCCATTAAAAAAAATATATTTTGCCCTCAAATCTAGCGTTAAGTATCAGTTAAATAGTATCGTGAGGTGTTCGTTGTTGACTTTGATGCCCATTCCTTTCCAATTCAGTGTCCTGAAGACGTATTCCAGTGCGGTCTTAAACAACTGTGGAGATATAACATCTCCTTGTTACACGACTCTTAGCAACTGGATGTTTGTAATATGGTAACATAAACTATAATTTCGAACCGTCAAATCTGGAAGTCACTGGTAAAAAAAAAATGCTCGCTAAAGTGGCACCGCATCTTGGCAAAAGTAGTGTAGGATCCCCAGCTCGATGGACCGATGACCTTAGGAAGATGGCTGGCAGTAGCTGGATGAAATAAAACCGGCCAAGTACGTTTTTTTTATAGTTTTGTGTATAAATCTTAATGCATTTCACAGAATACATCTACTTTACCAAGTTTCAACAGTATAGTTCTTATAGTTTCGGAAAAAAGTGGCTATGACATACGGATGGACAGACAGACAGACAGGCATGACGAATCCATAAGGGTTCCGGTTTTTGCCATTTGGCTACATTAGGCGCTCTTTAGGGGAGGTTTACGTCCAGCAGTGGACTGCAATAGGCAGACATGACATTACATGTGGCAAGAGCTAACTCACAAGTATTTTTTTCAACTAACCCTAAACATTTTAAAAATCAAGGCCTAACTATAAGAACAGGCAATTAGTGGACATTGAAACTCGACCCCGACTCACCCCCAGATCGGGCCCGCTAGAAAGGAGCCCGACAGCGGTCCGGTCTGTTTCGGCAGTTCCGGTCCCGCCGGCGCCACCACTAGTGGGTTTGCTGCTTGGTAGGGTGCCCTTTGCACTCCACATTGGCCTGATCACGCCTGGTAGTATGGGGCTTGACACGTACGACCTAGGCTGTGCGCCTTCAGCGCACGCCACAACTGCCCGGTTTAAGCTGAAGAATGCCTTCTTTAAAGGCACTCAGCGATAGTTTCGTCCGAAAAAAAAAACATTGAAACTAATAATTGTTGTTGGCTTGACCTTTTAGCAGCCCTGTACGCGGGAGTTTAACACCTCGTCCGCGGTCGCCAGTTCGCGCGGCGACGTCACGCTGTTGCAAATTTACACTGCCTGAGCGCGCCACCTCTGACTTCCGACGCCATTTTGGAACTTCGTTAAACATTGAGTTAACATGTTTTAGGTGACCAACAGAGTAAAATCGCGAATATGGAGCACATTAATTACGTTCTTTTTTTTATTGGAACGCCACAAAGCAGAGACGTAGCTACGTATAGTTTAAGTTTTGGTTTACCCAAATGTTACTCAATACTCTGCTGTGTGCTTAGACAATGTAAGTACGGATTTTTGTTTTTATTGTCCTAAAGTCCATTTCATTACGTAAGAGGTGCTTGTAGCTCAGTGGCGGCAGCATTTGTGATTTGAATTTACTAATGCTGTAAGATGGGTGACAAATTTCGAACATATTTAGTAACTCATCTCCTAGCTTTAAAGGCGTGTTTAACAGTCAAGTTTAATTAAAGGTTCTATGTAATCAATCCTCCCACGTTGTTTACATCTGACAGTTAATAGTTTATTCACTTACCTTAAAGAATTCTTCCACACCATGCGCGCTGAGCCAGCATGATTGAGTATGGCCTAAACCTCCTCATAGTTGAGGCGATGCCTGTACCCTGCAGTGGGATATATGGGCCACTTAACTCTTTGTGTAAAAGACTCATGTTTGACTGACAGATGCCTATGTTATATTGTAATGAAACATTGTTTTGCAATATCTTAATAATCATAATTTGTCTTTAATGTGGAATCGAATGATTAAAAGTGACACAGAGTGCACAGTATCATGTCAGCCTATTTCGGTGTACTGCTTGACGTAAGCCTCCCAACAAAGACCTCCAAATAGCGTGCTCTTCTGGTTTTTTTATCCAGCCAGTGCCAGCCATTTTCCTGAGGTCGTCAGTCCGTGGAGCTGGGAGGAGTCCTAAACTAAGTTTGCTTAGACGGTGTCTCCATTTTTCCACTCAAAAATCGATTTACTCCACCTTTCATAGCTACTGCAAAAGACAAAGCTGGCCCGTTGCCACTTGAGCTTGCAAAATTTTTGGACTATGTCCACTTCTTTGGTCTTCCACCGAATTTCCTCGTTCGGATTATAACCCTCTACGAGATCCCAAGCATCGACCTTTCCATAGCCAGCCATTTTTCCAAATGCTGCCCAGCCAAGCTGCACTCTCCTAGCAATTTCCCTCTCTTCCTCCTCCTCTCTCAATTGCTACTCTACCTAACTCCAACACTTGTCCAAGGTAGACACTCCTTGACAACTTCTAGCACCACGCTTTCGACGGAAACCGGTCCGCATGCACATTATCCTGCTGTGTCATATGTACGAACCATAGAGCACTTACCCTATAGAGTAGAAATGTCATATGATTTGTTCGACAATATTTTCCGCCATTTTTTAATCTGTATGTGCACTGTTTTTGTATAGGCGACCGTTGACGGGAGTTGTCATTTCATACTAAATGTAAGTGAAAAATCACTTACTAGTTTCGGAGAAAGATGGTTCGTATCGCTGCTCTACAGGGTATGTGTTCGATGGTACAAACATAGTAAGTACTCTCTGTACGTGTAAGTATTTTTGCTCAACGCAGTACCACACGACATTATACCCCTTTGTCTCTGAGCAGTGATTAATGTGTCCCGCCCCTATTCAGCCGTGTGTCGCTTGCCTAATACTATCCTGGGTACGAGTATGTTATTGTTACTGCTATGTGGGTAGGTTGTAAATAACGATACTTGAAAACAAAACAAACATTCGACAGGATAGGATAATTAAATTGTCTAGTTACTCCACGTAAATACAACTTAGTAACTAATATAAAAAATACACTTTGATTTTAGAGGAAAGTTAGCATTGTTATCTCTTTCTGGTCGTTCCCTCAATGCTGAGGATCGTGACTGTATGTTAATCTTCTCCACTTGGTCCGGTTCTGCGCCATATGTACCGCTCCCCGTATCTGGCCTCCAGTCACCTCTTTGAGTTGGTCCACCCATCTAGCTGGCGCTCTTCCTTCTTCTCTTCCATTGTTATACGACGACTAAATCAAATCAAATTAAATCAAAATAATTTATTTGCTATAAATAGGTGGTCACAAAGTTGGTAGATGAAATACAGACAAGTTGCTTAAGTATCTAGTCATAGGTTATGGCTAGGTTAGGCTAGTCATGCAAATGGTGCTGTATCGTAGTGCTATGATTCAAACGAACGGGTCTTGGATTGGATTCCCGGGTAGTCCCAATCTCGGTATGCTGGCAGACGACTAGTTAGACTATGATGTATATGTGATATAAAGATGTCTATTTCTTATTTCGAGTCTTCTGTTTTCCTCTCCACCTCTATTTTCTCTTAAAAGTTAGAGATCTTTGCAAAACAGAGAAATCCAGTAGCATACGTAAGTTTTTTCTTATTTCGGTGTTGGTTTATTGCCTGAAAAAGTTGTTATGTATTAGCTAATGTTACACTTTCAAGGCAAGAGGCGATTGAAATTGCACCCTGTATATCATAGTTGTGTCAAGCACTGCAGGTCTGGCGGTAATTTTATCAGCTGACTGCGTGTCTGGTCTAATCCAACTATTGTCCTCTGTGCATTGTTGACGAGTACTTAATAAGTGACCGTGCTTTGAAATTTGAACTGCATGCATGTAACAATACAAAATTTATAATTAACAAACAATATTTGCGCTTGGTGTTTATGACTATAGAAATTGGTTTACCACCCTAAGGTTAAATATTACTTGTTCATAGAAAACTACTTGTAGTTGTTGTGTGTTAGACCTTGGTCTATGTTTGCTTTGCTTCTGTTAAAATTATAGTTCGGTATCTACGGCGCTTATAAAATTGAAGCAACAAAAGAGTTTTGTGTGAAAACGTTTACACACAGACACACACACGCACACCACTATAAAATATGGTTGCTATTAATAGTAATTTTCCTTAAAACCGGGGAAGATTCGATAAAAGCAATGCCTATAATATCTAGATTGTCATGCGTTCGGAGCGGATTGACATTAAACACTATTAAAACCTAGTCATGAATAGGGAGCTCTCTGTGGTTCCAAAATATTTGCTTTCAATTTTGCGCGTGGATTACAATCTATGTGTCCTAATCTAAGCTTCAGATTAACTTTTTCCATTCTGTCAGTAAGTGTGTCGTTATTAAACTGTTGCCCGCGACTTCGTTCGCGTGACCTTTAGTTTACTCATAAAAGATATTTTGCGCAACTTTTTTTTTATAAGAACTTTCTGACAATAATTACCACAACAAAAAAAGAATTAGTGAAAATGTTCCATACGTTGAAGCGTGATAAGATGACCAAGGGAAATAGAGATTAATTTAAATATTTATAGATAGATTTATCACTAACTGATCTTTTAATTGAACTTCCTGCGAAAACGGCTGAAAGGATTAAAATAAA
Source organism: Anania hortulata (assembly GCA_963576865.1). NCBI lineage: Eukaryota > Metazoa > Arthropoda > Insecta > Lepidoptera > Crambidae > Anania > Anania hortulata. The sequence goes on along the minus strand of OY756391.1, from coordinate 22,670,139 downwards.
ATTTGGCACACGTAAAAAAATATCTAGATTATCACATATAACTCTATCCTGTTTTTGTGTTCCCGTAGGGTTAATATTCACTCGTCTTTGGCTTAATTCTAAAATTAAAGCAGACGAAATCACGAGCACAAGCTAGTTTATGATAGTTTCATTCAATTTAATTATTTATATTATAAATTATGATTATTGTTATCATAACTTAATTGATTTCATTATTATCGTAAATTATGTTATTTTTTGTTAATTATTTTTATTTGATTTATTGTCACTTGTCTCTTTTTTTTTGTTTTTAGTTTTCTTTTTCTTCCTTTCAAGGCCCCCGCAGAATACCAGTGTCGTGGCAGCCCTAAGTTGCCATGACAACTACTGAGCGGGGGACCTTTTCTGGTACAGTGGTTGTTTACTTTTATATCTGTGACCTGCTATTTTTTTGTATACCAAATAAAAATATTAATTTTATTCTTATAGTTAAATTTAAAATGTTTTCAAACTACTGGTAAATAATATTCAGAGCCGAGATAGATAGTGCCGAGTCTAGTTCTCTCGGCTGTTTTATCGTCCTGTTGCGTGTCCACTCTAATCTGGCCCATTGTTTTAGGGAGTAGTGTGTGGCTATATAAATTACGACATAACAGCTAGTGGTGAAATCGAATGGCTTTGGAATCGCGAAGCCGAATTCGATTATGAATAGCTGCTTACTTTAAATTCTGTTGGTTTGGTGTGTTGTAGTAACTATTTCTAGGAAAATCGATGATTTTTAAGCCTTTATATTGTGCCTAACAAAATTTTGTATTCGTAATCGCTATTTAGAGTTAAACAACAGGTTAAGTTGCTTATTCTCTTAATAAAATTCCGCTGCATCCCTCGTTAAAGTAAAAATTACAAATTGGAGATTATCTAAAAGCTGAAATTTGTTTCAGAGTTTTACTCTGTCAAAATTGTCAAACATATTTTTAAGCAACATTTACGTGGCGTTTAAGTTTTAGTTTAAAAATTCCTTTGTGTTTCTCTTGTTAGTAAATTTAATTATTTTAGAGAAATATATGTCTTAAACCGTAAGTGGCATTTATAAATACAAAAATTTTTATAACTGCTTAAGGTTAAAGTTAATAATTATGAAAATGTATACAGAGTGTAACGAAAAGGTGAAATAAAACTTTAAGGGGTTATTCTACGGCTAAATTACATCAACTTTTTCTATGGGACCAACATCGAATTCGCAAAAAAAAGAACACTTTCCCATACTAAAACGCGACCAGCTGGCATCAGTTTGTATGGAAACGTCATTTTTTTTTTGAGATTTCGATGTTGGTCCCATAGAAAAAGTTGATGTAATTTAGCCGTAGAATAACCCCTTAAAGTTTTATTTCACCTTTTCGTTACACCCTGTATAATGACTGCTTAAGGCTCAAGTTAATTATTATGAAAATGTAATTATTTTGCTTACAATTTCCGCTCAGTTACGCCGGCATAGGCACCCCAACCACACCACCTGCACCCACACTCGTCGCAGCGCAGCCGAGGCGATAACATCTCTCCTCTCCTGATGATGCCACGTGGAGTGGCGAAACGCGTCGAGGTTTTTATGTCGGTGTTGGGTACTAACTTTTGCATTCATCTCTCTCGCATGCAATTTGAGGAGGGCGGGTGGTGCTCTATGCATTTTGCTTGTGTTTTTTCACGGAGTGTGGATGCAGGTGGTGTGATTGGGGTGCCTATGCCGGCGTAACTGAGTGGAAATTGTTAGCAAAATAATGACATTTTCATAATTATTTAGTTATGGATTTCCGCAAAGTAACGCCTGATTCTATAAATTTTAAGGCTAAACTTGTTATTTAGCTAAGAAGAAGTTGATTAGCAGCTTTTTATGACAAATGATGTAAATGTAACACGTTACAGTTTAACAACGGGTATTTAAGGGGTGGCTGTATGGTGTACAGACAATGACTAGATCCGACACTTCAGGCGTAATACCAGTTTAGAGTCTGTAAATAGGACAAGGGAATTCTAATCGCGACCAATGACGAGCATTATTCATGTCCTAAAGCTGTCGCGTCGTGACAATGTCTGCTGGGCTTAGCAGGACGGTACACACAATAGTCATGTGCCCGAGCTTTAGACAACACAAAATTGGAGTTCATTCTTGGGGAAATGTATTAAATTTTTCAATAAAGTACCACAGGCTCTTGTTGAACTTCATGAGTTCAAAATTCACATTAGAAAAATCCTTAAAAAAAGGATATTATAAAGTACACGATTATTTGAACGACAAGAGTGCATGAACTGCACTGCTTAGCTCGCACTTATTACATGTCTTGTAAAATAGACTGACAAAGGTGACTGAGTTTGTTGCGCCGTTTCTTCTCATCACCAGCCGATATGTAGTCCCGAAGCGGTGGTAGGGCAAAGCTATCATTTTGGGATGTGTATAAGTGCCCGGAAGAGGGTATATCTATCTATATATTTAAAACAAAGTCGGGTTAGTTACACCATTTATAAGTCAAGAACGGCTGGACCGATTTTTATGATTTATGATTTTTTGGATTTGTCTCCGTCCCGAATAGCAGAATAACTATTAAAACATCGAAAAATTCACAAAAAAACCAGGCGGTACGAAGTTAGTAGCTAGTGGTGACTGAGTTTGTTCCGGCGTTTCTTCTCAGCACTTGCCAGATTGTCTGTGTCTTGTCTCGAAGCGCTAGTAGGGCCCAAAAAATAAGGAGACATGTTCTGCCCCATATCATCATCATTTCAGCCATAGGACGTCCACTGCTGAACAAAGGCCTCCCCTAATGACTTATCATCAGGGGGGATTGCCAATACTCGCCACGCTTGGCAGGCGGGTTGGCGAGCGCAGTTTTTTTTATAAGATTTCGCACGAAGACGCTGCTGCCCGTCTCGTACTACAGGAATTAGTCGACTCTTACGACACGCCTCCGGTTGGCGGTGGGGAAGTGTATTCTTTACGGCCGTCCCCACACGGCACAATATGGGCCAATAATATTGTTATTGACGTTCATAAGTGGCAGTTTTCTGTTTTAAACTGAATAAATTATTTTTGACTTTTGACTTTTGACTTGTTCGCTGGGACAACTAGTACTAAATAAATGACTGTTAATATTCTACCTTAACGTGTCTAGGCCTCCTAAATTCAATTTTAGTAATTTTGTACACCTTGTCACATAAACCTTATTTATATTTGATTAAATTAATAGAGTGAGATTGGAGCCAAATAGCGGGGATCATTAGCAATTTCATTTTACACAAATTAACTTGTTAATTAAGATCCTATTTTATTTTAAGGTTTCTATTGCAATACAATAACTTTTACGACAAAACCAACATCAACATTGCAAAAAAAAAACTTTCTTTTAACAACTTATCAGTTGTTGTCGTCATAGACATCACGGGTACTATTTAAAAGTTAACAAAATGTGTTACACGGAAAAATCCTAGTGGCAAAGCCTAGTTAGGACCAAGACAATGACTTTATTCCCGACACAAGACAGACAGCAAGTTCATTAATGACTGTTACTTTCAATATCGCCTCCATTAAAAGTTTTGTGAACTTTAGTGCCTCCCCTACCGAAGCTGCGGAAAAAAGAGGATGCGCCCAACTTTGAGACGACCGAACTTTGGGTGAAAGCTGATGTGTTTTTTATACTACTTAGACTAACCGGAAGTTGGTTAAATAAGATGAACCAGTTTTATATCACCACAGACCAAATTTTTTTTAGCGTCCCGGGTTCGATTTTCGGTTGGGTCGATGTAGACAACGAACGTCGATGTAGACAACGAACTTTTCTATGTTTTCTCGAGTTTGGGTGTTGTTGTACCGTCGTTATTTCTATTTATAACACAAGTGCTTTAGCTACTTACCTTAGAATGAGAGAAATGTATGTGATCATCGTCATCATAATCATTTCAGCCATAGGACGTCCACTGCTGAACATAGGCCTCCCCCATTGACTTCCAGACTGGCTGGTTGGAAGCGGCCCGCATCCAACGTCTTCCTGCGACCCTTATCAGGTCGTCTGACCACCTTGTGAGTGGACGTCCTACGCTGCGCTCGCTGGTACGCGGTCTCCATTCTAGAACCTTTCTGGCCCATCGGCCGTCAGTTCTACGTGCTATGTGCCCCGCCCACTGCCACTTTAGCTTGCTAATCCGTTGGGCTATGTCAGCGACTTTTGTTCGTTTACGAATCTCCTCATTTCTGATTCGAATGTATGTGATGTTGTCCAATATTTATTTCACCATCATCATCGTTTCAGCCATAGGACGTCAGGTCCACTGCTGAACATAGGCTGTCTTTATTACTATTTTTTTTAAACTGTGGTTACCTTGTAGTCTAGCCACAATAGTGAAGCTAGTAAAATTCAGGTTCCGCGTTTTTGCGCCCGCTGTTTTCTAGATGGAATGTCTAAAATCCATAATCACACACCTGCCGCTGCAAGCTGGCTGAGAAACCTGATACCGACGTCATATCTACGTAAGAAGAAAGCCATACGAAATGATGATGATGAGAATGAGCGTTCGGCCAGTTCGGCGTCGCCTGAGTCGCTTGTCGTTGCGTTCGGCTCCTAGAAGTTACAAAAATGCTGATTGCCGATAGTAAAAGTAAGTAAGTAAATGATTGCGGTTTGTTTTCAAATTTACGCATGACTTTTAAGAGGGTGACAAAATCCAGAGTTATGTCATTGGACTTGTTGAACTTCTCATGGCTCTGAGGCGAGATTTTGTCCACACAGTATTCATTATACTGTTATTCATAATAATGTTTCAAGTTTGCATAATACACTCGGATGCTCTATAAAAAGATGCACTAAACCCTAAGCCCGCGACCGTTTAGAAAGTTAACCTAAAACTACTTGCGTTTAAACAAACATATTCCTGTTTATTATCCTCGGTGCAGCCTGCAAGTGTTAAATGGTGCATTATTGAGCGCGCCCCGGCGGGTTGCAAACAAATTTTATTTTCCAACGCCTTGTTTATTCAGCAACGGTGTTTAGTTCGGCGTCTTGTAGCGTGGGTTAAAGCGACAAGGCTGCAATATTTTTTGTTTTATTTTTAAGCGAAAAGAGGAAAGGTTTTAGTTACTTATACAAATTCGACTTGACTTGGTATCGTGTACTCTGTGGTCTGGTACCCGGTATCTCTGTGGTCCCGGGTCCGATTCCCAGTCGGCCAATGTAGGAAAAAAGCTATATTGTCTCAGGCCTGGGTGTTGTGGTACCGTCGTTGTTTTTGATTTCTGTAATACAAGTGCTTTGGCTACTTACCATAGGATCAGAGCAATGTATGTGATGTTGTCATATATAAAAAAAAGTGTTAAACAAATCTCCTTCTTCAATATTTTTAGGCAACAGTTATGTTCGTTTATGTAAATGAATTGTTTTTTTGGAACCTGCTCTTTCTGTTATGTTTGTTATACGATACTTTCAAACTTTATTATAAATTAATACTGATAATGATCAGAGATATTTAATTATTTTATCAGTTTACAGTTTTAATTTTACTTTCATTGAATAAAAATGATATGAATAATACATTTTATTTCCATTGTCCATTTCCATGTCAGAAGGTAAATTTAGAAGGTCAATAATAAATAATTATAAAAAAAATAAAAACCGACTTCAAAAAACTAAACCGCTAAAAATAATCTTAACACTTAAGTACCTAATCGGTTACTTTTGGAGTCGGTGCAAACGAAAACATTGGTCTCTCATTGACTGGCACCGACTCCAAAAGTAGCTGATTAGGTACTTAAGTGTTAAGATTATTTTTAGCGGTTTAGTTTTTTGAAGTCGGTTTTTATTTTTTTTATAAAATTAACTTATTTCATCCATTTTAGTGGTAAATCCTAATCAAAACAAATCTTACGAGTGCAAACATAATTTAACTGCTGAACACCGATTTCATTTCCTATTTTTCCACCCTTAGGGGTGAAATTTTTTCCAAAAATGTTTTATTATAGTATCTTTGAAGTATTAAGCTATTCATTAAAAAAAGAATCATCAAAATCGGTCCACATTTGGCAGAGATATAGGTAAGATAGATACTAAAATCAGTTGGCGTGGTACGGAGTTTATGCAATGTTTGATGATTTTCTTATAGATCCCATCATTAGAATTCAACCAAATTTATATGGGACCTTACCTTACCTTTCAAACAAAAAAAAATTTATCGAAATCCGTCAATGCAGTAACGAATGATCGCTGAACATACATAAAAAAAAAAAAAAAGGTACCGACGAATTGAGAACCTCCTCCTTTTTTGAAGTCGGTTAAAAAAGTGTAATTCTGTTGTAGTGTTGTCCCTTTTATATATTGTTTGTTTTTTTGTGTATTGATCTCGATTGAATGTAAACAATGCATGCTGTATTCACCTTTAAGAGACTTTACATTTAGCATAGCAAATAGATTTAAGTTTATTGTAACTTTTTTGATGTAAAAGTTGTTGGTGAACCTTTTTAAGAAAAAAAAAAAACATTTAATACTCGTGTAGTAACTTTAATTACTTTTATTAAATGTGACTGATACAAATATTAAATAATTTTGCTAATAATTGTGTCATCATCATCATGTCAGCCATAGGACGTCCACTGCTGAACAAAGGCCTCCTCCAACGACTTATCATCGGGGGGGATTGCCAATACTCGCCACGCTTGGCAGGCGGGTTGGTGAGCGCAGTTTTTTATAAGATTTTGCACGACGACGATACCTGTCTCGTGCTACAGGAATTAGTCGCCTTTTACGACACGTTTCCTGTTGACGGTGTGGAAGTGTATTCTTTACGGCCGTCTCAACAATTGTGTAGTGTACGCAAATTTACGAGTAAATAAGGTGGGGCCAATGCCAGTGCCAATAAATTTCCCGTAATTATCAGTAATATTATTTAAGGATCATATTACTTAATTTTACTGAAAGGTAAACGGCTGGGACAACAAAGGCTGGGACGAGGCAAAAAAGACCTAGACAGAGACAAAAAATCTATATTACCTCGAATCCTTATCTTGCAAGTTTTCATAGTAGGTTACTACATCATTATCATGTCAGCTTATTGCAGATCACTGGACGGAAGCCTCCCCCAAAGAGTGCCGAAGAGCACGATCTTACGCCTTTTTCATCCATCCACGGCCAGTCTTCTTCCTAAGGTCGTCGGTCCATCGAGCTGGAGGGCGTCCTACATTACGTTTACCAAGACGTGGTCTCCACTCGAGAACCCGTTTACTCCATCTTTCATCGGTTCTGCTACAGATGTGGCGTACTGAGTTTACTACATTATTAGTTAACTGCTGATCAGTCCATTTTGGTTGGACACAATACGTATTTTTTATTATCTTCCGTATCACTCTCAAAAATACGCAGTTACTTTAATTTAAAAAGACTTGTTTATTAAATAAATTTACGCTTTTACTATACTTCGCTGGGACGGGGCAAAAGCATATTTCTTGGAACAGTATTTTGAAGTCTGTATTATTAAAACGTAATAAATTACATTTAACTGGTGCTAAAATAACAATTTTGCTTGCAAGAATACTAGTTAGTTCGCACAATAATGCACATAGGTTTGTTTCAAATTCAAATTCAAATTTCTTTTATGTACAGACAAGAGAATCTAAACCTACCACAAAACGTCGAGTTTTGTCAATTGATATTAATCTCTACGTGTCAGACTTAAAGTTGAAAATCAATTTAATGACCTTTAACTTGTTGGGTAGGTGGACCTGACATTTGAATTATACAGTGTGTGGCCTATAGTCGGGGATAATATTGAAAACCGAGACACTCTGGAGTATTAGTATCTTTCCTGACAAGATTCCAGTTAACCAAAACCCATGCATTACGCACAATAATAATTTTATGTTACGATTCTTAATCAGTGTATTATTGCGAAACAATATTATCGCCGGTGGATAAGACCCCCTACTCAATCATCCCATCCAATCATACTTCCCGCGCCCACAAGCTTTGATACACTTTGCTTCACTGTAGCCTGTTAAGTTGGTGCGCGGTAATTATACAGGGTGTAACGAAAAGGTGAAATAAAACTTTAAGGGGTTATTCTACTGCTAAATTACATCAACTTTTTCTATAGGACCAACATCGAAATCGCAAAAAAAAAGAAACACTTTCTCATACTAAAACGCGACCAGCTGGCATCAGTTTGTATGGAAACGTCAATTTTTTTTGAGATTTTGATGTTGGTCCCATAGAAAAAGTTGATGTAATTTAGCCGTAGAATAACCCCTTAAAGTTTTATTTCACCTTTTCGTTACACCCTGTATATATATACGTTACGACTTTTGACTTTGACTTTTGTTTTAATAAGTGCTCTACTTGCCAACTGCACAATCTGTTGCTGTTGATACCTAGCACACCATGTGCCTGTCAGCGTCTGTCGCTATGTGTCGCTACAAAAAGGGAAGAAAGAAGATGATTAGGCACTAACATGACGGGATATAGCTTTGCTGGGATGACTTTTACGGAGTTTTACTACAGCATTTAGTTTTGGTATAGTGTCATTTGGTCATATGGAACTAAAACTTTGAGCCTCATAAGAAAGCTCAAGATCGCACAGCGTCTATGGAGAGGACTATGCTCGGTATTTTCTGGCGAGATCGAATCAGAAACGAGGAGATCCGTAAACGAACAAAAGTCGCTGACATAGCTCAACGGATTAGCAAGCTGTAGTGGCAGTGGGCGGGGCACATAGCACGTAGAACTGACGGCCAATGGGGCAGAAAGGTTTTTAGAATGGAGGCCACGTACCGGCAAGTACGTAGGATGTCCACCCACAAGGTAGAGGTAGTGGAGGTACGACCTGGTAGAGATTGCAGGAAGCCGCTGGATGCAGGCCGCTTCCAACCAGTCAATCTAATAGTCACTAGGGGAGACCTATGTTCAGCAGTGGATGTTCTATGGTAAAATGATGATGATGATGATGATCGGCCAAAGCAGGGGTTCCCAAAGTGTGCACCGCAGCACCCTGGTGCACCGTAGAAAGTAGTAAAGAGGGGTGCCAAAAGTCGATCCTCTATCATTATTCGATACCATAAGTATTCTTGGGCACCTATACTTATGAAGAAATGAGAGTAGCAGTGTCAAACTATATTCTCCGCTTAGAAAAACTGTGTGAAGATCACCTAGCTCACCCGTCACATTCATTTGACTGACGTTATCTATTTCAAATAGCTGGCTAGGGTAGGGCGTCGTGACAAAATACTAAACGTGAAAAACACGTGCCAAAATATGCAATAATATAAATACATAATGAAGGTCAAGCAATTAAAATCATCTAACGATCACATTTCTGTATTTTAAACTCAGTTCTTCGTCATTTAGAAAACAGGAGATAGAGCAATATTTTAATCTAATTCCACAAGCTAAAGCGCACGTTTACAGATTAATGGCTGTATTTACCTTACAAGAATCTTTCTTCTGGGGTTCTAATATTAGAATCCTCTCTTACGATTAATAGCCACTTTGGCACAGTACATAATTATCAGGTGATGCAGTATCTAAACTACGTTTTTTCACATGTCATTGTGACAAATGCAATGCACAAGCTTATGTCATTATTAAACTGTCATTGTGAGACATGGAGATCCTATTCAAGTATTTTCGGTCTAGGTCAAATCAGAAAATAATATTTCCTAGTAGTCCATGTCCTTAAAACCTATTGAACTAAAATTATTGCCCGTATCATAAAGAGGTTAATTCCATACTTCAAGAACATGCTGGTATGTTGTCAAGAGCATAGCCGAATGACTGCGTATCAGTTTATTTAGAAAATTGAAGATTAAGATGAAAAACAATTAAGAATAATTGAACATAACGCACAAATAGCAAAGGCAACACGACACATAAACATACAATTATAAATACAACACGAAGTTACGAAACGCAACAACATGGTTTGGTAACAAACCAAATATAAATAAAGAGAAGAAACAAGAATTATAAAACGAAATAACAAGCAGTACCACTGCAAGCCTGTGATGTTCAGGATAAAAAGATTAAAAGACCTCACTCAGTTTGAGCCATGGTCTGTGTGGGCTACGACTTTGGTTTCTAGTGAGCCCTGCCGAATATTGTGCATAACTTCAATTTCAATTGATTTATTTTACAGCAACATTGGTAACACGACTACAAAATTACTGTAGCTGGTTCCAAAAATAAGACTCTCCTGTGCTGTAAGAGCCAGCTTTCTTCAACAAGAGAGAGAGTAAGAGTGAGACATTTATGTGCTACAATTTGCACTGTAATTAGGAACAGTATGGGCACCGGTCTCCCGAACTTGCGTGCGTGATAAAAGTACTGTACGGTGTACTTTAATTTAAAAAGGGAGAAAATCAATGAATGATTTATAATCTTCGTATTGGCTAGGTGCGAAGTAAGAGGTGGGAGAACCACGAATCGATCACAGCGCGCACCATGGCAAAAAAAGGATATTGCGGCAGACCAACTGTCACTTTTTACTAACGTATCCGTGCATTTTAAGTAAAAATAAACAAGACCAAGAGGCAAGAGGACCTTTACAACGCCAACCAGAAGGCCATTGATGTTGCCACTTTTTAGGCTCAGAGAGTTTAATTGCCATTGACTCGAGAATAAGAAGAAGTACAAATAAATAAACATGCTTCACGAAACCTGCTGCGTAGCTAACAGTAAGAACAATGGCAAAGATCATAAATTCTATTAATTTCTAGGTCTGTCCCATTGCTGCTCTTCACTGGTTTTCGAGAAGCTTTCTTTGTGGTTGATGTAGTATAACGGAGTCGCAAAAATGATTACATCTGCCACTCTAATTGTACACACAATCACATTTTCCACTCGTAACATAACAACTAGAATCAATCTGTAAAAAATAAATTGTTTCTTTACATTCTATTACATTGAAATGGATCATAGTATTTATGTACTAAGTCAAAAATTGCAAAAACAGAAAAAAAAACAGCTCACATTCAAGGATGTTTTGTATGGCGTTTACTAAAGTTTGATGAATTAATACAAGCTTTAATGGTGTGGCTTATTTAAAATCGGCACATTTGATTTCTTTTACATCTTGCACATATTGAACCTAACCCAAACTTTTATTGTTGTTTGTAGTTGGAAAGCGATATCGTGTGTGATTGCTCGGAATCCAGTTTTTATAATTATTTGGTCATTTTTAATTGAAAACACACGATAAGTCTGAATTATTAACGACACTACAGTCATAAATGATCGTCTGCAACTGCAATATAGATATATGAAATGCGTTATTCGATTACATTTGTTTATTTCTTTACTTACTTCTCGTAAAATCAGCCATGAGAAAGTCCACGTGTACTACCTGAAATTTATTGACTGTGTCATTTTAGACGGGAAATAAAAAAGGTCAACGTTATTTTTGACACTATAAATTTATATGATTGAATAGAATGTATGAACATTATGATATTTCATTGAAATTATTTGTTTGTTTACTTAATTTTCGTAATAACAGCCAGCCATTTGACATTTCAAAGTCCGCCGTAATTGTAACCGCTAGTTGACGCTGTCATCGCGCACCCAGCGAATACCTACTGCTCCTTCAACGAATGTTGACTGTGGTCCTGCCATACAATGCATGTCATATCATGTTTATTATTCCGCTTGCCGCTTAACAAGGTATTGATTCATGTAATGTCTCAAAGGGGCTTTTAACAATAATTGAACGCATCAGTCTTTATTGTCTGCGGGAAGTGAAGCACCGACGACGTATTATACGTATGGAAAAGGCACGTGTATTGCAGGATTTGTACGATTTCATCATGCTTTTGGTAACGTTTGTTTTTTTGTTTATAGATCTTCGTGTAGCTTTTTAACGGGTGATGCCATATTTCGCACGTACTTATTAGCAAGTGAAGTGTCGGCCTATGAGGCGGGCAGGAAGGTTCTACAATGGAGGCTACGTACCGGCAAGCGCAGCGTAGGACGTCTGACGAACTATAAAATTTAAAAAAAGAGTTAATACAGAAGTAACAATTCTTTTACACCTATATACCAAAGGTCCCCTGCAAATAATTTCCTAATTTGTTTAAAATGTATTTCTGACTTTTGTCTCTTAAGTTCTCTTGAGGCTTCTAACGATACCTCATACAACAAAATCGGTTTAGGCGTTTAGTCATCATAGTGGAAACAAACTCACACACATACATACATACGTACGTGAACCCTAAAAACATTACATACCGTTTTTGAGCAATCGTGTAAAAAGTTGTTGTATTTAGGTAGTAAAATTATACCCTTTAAAAGAAACGTTACAAATTAGATACTTATGAGAACCTAGAGAATATGGTATTGAATTACCTTTAAAGGCCCTCATTCATTTATTCAAAAAGTTATTTTTACTCAAAACCATCCACAGAACAATAATAACGAGAGGAGGCCTTATATTTTGGTTTTTTAATGAAAAAATCAAACATGCAACTCGAAAAGCTACACAAAGGGGACACCCTCACAAAGGGCGCATAAATTGACACAGTCGCGGAACAAACAAAATGTAAAAACGCACCGGCTTATTTCATTTCCCGAAATAATGAGGCTACGGGGAAATGGTTAAGAGATGCGTGCGAGCCGAAAATATCATAGAATAGAACTAGACAAAACAATAAGCGGATTTTTTTATCAGATATGACTTTTGCTAGAGGATTCAATTCAATTTATTTATTTACTATTTCGTTGCATTGCATAACATTGGTACGACAAAATTTACAGTTCCCATAATAACATTGTAAAATAATTTACGATCACTTTATTAAGTGAAAATAATTTTGTTCATTTATTTAAAACACTATAACTGTCACCATTAATTATTTTCACTAGTTTTTTTCTCCATGCTTCTCTGTTAAGGGTCAGTCTATCAATCTTTAGTAAGGCTCTTCAAATCGTCATGGCATTGTTTCTTTGGACATTCTCTACCGCAATACCCATTTTCAGGAATCCATTGAGTGGGGATCTGTGTCCATTTGTCTGGATGCATTCGGCATACATGACCCGCCCACTCTAGTTTTGATGCTTTCATACCCACATCGACAATGCCATTTCTGGACCAGATAATCATAGATCTTACCTTTTCCCAGCACTGGGACACCACAGGCTTAAAAAATTGCTCTGAAATCAATAAAGATTTATTTATTTTATTTTATTTATACTTTATTGCACATTTAAAAATAATTGTACAAATGGCGGACTTAATGCCAAGAAGCATTATCTACCAGTCAACCAGTGATCAAACAGACAAATACAGGCGGTGCAGCAAGAAAAAAAAACATATATATATATATACACACCAACATTACATACTTAATAAATAGGTATACATATATAATGATTATCAATTATATACATATACATACACATACTAGTTAGCTAAAGTGTCATAACTATGTATGCATGCTTTATCTTATCTTATCTTATCTTATCTTTCAGCCTTGAAACCGCTCGTTTTGTAAATATCAACCGTAACTTCTTTGTATGGTGTGCATTTCTTCTTCTTTCGTGTCAATGGCGGACTCTCTAGACGGACATCGACCAAAATATGGCAACTTCTACGGCGTTGTGTGTCGCTGTTTAGGTCATCCCTCGTGCAGGTGTAGGGGCACAAAGGGCAGGAGATTAGGCGAGCCATAGTTTGTGGGTCCGCATTACAGTCGCACTCACTTTGCCGCTCGGAACTTATCATCTTACAAAATTTTGTCTACAGCGGCCAACCTCTGTACGGATACGGTTTAACGCCTTCCAGGTTGGCCAAGACTGTTCATGCCCAGGAGGAAGGTGTTCAGACGGCAGTATAAAATTGGAAGGCGGAGGAATTTTGGAGGACCAGAGCTGAATTCGAGCATCTGTAGGCTGGGTGGTGATGGCTTTGGTCAGTCTCAGGAAACTTTTCCGGCTCTTCGTAGACTGGTAATGGCTCTTCATAGAATGGCTTCGGGTAATGGTGTACATTTTAGAGTATTATTATTATTGCACCTAGACACCGAAAAGACTTGGTTTTGATTATCGCACAAGGCGGTTGGTTTTTTTAATGTGCTATATTGTCTTAGATTTTTAGGGTTGCAATACCCTGTGAAGTCAACTTTTTGGATTTTTTCTATTATCACAAGAAAGATTCGAAACAAAAAAAGAGTTGATGAATCACCTAACCATATTACTAAAGACAATTTTCAATCGTAGACTAAATCTTAGGTCTAGACATAATAAATCTGTGAATCAACTGTAGCTTATACTGCGAGCTCGCCTGCTCAAAGGGCCGATAAATATTTATTGCTCTCAAAATTTGTCGCCAGTGATATTTTTCAATCTATTTCTGCACGACCTCAGTTTGTTTACGCGTGGATTTAGATCAACCTCGAGTTGGATTTGCTTTGCTATTCCATACACCCCGTCAGTAATCATGGAATTCAATACATATTTATTTGCACTTTGAAGAGAGGGATGGCTGAGTGATGTGAAAAATTGCAAGCCTTTTAGATATACAGGGTGTAACGAAAAGGTGAAATAAAACTTTAAGGGGTTATTCTACGGCTAAATTACATCAACTTTTTCTATGGGACCAACATCGAAATCTCAAAAAAAAAATGGACGTTTCCATACAAACTGAAGTCAGCTGGTCGCGTTTTAGTATGGGAAAGTGTTTTTTTTTTGCGAATTCGATGTTGGTCCCATAGAAAAAGTTGATGTAATTTAGCCGTAGAATAACCCCTTAAAGTTTTATTTCACCTTTTCGTTACACTCTGTATAGACATCTAGAATAGGTAGCTTACGATGGTCGTTGGCTCCAGAATTTCTGGTAACAAAAAGTTACTTAGTCTTTCATATTTTCAGCTTCGGCTTTGTTACCTGATTCATATGATCAAAAATAATATATTAAAATACCAAAAGTAAATTTAATTACTTTTACACTAATGTTTTTAAAAGCTCAACTTAATTTCATTGTGATTGCGTTGCATCTCCAACTGTTACCAGGGAATATGCTTTCCTGTCAACCATACGCTCTTAAAACAGGTTTGAGTACTTTAACCTCGTTTTGTTTTTCTGTACAAAGTGAGATGTAATAAGTAAATTTTATTTAAAAAAAAAAAACGACTTCAAAACACTAAAATGCTAAAAATAATCCTAACACTTAAGTACCTAATCAGTTACTTTTGGAGTCGGTGCCAGCCGATGAGAGATTCAATGTTTTTGTTTGCACCGACTCCAAAAGTAACTGATTAGGTACTTAAGTGTTAGGATTATTTTTAGCATTTTAGTGTTTTGAAGTCGGTTTTTTTTTATAAAATTTACTTATTTCATCTATTTTTAGTGATAAATCCTAATCTAACTGCTGAACACCGATTTCATCCCCTATTTTCCTACCCTTAGGGGTGATTTTTATTTTTCAAACTTTTATCATAGCATCTTTGAAGTATAAGCTATTCAATAAAACAAAAATCATCAAAATCGGCTCACATTTGTCGAAGATAGGTAACAAGAACCACAACCAAAATATTATCTGGGTATATATTTGTTGATTTTCTCAAAAAGTTCTAAATCAATTTCGATAAAAATTATATGGGACCACCTCTGAAGTATGATCTACCAAAAAAAAAAGAATCATTTTAAATCGATTCATAATTGGCGGAGTAATCGTGTAACAAACATACAAAAAAAAAAAACATTCAGTCGAATTGAGAACCTCCTCCTTTTTTGAAGTCGGTTGAAAAGAACACCACTGCGTATGCACGGTTTAAAGTTCATAAATAAATAAATTGTTCTAACAATCACACCAATTATTTAGTTCAAAACTAAGTATCTTCTATCTTCTATATATTTAAAAATGAATTGCTGTTCGTTTGTCTCGCTAAAACTCGAGAATGGAGGGACCCATTTGGATAATTTTGATCCTGAAATATTTGTAGAAGTTCAGGGAAGGTTTATAATGTAAGAAAAAAAAATACAACGAAAGTAGTAAACGAATTGGCGGAACGAAGTTCGCTGGGTCAGCTAGTAGCTTATATTATGGTGACCAGATAACGGATAGACATACTTAAATACAGGGTTACATTGCAAAGGGGTGCCAAATCTTTAGGAGTGGCTCAGAATCAGTAACCTAATCGAACTGTGCAAAGAACAAAAACATATTTTTTTTTACATTGAATTATTCCTATCCGCTGTTAAAAATCATATGCGTGGATAATTTAACTCATTCATGAAAAAAATGCACCGTTTATGCACTGCGTAAGGTCCTTGTTGGCTCGCCGTACCTACGCCTCTGTTGATTGCGCGGCTTTCGTAGTCTCTCTATTGACCTTATTTTCGGATATTTTAAAGTATTTTTTTCGTAGCATACGATTTTTAAAAATAGTAACGATTAAGACCCTTTTTTATATTGTTCCGTTGATCTTATTTTTAAAATTTGACACCCTTTTGCAATGTAACCCTGTAGAAAAAAGAAAGAAATAGAAAATTTTTTAGTCGACACACAAGAGAAAAATACATAACAATATTAAACTTTAAATGGATCTGAGATGTAAAAAAGTTCCCGCTCAGTATTTGTCGTGACAGCCACGGACTTATCACAACGCTGATTTTCGGCGGGGATTATATGATATTTATGACTCAGGTACAAATGTTTGAGCTCATCACACAAACACGGTTACGGGTTCGAATCTCGCAAGGAGCAAGCTTTGTAGTCCGGAGCACAGAGACATTCGACAGACAGACAGTACAACTAAACTTTTTATTACACATAACTTTTCGGTATGTCACGATAAAGTGAAATAATAGTCTCAACATTAAATATCTTTTCAACCAGGACCCGGATATAGTTAGCTAGTTTCGTCGTAGAACAGTGTATTTATTTGTTACGTATAAACAAGTTATGAACTCTAGGGGACAAAATGTTGTTATAAGAATACAGTTTTCAATAACAGAAGGCGAGCTAGCAGTCAAAGGAAGCTTGTTAAAAAGTTGTCGCGTCCTCGCTTGCATTCGTTAACAGTCTAACTTAGTTCGCACTTAGTCGTGGATCCGAATGCCAGATGATAGATAACCTGTTATATGATAATACTGGGCGTTTAGGTAGTTTTAAACATATTCTTAATTGCACACAACACAAAACAAAGTACTTACTGAAAAAAACTTTCAGAATAGAATAATTAAAAGGAGGTTTTTTCACTAAAAGCATGCGTTTAAAGTATAGTACTATATAGTTTGAACATAAGACATAATTCTATAAAGGATCAATATTGAATCATCATATTTATTGATATAAAGTAAAATGTCAATTCAATTCAATTCAATATATTTATTGCATTCTATAATGTTACACAAGTGTTATAAATAGATACATAAACAGATCATTATAGACCCTGTAGGGCATAACAAGATAGGCATTGTGGGCAGAGAGGATGACGCCATGCATAATTAGATCAATTTGTTTATTTTAAGAAGTTGTAAAGAATTAAAATACATTAAGAAATCATATGATAATTATTGCATAATATATTGAATAACATAATCAAATAAATAGTATTTTTAGGCATTTAAATATTTATTTATCTTTGGATTTCATTTATTGTTTTAGATTATTGTCATTTAAGTTAATTTAATTAATCATAAGAAAAAAAAACCCACTTCCAAATGTAATTTTTGCATCCATAATTCGAATATTCAACTGCGTCAGGTGGGAATCGAACTCACGTCTTTTCGTCGTTGTTTTTCAGTTAATGTAGGTGCTAATGTTACCTAAACATTGTCATCGAGTTAATTTCAACTGAGAACTGAACTATTAGTTCAATACAAAAGTAAAAATAACTAGGAAACGGCAAAAAATTCCTTAGAGTTTTCAGCATTATATGCAGTTTATTGAACACTAGTTACTATTTATTCTGTGCCTACATAAAACAAACAGCCACAAAATACACAGTTCGCGGCCCATACAGATCTGGCGAATGGACGCCGCTCCCTCATACGAAGTTTATTTATTTTATTTTTTATTTTTATTTATTAGGGACAACAAACAGTGCAAATGTTGATAAAATAAGAAGTTTATTACAAAAAAAAATTATATATGTGCAACCAGCACCATTATCCACAGAAATAACGAAGAACATACGGTTACTTAGATCGTACACATTAGTTAAACTTCAGTTTATTTCTAGATATTCACCAACAAAGACATAACGTACAGATTAGAGGTGTAAACATTAAAAAAAAAACTCAACCTCCCAGTAGAGGACTGCTGGATAAGATAAAGATGAGCACTACCAACTTTTATACTTACAATCGGAAGACAATTTGCACCTTGTAAACAGATGAACGAAGTTACCGACTCACAAACGGCGAGTTTAATTTCAGTCGAACTTAACTATTGGTAGGAACTTGCTAACTGAGTGGTGTACCTAGTTTCGAAGGCTTGTTTTTGTTTGTTTTGTAGATAGAAAATATGATTCCAATATTTGTAAAGACCATCTTGGTCAAGTGGTTCCGGCTATGGACTTCAAACTTTATCATTACTTTGTCATCATGAAATTAGCCGTTATATTTCAGTCCACTGCTGCTTGTATGCCAGCCGAAGAGCATCATCGCAAAATGTACGGTCTCCCGCTTTTTTTATTAACCGACTCCAAAAAAAGGAGGAGGTTCTCAATTCGGTTGTATGTTTTTTTTTTAAATGTTTGTTACCTCATAACTCCGCCATTAATGAACCGATTTGCAAAAATCTTTTTTCAATTGAAAGGGTATACCTTCAGATTGGTCCCATCCCATCAAAATTCTATTTTGATGATGGGATCCATGAGGAATTGAGGGAACTCCTAAAATATTATAGGTATACATATAGCGATTTTAGTATATTTAACAACAAATCAAGCATTTGCATTCAGAAAGTATCATTTGCTGAGGTGGAACTGCAAACTTGTAAACTGGTATATACTGCTTGGTATGATTGTTTAAAAGTTATTTTTAGCTTTTTAGTGTTTTTGAACTCGGTTATTTTTTTA
This sequence comes from Anania hortulata, assembly GCA_963576865.1. Classification (NCBI taxonomy): domain Eukaryota; kingdom Metazoa; phylum Arthropoda; class Insecta; order Lepidoptera; family Crambidae; genus Anania; species Anania hortulata. The sequence goes on along the minus strand of OY756391.1, from coordinate 22,651,124 downwards.
TTAAAAAAAAAATCCAGCATCTAGCCATTGCCAGCTATCTTCCTAAGATCGTTAGTCCATCTAGCTTGGGTACTCTTTCGTCTATACTTACTCATTATTATTGGAATTATATGCCGAGTTTGTCGTCATGCATTATGTCTATCGGTATAGGCTCACTTCCTAAACTGCATTGATACAGTTTTTTTATTTAATTTGATTAATTTTTTTGCAGGTTACTTAACACTACCCGTGCGAAGGTAGGGCGGGTCGCTTGTTAAAAATAAATTGAACTTGATTTCAATGAAATAAAATATACTTTGTAAGAATACTTACGGGTATAAGGGTTACAATTAAATATTACAAAGTCTGTTGCTACAAAATCTCCTTGTATGCTGGCGTATTCCGCTCTAAAACTACAACAGAAATATAAATATACAGTTGGCTCACTCAGATAGAGTGGTGACATTCTTAAATACTGCGTGCACCTCTCTAAGTTCCCTATTAATGCATGTTCTTCACATTCTTATCGCTAAACCTCAATTTATCTCACTTGATATTGAACCCCATGTGTTGGACTCTAAGTTGCAATTTGTTTTTGGGAATTTGTTATTTTTGGGTTGATTGACTTGCTCATAACTACGTCGCGTTTTGGTTCAAACTAGAGTTGTAAAATGTCCGTCACGCTATAAATGTCTGACCAATATGACCGAGCAAATTGGGCATTTTCTCAATGTGACCGGACATTTTGGACATTTATTGTCACTAACGTCACAATCAATTCTTTTGACAAACTATGAAAAAAAAAATTTGGTCACAAATAAGTGCATTATCATAAGAAAGACAGGCGTTAGTAGTGATAATCTATAACGAAATGAAATTTCTAAAATTAATTTATCTTTCTGCACGAACAAGCTAAAAAGCGTCGTTACGCTCGAGTTTTTTTTTTTTTAGTTCAATCCAGATCCAATTACATGTTTATTGCATGTTTTTATTGTCAAATACTTAACATTTAAGACTTATAAAGGAAATCTTCTTTTTTTTAATTTAGCCTAAAAAAATATGTGACCATCGTGACAATAAATGTCCAATGTGACCGAGGATTTATCATAAATGACGGAAGCTTATAGCATATGACCGTCAATTTACAACTAGTTCAAACGTATAGCAATGTTTATGAGCGATCAAGCAGAAGCATTTTTTAAATGTCATTATACTTCTCTTATTTGGCGGGCAGTAAAAAGTATCGAGTTGACCTGATTAGTAAAGGTTCGATTTCCTGTTCTGGCCAGATCAGAGAAAAATGTTTTTCTAAATTTACTCTGGTATAAGGATAATGGATGCCTTTGAATAAATCTGTCGTTAGGTAATCGTAGCTTAAGAATACTAAAACTTATGCATATAATCGTTGTATTAATGTGCCTTATGGGCACGGCCATAAATAATACACTTCCCCACCGCCAAAAGGAAGCATGTCGAAAGAGGCGACTAATTCATGTAGCACGAGACGGTCAGCAGGGTCTGCATGCGAAATCCTGTAAAAAACCGCGCTCGCCAACCCGCCTGCCAAGCGTGGCGAGTATTGGCAATCCCAATGATAGCAGTCATTGGAAGAGGCTTTCGTTCAGCAGTGGACGTCCTATGGCTGTTATGATGATGATAAATTGTTGTTTTGTGCACCAGAATCAACCCCTAATCAGAGCTACATGTTGTAGAGTATGGGCTAGTTTCCTAAAAAAATCTAATTAGTCCGTCAGTTGGATTAACCGAAAATGTTGGACACGTATTTTTTCTTTTCTGAATCAAACAAAAAATGATGAAGATATAGCCCGTTAAAGTTCTGCGTAACGTCACGCCTTGCGACACTTTTTAGCAAGACTTGACGTCACGTGCTCACTTTGATGCGCTTTATCTTCGTTATTTTTTGTTTGATTGACAAAAGACAAAATATGGGTCCAATATTTTTTGATAATCTAACTGACGGACTAAATAGAATAATCATTTTTTAACCCAGGAAACTAGCCCATTACTTTATGAACAAATGCGGCGACCATTCGCTTAGGCTATGACGATCCGGCTTGATGACGATGACGGCTTATGTGTGTGATCCTATTTGCGTGCAGTAAGCCAACTAGATTCTTGTACACTGTGCTAAGACAAAGAACGATCCTTCGCACTACTCTCCGACTACCTGCTTTACTAATTAACAAAAAACAATTAGTCAATGCTCGATGCAGGATCTGTAAATCAATGGCTAAAGACATCTAGCCTTTTGTGCTACGGATCTATTGAATTACAGGTCTGAGCTCAGTTCAAACTAAGTAAATTTGGTATAAATCTTTTTTGTCTTACCATTACTTGTTTACTTTAAGCAGCTATTTGACTATTTGAAGATAATAATATTTGAATAGCAAATATAATATAAACCACACTTAGTTTAATATAAATATTGGACAACATCACATACATCACATATAGATAACATTGTCAAGAGATCTTTCAGCATGCTGGGGTTCCTAAGAAGAAACACTGCCGAGTTTAAGTTGAACTACACCCGTAAAACATTATATAATGCGCTGGTCATAAGTCATCTGGAGTACGCCTGCGTGGCCTGGAATCCAGTTTATACCGTCCACTCTCAGCGCCTGGAGAGCATCCAGCGTGCGTTCACAAGGCACCTTGCCTTTGTGTCCCCAGGTATCTCGCATCGGGCTCCGTATGACCAACGATTGTCATTTTTCAAGATGCACTCGTTGCGCGACCGGCGTAGGCGTCAAGACTTAGTGTTTTTGCACGGACTACTAAATGGCAAAATAAAAAGTAGCGAACTCCTGGCACAAGTAAAGTTTTCGTTTCCAGCTCACTTGCTTAGTCACCCCATCAAGAAAACCTTTTCTTTGCCTGCGTGTAAGACCAGTCTGGGACGCCATGCTCCCATGCCGAGATGTTGTAGCGAATATAACGAGAACGATACAGCTGCTGATGTCTTCCATGATTTTCTACCCAAGTTTAGACGTACTTTGGCTGACTCCTTGGCATTAGCCAAGGAATCAGCTAAACTATGATTGAACCCCGAATATACCTTACTATTTTAACTGTTAATTGTCCGTTGTATTAGTATTAATTGTTATTTAAAATTCTAATTCTAAATTATAAGTATGTGCATGTTGTTACTTTCAGTGTTGTGTACGCCTATAATAGGCATATGTATAAGAATTTTATGACTATATCCAATTTGTTTCAAGTGTTGTATATATATGCTGTTGGTGTACCTTTTTAAATAAATAAATAAATAAATACATTGCTCTGATCCTGTGGTAAGTAGCCAGAGCACTTGTGTTACAGAAATCAGAAACGACGACGGTACCACAACACCCAGACCCGAGACAATATTGAAAAGTTGTTTTTCTACATTGACCCGACCGGGATTCGAACCCGGAACCTCAGAGATATCGACACTAAGTCCGGTATGCTCGCCACTCGGCTACGGAGGTCGTCAATTTGTTTGTTCCTCATTTTTTGAGGTTCAAAAAAACACATCAGAGTTTGTTACTCATCATCATCATTTCAGCCATAGGACGTCCACTGCTGAACATAGGCCTCCCCCAATGACTTTCATTGGGAGGGATTGCCAATACTCGCCACGCTCGGCAGGTGGGTTGGCAAGCGCAATTTTTTATAAATTATAAGATTTCGTACACAGACGCGCCTGTCCGTCTCTTGCTACAGGAGTCACCTCTTACGACCCGCCTCCTGTTGGCGGTGGGGAAGTGTATTCTTTACGGCCGTCCCCACACAGCATGGCAGTTTGTTACTAATTTACTCTTTGTTCGTTACATGTCTTTAATAATAGCAATTTTCCCAAAATAACACAAACATAAATATTAAATATACGTGTAGTATCTATATCGGCATAATTAAATGTTTTAATCTTTAGGTACACATCTTATCAATATTTTAAAACGGCGACAATTTACTACCGTTTACCTTGTGAAATTTAAATCAAACACATGATTATAATAATAGTTATCAGTCGATAGTAAAATTATTACGTGAATGGAGTGATATGATTTACGCGAGTTCGTCGATTTTTAAATTCCTTCCACAGTCGTTAATTGACTTATCAAGGCAGTCGTTGGTACAATGTTAATTTCATAATTATTATTTATTAAATGAAGTTCTCGTTCTAATAAGACGATATTGTATGACTGGATAAATTTATTAAATTGAATCGTATGTAATATTTTATAAACATATTAATTTGACGCATGTAACACAACAACATAGGCAGTATATAAATTGGTTTTCAATAAATGAATACATTTTACATTCACATACACAGCATCATTTCGCTCCATCTTTTTCATCTGAAACTTGCGTAGAAGTGTTATCACTCGTTATCATATTTGCTCAACCGTCACATGTCATTTTCACGATAACACTCCGGACTGATGGACCTAACACCGATAGCTGATAAGTAGTTCGGTACCAGCTATGACTAACGTCGCTTTAGTTGTCGGCGCTGCCGGCAATTTAGGCTATCAAGTGTTAAAAAAACTAACCGAAATATACAAAGGAAAGATATATTTCACAACAGAAGAGGAAACGTTGGGTTACAACATATTGAAGTCACTGAAGAAAGATAGCAATCGACTGAAGCACATACAAATGGATATCACATACACAAAGACAATCATAAAGCTGAGGCACTACATCCAAGATGAAGATGAAAGGATAGACTTACTGATAAACGTCACAGATTATGTACCACAGAAGAATTTGTCACATGCAGAGAAAGTCAGAAGAACATTAAGTGTAAATTTCTACGGATATATCAATTTTGGGAAACTCATCTACCCAATTTTAGGGGAAAATGCAAGAGTAATCAACGTGTCAGGACCAGCTGGGCTGTTAGCTACTATCGAAAATGATAGTATCAGAAAAAGGTTAAGTGATCCATCGTTATCAGAAGACGAATTGGTTGAATTGCTTCAGGAGTACGAAGCAGCAGCTAGGAGAGGTGAAGACAAAACCCTGGGCTGGGGATTGAATGTTCATGCTGTGAGTAAAGTTGCTCTAAATGCTGTAACGTTTTTGCAGCATAGGGAGTGGAGTGACAAAGGTGTAGTGATAAACTGTGTCAACCCTGGTAGTTTATCTTGTCGTGAAGACAGAAAGTCGTCTAAAGCTTTTGAAGACGGTGCTAAAGCAATTTTGTATCTGGCTTTAGAGGCACCCTTGTCGTTAAAAGGAAATTTTGTCTGGAGCAATTATTCGGTGATTGAGTGGAACTGTGATCCGTATTTGGAAGTATCGACTGTTTAGTTTGATTGTTATGTAAAGTGAAAATTGTATTTTATAAGTCATCTAAGTCACTTATTTATTTCATATCGTTAATTGTATATGTTGGTTGTTTGAGTTGTAAGTGGATTATTCGTATAAATAACGAATTTGTAAATATTCTCTTTACGATTAGTACCTGCAATCGCTAGCATCCAACCAATCTGGAAGTCAATGGTAGAGGCCTGTGTTCAGCAGTGGACGTCCTATGGCTGTAATGATGATGACGGTTTAGCAAATAAGTAAATCAACTACAAAGAAAATAAATTGGTATTAACAAAAAAAAACATTTCTCTTTTTTAAGTCAGAAAAGAACGTAGGTACAGACAACAGCAGGTCAACCTACCAAAAAAATTTAAGGTCATTTAACCGATTTTCAACTTTAAGTCCGACACGTAGAGATCAATTTCAATTGAGAAAATTTGTAATTTTGTAGTAGGTTGACGAGCTGTTGTCTGTACATAACATCTTCCCCAAGTACATTTTATACCTATATTTTTCCTTAAACTTCATTAAACAAGTATATAAGGTCTAACAAAATCAACTACATTCCTTTTAATGGGGGTATCTGTACGTCGTGCTGAGCAGACTAGCTGTGGCACTCGCTCGACCAATCGCAGATCAGCTGGTTTGACAAGCGTGTATGCACACAACGATCTTTAGTAATAAAATGCTAGTGTGCACCGTGTACGTACACACTATGGGGGGTGAAAGGAACAGGGTGTAAAGTTCCTCATCCCCCATTGAAAAGGGAGGATCCTCCGACCAGACGGGAGTCGGAACTAGATGCCGCATAGTTCACGGTGAGTCGGAACTGTCTGCGGTGATGCCCCAGTGAGTCGGGGTGATGCTGCAAATGCTCCAGTGAGTCGGAGTGGTGCAGTGCTGCGTAGTGGCTGGCTGCTGCGTCGACCAGGAGAGAAGTGCGTCTCTGCTTGCTGACCGGCCGAAGTGCAGTGTGCTGTGCCAAGGTCGCTGAGAAGGCTGTGGGTGATGACCAGGAATGCGCGTCCGCTGCATGCTGGTGGTCAGGATACCCGAAGTAGCCGTTGATGCTGGCTGGCTGTAGGACTCGCTGCTCGAAAGCTTGAGGAAGTGATGATGACGTCACGATAACGTAGCTTTGGGAAGGCTGCGCTGACGTTCATGCTCGGGGTCACCAGTATGGGGGGGAGAGAGGAACAGGGTGTTGAGTTCCTTATCCCCCATTGAAAAGGGAGGATCCTCCGACCAGACGGGTATTGTGTCTGGTGGGCTACTGCCCGACGGTCGTTGTCGGGTTCTTGTATATATGCTTCAATCGCTCCGATAACTTTAATATCGCGATGTAGGATACGTCAGTTTTATATGTAGCGAGATAGATTTCGCTACAACACCATCTGTGAACTACAGTTTGCATGAGTAAGAAAAGATATAGTGTTTCGTTTTTGACTGCGTTTTAATTTATTTATTTTATTAGAAAACTTTAAAAATAAGACTATACAACAATACCTTATTTTTTGACATCGCATTCAGTATGATGTATCGATACTCCCCTTAAAAGGAACGCAGTTGATTTTGTGAGACCTTGTATACCCACTACTCTCGTAATTTTTTTCAAATTTCTTAAAGCAACAAAAAATTTCACTTTAAAGCCTAATAATTCAAAAATAGATCTCTGAATCGATAATAGTATTAGGGTATCCACATGTTTAAACTTCCTACAACATGCGATAGACAAAAAAAACATCCCCACAGTTATAGGTGTAGGGAAAAAAATACCCAAAATGTGATAAAACTTCTTTTGAATCCTTTGTAAAGTAGTGGTGTTATATAAGTCACCATAATTTGACCTTAAATCTCGGGCCGTAAGGTTCAAAACCAAGTTTAAACATACTGTGCGCTATAAAGGGGTTAAGTCCACGTTACTAAAAGTAATAACTAATTAAATAATTTCACGGCATTTTTGAGAATTTTCTGCACTAAATTATCACAATAATAGGCAGTTTAGGTGGCTGAGTGATTCTCGCTTGGTATAATAAAATGTAACTTATTATTACCATCTACAGTCAATTCTCTAGGTAATAAAATTTAAAATAGTTTGGGTTGTATTCTGTTCAGAGCCTAGCCTCGAGCCTTCTGTTCAAAGTTCAGGCCTTTAAGAAAAATTTGATTGAGTTTTATGAAATATTTAGAGTTAAATTGAGTTTGTTAAACCTATATGTATTTAGTGTGATATTTATGATTTCCCGTAACTTTAACCAACGACACATTGTTATAAAAGAATGTAATAATGTCAAAGAAAAATTTCTGGAAAAAGAAAAATATGTATTAGTTGCATTTGCAAGAGGTATTTTTTTTAAGTGAAATAAATCTTAAGATTTTTTGCTAGCGTTATACAGACAGACAATGCCCTAAATCTTACAAATATTGTCGTGTCATTAAATGGTAAAAACCTTAGATGTTGCTACTTTTGACACATCCAGTACCTACTTACTTAGACATTATCTATTAAAGTAACCTTACCTAGTTTATTTAAGTTAAAACTAAAAGCTTGTTATGTACCTATTTACTCGTATTACTGTATCTATTATTAATTGTAAACCCGATAGCTCAAACATAAACCTTTGTTGTTTCTAAATGCTATTAATCAAGTTATACGTTTGAATAAATAAATAAAAATTGGACAACATCATATACATTGCTCTGATCCTATATATGGTAAGTAGCTCAAGCACTTATGTTACAGGAATTAGTAACAACGACGGTACCACAATGTTTAAATAAAAAATACAAAATAATTTAAAAAAAGTTCTATTGAATTAAAAAAATCAATAAAAACTTTTAACATGATCGTTTTTTGATGCAGACTGCATCAAAAAACGATCATGTTAAATTCTTTCTCGTTTTTCTCGTGAAATGCAGATGCATTTATAGTCTTAATTTATAAAAAAACAAAAAGAACTCGTTGGATAAAACGCCTTTGTAGACTTATGTTGCGTATCTTAGAAGTTGTGTTGTGTGGAGTGGAGCTACTGCCTCTACTTGAACTGTAGACGTGCCTTCCAGATACTAAACCATTTTACGGCCAACACTCGGCTCGATATATGACTTATTTGGAAGATAAAATCAATCAGGGGAATCCCGGATTTGTTTACGACCCTGTCTAGATAAGTATGCATATGACGGAGTGTTTTATTGCTAAGGCTTTTGTTGTATGAAAAAAGATAAATATATGGACCCCTTTTTACATGCGGAAACGTGATGTGTGAGAGGCATACAGACATACTTTTAAGTGAACAAATAAAATAAAAACCAGCTAAGTGCGAGCCGGACTCGTGCACCTAGGGTTCCGTACATAACGTAGGTACAGACAACGGCATGTTAACCTACCCAAAAAGTTAAAGGTCATTGAACCGATTTTCAACTTTTAGTCTGACATGTCACATCAATATCAATTGAGAAAATTTGTAATTTTGTAGTAGGTTGACGAGCTGTTCATGTGTGAATAGTTTGTCCATAATAATAATCGAGCCACGAAGATGTTTACCGATTTAAAAGTAAAAAAAAGTGTGAGGCTTCATGCAACGAGTTTATTGCATTGAAAGTAGTTAAAAAATAGAAAAAAACAATTATTTTGCAACCTCGATGTAAAACCGTTATGCATCACCTATAGTCAAAATCTAAAAACATAGCTACATTAAAATGTTTAAATATTGTAAGGTAGATGAAAAGCGATTGCATGCAGCAGAAATGAGAATGTTAAGGTGGATGTGTGGGGTGACGAGAATGGACAAGATAAGGAATGATGAATATATTAGAGGAAGTATGAAAGTGGCACCTGTAGCAGAAAAGATGAAAGGACACCGTTTGTCTTGGTATGGACGTCTGATGAGAAGGGAAGAGGAGCACGTAACGAGAAGAGTGATGGATATGATTATTGATGGGTGGAGAAGTAGTGGACGACCTAAGAAGAGATGGATGGATTGTTTAAGGAGAGATATGACTGAGAAGGGAGTGAATGACTCAATGACGAGTGACCGGATTGCATGGAAGAGAAAGACATACTGCGCCGACCCCAGATGACCTGGGAACAGGGCAGGCTAATGATGATGAAATATAGCATTCCAAACATAGGTTATAGCACAACAATTTAAACAAAGTTGAGTTGTTTGGCTATAGGAGGTAGTGTTTTAGAACTACTAGGTGGAATTTAAAACACTTTTATTGATAGAAAGTTAAATTAAATTTATAAACAAAAAAGTAAATGAATAAATTGTTTCCACAATCACACACAATTGTCTAGGCCCAAACTAAGCAAAGCTTGTACTATGGCGACTAGATAACGGATAAACATACTTAAATAATTTTATAAACATCCATGACTAGGGTACAAATGCTCGTGCTCATCACACATTTGCCCCTTGCGGGATTCAAACCCGCAACCGCTGGCTTTGTAGTCCGGAGCGCGAACCACTACACCAGACGGTCGTCATAACCCATATACATTTTTCAATTCAATATAGCAAGCTAAAGTGGCAGTGTGGCGGCAACATCTATCGCAGAACCGATGAATGGTGGAGTAAACGGGTTCTCGAGTGTAGATCACGTCTTGATAAACGTAGTGTAGGACGCCCCCCAGCTCGATGGACCGACGACCTCAGGAAGATGGCTGGCAGTGTATTGATGAAAAAGTCGAGAGATCGTGCTCTTTGGCGCTTACTCCCAGCAGTAAACTACAATAGACCGACATGATGATACATTTTACAAAGTCTATATTATAATGCAGACAGAGCAGTGAGTAAGAGTAGTATAAAACAGTCAGTTATCCAAAACCATTTTGAGAATTTAATTTTACATTATTTACCAGCGATGTGAGGTTCGCAAAACATTTTCGGCAGTCCGTTCTGCACTTATTGTACTGAGTATTTAAATTAAATTATAAATTTTCATAATACAAGAATGCATACTGATTCCAACGTGAAATATTTTTGGTATGTGATTTTATTTGCAGAGGTTTTACACTTTGTGGTAATAATTTTCAACGAAATTTACAACATGGTTTCGTAGTCTGAGTCAAGCACCACTCGACGGCCGTTCAATATAAAATAATAAAGTTTTACAAGTTTAAATACATAGTTTTAATTCTTAGTACTCAAAGGTTAAGATTCTTGATCCGTTTACCCTATTTTGGCAAAGTCTTTCCCAGTTTTTTCCATTTTGTTCTATCTCCTGCTGTTCTTGTCCATAATTTTCCTGCAACTGTCTTTATTTCACCTTTCCATCGCCTGAATTGAGGTCCTCGACTTCTTTTACAATTTCTTGGATACCATAAAGTGATACTTCGGTTTCATTTTTCTATTCTGTTTATAATGGGGCCAAACATCTTGGTACCTTTTCTGAGTTACTAATAAAGCCGAGACTATTTTATTTTCTAATCATTACTTACTACTTTCTGCAGTTTTAATATAGTAGACATTATTTACTTACTTGGAACTTAATACTTAATGTATTTCTTTGCTTTGATACCGTAGAAATTAGGCAAGTGCGTGTTAGACTTCTATTAGTCTAGGCTGCGGCAAGACAGAGATATATTTATTTGGGCAACGTTTGCTATATAATAATGTCTGCTCTTTTTGTTACAACTTGAAAAAATCACAAATTCACCATTAAATAAACAATCTATCACAAGTAAATATCTCTCAGTAGATATTGCATCTACTACAATAATAATATTAGAGATTTTGGGGTGAGAGGAACAGGGTGTAAAGTTCCTCATCCCCCATTGAAAAGGGAGGATCCTCCGACCAGACGGGTATTGTGTCTGCTGGGCTACTGCCCGACGGTTGTTTGTCGGGTTTTTATATATGGTTCAATCGCTCCGATAACTTTAATATCGCGATGTAGGATACGTCAGTTTTATATGTAGCGAGATAGATGTCGCTACAGAGATAAAACGACGAAGAGAGAAATGTTGAGGCCTTATCTGATCACACAAGCAGCACTGATAAATTTGATAACAGATCTGAGCAATCTGCTTACATGGATATAAATAATCATCATAAAAAGCAAAGTATGCGTATATACGCCCCACTGTAGGGCACAGGCCTCACCTCAACTATGAGGTGGTGTGGGCCATACTCCACCACGCAGATCCAGTTTTGATTGGTGGAGAAGTGATGTAAGGCCAGTGACTTAACCTTACTGTCAAATGTTATTAAGCCGCTCTAAGGCCTCTGACTAGGCTTCACGACTAGTATCAAGCGTTATTAGCCAACTTTTAACGTGCCTTCCGAAGCACGGAGATGCTTGAGATAAATGTCAGTAAATATGGTTGGAATGGTCACCCATCCATTCACAACCGCGGCGTAGGTGACATAACTTTGGTAATCACTGCCAAAGCGCTGCCGCCAATAAGCTACAAGCATCTCATAGTCATCATCATCATCATCATCATTTCAGCCATAGGACGTCCACTGCTGAACATAGGCCTCCCCCAGTGACTTCCAGATTGGCCGGTTGGAAGCGGCCCGCATCCAGCGGCTTCCTGCAACCTTTACCAGGTCGTCATATCACTAAATATCACACTTGATTAAAATCAGCAAAGGTCACCTGAGGATCTCCTCTGGTGACCTTTTGTTTATTTAAATCAGTACCTACTAACGTACAGATATGAGCTATTTAGCTAAACTTATCAGTCCTGAGTCCCCTAGATTATGTTTGCTTGTACGTAGTTTCCCCTTCAGAACTCGTGTGTTCTATCAGCTATCGTTCTGTGCGGCAAATGTCCGGTTCTACGAGTTTAATGTTTGACAAAACACTTTTGGCAAATGTTCATTTTACAAACAACGATCATCAACTATTTATTTCACAAACAAATTGAAATGTATTGTTTTATAGAAAATCATTTGACAAACACTTGCTTTATAAATGTTTTACCTAATAAACGTTTTGAATGTTACAGTAGGTATCTCACCATTTTTGGTGTTTGGCTACATATTACATATACATAACACCAGTTTAGCTACATATTGTAAATAGAGAGCGACAACCCGTATTCCACGCGGAAGAAGCCGTGGGCACGGCTAGTTTGTTTATAAATAGAGATGCGAATCATAATTTTGACAATCGTTGGTTAACAAATAAAACTGCAAATCGACTGTCACTGAAATAATAGGATACCGGCTAGCATATAACTACTTTAACTGTCTGGTTTGTAGGCTATTATCAGTTACTTTCTGACTGGTAATCTTATTCCAGATTTTATCCCTATAAGGAATACTTAGCATAATCTTATCCATAGCTCGTTGTGTGACCTGAAAATGTACTAATCTCGTTCTCATTGTCACGTAACGGCTATTATTTATTTTGTGATTTTGGCTCCTAAAAGTCACAAGGTTTTACTAATACTCGTAGATGTTTATAATACACCTATTATAATATTATTTATTTAAAATTTATTTATAAGATTATACACCAATTACAATAATTAAGGCACAGTCTATTTGTACTACATTATCGCACTAGAAATGCATATTACACACAGTTGTTGCATTACAACAAACAAACACTACAAATAATACAATATCATTAAATAATACAATAATTTATCATAATTCCATTTCTATTACATATCATATTTAAAAGCAAATATTTTAACCCAAATTATATCGCCAAACTAATCTGATCATCACCAGAGAACATCGAAACAGAACCTATCGGAACAAAGCCATTAGATAAACACAGGACAACGAGATTAAAAGATTAAAAAACAATCACATTTTCATAATACCCCCATTCGTATACAATGCGCACACAAATATATGAACAGGGAATGAGAGCACGTACTCACAATTGGAAACGGAAATATTGAAAGTGACAATTTAAAGAATAATGTTTAGAATCTTTGTTTTGCATAAAAGAGGTGAATAATAGTAGGAGTGTAAAACGTAACACCAAATTATGTTTGACCGATGTAATCTTTCCTACGCTGCGCTTGCCGGTACGTGGCCTCCAGAACCTTTCTGCCGGCCGTCAGTTCTACGTGCTACAAGTCCACCTACAAGGTGGACAGACGACCTGGTAAAGGTTGCAGGAAGCCGCTGGATGCGGGCCGCTTTCAACCGGCCAATTTAGAAGTCACAGGGGGAGGCCTATGTTCAGCAGTGGACGTCCTATTGCTGAAATGATGATGATGATGATGATGATGATGATGTAATATCTCACAGAATGCACTGCTGACAGAAATGTCTATTCCTAGAAATCACGTTTCGCCGAAACTCTGTTCATAAAAAGCACGCTTCGTCGAAGCGCGGTCGGCAGAAAGTATCTTTGAAAGAAAGCTTTATTACTAGACAACATTTAAACTGACATATTAAGGTTTGGGTAAGTTAAAACAACGTTGGGATACATATAAAAGATGACTTAATCAGTGACCAAATTTTGATATAGTGATCTATTCATGAAAAGAGAAGCACTTGGTAACAAACTCGTAGCAACCTAACTTATAGGTTAGGTTACGCCTACGAACTTATTCGTAGCAACCTAACTTATTGGTTAGGTTACGCCTACAAACTTTCCTATGTTACGTTTTTTTTTTCTTGATTTCTCTGTCCGTCCCATAATAAACATTGTTTATATCTATGGCCAGAAAACTATAATAAAATTTGGATAAAAAAGTCACCTTCCAAAAGCTGATGATGATGATTCCTCTGTACGTAATCATATGTGAATAGTTTGTCAGCAGTAGAAGCAGCAGTAAGCAGTTGGTACTAATTTATTGAAACTATCTATATGAGGTGACTTTTTTTAACCGACTTAAAAAAAAGTAGGAGGTACTCAATTCGGTTTTGTTTTTTTTAAAATGATTGTTACCTCACAACTGTATACATATATATGTAACTATAACTAATAAATGAATCGATTTGATAAATTCTTTTCTTAATTTACAAACGCACGTACGCATAAACACACACACGCGCACACACACTCACGCATACACACACACACACACACACACACAAACACACACAAACACACACACACACACACACACACACACACACACACACACACACACACACACACGCACACGACCCAGACAAAAACACACGACTTTTGTAAATGTGTTGTATTTTATTTTATCATTATTTATTGTATAAGTTATCACCCCTAATATGTTAAGGGAGAGTGGCCTCTCCTGGCACAAGTGTTTCCAACGCTTATAAGGAGTGGTTCTGCCTCTATATTGTTATGTTTTTCAATTTTACAATGAATAAATATTTTCATTTTCATTTTCATTTTCATTTTCAATTGAAAGGGTATACCTCCAGATTGGACCCATTTTTTTCAAAATTCAATTCTGATGATGGGATCCATGAGGAATTGAGGGAACTCCTAAAATATTATATGTATACATATAACGATTTTAGTATATTTAACAACAAGTCAAGCATTCGCATTCAGAAAGTATTATTTGCTGACGTGGAACTGATGAAGGAGACCATAGTTGGCCACAATAGTCTTCCACGAGTAGCGATAAGAAATTTTAATTAAGACAGTTAAGCCTTGCCATAGTCGACAAATTTTTATAAATTATTCTGGTGAGAATGATACCATTAAACTGATCTGATGAAGAAAGCGGAAGGTAAGCACCGGAACTCTGTGATAAAACAATGTATCATAGCCGTGTTTGGACTTATTTGAATCGTCATGAGAAGCAATTTAGCTATAATTACATCACAGATCGCCATTTAGAATGTAAAAAAACACTAAAAAACAGACAAATAAAACAAATTTTTATAAAAAAAATAACCGACTTCAAAAACACTAAAAAGCTAAAAACAACATTTAAACAATCATACCAAACAGTTATTATAGGAGTCGGTGCCATCCGTGGAGTGCTTTGAATGTGGTTGTTTGCACCGACTCCAAAAATAACTGTTTGGTATGATTGTTTTAAAGTTATTTTTAGCTTTTTAGTGTTTTTGAAATTTGTTTTATATCAGTATCTATATTTTATTATAGTGTTCAATTTTTATTATGGGACAGACAGAGAACAGACAGATATGGCAAAACTATAAGGGCTAATAAAGTAAGGTCTGCCCAACCCTCTTCATGGTTAAGGTGAAGCCAGTGCCTTACAGTAAGTCGTACACACAACTTTTACTTTACTTACATTAATAAGAGAATAGAAACAAGTCTTCTAAATAGGCTGATCACGATTATAGCTCTGTTCCTCACTTTAATAAAAACGCATGATATCTCGCTCGAGACGAGTCCGGGCATATTTATTGATTTATGTAAATACGCCATGTTTGTTTTATCGATGATGCGGAGCGTGCGAGGTGTTGCTTATTAAGTGCGTTCGTGTAAATCCCCCTTCGCAATTGTTTTTAAGGGGAACTCTTACAGCGGAAATGTTTATCGTGCATTCTTTTCGGTAAGCATTTGTTGCGGTAACGAGCATTAAAATTAGTGATGTACCAAGTCAGGCTGACTGATAAATACTGAATCAAATATTCATATTTATTAATTGCGTCATAAATGTACATTATGGTGTTATTACATAGTGTGAGACCATACTTATAGACTCTGTAAGGATATTGCATTCTTGTTTTACAATAATATTACATCTTATCATAAAAAAAACGTTATAAAATATTAAATAATTGAAAAAAAAGTATGTCATGTCAAAATAATACATACAATTCATTTTAAATAAAATTATGTTAACTATATTATAGTTTTTGTGTGGAAGGTAGACCAATACCTGATAGGTTTATTCATATTTAATCAGAATATGGATACGTTATTTATTCCACCCTATGGTTCAAGGGGACGCTCGCTCAGCATATGCCGAGGCACTGAGTGCCGCGACGCTGATTTTCAGGCGTCCAGCCCTACACAAATAGATATTATGTATGATTAAATCTTAGTACATATATCTTCCTTACTTTATAATTTAAAAAAAAATTGATTCGGTACTCAGTTCGGTGAAGGTTGATCTTTGGTCGAGTCGAGTATCGGAGACTAATAGATTTCATGGTAATTCCTTTAATATCGAGATGAGAGTCAAACGGTGTATCGCAAATAAAATTATAATAAATTTTTTCAAAAAAGTCCGATGTTAACTGCGCACCGTGGCGTTAAGAGTCGCTGTGCCTCGACTTTGTTTCATTTCGGTTCATTGGCGACTGTGTTCGACAAAAAAATCGTTTCCATTCGTCCGACGAGCAAAATTTGTTAATGTTTGAGTGAATTAATTTTTTTGGGTGTTCCTTTTGTCTGTCGGGAAATATTGCTTATCTCACGCGATTAGCCTGCGTCAAAAGTTTAAATTTTCTAACGATTGTATCGAAATTTTTGTATACAGTATTCAGGTTTGGGTGATTAACTTGGATGATCATCATTTCAGCCATGGACGTCCACTACTGAACACAGGCCTTCCCCAATGACTTTTATCGCCACGCTTGGCAGGCGGTGACGCTGCTGCCCGTCTCATGCTAAAGAAATTAGTCGTTTTTTATGACACGCCTCCTGTTGGCAGTGGGGAAGTGTATTCTTGACGGGCGTCCCCACACGGCACTTGGGTGATAAATATTTAAATTTAAAATAATCCGAAACCTGTAAAGTGAACATAGCCTTATATTATACTACTAGTTGTGCCCCCAGCTTCTACTATTTTACTCGCTTGTTTATTTTAAGTTATACAGGGCGTACCGAAAAGGTGAAATAAAACTTTAAGGGGTTATTCTACGGCTAAATTACATCAACTTTTTCTATGGGACCAACATCGAAATCGCAAAAAAAAAACACTTTCCCATACTAAAACGCGACCAGCTCATCGGCATCAGTTTGTATGGAAACGTCATTTTTTTTTTGCGATTTCGTAGTTAGTCCCATAGAAAAAGTTGATGTAATTTAGCCGTAGAATAACCCCTTAAAGTTTTATTCCACCTTTTCGTTACATCCTGTATATTCAAACTGAAATTCTAAACAAATTATATCATTTACGACATTTTGTCAAAGAGTATTTGTTGTTTGTAATTATTTTCTCTGTCTATTGACATACAGATATAATACTCGAAATAAAAATAATCTTGCCGTTCCGAGCTTCAGACTACACAAAGTTGGTGATTCATTCTTGGGGAAATGTATTAAATTTTTCAATAAAGTACCATGTACTCTTGTTGAATTACCTTTACATGAATTCAAAATTCACATTAAAAAATACTTATGAAAAAAGGATATTATAAAATAGACAATTACTTAAACGACAAGAGTGCATGGACTTAACCTGCTTGGCTCAGACTTACTACATGTCTTGTGAACTGTATTTCATGTAAAATAAGGCTGACAAAGGTGACTGAGTTTGTTGCGCCGTTTCTTCTCATCACCAGCCAATATGTAGTCCCGAAGCGGTGGTAGGACTAATCTATACTTTTGGGACGTGTATAAGTGTCCGGAAGAGGGCCTATGTACAAAATAAATGAGTATTGAGTATTGAGTATTGAATACTTAAAAGACACTATTTTTGGAAAATCAATTACCCCTAAAGGTGGAAAAAAGAGGATGAAATCGGTGTTCAGCAGTTATATTAGGATTTGTCACTAAAAATAGACGAAATAAGTAAATTTTGTTTAAAAAAATAAAACCGACTTCAAGACGGTGCAAGCTGATCAGATTTGAATGTTTTCGTTGTACCGACTCCAAAAGTAACTGATTAGGTACGTACGTGTTAATATTATTTTTAGCTTTTTAATCTATTGAAGACGAACGAACGGTTGAACGGTTTGTAAAATAAAAATATAAAATTGTTACTAGGTAAATATGAGTTCAAATTTATTAGTTAGCTTTCGTTTAGGGAGTGATTCTACTGCACGATGTGAATGTAGTAATAAGTTGGATATTTTATAATATGTGGTCTGTGCATGGTCAGTCAGGCGTACTTTTTGAACTTCTTGAATCATCATGTCATCATCATGTCAGCCTATTGTAGTCTACTGCTGGAAGTAAGCCCCCCCCCCCCCCAAAGAGCGCCAAAGAACACGATCTCCCGCTTTTTTCGTCCATCAACTGCAAGCCATATCTAAGGTCGTCGATTCATCGAGATGGGGTTGTCCTACACAATGTTTGGTAAGGTTCATTCGAGAACCCGTTTATTCCACCTTTTATCGGGTCTCGACAGATGTGGCCGGCTCACTGTCACTTTGGCTTGCTACATTTGAGAACTATGTCTATTACTTTGGTCTTCTGCCGGATGAACTGGTATCGGATTTTATTCCTTAACGAAACCATAAGCATATTCAATCTTCATCATGAACTTCTTGTATGATAATGATTATCTTGAAGCTAAGTCGTTGCAATGCCTCAACAAAACCGAACTCAATCCACAAAATCGCAAATCCTCATTCGTGTACTACCCGCATCTAAACTTTGCTGCGACCCAGTTTCGTACAAACGCTTGAGGATTGTAAAACCTGAGATTAGAAACACTTATTACCACTGTAGCCGATTTGAAGACTCCAAGGGCTCGGGATTGTTGAAAACATTTTTTTAATGGTGACCTTATCATTTCTGTGTAATATAGCTAAATCACTACTAAAACTGCTTTTATGCATCGTATTTTTATTCTGCTTCTTAGGGTTCCTTCTCCTGCCGGAGGTTGGCGATCATCATGGCAATCTTCACTTTATCCACTGCTGCCCTGAACAGGTATCTAAGTCCGAACTATTGTCTAAGATTCTTGAGCCAAGACGTTTTACGTTTGCCTGGTTTTCGGCGAATCTTCCCCCGGATAATCGTTGTTGTGCATGTGGCCAAGGTGTTCAATTTTATGTTGTATTATACTACGCAGAACCTTCTACCCCTTTGTTCAATGTAAACAAGTCTCATTTTTCACCCTGTCAGTCCATGACTTTTTTAGTATTGTTCTGAATATCCACATCTCAAATCCGCTTGCACATGGTTTCCATGAGTAATCAAGCGTCGACTCCTACAGAAGAATTAATAAAAATACAATTGAAGTTATTTATTTAAATACTCCCATTGATAGTGCGCCCTTGGTACCAAATAAATTCATACAATCCTACGGCTTTCATTTAAAGAATTTGGTGACCTACCACCCTATTCCATATTAAGCTAAATCCTATCTAAATGCTTTAGTCTGCTTAAATTCAGTACTAGTCTACTTTATCGACTGCTTAAGCATAATTGACAGTCCTTCAGTTGGCCATTATTTTAACGTAAGTTAAGCAACGACCTTGTACCAAACTGTCTTCAAAATTCCTCATTGAGATAAGTAAATAGACACTCGGTGTCGTAGATAGGTACATTTATCAAAACAGAAAACTTGTTGGACAAAGTACAGATGCATAATTCATTCAGGTGGGGGAATTTGAAACATTGTTCCTGAAGGAATGGCTTATCTTTGAGGAGCATTAATTTTAAGGTAGCGTTATGGATGGTAAGTGTTTTCGAGTGTATGTAGTGGGTTACAAAATTTTTGTTACACTAAGTTGTACAAGTTGTTGGTGTCGAGATAAAGCACCAAAAGTCATGTCAGTTCTACTTACCTTCTGAGCATGAATTCGTTCTTTGGTTAGCCGCTGCAGACAAAATTTGGTAAGGTGAATGAGGACTGACGGACGGCTGAGTAAAGGTGACTGTTGCTACCACAAACTATGGCTCACCTACTCTCCTCCCTTTGTGTCCCTGCTCACTGCTCGAGGGATGTCTTAAACAGAGCGACACAAAATGCCGTAGAAGTTGCCAAGCTTTGATCGAAAATCATCTAGAGCCGTCACTGATATGACAGAAAAAAAAAGTCAGTTTAGTCACCGGCATAAAAAAGCCTTTCTCTCTCGGCTCAGAAGAAACGATTATTTTCTATTAAAAGAAAAGATATACTTAATAATGTTTATTTTTCGAAAATCAGAATGCAAAGATTACATACCTACTAAATAAAAATTGGCAGGTAATCTGTCAAGCTCAAACCACCCACATGTGGCTGGGTAACAATAATATAGAAATGAAATGAAGATGGCTGGCAGTGGCTGGATCAAAAAAGCGGGGAATCGTGCTTTACTGACTGCAATACGCTGACATGATGATGATGATGAAATATACAAATATGGGACATCATCACATCCATTGCTCTAATTCTATGGTAAGTACCCAAAGAACTTGTTACAGAAATCAGAAACAACGACGGTACCACAACACCCAGACCGGAGACAAATTGAAGAAGTTCGTTTTGCTACATTTACCCAATAGTAAAATGTACATTGTGTCTCGTTCCAGATGTAAATATCATCGCATCACGCTTGAACGGGTGGAACGATTTCGCAAATATTTTTTTTGTTGTGGTTATTATTGTCAGGAAAAGGTTCTTTGAAAAGAAAAAAATAAGAAAGTTGCGCAGAAATTCCTTTATGAATAAACCAAAGACCACGCCAACAAAGTCGCGGGCAGCAGCTAGTATTGAATAAATGAGTATTATTAACAGTGATCGGAATAGGTAGATTGATTTGGGGTCAATGATCTCAAACATTGATGTTAATATGGACATGCTTCCGGGATTCCGGAATTTCTTAGTATCAGTTTTAAAAAAAAAGGCCTATCCATATTCTTCTTCTTCTTAGGGTGCCTTCCCCTGCCGGAGGTTGGCGATAATCATGGCAATTTTTACTTTGTCCACTGCTGCCCTGAACAGGGACCTGGTGCTAAGTCCGAACCACTGTCTAAGATTCTTGAGCCAAGAGGTCTTACGTCTGCCTGGTTTCCGGCGTCCTTGAATCTTCCCCTGGATGATCAGTTGGAGAAATTCATACTTGTTGTTGTGCATTATGTGGCCAAGATATTCAAGTTTCCGTTGCTTTACAGTGCGCAGAACCTCTAATCCTTTGTTTAATCTCCGTAAAACCGTCTCATTTTTCACCCTGTCAGTCCATGAAATCTTCAACATTCTTCTGTATTCCCACATCTCAAAGGCCTGAAGCCGCTTGCACATTGTTTCCGTGAGTGTCCAAGCTTCGACTCCATACAATAGAACAGAAAACACGTAGCAACGAGCCAGTCATATCCATATTATGCTAGCACTACCAAAGTACATCAAATCAATCTATCTACTCCGATCACTGATTATTAAGTATTATTGTTGATAAAAGTTGTTCTAAATCATACTTCAATAGACACACTCTCATTCATTATCACTCTATTATAGATACTATTCTAGTACACATTAGTTCGGGCCGGCTCGCGGGAGCGGCGCTGTATCGAATAGCTTAATCGGCTCCTATCGCCGCTCAGGTACTCTATTAATTGTTCATTTCCAATAATTGGCTGACGGCTACTTGTTGAATACGCCGCTTCTTTGGGAATTGCTATTGGAATTTCATGAATAACTTAGTTCTCTGTAGCTAGTATGTATTTCATGTGGTCTGTGCAATGCAAACAGTGATTAAAGTTCAAGTTGATAGTCTTTGTTTTTAGGAGTGTAGCTTTTGAATCGTTTTACGTAATCGGTTGAAGTTCTGTTGATATTTATTTATTTCACTTAAGCGTAACACACACAGAGAGCGTGCGCGGGACGGCGACGGGTCGGGTCGGTAGTACGGCGGGTCTATTATCATACGTTTAAATGGGCGCCCACAGACAGCGGGCGTGAGCAGGACGGCTCGCCACGCACGCCGGCTGTGTGTGGGCGCCCATTTAGACCTATGTTAATAGACCGTACTCCCGTCGTCGTGACCCGTCGCTCTCTGTGTGTGTTACGCTTTAGATACGTCATTTTAAGTTTCAGTTTATTTTTAACAACTTAATCAACAGGTCACGTTATGACGTCATCATTATCATCATCATAAACAGCCCACGGTAGTCCACTGTTGGACATAGGCCTCTCCCAATGCACGCCACTGCGCCTGATCGTCGGCAATTTTTTCCATCCACTGCCAGCAGCCTTGCTTATACCGTCGCTCCACCTTGTCGGAGGGCGCCCCACGCAGCGCTTGCCCAGTCGCGGTCTCCACTCAAGAACACGTCTACCCCATCGGTTATCGGTTCTACGGCAAATGTGACCAGCCCACTGCTACTTCAGTTTGCTTATTCTTATAGCTATATCGATAACTTTAGTTTTCTGTCGGTGACCTCATTCCTGATAATCACATAATATCTCATAAGTAAATAATCGAAGATGGTCTGGAAACTGTATTCAAATTATCATTTAAGTCATTTTGTATACTAAGCCGAGTCGACATTATGCACTAAACTCGATTTAATATACGTTTGAAGTATTCTAAAGAGGATTGCGAGTAAATCGCAAAATTTTCATGTAGACATCTAATTTGTTACTCGTTTAAATTTAGGTATTGAGGTGTGAGAGATTTAATGGAAGGCTGTCTAACTACGAACGAATTAATTTGCGAAAATTATTTTGAGATTTATTTAGGTAAGCTTTTGTGTGAATAAAGACAAGGTGACTTGGTGATAAGGTCGCATAATGATAACGATTGGTTATCATTATTTTCCACAATTCAATATTGCATCTACGAAACACACAGTGTCCGAGGTTTGATTCCTGGTATGCGTAAATTTAGAAAACGGTTTTTATAACCGGCACGGGCATACTAAATGCTGGGAGATGTTGTTCGTAAAATTTATGAGATGGTACCCTATAATAAGAACGTTCATATTTTACTTCAAGACCACGACAATTGGATAGATTCCTGGTTAAAAAAATGTTATTCTATTGATAAAGTGTGTCAAAGTTCAATGGCGAGAGCTCGTAACGTTACTTCTAAGTAAAAATTGTACCAAGACGTGACGTCATGCAACATTTCAAATCAATTTAAATCTGTAATATTTTGATTATGTAAAAAAAGAAAAAATATGTGTCCAATACTTATCGATTATCTATCTGATCGACGAAGACAAAAAAGTTAGAAGTCATCTCTATTAGGTAGATTCCCGGGTAAAAAAATATTGTAAGATTTACAAAAAATATTAGATACATGTTTTTGTTTAATTCACAAAAGAAAAAACACGGGTCCAATATTTTCATGTAGCCATCCAATTTGTTATTTTCTGTTAATCCAACTGACGGACTAATTAGATTTTTTTTAGGAAACTAGCCCGTAAGTGTGTTTTTAGGCGAACACTACCTAATATCCTGAAGGTGATCTGAAAAAGATCTTAGCGACAAAACCGCCAACATTATACTGTGTTTTTAAATATTAACGTTACCATTTTTACATTTTGGCGTGTAACAAAGTTATCAATTCATTAAAAAGTTTTTTTTTTTTCTAAAACTAGAAATAAAATCTAAAAGACTTTTTGCCATGTAAAACTTACACATCATAGCCAAAGAATACTAACTGTCCTCCTTCATAGCATTGAATCTCATGATGTCATATCCGAACAATATAAGATTACATAACATAAGACATGATGTGTCATAAAAAAATACATGAACAGATATTTTTACTTCTCTGCAACAATATTCATATATCGTGGATCGAAATTATTGTCTATAAACTGAGTTATGGAGTCCCCAGTGAAGGATAAATATAAGATTTCGTATTTGCTTACGTTTGGGGTTTTGCAGTAATGTTGGCAATATTCCAGTCCTAGTCTTAAAGTCAAAATTAAGTAGATATAATATTTTTATTAACAGTGGCTGGATACGAGCTATACCTAAATGATGTTAGTGGTTATATTTTATTAAAAAAACTGGCTGTCCTGGCGAACTTCTACCGCTTCTTCATACTTTTATTTTCGTCAATTTTTCCGGTGTTTTTAAAGTTATTCTGCTATTCGGGATTTGGATAAAAATATAAAGATCATAAAAATTGGTCTAGCCGTTTTTAATTTTAAATGATGTAACTAACTTGACTTTTTATAGAGATTACAGGCACAGTAATTTAATAATAAATTAACACACATATTTTTTTACTTTGGGGAAGGCTTACGTCCAGCAATAGACTGCATTAGGGTGACACGATGATGATAATTATTTTTTTACAAATTTTACTAGTCTTTACCTTATTAGGTACCTACTTGATAGCTGGTTATACCAGTCAATAGGTTAATAACATTTTAATAATATTATCTATATACATATAAAACAAAGTCGGGTTAGTTACACCATTTATAGCTCAAGAACGGCTAAATCGATTTTCATGATTTTTGATTTGTTGGATTTGTCTCCGCTCCCACATAGCCGAATACTCGTAACATAAAAAAAAACAAACAAAAAGCCGTTACTAAGTTCGCCGGGACAGCTAGTTGTTTATACATTCTAAAACACGTTATCAAATGTGAGTGAGTCGCTAAAACAAAATAAATGAGCACAAACTTGATGACTAGATTTTACTAGTAGCCATTAAGAGTTCTTAATCCAACTTTTGACTCCATCAGATCAGCACGATAGCACAGTATACACGGTGTGGTAACTACCTATAAACGTCCGAAATGACGTACACACACGCCTCAACAAGAGCCCTAAGCAGTCGTCGCAGTGCTGTCAGCCGCGGGTGCCGAGTACTGCCGACCCGAGACGAGATGTCAGTTGTCACTTTTTGCGATTATCTCTTTAAAATGCTTCATCAGTTCAGCCACAGGACGTCCACTGCTGAACATAGGCCTCCCCTAGTAATTTCCAGATTCATCATTTCAGCCACAGGACGTCCACTGCTGAACACAGGCCTCCCCCAAAGACTTTTATCGGGGGGGATTGCCAATACTCGCCACGCTTGGCAAGCGGGTTGGCGAGCGCAGTTTTTTATAAGATTTCGCACGCAGACGCTGCTGCCTGTCTCGTGCTACAGGAATTAGTCGCCTTTTACGACACGCCTCCTGTTGGCGGTGGGGAAGTGTATTCTTTACGATTTCCAGATTGGCCGGTTGAAAACAGCCTGTATCCATCGGCTTTCTGCAACAAACAAAAAACTATTACAATTTGCAAAAACTAAAAGGCCAACTCTAACGACCCATTGGAGTATGTATGTCAACAATAGGCTAGTTTCCTGGGTCAAACATTTTTTATTCTATTTAGTAAGTCAGTTCTTCTTCTTCTCGGCACTAGCCCACAATATTGTCCAGTGGTAGGGTAAAAAAATATATTGGGACGTTTAAAAGAGGTTTATTTAGGCCTATTTATAGAAATAAATTGGTTTTATTGGTTTATTGGTTTTATTAGTTAGATTATCAAAAAATATTGGACCCGTATTTTGTCTTTGTCAATTAAACAAAAAATGACTAAGACAAAGCGCATCAACGTTTGGGAGAGACGTCACGCCTTGCCAAAAAGTGTCGCAAGGAGTGACGTTACGCAGAACTATAATTGGCTATATTTTTATCATTTATTGTTTGATTGAGAAAAAAAAAAAACGTGTCCAATATTTCCCGTAATTCAACTGACGGACTAATTAGATTTTTTTAGGAAACTAGCCCATTAATAGGCAGGCCTAGTTTCAGTACTGCTTTAGCTCGTTTATATACAATGATGATAGTATCTTATTATTGTATTGTCATTCAAATGTCATATACTTTCAAAGTTTTAAATTAATACGACAGTTACACTTCGCGTGTCACAAAAAAAAAACCCTATTGTTTTCCATTGTTTTTCTAAAACTTAAGATTTGTTCAAACTAACATAGTAATTCTTTAAAGTGGGCATCGGCAATCAAGTTTACGAGCTCGGTGTTGAACTTACAACCCACGGATTTGAGGCGGGACTCCGACAACTAAGCCACTCTACTACTGTTTTAATGTTTAATAAAACCATGTCATAAAGAGATCCGAATGCTATCAGATTTCTCTTTGTGAAATTTAACACTGAAAAATGATTTCTCCCCGAGAAAATAAACATTGAAAACCTCCCAGAAATACAAACAGTACCTCCCAAAATATAATTCCAGGGACGTCCTTTATCGATCCGCAGGAAACGTTCATTGCAAGAAAACCGCGAATGTTTTGTCAACCGTTACTCAGGAGCCTTTCAACGAATCAATGCTGATTTCGTTATATTATATTACTCACTCGGGCTCTCGGCCCGGACCTTTAAAAGGCCTGAGAACGGTGCACGGGAATAGCATAGAAACATGTGAGCTCAATTTTTGTTATCGCCGAAGTAGACCCAAGAAAACAATGGCACTATATATTATATGGGCGGCCATGTTGACCGTTAATTGTGATTTCTGCTGTAGGTTTTATGATATACTAGCTGTCCCGGCGAACTTTGTACCGCCTCTTCATTTGTTTTTTTTTGTTGAAATTTCCGATGTTTTTATAGTTATTCTGCTATTTGGGGCGGAGACAAATCCAATAAATCAAACACCATAAAAATCGGCCCAGTCGTTCTTGACTTATAAATGGTGTAACTAACCCGACTTTGTTTTATATTTAAAGATTATATTAATCATAGATAGATAGAAGCAGTCAAACTTAAAACATTTAATAAAGAAAACGAAAAATACAAAATGTCGTTAGAATCGCGAGTGTACTCATCAGAATGGCCTTTTATTGCAGATATTTGGTACCATCTGTAAACCACACACCTTTTCTAACCACCCGCCATTCTCACATTAGGATGGTGTCCTTAATTCTTTTCCTAAATGTCTTTGAATGCGAAAAGGTACGCCGATGGTGCCATCCACAAAAATCTCTGTGCCACAACCCAAATGGACCGTAAATTTTTGCATTGTTTTTGTAGCGATCTCCAATGACGTCTTTTATCAAATAAATTGATCATAACGATATTAACATATACAATCTATAGGACGCTGTTTCGATTAGTATAAAACGACAGATTGTGATGATAAGAATTTTCATATAATTATCGGGAGCTAGTAAGCACGTGTTTGGCCTAAGGATGTTAGTCAAAAAAGCGATAAAAGTATCTATTTATTTGTCGTTTGCTTTCCGAGTAGCTCACTTTTTAGTACAAGGACATGTAAACTTCATAAAGGGTCGTTTAGACCAGTGCCCCAAGCGCCTATTTGGAAATGAAGAAAATAAGGGCTCGTAAAAACTCAACTTTTAATCATGACCCTACGAAATTGGAGCCTACCTGAATTTTTATGAAACAAAGTTAGTGAGAATAATCTCGACTTATAAGCGGTTTGAGAGTTCCAGGGAAAATTGGGAGGAATATAGCTGTTAAGGTTTGGATTAAAATCAGTTGTTGTGGGTCAGGGTACTCGCAGTTTTTATAATTTTTAGGGTTCCGTACCTCAAAAAGAAAATAGGAACCATTTTACGATCACGAACAACAGTTCCTCTGTTTTTTCTGTCAATACCCCCTTTTGTCAGAAACGCGTGGAAGTATCAAGTGGAAAGTCACTTGATCCATATTAATTTTATTTTAATGTCGTTTGTCTATTGTCATAAATGGCAGAGGTATTGTAATTTATAATTAAACTAGCTTTGTTCAGCCCCCCTAGCATGACCACTAAAGCTCGATATGATATAGCGATATATCGACAAATATGTGACGTAGATTCAACATGGCGGCTATATCTATCATTTTTTTACAGTTGGTGATATCGCTATATCATATCGTGTTTTGGTGGTCATGCTGAGTTCGATTTGTCACTTAAAGTCTTCATCAACGACCCATGTTACCTCCACCCCAAAAAAAAAACAATAAACTACATAATCATAAATCTTTATTGTGGAGCACAGGTGTACATTGGTCTTACAAGGGTTTGTCTTAGAACTAACCATGTCCTGCCTTCTTGGCGTACAATAGGCTAGTTTCCTAGGTCAAAAAAGTATTATTCTGTTTAGTCCGTCAGTTAGATTATCAAAAAATATTGGACCCTATTTTGTGTTTTGTCAATCAAACAAAAAATGACGAAGATAAAGCGCATCAAAGTGAGCACGTGACGTCACGCCTCGCTACAAAGTGTCGCAAGGCGTGACGTTACGCGGAACTTTAACGGGCTATATCATCATAATTTTTTGTTTGATTGAGAAAAGAAAAAATACGTGTTCAATATTTTCTGTTAATCTAACTAACGGACTAATTAGTTTTTTTTAGGAAACTAGTCCATTAAAAAAAAAACAGGATGAAAAACAAATTTACATCAATGCCTCGCTCTAAAAGTAAAAGAAAAAGTAACGCTAGCATCAATGTATTATTTTAGAACAAATTTGATTACCATAAAAAAGGTTATAGTAAGTCAACCCAAAAAGATAGATTTGTGCTGTCACGGCTTGGGCTAGTTTCCTAAAGAAATTGAATTAGTCCGTCATGTCAGTTGGATTAACAGAAAATATTAGACACATAATTTTTCATTTCTCAATCAAACAAAAAATTATGAAGATACAGCCCATTAAAGTTCCGCGTAACGTCACGCCTTGCGACACTTTTTTAGCAATCGTGACGTCACGTGCTCATTTTGATGCGCTTTATTTTCGTAATTTTTTGTTTAATTGACAAAAGACAAAATATAGGTCCAATATTTTTTGATAATCTAACTGACAGACTAAAGAATAATCATTTTTTGATTTAGGAAACTAGCCCATTCCATTATATATTTTTGCGTAATTTTAACCGTTTACTCCTCCTCCCAAACAAGAGGCTCCCAAAATAATATTTTTTCTCGTTTTTGCAACATTTTTTTCAATGATACTCCGCTCGTATTCGTCGTAACGTAATGTCATATAGCCTTAAACCTTCATTTATAAATGGACTATCCAAAACAAATTATTTTTATAATTCAAACCCGTAGTTTCTAAGATTAGTGCGTTCAACCAACAAAATGAACAAACAAACTCTCTAGCTTGATAATATTAGTATAAACAGGTAGGTTATATGTTTTTAAATACATTTTTAATTAAAAAAAACATAACCCAATTTTATTGATAACCATTTTCGCATAAACCATAGAGCCAGTCGCTCTAATTCAATAAAGTAACTTTGCACGTTCAAGTCATATAATAAACCTCATTAATCATACCAGATTTCTGAACCCAGCTATTAGTTTCAAACTGAATTCTCAGTGATTAGCACACGTACATCTAATACCGCCTCAGTGGTTATGACAGGATATCCACTTTGTAATATTCGATTTAAATGCATGCTATGGCAACACCTGGTGGAGTGGCGCAACCGGCGCATCCACCCTAAACGCGGGGAGCAGGGAGGTCAATAATGCGTGAGAATCCTAATATTGGAATCTGTTAACCTGTAAAATGTATACGCGTAACTACAGAACCACAGGGTAAGAAATAGGAAATGTTATGTATAGTAGACAAAGGAAGTGCTTTACTACTTTTTATGACATACGAGTATCCCAGTAAAATAATGATTTAAACTTTAGTTTAAATCATCACAAATGACACTACTGACTTAATTAAAGGCAAGCGGAAATAGACCTTACAGTTTTTTTATAAGCAATTGTTATTAAATATAGGGTAGTAAACCAATATCATTGTCGATTATACTTAGATTCATCTTCATCATCATCATTTCATTTATAGGACGTCCACTGCTGAACATAGGCCCCATTGACTTCCAGATTGGCCAGTTGGAAGCGGCCTGCTGGGTCTCCCTGCAACCTTTACCATTTCGTCTGTCCACTACTTAGATTGATAGTACCTAACTGACAAAATATATTTTTTTGTAAGTATTACGGACTTGTTAGATGCTGGTGGACTGGCCAGTGAAAACATGGCCGCTTCTTGAATTTGGAGTGACTAAAATGACATTTACTAGACTGCAAGAGCATAGTGAAAAGACAAGATGCAGAAGATTGTTGCTATTATTGAATTATAATATCCTTTTTTCTTTTAAGTATAACGACGAAACGTGGCACAAATAAAAATTGGACGATAAGTATAATGATTTTATTTGCAAACGGACAGAGTTTTACCTTAACAAGTGATCAGTATAAATTAAGGGACTAAAATGAGCTTGCATGGCATTATAAGGGCTTGCCCCCACCGAAGGCAATTCGCTGGCTAGCAGACTCGGATGGAAGGCTTGGCGGCAACGCTTCTTATTGACTGGCGTAGCTAGGCTAGCCGTGACCGGCTTATGCGTTCCGTTACATAAGGTAGTAATATTTTTTTATTGAGAAAGATATTTTTATTAGACCCACACATACCTACAAAGAAAAAAATTGAAGAACAATGACAGATGAAAAAAAAAATACAAAAAAAACTAAATTCACAACAAATAACATTCGATTATAAAGAACACGTAAAAAAAGTATATTTCGATCACCTATAAGTTTACTTTAATAGGAATGCCTATTTAAAATGCTATAATTTATTATGCTTAGTGTTTACTCAATAACAGACGACAACAGCATATGTACAGGCCATCGAACCGATTTTCAACTTTAAGTCCGCCACATCAATATCAATTGAAAAGATTAGACGTTTTGTAGTCATCATCATCATCATCATCATTTCAGCCATAGGACGTCCACTGCTGAACATAGGCCTCTCCCATTGACTTCCAGATTGGCCGGTTGGAAGCGGCCTGCATCCAGCGTCTTCCTGCGACCTTCACCAGGTCGTCTGACCACCTTGTGAGTGGACGTCCTACGCTGCGCTTGCCGGTACGCGGCCTCCATTCTAGAACCTTTCTGCCCCATCGGCCATCAGGCCATCAGCGTTTTGTAGTAGGTTTATTTATTTATTTATACTTTATTGCACATTTAAAAATAATTGTACAAATGGCGGACTTAATGCCAAGAAGCATTCTCTACCAGTCAACAGTAGGTTGACGAGCTGTTGTCTGTACTGCAGACAACAGCAGCAGACGACCTCCGTAGCCGAAAGGCAAGCATACCGGACTTAGTGTCGCTATCTCTAAAAGTCCCAGGTCCGATTCCCGGTTGGTCTATGTACAAAAATTACTTTTCTATATTCTCTCGGGTCTGGGTATTCTGGTACAAGTGCTATGGCAACTTATCATAGAATTAGAGCAATGTATGTAGTTGTCTCTTACCTATTTGTTTGTTAAATAAACAACGCTTTAATCAAACTACATATAAAAAAGAGACAAAGTTTAGTGTGTTCCTTTTTCTTTTACATTTTAGTAATAAGGCACATAGCGACAATCTGTTACATTATAAACTATTCATAGGCTTGAAACACGTATTCCTGGCAAAATTCGACCATATCGCATGAGAATAGGATGGTATTTTCCTTAATGGATTATTTGCAAGCCGAGTGACCCCAAAGGTGGTGGACTTAGTCTTATGACACGTCTCACGCTGGGGATCGCGACGACTGTTAGATACTACGTGCTAGATTAGTTCTAAGTGCAACTGAAAAATGCTAAGTCCATTTACCGCATACGAATTATGAATACAAGAAAATTCATTTAATATTATGACCATGCGTATGTATGCATGATGATGAAAAACATACTCATACTTAAGTACCTTGTTAAGTATGAGTATCTTTTTTATCATCATCATTACTATTTCAGTCATAGGACGTCCACTGCTGATCATAGGCCTCCCCCAGTGACTTCCAGATTGGCCACTTTTTAATATAGGCCTCCCACAGTGACTTTCAGATTGGTGAGTTTTTAATATAGGCCACTTACAGTGACTTCCAGATTGGCTAGTTTTTAATATAGGCCTCTTACAGTGACTTCCATATTGTCAACTTTTTAATATAGGTCTCCCACAGTGACTTTCAGATTGGTGAGTTTTTAATATAGGCCACTTACAGTGACTTCCAGATTGGCTAGTTTTTAATATAGGCCTCCTACAGTGACGTCCAGATTGGCCAGTTTTTAATATATGCCTCCTACAGTGCCTTCCAGATTGGCCAGTTTTTAATATATGCCTCCTACAGTGTCTTCCAGATTGGCTAGTTTTTAATATAAGCCTCGTATAGTGACTTCCCGATTGACTAGTTTTTAATATAGGCCTTCTATAGTGACTTCCAGATTGGCCAGTTTTTAATATATGCCTCCTACAGTGCCTTCCAGATTGGCTACTTTTTAATATAGGCTTCATACAGTGACTTCCAGATTGGTTTTAATTTATTAGATAACTTATAAGGGGTTGATTCTACTGTTAAAATAAAGCAACTTTTTCTATGGGACTACATCTAATACGAAAAATTTTGTATTTGATAAATTTTCATGCAAATTTGTTTACTATGATGTATAAAATATCTGGTGACAAAGTTATCCTTGAGTTACGGGCATTCTGTATAAAGTACACTACTTAGGGCCAGTTCCACCACTTGCTTTTAAGTTCCGGATAACCTATCTAGTTTTGAAAGATAACCCATATAATAAGCTGTCAAAAAAGTGCCAGTTAGGTTGTCTGGAACTTAATAGCAAGTGGTGAAACTGGCCCTTAAACTTATTTCATATTATCATTCTTACTAACTTGATAATGGCAATAATTCTAACGATGTATTAAATTATTGTGTTAAAATACAAATCAACTTTTCACCAACTCCAAACATCTTTCATATCCACTGACCACTCGTAAGATATCGTACAGAATATAAGGGTCATAACTTAATATGACTCCCGTTAACTTCCCTTATATACCACATAAAATTTCATCGAAGAAACTCACTGAGCAGAAAAGTCATCTTAGATATCTTTGCTATAAAACAAGGAGGAACGCGTTTTACAACCAATATCATATTTAGAAGGGTCAGTCGGGCCAGATCGATCCAGGAATAATCTTCGTGGGAACTTCATAAACAAATTCGAGAAACCGTAAAATCTATAAAGCTATCATGGGATATTTCTTACGTATTTACAGTAAAGGTCTCGTCACACAGCGGGGAGCGGCGCAATTGAGATACAAATGGGCCTAAAATTAAGGTCTCGTTTACTGTCGCATAGACATCATGATGTAGAAAAACCAAATAATTCGTCATCATCATTATCATTTCAGCCATAGGAAGTCCACTGCTGAACATAGGCCTCTCCCAATGACTTTCATTGGGGGGGATAGCCAATACTCGCCACGCTTGGTAGGCGGGTTGGCGAGCGCAGATTTTTATAGGATTTCGCACGTAGACGCTGCTGCCGGTCTTGTGCTACAGGAATCAGTCGCCTTTTACGACACGCCTCCTGTTGGTGGTAGGAAAGAGTATTCTTTACGGCCATCTCCACACGGCACCAAATAAATAAATAATCCTAATTATTTATTTTCTTTCATATACCCAGAAGATGATTCTATAGATCAAATTCAATATCAAAAAAAAAACATCTCCCCATATTAAATAACAGATAACGGTTGTTTAGTTTTTTTTAAGAATTCGATATGGTCCTTAAAGTAAATTGTTTTATATTTTTGCGGTAAAATATTTTCTAATATAAATGAAATGTATATAATATAATGATAGGAACTAAAAAATAATTTAATTTCAAATGGCAAAAAATATTTTATTTTAATATAAAACACAATTTTTAATTTAATTAATATTAATTAACAAGTCCAGAATGCAGTTAGCAACAATTAAATGTACTTTATGCACCCAAGGTTTAGATCTCTTCGTCGCTTCGTAGCTCCGTAGGAGCCGTAGTCGCTTCGTAGCTAGGAGCCGTAGTCGCTACGTAGTTAGGAGCCGTAGTCGCTTCGTAGCTAGGAGCCGTAGTCACTTCGTAGCTAGGTGCCGTAGTAGCTTCGTAGCTAGGAGCCGTAGTCGCTTCGAAGTGCTACGACGATTTTTTTGTAGCTGGCTACAAAAGCAGCTACGAGATAGTCAATGTGTAAGTTAATTTACATCTTCGCTATACGTTTTATAGGTTTTTAAAATGCGTGTATAATTATGTGCAAAGATTCTAAAGGACACTACTATTACTCATGTATAAATAAATAAACATAATATAAATATTGGACAACATCACATACATTGCTCTGATCCTATGGTAAGTAGCTTATACACTTGTGTTACAGAAATCTGAAACAATGACGGTACCACAACACCCAGACCCGAGACAATATAGAACAGTTATTTTTCTACATTAACCGACCGGGAATTGAACCCGGGACTTCAGAGATAGCAACACCAAGTCCGGTATACTCGCCTCTCGGCTATGAAAGTCGTATATATACAATGACAATAAATCAACTATTTATAGTGAAACTAAAACGTTTAAAAGATGTCAAAAGAAAAGCAGGTATTAAAGTAGTTGGAAATTATTTTATTTAGCTTAGTATATTAAAAATGTCAAACGGCTTTAAATGTCATCTGTGTGGTAGAACCCTTAGGGATAGGGGTTGTTTTAATTCTTTATTGAGGGACGCCAGGAATTTTGTTTAGCATCTTGGGAGCAGAGTCCCTTGCTATAAATGTAAATTATGTGGGTTTCCAATTTGCTAATTTTGGACCGATGGGATTTATAATAACTTAATGAATTGAGAAAATTCGAATCAATTAAATGTGTATAAGCACAGTAAATATAATATCGTGACCCGACGATATTGAAAAGCCATCTTTGTTAGACAAATCATCCACGTCTGTCACAGTAGGTATTTACACATTATTTAAATCGTAGAAATAGAAAAGGATGGAAACGCCTAGTACTAAATAAATGTTACTGAAAAAGCGGCTTGAATCCAGCGGCTTAGTTGCAGAAAGCCGCTGGATGTAAGCCGCTTCCAATCGGTCAATCTGGAAGTCATTGAGAGAGGCCTGTGTTCAGCTGTGGACGTCCTATGGCTGAAATGATGAATGATCCTGGATGCATCGTCTAGCAAAAAATGACCCTTTTTTTTGTTACGCGGTCTCATCTATCTACTAGATGAGTGTAGTTTTTACTTATTAGATGCGGTAATTTTTATTTATTTATTTATTTATATTTATTTATTCTACAGCAAATCTACAGCTCACAAACAGAACTAATACAGACACTTAAAACTAAACATACAGCCCGTAAGAGATTTACGTTTTTTTTCAACTGGATCAAATAAAAGTGACTCCTCAATACCGGTCGTCAAGCACCCCAAACAACTATAATTAATAAATTAATAATTATTAAAATCAAATTCAAATAAAACTCAAATTGTGTGCGTGTGCGTGTGCGTGTGTGTGCGTGTGTGTGTGTGTGTGTGTGTGTGTGTGTGTGTGTGTGTGTGTGTGTGTGTGTGTGTGTGTGTGTATGTGTATGTGTGTGTGTGTGTGTGGCAATTAGTAAAAAGGTGCTGCCATTTTTTTTAAAAACCTTTTTTTGACATAATTATGTAGATGTTAGAAAGGCTACTTCGCGATTTCGAAATTATACTATCGATGCAACTACCAATCAAAAATGAAAGCAAGTCCATTTTTTGAAAATATTTAAAAAAAATGCTTGCTATTTTAATATTTGCACCCGCATTTTTTAGAATTATCATTATTTGAAAAAATAAAATTTTTTATCTAATTTGTCTTTTAGGAAATCTAAATGTAATTTCTATTGCTTTGTATTTTATTTATATTTTTTTATTATTATTTATTTATTTTGATAAGTGCTTTAGGCCCCGCAAAAAATAGTGTTATGGCAGTTGTCACGACATTTACTGAGCAGACCTATAGCACATTTTTTTTCAAAAGATTTGTAAAATATTGATTTGTGCCAAATAAAATACAGCCTAATGTTTCAACAGCGTAACCGACACAATACGGATGAACCCCGTACTCGTTCTAATCTGAATCATCCTTTACTTGCTTTCGGGTGGCGCATCTGCCAGTTTAAACTTACAAAAAACTATTCCATGACCCAGTTTACAGTATTCATGAATATTTTAGGGTTAAGCTAAGTAATTGACAGCGAACGTTTTGCAATTAACTTTATAATACAGGAGTTCTCAAACTTTTTCATTTTGCAGCGTACTACAAAATTATAGATAGATTAGGTTATTACACACAAGACACAGTTATGTACAATCAGGCGGCCTTATCGCCAAAAGCGATCTCTTCCAGACAACCTTTGGG
Organism: Anania hortulata; assembly: GCA_963576865.1. Classification (NCBI taxonomy): domain Eukaryota; kingdom Metazoa; phylum Arthropoda; class Insecta; order Lepidoptera; family Crambidae; genus Anania; species Anania hortulata. Next base: position 22,614,914 of record OY756391.1, on the reverse strand, counting down.
CAGTGGCAATTAAGTTGTAATACAGTGGGGTAACGTAGTGCGAGAGCAAAAGAGTGCGTAAGTCAAATAATCAAAAATAAATAAATACTTACATATAATACACAAAAATAGCAAAACAACAATAGTAGATAAATATATAATATACGTACATAAACATACATAAATAAAATACAAATATCTACGCGAACCGGAACATGTATACAACATTAGCACGATAGGAAAAAAGCTTTGACCCTAGCCTTGAAAATGGGAAGGGACTCGGACTGCCTAACGGATAAGGGTAAAGAATTCCATAGGCGGACAGACTGAACAGTGAAGGATTGTGAATAGAACTGTGAAGAGTGGGAAGGGAAAGAGAGTTGGAGTTTACGAGACGAGCGCATACTGTCTTGATCCTGACCTTTGGTGGACTGCAGAAATATAGATATTTTTTCAATGCAATACGAGTATTATAATACTTCTGCGGCGCCTACTTAAGAGCTTCTGGCATAAAACATTATTGACTAAATACCAATTAAACAGGCCTTTTGTAATATCTTATTTTACTAATATTATTATTGCGAATGAAGAATGAATAAAGAATGCCTCATGGCATAAAGTTCACGTTTTGTAAGATTTTTAATCTGTGCAATAAAGTCTAAATAAATAAATGCGAAAGTCAGTATGGATGGAATTTTGTTACCCAATCACGCCGGAACGGCTGAACGGATCTAGATGAAATTTGGCACTCAAAAGAGATTATAGCAAATAGGTTACTCTTTATCCCGGAAAAATTTACGGTACCCGAGGGCTGCAAGATAACTGTCATTATGGACATTCTTACCGTTAAATGCCATGGTCAATTAGCTGTTTAGCTGTTGCCCGCGACTTCGTTTGGTGGTATTTGCAAAACTCTTCTTAGTCTAAACCATGGAGCACATAACCTATAGAGAAGAAATGTCATATGATTATGATTGTTCGACAAAATTTCTGCCATTTTTTAATCTGTATCTGTGCTTTTTTCACATGGCCGAGTGTTGACAGGAGCTGTCATTTCATACTAAATGTAAGTGAAAAATCACTTACTAGTTTCGGAGAAAGTTTTTTTTAAATTAATAAAAAATAATTATAAATAAATATTGGACAACATCACATACATTAAGTAACTATATTTACTTATTTACTATAACATAGCCCAACGGATAAGCAAGCTGAAGTGACAGTGGGCGGGGCACATAGCACGTAGAACTGACGGCCGATGGGACAGAAAGGTTCTGGAATGGAGGCCACGTACCGGCAAGCGCAGTGTAGGACGTCCACCTACAAGGTGGACAGACGACCTGGTAAAGGTTGCAGGTAGCCGCTGGATGCGGACCGCTTTCAACCGGCCAATCTGAAAGTCACTGGGGGAGGGCTATGTTCAGCAGTGGACGTCCTATGGCTGAAATGATGATGATGATGATGAACTATATTTCCTGTACGCAAGATGAGGAGTTTCTCGCTTAGTTTCTTTAAATCAACAGCCATTATGTAGTCCCTCAAGTGGTAAATATATGTTTTGGAAAGTGAAAAGAGACTGTACTAAATATATGAGTATTCTTGTCATACTTCTCCCTGTTTTGTTTCCTTCCTATCTCCCGTCAGATGTGAATTGAAGAATTTCATTTGAATATAAAGAAAAATGTTTCGCTAAATGCCAATTTCATTCGAATGTCTGAAATAAAGTATTAATTTTTCATGTACCTGTCTGTCTTATCAACAATATTGGCAGCTGCCTTCCTTTTCGGGTCTAGGGACCGAAAAAATATCGACACTTGAGTAGTATCGATAGTTCTTTTCGATATTACAAGTTTTATGTCGACCAAGTACACACGTGGTGAATATTATAATAAATTAAATTAAATTACAATATACAATTACATTTTTATCTACTTCCGATAGACAATTTACAAAATGTCATAAAACCGAAATACTCTGATTTTCATTTAGATCTAATTAAGAAAAAAGGCAGGGTAGATATATTTTTTAAAATTTGGAATACTTTTTTCCTATATTCAAAATTGTCCAAAACTGTTCTGTCGATACTGGAATATTGTGTGACAAGTCAAAACAAGTTTGCGAGGTTCGCAAAAATACGCTATGAATAACTGTAACCCGCATGACCACAGCCGAAAATATTTAACACGGTCCCTTCTGGTGCATTAGAGCTCTATAGTAATATATGACGTCATATTTATGACGTCATGATTTAGCGAATAGCAATACCAGATACTTACATGTCAGACCGGCGACTTAGAAAGCGTAAAAAGGAAAACGTTTTGGTTAGAGTGTAGGAAAGGGGGCGCAGGGTTAGGTTAGGTTAGAACATCTAGGTTAGGTTAGGTTAGAATAGTGACCATATAAAGCGCGAAGCCGAGCGAGCGGAGCGAGCGCAGCGAGCGAAGCGAGCGTGCCGCGGCAGCGGCCGGCGAGCGCTAGATTCTAATTATAAATTTTGTCATTGTAAACTGAAAAGAAATTACTTACTGAGTACACAATAATACTTGCGTTTTTAGGTAATGTACATTTATACTTAATAGGCTTTATTACTTTTAATTGTTATTATAAGTAAGTGTAAGTGTTAATATTGTTATCTTAAATGATATTAAAGAACGTAAGATAATATGAAACGTTCAATATATTAAGCGAGTTGTTATAAGAAAAAATATTTTAATACATAAAATCGTATACCAATATTTATTTGAAACATTACACACCCTATAATCACCTTAGGTTAGGTTAGGTTTAGGTTCAGGTTAGGTTAGGTTTAGGTTAGGTTAGGTTTATAAGTGCACCCCCTTTGCGACACCCGGACCAACGTTTTTTTATTTTCTTCTTTTAAACAGCCCCATTAAATTGTAATAATATGCATGATGAATAAATTTTTAATTACCAACAATTTAGTACCTTTTTAATAAGAGTCCACTAGCTTATGACCGACTTCATATCTATAACATAAAAGAATCAACATCGTAAAAGCAAATAAGTATTGGATGTTTTATTTTATCGTCGTGATAGAGTATGACTACTTTTCTATGACAAGAATAACTGTTTTAATAATTTAGATGTTGGTTTTAGAATACATTAAATATATTTAAGTATTCTTATACGCTTAACACGTACTAGTATTTCACTTGTTTAAATAATAGAGAGATTTTATTAGTTTTTATGTACGTATGAAGTTGTAATATAATCGGTATCAGTTTTTCACCAAAAAATAAACTGTTTCCTGGAATTTTTTCAATTGTTATTTTTACCTCCAAATTCATGAACACGTTATGTTAAAATATGCAAATAAACTTTTTTTAAAGTTTTGATTTTGTACATCATATACGATTTTTCTTGAGGTAATAACTAGGTATTAAAGAATCGATATTTTTGTATTAATACACATCTCTACGCGAGCCTACTCGCTTACAAGTCATTTCCTTGTCATTTACATTTCACAAAGAAATCTCTGAAATAATATTTAATAAGTAAATATGTACTCTATGTGTAGCGAACATGCGAACGACGTGTGTTCGATCAAAAACGATTGAAGTTCAATATCGTAGGTTTGAAAATAGATTGGATTGATTTGGTTCCATATAACGAATAAGAGGTCAACAATTTACAGCTGATCGGCTATTTATTAATATATACAGGATGTCCCCATAAATAGTGTGCCAAACGAAAACTTTAGATATAACTTAAGAAGCTCAATCTCCTTTCCACAAATAGACCTAATAAAAAAAACCAACTTATTTCAAACAGTGTCCATACAAATTTAAAAAGTTAAAACTTTACAAAAATAATAACACTATTATCTACACAGATATAGTGTTAGTTATGTGACAAAACTATGTTAGCGATGTTAAGTTATAAGTATATTTTGATTTAATTTAATCAATTGTATTGTATTATTTAGTTCAAGTATCTGCCACCGTCTGAGGCACCGGGAAACTGCACTTGTGCTAGTGCCGAAGCAGGGGGCAGAGCGACTTGTCGCTAAGCACTTTCAGAATGGTTTAGGATTTAAAAAAATGCTAAGGAAAAGAACACAACATCGCAATTTTTGAAAAAATGTTTACGAAACGGTTACGAAGTTTAATTTCGAATAGGAGTTGGAGCCTTTTTTGCTATCTACGATCTATTTATTTGGCACGCTCTGTACGGGACACCCTGTATGACAAATGCATACGTTACATAACAAAGATCCACAAAATTATTTTCACCATCATTATCATCTAAGACGTTTGATCCTACTGTTACCATTTCACGTTCTTTGAAAGTACGTAGACATATTTTTTTTAATCACGCCAATTATCTAGCTCTTAATTAGCCTATGACTTCGTTTATATAATATACAAAATGGTTGGTTGGACAAGGAAATGGCATTACATGTTTGAGATATTCCACCCATTAAAATAAATTACTATCTATTTTATTTATTTTTTATTTTTATTTATTAGGGACAACAAACAGTTGCACATGTTGATAAAATTTATAAAAAAAATATATATATGTGCAACCAGCACCATTATCCACAGAAATATGTCACCAACATCGAAATCAGAAAACAAAAAGTTGAATTTTCCGTACATAATATAGATATGTAGATACTTTATTGCACAAAAAACATTAAAGGTACAATCAGGCGGCCTTATCGCCAAAAGCGATCTCTTTCAGATAACCAATGATCTCGACAATAATGTATTCAGCATCAGTTATTTTGGGTTTTGACACGGGCCCCATAGTTAAAGCCGTATGTTTTATGTAAGAATAATTAATTAAGATTGTCTTTATAACATAGGTACCTATTTTTTTATTATTTCTAACTAGCTGTCCCGGCTAACTTCGTACTGCCCCTTCATACATTTTTTTTCATGATATCTTCTGTGTTTTTATAGTTATTCTGCTATTCGGGGCAGAGACGAATTCAATAAAGCAGAGATCATAAAAATCGGTCCAGCCGTTCTCGATTTATAAATAGTGTAACTAACCCGACTTTCTTTTAGATATATAAAAATTAATTTCTATTTCCCAAGGTCGTCGCATCACACGCAAATGGATGGATCGTTTCGCTAATATTTTTTTTGTAGTGTTAATTATTATTTTCAGGAGAAGGTTCTTATAAAAGTAAAAATTAAGAAAATGCACAGAAAATCCTTAATGTATAAACTAAAGACCACGCGAACAAAGTCGCGGGCAATAGATAGTTTAAAAACAAACTACGAACCTACTAGCTTACTATCCGATTTATCTGTTCTCTGTGACAGACCGAGCAAAACATTTCGAGATGGCTTTACGATGAGACGCAGTCGAAAGAAATCCAGCCGTTAGCGATTGGCGGAAAAAATAAAAGAAATGAACATCACGCAGTTTCACAAATTGTTATTTCCTAAATTGAGATGAGTATCGATTCCGTAGCTTCGCGAGTGACGATACTGCATTATCATTCGAACGATCGCATCCCGATGGAGTCGTAGCTATCCGTGCCATAAATTTGTTGTTATTCAAATCCAAACTATTGTGAATGCGAATATAAATAATGCATTAATACGCAAACAGATATATGACGTTCATTCCGGTATCTTTCGAGGAACTATAACGATTTGTTAGTTAGGTACCGAAGCCTTTGTTCTGGTGAAATTATGGATGGGAATGAATTTTAAAATACCTTTCTCAGAATTGTTGTTGATGTACGATATTAATTCTAGTGTGCTGTGAGGGGATTCTTCTGTGCCGTGTGGGAACGGCCGTAAAGAATACACTTCCCCACCGCCCACAGGACGCGTGTCGTAAGAGGCGACTAATTCCTGTAGCACGAGACGGGCAGCAACGTCCGCTTGCCAAGCGTGGCGAGTACTGGCAATCCCCCCAATGAAAGCCATTGGAGGAGGCATATGTTCAGCAGTGGTCGTCATAATATGGCTGAGATGATGATTAATTCTAGGCATACAGCAGTGTCACGCTAAAATTTAAATTACCGGTTCTTTGACTTTTTGTATGCTAAGCGAATTTCAGGCCGCTTCCAACCGGCCAATCTGGAAGTCAACGAGGCAGGCCTTTGATCAGCAGTTGTCGTCCTATGGCTGAAATGATGATGATGATGAAGTGATTTTTATGAGACCACGTAGTAAAAATCTTTCTGTTGTTTCTTATTTTTCTGGGCTCAGGGGTCCATTGATTCGTGTGAGTCTTCTTGAAATGATTTTGCTGACTGATCTTGCTTACTACCTCAGACTTTGAGTGCATTTCTAAAATAAAAAATATTATAAATTACCTCGAGACCATAATACGACGTCCGTAGTCGAGAGGCGAGTATGCCGGACGGACACTGTCTCTGAGGTCACGGGTTTGATTCCCGGTCGGTCAATGTTGAAAAAAAAGTTTTTACTATCTTGGTCTGAGTGTTGTGGTCCATCGTTGTTTTTGGTTTCTGTTACACAAGTACTTTGGATACTTACCATAGAATCAAAGAAATGTCTGCATTGTTATCCAATAAAAATAAATAAAAAGTTGATGTGATATTGGTTCTGGGTGTTGTGGTTCCGTCGTTGTTTCTTGTATCTTTAATACAAGTGCTTTGATTACTTATCATTGAATCAGAGCAATGCATGCGATTTTGTCCAATAAAATCAAATAAAAGTGATATCTGGCGCATTAGTACCTATTATTTTTTGTTATTTCCATGTCACATTCATATAGGATATCCTATTTTGTAATATCAGCTCAAATCGCAATTACAATCAACCGCAAGCGTTGCCGCGTTGCCGCGTTGCCGCAGCCCAGCAGCGCCCCTCAGATTTTCTCTTGACCCACATCGCGCGGGAAAACTCACAGATTATCGAATGCGGGAGAGTTGGACGCGCCCTTAGGAATGCATAACGTTACGTATGGTAAGGTAAAACAGTAACGATAATTGTTATTAACTGCTGAGCGGTCATATGAGACTGGTTAAAGATAATTTATATTGTCTTGTTTTTCTGGAGGGGTTTGGGGTTAAAGAAAATATTATTGACGATCGTCAGGTCTAGTGGTTCGCGCACCCGACTACATAGCCAGGTAGTGGTAGTAGGTAAGAATCCCGCAACATTTGTACCAAATTTATGGATGTTTAATGTATTTGTGTGTGTATATTAAAATAAGTACATTATCTAGTTACCATAGTACTACCTTTGCTTAGTTTTGTACTAGATGATTGGTGTGATTGTTGAATTTATTTATTTGTTTTCATTTCAAAACAAATAGTATTAATCTGCCATGTAGGGACGGCCGTAAAGTATACACTTCCTCACCACCAACAGGAGGCGTGTCGTAAGAGGCGACTACTTCCTGTAGCACGAGATAGGAAGCAGCGTCTGCGTGCGAAATCTTACAAAAAAACTTCGCTCGCCAACTCGCCTAAAAAGCGTGGCGAATATTACCAATTCCCCCTGATGTTAGGTCATTGGGGGAGGCCTATGTTCAGCAGTGGACTTCCTATGGCTGAAATGATGATGAATCGACATCTCGTCACCAAATAATATTAGTGTTACTAAATTATGAAATAGGTCCAGAGTTAATCTTACATTCAACACGTTACGTTATGTATGAGTAAGAAAGAAATTGGCCGTATGGACCTTAATCAAAGCTGCAAAACAATATTAAAAATAAATTAAAAATACTTAAATTAAGTAAACTAAACCAAAAAAGCCATCTTATAAATGTACGTTTTTGTTTCAGATTCATGTCATGCGCTGATTTCATACGCTATGCTATCCGACACACGTAAGTAATTTAGGCCTAAATACATGAACCATGATTTAATTACTGACTGGTGACAACGCACAGCCTAAACTGACTCGGTCGGGTCGGTTCCGTTGGCGTCGTCAGGCAAAATTATATATAAACGTTTTTTGGGTTCCGTAGTCCTGACAAGGAACCCTTATAGTTTCGTCATGTCCGTCTGTCTGTCTGTCTGTCATGTCTGTACATTACATGAACTTTAAAGGAAAATTATAGCGGTTAAGATAACTTTATTAGTTTAACAGTAATAGTCGTTGAACTTAGGTGTTGTATAATTTTACACCAAATACAAATATATTTACCATTAATTATATTCAGAATATAATGGGCTACTACGGAACCCTACACTATGCGTAGCCCGATACGCACTTGGCCGGTTTTTCTTCTAATAGATACGTTTGTAAGAAAAAAGTTACAAAATGGCAAATAAAATGGCAAATTTAATAATATTTTAATTACTAACATAAACTACACACGCATACTAACTCAAGGTGTCACACACACACACTTGAATCATTCTTTCACTAAATTGTTTCATGCACTGAATTGGCGGAACGTAGCGTGTCTTACATGTTCTGTGGTTTCATGAGATGTTTATGAAATAGATTGACAGTTTGTCTGTCACATACTTACTCTCTCAATTTTTAAAGATGATTCAATGTATACACATAGGACAAACGAGACCCAAAATATCATCTGTTCCATAGAACACTTTTTTTTACTCGAATAGGGGCTAAAATTCTTTAAGACTCAATTCCCATTATGGACGAACTATTTACAAAACCACAAGTTTATGCGGAACCGTCGGTACACAAATCCGACTTGCACTTGGCCGGTCATTTTATATAAATCAATTATCAATTAAATATATTGTTTAATCCTCTAAAAAATAAGCTTATATTCAGTTAAGCTTGCATCTAAATAATATAAACACCGAGTTTTCACATAAACAATCTAAATCTAAACTCTGTGACGTCTACTGTACATTGAATTACCCTTCCCTTTTATTACACAGAACCAAATTAATCTCACCCATTCTTTACTCTAATACGAAGACACGCAAGTGCACAGAAGTCATTGTTCGTTTTCAAGAAATACTCTTTATTCTAGTTGAAAACAGAACGCAACTTCTATTTTTGAAAAAAAAAATTGAGTTTCAGTTCTCAGTATGGGGAACCCATAATTTTTTTTCTGCTATTTTTGTGTGAAAATCTTAATACGGTTAACAGAATACATATACTTACCAAGTTTCAACAGTATAGTTCTTATAGTTTCGGATAAAAAGTGGCTGTGACATACGGACGGACAGACAGATAGACAGACATGACGAATCCATAAGGATTCCGTTTTTTGCTATTTGGCTACGGAACCCTAAAAATGAATCACTGAATGTGTTGCTAAGCGCAAATCTCGAGAGCAGCTGAACCGATTTCGCTAATTCTTTTTTTATAATATTCCTTGAAGTACGAGGATGGTTCTTACGGAGAGAAAAATTAAAAATAAATAAATAATAATAATTAAAGAATCGACTATGGCGGTAGGAAGTTCGCCGGGTCAGCTAGTTTATCAATAAAAACAGATTCTCGAGTTGCGATCATGAACTGGAAGACGCAGCGTGGGCAGGCCTCCCGGGTGGTGGACTCTCAATTTAGTCAAAGTTGCGGGATGTAAGATTTAGTCAAGGTAGTGACTCTGGCCCTTTTACATTCAGCGAGCACGAGTGCGTTTTGGCGTTCCATAGGGGAGAATGTCCAGCAGTTTACTTCCAAAAGTTGATGATGATGATGTTTTATAAATGAAAATTTGGTTAGTAATCTATGAAGTAGAGACAATTATTCTTAGATACGTGATGAAAATGCGCTATCTTCTAGATAGAAATTAGATTTAACCCTCTAGTTGAGAATCTTGTGGTGTAGAACATAAATCGGCCAATAAAGCGTGTTTTTTAATCCAAAAATGCGCTTTAAGAGAAGTGCTATAGAATAATACATTTAGCTTAAGATGTCGGGAAATGGCACACAGAAAAATAGCATCAGAAAAAGGTAATAATTTAGCAGTGATTTTAATGTTAGGCTTTTTTTTCCAACCTATGCAATCCCACTGCTGGGCAAAGGTATCCCCCAGACTATTCAATCGATCTCTATCTATCGCCAATGATTTCCAATACCTCGTCATGTAGTGTTAGGATTAAATTAAATAAATTATTTCAGCAATGAGATACTACACGTAAACGAAATTAATATGCTTCGGTGGTCGGCAGGCGTAACGAGGCCGTATAAAACACGCAAGGAGTATATTAGAGGCTCTTTTGAAGCCGCCCTCATCGGAGGTAAGATAATTCATGAGAAAGGACGAAGAGTATCTAGTCAAGAGAACCTTGGCTATTTCAGAAAAGAGAAGAGGCAGAGAACGCCCACTGGCCACGTGGTGACAACCGTATCCTAAGATTTGAAACGGGTACAGCTGGACCTAAAGACAATTTAGGACAGCCTGAACACGAGGAGAATCAACCCCAAGAAACGAGAGATAAAGGGATTAGGCGAAGAAGAAGAAGTAGAATTTCTTTCGACAATCAACGACGACGACAATCACATTATATCTGATCTTATGATAAGTAGCTTAAGCACTTGTATTACAGAGATCAGAAACAACATAGTTACCATAACACCAAGACCCGTGACAATATAGAAAAGTTATTTTTCTACATTGACCGTCCGGAAACCGAACCTGCGACCTCAGAGATAGCGACACTAAGTCAGGTATGCTCACCGCTACGGAGGTCGTAAATTAATTAATATTTCATTAATTAATATAAAAACAGCTTGGACTAAAGAAACTAGATAATGATAATATAGAAGTACTTAAATAAATTACTTAAACCTCTATATCACCCATGGTCCAGGTACAAATTGTCGTGCTCATCAAACAAACACTGGGGCTAGTGATTTTTGGAGGTCAAACCTAATAAAGAGATAATAGAGAGATGAAATATATTATCTAGCACACTATTAACACAAATCTAGTTTTCTAAGTAGTATTTGACCCTAAACTTAAGAACACAGAACTGATACGGATTAGTTAGTTTTGATCCTACTAAAATAAGCTGCAACTCCACCGTGACATTACAAAACACCCCATTGTAACATTTCGACGTCGAATCACAACACAAACCGCAAAAATTAAATATTCCACGCAATGTTGCGGACAAACCGGCACCTCAGACAATTAGTAAAGTTGCCGGCATCGATTAACCGCGGCATAATTTATTCATCGGCATCCATCATCTGAGAGGCGCTGTTATTTGTCCCCTGGGGTGGATCTGCCCAGACTTGCCGAAAGCGATTAAGCGAACTAGAGCGCAGTTGGTCGGGTTAGCCCCGGACTTTATGTTTTGATACGGAAATTAAACTAAAACTGCCACAAGATTAGAAGTGGGTTGGTTGGAAGAAACAGAGATACGTGCATTTTGGCTATCTGTCATTGATTCGTTTACATTTGATGTAATTATTTCTGAAGCAGGATGAGATTATTTAATGTTGCTCTGACAAAAAAAAAGGATAACTTTTTTTTCGTATTATTCATCGATTCTACCCAAAAAAAATTCACATAAAGTCCAACAAACAGAAATAAAAAAATAATATCAATTAAATTAACATATCATATCCCTATGACATGTTAATTTAACATATCATAGGGATTTATCATAGGGGGTGGGAATCCACCCCATAGTAGACATAGTCACTTTATCTAATTTCTCCAAGTGACTCATGTTTTGGGTTAAATATAATAATTAGCATTGTCTATGCATAAATATATGTTTAAAAATAAATGTGACTTATTCGTAAAAAAAAAAAGAAAAATAATGACAATTGACATTCTGTCCAAACATTGAAATGAAAATTTTACTGTAACCCTTGGCATGCTTTCTTTAAGAAGCAAACATATGCACATTATAATTTGTGTCATCAATTATACCGTGTTTGAAGTCAATAAATACAGGGTTATTTAAAAATATCAACAACCCCCTAGAGGCTGATTCTGGTTCTCAAATAAAACAACTTTTTCTATTACGACCAACTTCATAATCTAAAAAATTAATTTCTATACTTCATACAATCTGATATCAGCTGGTGGCGGCTTAATATGGGGCTGTAATTTTTTTTGCGATTTTGATGTGTGTGTTGTATTTTACCACCAGAATCAGAGGGTAAGGTAAGAAGGTAATAACCCTGTATATTGAATTAAACTCAAGGTTATCTATTCCGATGACTCTTCACAAGTTAAATACAGTGTTAGTAAGTCATTACCTTGGTGATATCGCTGTAATCCGCATCTTAACCTTTACTAACATAAACACGAACTACACGTTCAAATATTCTACACCAACCGAGTTCGCCCCGACTTTGATTACACTCCATGCAAAATGTATACAACACACAAGTTTGGAACAAGCGTGTCAGGTGGACTGGTGCACGCCCAAAAATATCAGTGCACAGATGGGTTAACTTATCGCAAGTTTGATAAATAAACCTGTTTAATTCTAACTTAGCGATGTAGAGAATACTCGTACTATACGCAGTGTTAAAAGAATAATTTATAATTAATTCATTCATCATCATTTCAGCCATAGGACGTCCACTGCTGAACATAGGCCTCCCATTGACTTCCAGATTGGCCGGTTGGAAGCGGCCTGCATCCAGCGTCTTCCTGCGACCCTTACCAGGTCGTCTGACCACCTTGTCTTGTCTTGTGTTGTTGTGAATTAATTCATTACATTAGTAATGAAATAATTAACAAAAAGTAATGTAAAGTATGCCTATATATCCGTCCCACTGCTGGGCACAGCCTCACCTCAACTAGGAGGTGGTTTGACCACGCGGGCATAGTGCGGATTGGTTTTGAAAAGCCAGTCAAACCTGATTGTCAGATGTTATTAAGTCGCCCTAAGGCCTCTGACTAGGCTTCAAGGCAGTAAAAAAAAACTAAAAAACGTTGTCGTCATAAACAATTACTACTTAACGGATTAACATACTTATTTTCATGTTTAAACATCCATGTTACTTTTCTAAAAATAAATCACAATAAATGTCCTTCTGTTTTTAAATGCCAAAGTTTTGACAGAGGTAATTCACATTGTTGATTCTTTAAACAACGTGTTCTTTTTGATTTCCCAACTTTAACCAACAGAGATTTTCAAAAAAGAAAATCAAAATTCAAAATTATTTATTTCAGTAGAGTAAATATATAGTACATCTCTGGGTTAGAATTTCCTTTTAAGCAAGGAATTGCTTGTGTTAGGAGAATCTACTCTTCTTTAACAAGTTTAAAGTATATAATTAATTTAACTTTAATTAATGTGTTTGTCGAAAAACAAAATTGTCTGTCGCACTGTGTTGGAGTTATACAAGTTATACAATAGGCTAGTTTCCTGGGTCAAAAAAATATTATTCTATTTAGTCCGTCAGTTAGATTATCAAAAAACATTAGACCCATATTTTGTCTTTTGTCAATAAAACAAAAAATGACGAAGATAAAACGCATTAAAGTTTGGGAGTGACGTCATGCCTTGCTAAAAAGTGTCACAAGGCGTGACGTTACGCGGAACTTTAACGGGATATATGTTCATAATTTTTTGTTTGATTGAGAAAGAAAAAATACGTGTCCAATATTTTCTGTCAATCCAACTGACGAAATATTATTAGATTTTTTTGGGAAACTAGCCTATTGTATAGAGTTTTTGTTAGTATGACATATAGCGCCTTAAATGTTACGACCATAATGGCCATAGAAGCTGCCACTTGTCATAAGACAGCGTGCATAGAAATAGTTTTTTAAAATATATAAAAATAAAAAAAAATATATTTGAAAAAATCTTTTAACATGTTGTTCTTTGAGGCAGTCTTACTTATATCCTCAATATATAAAAATGAACCTCCATTTCCCTTGGTCATCGCATCACGCGTGAACGAATAGAACAATTTCGATAATTCTTTTAAGCTCAGCAGAAGGTTCATAAAAAAGAAAAAAATGTGAAATTTGCGCAGAAGAGACCACACGAACGAAGTCGCGAGCAACAGCTAGTCCTCAATATTAGGGAAATCAAAAAGAACACGTTGTTCAATTATCCATTATTTTAAATCCAGATTGAAAAATAGAGAACACTTTTAATAAATGCGTAATAAATATCAATCGGTGTTTAAGTTGTTCGAGTAAAAATAAGCGCATTTTAACGCTCGTTTTGGCTCGCGTTCAGGAGCCGTTAAATATTATCTTTTAAAATAACATGCACAGAGAAGGAAATTTTTATAAGCTGCGCAAACAGCTAATGAGGCTAAAGTGTTTGCGAGTTCACGGTTCGACGCGCGTCGCAGGCGTTTTGGGAAAATACCGAATTGCCGGCTGATTGCAGCGGTGAAAGTCGACTTCAGAATATTTATAAGTAAACTGTTTATTATGGTTTAGCAGTGATCAATCATACGTTTTGTAAGGTTATTTAAGGCGGGAATATTTGCGAAAGTTTTTGTGTTTTTTTCGACAAATGGGGAATATGAAGATTTTTTTATGTTTGCTTTTCTGACACTTCTTACTGATGTTAAGGTATAATTAAAAATGGAGTTTATTTAGGACTTTTGTTGGGATATTATATTATAAGTAGGAACATTAAATCTGACTTTCTTAATCATCTCATGTCCATCAGCAAACTGATACATATTCATTTATTGTTTCCTATGTGTACCCATATATTATGGTGTTGATACATCATATGATACTAATTATATTAGTAATTGCCGCTTCCAACCTGCCAATCTGGAAGTCACTTGGGGAGGCCTATGTTTAGCAGTTGACGTCCTATGGCTGAAATGATGATGAATTATCATGATAATTCAAATCCAATCAAATCAAAATTTATTTATTGCAGACTACATGGGTCCATGGGTTAGTACAAATAGCATAACAAAAAAAAATTGTATCCTTTGTTTATGTAACATCAAATTACAATTATTCACATCAGAATATACAGTCATTGAAAACTGTTAACAATTATTTGTATTAAAGATAAAATTATTAGATTGTCAAACTGAAGATCTAACTCAGCCGATAAAAAGTCAGCAGTGTGCGCTCACTAAAACTCACAAAAAATAGTCAATATTAGTCACTGGGTTTGTTTTATAGTTTTATTACAGGCTTCTTTCTGGTCGTTCCCTCAATGCTTAGGATCGTGACTGTATGTCAATCTTCTCCACTCGGTCCGGTTCTGCGCCATAAGTACCGCTCCCCGTATCTGGCCTCCAGTCACCTCCTTGAGTTGGTCCACCCATCTAGCTGGCGCTCTTCCTCTAGCGCGCTTCCCCTCCATTTGTCCGAGAATGATGAGTTTCTCCAGGCTGTGCACTGGGGATCGCATTATGTGCCCAAAGAAACTCCGGATCCTTTCCTGGCACGTAGTCAGCAGGCGCTTGGTGACCTTTAGCTCTTCGAGGATGGAGACATTGGTTCTCATAGCTGTCCAAGGAATGCGCAGTAGCTTTCTCCAGCACCACATTTCAAAGGCATAGATCTTGTTGCGTTCCTTTTTCCTGAGATACCAAGTCTCCACACACAGGCTACTATAATATATTACTTTTCAATTCCGCTTTGAACAAATTATTTTATATTTTGAGTCTTTACAGAATTTTCATTTCCAGTTTCTGTCGTCACAAGTTTTAATTCTAAAGTAAGAATACAAGTTCATCTTACACACAGCCTTTCAACAGCTGTCTTTTTCTTGGCTAAAGAAGGCTGTACTCCAATCAAGAGGCTCCACAATGCGCGGGAAATGTGCTACAATAGCGCACAAAGCGCAACCTCTTATAGATCGGTGATAGCACTCAAAGGCGCCAGATTGTATTTTGTTAATGGCGTTGTCGTATGCACTAGGAAAGGCTTTTGTTGGGTTGTGTCGCAAATAGGTTTTGAATTTCATGTGTGGATTATCGTTCAATGTTTTATATTGTCGGTAAATAATTATATTAATTACATTGTCACCTAGTTATCAACACTTTGAATATTATAAGATATACTTGCAGATTATTTAGATGGATAGTTTTTGAGGATTTGTTGCAGATCTACAATTTTGTATTTTTTCAAACACAAATTCTGCCGGCCCGAGCCTAAACTGCAGTAACAAACAAAATAGTGTTCTGGAAAAAAAAACGTGTTTAAAGTTTAAAATTCGTGAACTATTTTATCTTATATTCTATTCTATGAACTAATTTCGATACTAATAATTTTAAAGATGGACATCTTAGTCAAAGAATGGTATAAAACCTCTGGCACGGATAGCTCTAAACAGTAGTGCCGAAGCGTAGTGATACTTGAAGTATTATGAGTTTATCACGATAGAATATAGTAAAGACATTTTTGCATAAGATAAACCTTGGTAAATATTCGGCAACGTTTTTATTGATTGTACTGGAAAGAAAATGCTGAAGATTGGTGCAGAAATACACAATTGTAATAAATGTACTAATGCTGAATGGGAGATTTTTTTTGCACTGATCTTTATTTGTACCTCGACCTTTAAAATGTATAGTGCCAAATCAACATACATTGGCAGAATTAGTCTGTTTGATACAAGATCTCAAGTTAACATGTTCTTTAAAATTAATAAATTGTTATTAAATAAATACATACTTACAAGGTGGTGGTGGTAGGACCGAAAACTATGAATAGTGTTTTTTTTGACGAATTTATTGTAAGCTATAGCTCTGTATAGTAGATGTTTTAGACTGTAGATAGTTATACAGGGTGTAACGAAAAGGTGAAATAAAACTTTAAGGGGTTATTCTACGGCTAAATTACATCAACTTTTTCTATGGGACCAACATCAAAATCTAAAAAAAAAATTGACGTTTCCATACAAACTGTTGCCAACTGGTCGCGTTTTAGTATGGGAAAGTGGTTTTTTTTTGCGATTTCGATGTTGGTCCCATAAAAAAAGTTGATGTAATTTAGCCGTAGAATAACCTCTTAAAGTTTTATTTCACCTTTTTGTTACACACTGAATTAGTAGATGATTGTTTTAGACTTTTAGTTTTTGTGCAGTTGAATAAACCCTTTATACATATGTAGTAAACAAATAACAAAGATACATTGGTTCGAAGTCTCTTTAAAATCAAGTCTAGCATAAAACTCAGCACTCTTGTAACATATAGGATGAATGCTACCGGACAAAATTAATGGCGTTCTGTCTGCTTAGCAAGAAAAACATAAAGAAACCCGGTAAGTGGTGGAACACCGTGATAGTGGGGCAGCGGAATGTGACAAGATTAATGAAAGCAACATGAAGAACGCGAAAGAGCGGAAAAGTAATCAAAATTATATTTTCTTGTAGATACTTTGTTTGATTTGAATGTTGTGTGTGTGTGATAACTAGATAAATACTCTTAATAGTATAACTCGACAAAAGAACACAAATAAAACATATTTTGAACTGCACCAGTTATGCCGTCGTATTGTTAGATCGTTTCTTATTTTGACGACCTCCGAGCCGAGTGGCGAGTATACCGGACTTGGTGTCTCTATCTCCGAGATTCGGGATTCCCGGTCGGTCAATGTAGAAAAAAATACTTTCTTATATTTTTTCGGATCTGGGTGTTGTACCGCGCGTCGTTGTTTCTGATTTCTGTAACACAAATGCTTTGGCTACTTACCATAGGATCAGAGCAATGTATGTGATATTGTCCAATATTTATTATTATTATTATATTTGACGGCAAACGCTTCATAGACACTCGCTGTATAGGTCTATGTCCAGCAGTGGGCTTTCAAAAGCTGCTGACGATAATGATTTTAAATTGATCGAGTATTGATTATACCAAAAATAATTTAAAAAAAATATTATTTGAATATTCACTAAACAACAAATAATATTATGTTTTTCGCTATGAATATATTGTTGAATTGACGTTAGTTAGTCTCACAAAAAAGTAAGAACGGTTGGACCGATTTAGTTAATTTTAGTTTTGAAATATTTGAGAAGTCCAAGAAAGGTTTAAATGGCAAGAAAATAGAAAGAAAGGAAAAGTGACTATACTCCTCTTAATCATTTTTCTTTCTTTTGTGCCTTGAATGAGCATAGCTAGAGTCACGTTAAAATATTAGTTTATTGTTGAAATGGAATTTTAAGATAAAACTAATAATTACTAGTGCGTGTAGTGTGCCGTGTGGGGCCGGCCGTAAAGAATACACTTTCCCACCACGAACAGGAGGCCTGTCGCAAGAGGCGACAAATTTTTGTAGTACAAGACGGGCAGCAGCGTTTGCGTGCGAAATTTTATAAAAAACTGCGCTTGCTAACCCGCCTGCCAAGCGTGGCGACAGTATTAGCAATCTCCCCCTATGATAGGTCATTGGGGGAGGCCTTTGTTCAGCAGTGAATGTCCTATAGCTGAAAAATGATGATGATGATGATAAATTACCAGTCAATGACAAATCTGTTCAGTTTAAAACTATCTATTAGTATTGAAAACTTAGGGCTTGAAAAAGAAAGAACAAAGTGGTTGAAAAAATAGAAAGAAAGAAAGTTTTTTTTTTATTTGGTTCGTATCACAATTACAAATACTTTGTACTTTCGTTTTGGCCGCCTTTAACTTTGCCAAAATATTGGATGCAACTTCAAAATATGATAGAGATAAGTGCAGGTAGCCATTGTTATTACTGTTTGGTATATTTTTTTTATACCTCAAATTAATTATAATAAAATGAGCTTTAACACAAGAATAATAAACAGGGTTATGCTAAACAAATATGCGATGTACCACGCACGACGCCTAACGCATGAAACACAGTGATAATTAAAATAAATTACCAATTAGGCGCCCCAGCTTATAAACAGTAGGCCAGTGGGGCTGAAAACGTCCTCGTATTTATGGGTTTGTTTTCCATAGCCCGACACGTACCCCACCCCATTGCTGGTATAATTTATTACCCCCTCGGCACGCGACACATGCGGTATGCCTTGGTTGTCACATGATAGAGATTTAACGTATGCGACTCTTCATGGTATGTCAATGTCATGTCCTGAAAAATTATATTATAAAAATGTACGATTATTTTAACGACAAGAGCACATGGACTTCATATACTGCTTAGCTTGCACTTGTTTCATGTCTTGTATTCGTTAAAAAAGAGGGTGATAAAAGTGGCTGATTTTCTTGTGCCACTTCATCTCATCACCATAACCTTAACGGTCAATCCCGGGTTCGTCCAAAGCCATCGCTTTGGAGCCCAGGGTCCACTTTCCTCGTTTTTCTTCTCCACTTCGTACGTCGTCCCTGGTTGAGAGGTCATTGGCATGCATGTCAGCACTTCCGACGTCTAGCGAGCACTTATTGGGTCTACTCCTTCTTCCAGAACCCGTCGGTGACCGCATGGCCAGATATTTCTTTCCCAAGTAGCTTCAAGGTTTCCGAAAAACGTGGCCGTTCCAGAGTAGGTGACTCCTGCAGTTTGTCTGCTATAATATGAAGGCTGTTGCAGATGCGGGGTTGCCTCACGCAGTCTATCCGCGTGATTCCGCACATCCGCCGCCATTTCTTCTTATACCAGCTAGTATGTAGTATCTGAAGCAGTGGTAGGGGAAATCTTTACTAGGATGAGTAGTTCCCAGAAGTAAAAGGGCCTTACTTAATTTGTAAATAAAACAGAAATAAATTTTGGATGTAGAGCATGTTACAGTCATGGGGCAGGTTTTCCTGAAATATGATGGACCATGGACTCTTTAATTCTGTTAATGGAACACCATATCTTGTTCGCCTTTCACCAACATGTTTGAGGCACTGATTACTACCGCATTTCACTCCGACTTCCCAACTATTCTGTCGAGCGAGAGCAGCCGCGTGAGCAAGCTAGCTCGCATTGTTAAGATTGTTTTACACATGCCAAAAATACCGGGCACTCGGCCTTAAGCCACGCTCACACAGGCGCAGCACGTCCGCAAGTAATGTTAGTGGAGTGCAGGTGTGTCGCCTGCCTTAGGCTGCGGCCAGATCACGTGGGAATTTTTAAAAAGCTGTAAAGTTGTGAGCTACAGTCGCTTTGGCGTATGCATTTTATAAATTCAATGATATGAGAACGTTTGGGTAGTAAATTTTGTGTTTTAGTATTTGTGGTGGGAGTTAAGTTTGACGAGATGTATAAAATGCGGAAGTAGGTTTGAAATGGATACCTAAAATTTAGTTATGAAATTCATCTTTAAAAATACGAGGATAGTTGTTTGTGATGAATTACTCATACTGGTAAACCATTATATAATACTATAAAACTCAAGTACCAAAGCCATGAGATGTACCTAAAAGAACCTAGTACCCATAGAGTGGATTAAATCTTGTGAAAACATGAAACACTACAGAACCACTTTGAGTACTTTACTTGTTCTATTCTTTAATTGAAAAACCGCATACACGTTTTTTATTTATTTCTACTGATAAAGTACGTACCTATATTATTAAAAATGTAAATCTATTATGCATAGTTTAACTGCGCCAATATAACTATTTCCCTACATCTGGCAAAGGCATGAAACATTTTCTCTTCCCGCTTAAAATTGTGTCTCCAGGGGTATGTAAAGCGAAGGTTACCCAGATGTGTCGAAACCGCTCTCAGCCACGCTCGAGTGAAGCCGCGGTCTTACGTGCACTGCAACAAGGCTCATGTATATTTAAACTGATGTGTGCTGCTTTGAAAATCTCATGGAATCTTTTAGCGCATGTGATGCGGACAAGTTAGGTTTTGTTTTGCAGCAAAGGACAGGGTTAGGTGTAAATTAAAAACGATATTTTAAAATAAAGTAACGCTCAGGCTGCAGGCAATCTTA
Source organism: Anania hortulata (assembly GCA_963576865.1). Lineage (NCBI taxonomy): Eukaryota > Metazoa > Arthropoda > Insecta > Lepidoptera > Crambidae > Anania > Anania hortulata. Next base: position 22,594,270 of record OY756391.1, on the reverse strand, counting down.
ACTGTTTAATGACCTAAGCCAAGCATCCTGGAACATATCATCATCATTTCTGCCATAGAACGTCCACTGCAGAATAGGCCTCCCCCAGTGACTTCCAGATTGGCCGGTTGGAAGCGGCCCGCATCCAGCGGCTTCCTGCGACCTTTACCAGGTCGTCTGTCCACCTTGTGGGTAGGCGTCTTACGCTGCGCTTGCTGATACGTGGCTATCCGCCGTCAGTCACTGACACATCGCGGTTTATTTTATTTCATTTAGTAAATAATACACTTAAAAGTAATATTTATATTTATCTTTTTTTAAAGTTAATTTTTATATTTTTATTTGCTGTTCATCGAAATCATTCTCTATTTTAAATCCTTAAGTTACTTTATGCTTTGCATAAACTTCACTACCTGCATTACTTTAAGGTTGACTGGTACGAAATGCTGTATATCTTCAAAGCCTTCCTAAATTCCTTAAAATTCTCAAATGTAATGATCTCAGTACCTTATACTGCTTTTTTTTATTGTACCTACATGAAAAATATACATAGCGTAAATGATTTAATTATTAAGCATCGTAACTGTTTGATAATATTTGAAACACACAATAAATGCATGCTATGGTTACCTATAATTGTAAGAGCAGTTAGCTATTCGCTGTGTGCGCGACGACAGCGCCCCTAGTGACCACAATTATTGTGTACTAAGATCTCTCCAATTATGGCAACTGGATGGTTTGAGAATGATTTCCGGATTGTTTTTGTTCGAAATTAGATGAAAATATCTAAAAAGTTTGTGCAAAAAGTGATTTTCTTACTTGAACTAAAATATAAATGATATAATATGTACGGGATTTGAATCAATACAATATGATACAACTTTCTAACCTCAAACTGTGCAAAAAGGGAAAGAATTAGTATTAGCGAAGCATGTGAGAGACGTTAAAGAGCTTAGAACCAACGGACTAAACGACTTAATAAGAGCTGTCATAATAAGATGAAACCCCCTACAAACTTTTTTCTTTTCACAGCAGCTATCCATTTATTTCTATCCATCTTGATGTTGGAAACGAATAAAACATGCACGAACTGGTTTTCCCATTGTTTCTACACTTTATAACACAATACGTACTGTGACCCATATTGCGAATTTTAACGTTTTTACTTTAAAATACTTAATTTCGTTAGTATTGAATTCTATGGAAATATGGCAATTTAACACATGACAGTCCAGAGTTATTTCACATTTCTGCCAAATAGCGTGCTGCGATCGATTTGACGTCCCCCACCACCCACTTTGCACATAGCGAATAAACCAAATATTTAGATTTAAGTCGCTGTTACTTATGTTGGTAATCCAATAAATAAATAAATAAATAAGTCCGCCAATGGTACTCACCTGTGCAATAAAGTTCAAATGAATAAATAAAAATGTAAGTAGACCGTAATTTTTTGTGGTATTTAACGTTTTGAGGGTAAAATTATCCATTCCAAAATTAAATTTGAATAGAATTCTAATTACAGCCTCTGCCCAACGGTATCCTCTTGGAATAATTTAATAAACAATATCAAACGTTAATTTCGGCCATACCGTTATTATAGTGTGCTTATTAAAGTAATTTAAGACAAGCCCTTTGTTGCCCCTTTGTGCCAAGATTACCCAAGTGTTATGAACTTAGAATACGGGCGAGTCTATTGTTGTGTAGTTAACTTGTACTTAAGTTGCAGTTTGTGAGACTCGGAAGTATTTTAGGATCAGAAAGATAACTTTTTATACTTATTTCGCGGAAACACGCATGTAATATTTAGGAGTGTTCATAACGGCTACATATTGCTAACGCGTTATAACGTTATGCTATTTTTATAACACCTATTATTTTTTCTGCTATAATATATGGCTTCAGATAATATATTTTGTAATACGCTAAAACTGCATTAAGCGTTCGTTATATCTCGTTACAGGTAACGCAAAGCTGTTGACTATTAAAAGTTATTTAAATAACCTAATACGCTACGAGCAAAAAAGTCAATGTTGATAATTAAATGATTTTGTTTCAAATTATAATTTTTCAATTTGCTCAAATGGTTTCAAATGACATACACTTTTTACAATATGTGCGTGTTTTGGCCTCATTGTCTATTTTGTTAAAAACTTATATTTGGCCGATTCAAGTCATTCTCATTATTATTTATTTAAAAATACTATTCTACATTCAACACTACATAAACTTTAAGAGAAAAAATACATTTGCTAGTCGCGCCGCATGATGGTTATTATAATCGTAGATACATTAATCTCTAATCTGTGATTAAAACAAACAACACAAGTACACAACGATACACGTTATATTTGATTGAATATTAAAAATATTAGTATGAGAAGGACGTTGATATAATATATTATGATTCTGTCCTGTTCTAACATCATCTGATAATAAGTAAAGGTAGCACAGCTTAAACCAAATGATACACGCCATCTTTTGCGAATTCCTGAAATCAATAGTAAGATCATCTTGGTTACTTGTTTACTCAAGCAACATAACCAATGGCGCGTTTTGCCACTAATAAAATAATATTTTGATACTAATATATTAGGTGTGCCTATTATTTGATTATAACCTAATATATTAATATAAATTAATATTAGTATTATTTATTCTGCTACCTAATATAACGAACACCCCTAGTAATATTATTGTTTATTAGCTTCCGCCCGCGGCTTCATCTGCTTAGAGTTCGGTCTGGCATTGTCTTTTATCTACGACCAAAAAATGGTTTATTTTAGAAAACAAATACCATAAGAAGGTAACTGGTGATCACCAAAAGGTGACTACGATAGAAATAAGCTGTAATATACTTTTTTTGGAACTTTGAAAGAGGAACAATCCCGACATACATAACTTTTGCGTAATTTTAACCGTGCACAACGGATGAAGTTTTTGCAGCATTTTTCATTTTTATACTCCGCTCTAATTGGTAATAGTAATAGTAATGTAATATAGCATAAATAACCTTCTTTGATAAACTAAGTGAACTCTCTAAAACATTTTTTTTTTAAATTCAAATCAGTAGTCCCTGAGATTAGCGCGTTCAACCAAACAAACAAACTATTTGGCTTTATTAAATTAGTGTAGAAGTATTGATTTGTTGAAATAGTGACTCAAAATAAAATGACAGAAGTGAATTAATTACCCATACTTTGTCTACTTCATCCCTAGCTGACTACAACAGTTTAAAGGTTTTTTGGGAAATATTTCCTTTATCATTAACACATCCATCGGCTTCTCGCAACCTTGACTACGTCGTCATTCTAACGAGTCTCCCTGCCTGTTCTGCATCTTGCAGTACTTGTTCGACACACACACACACACACACACACACACACACACACACACACACACACACACACACACACACACACACACACATACACACACACACACACACACACACACACACACACACACACACACACACATACACACACACACATACACACACGCACACACACAGTATTGAGGAGCCACTTTTATTTGATCTGGTTTAAAAAATGTAAATCCTTTACAGCCAGTAAGTATGTTTAGTTTTAAGTGTCTGTATGTATATTAATGTATTAATTCTGTTTGTGGGCTGTGGGTTTTGTAAATAAATAAATAAAATAAAATAGAGTCTTTCTTCCTTAATGGTTATCAGCTCTGCTGGACATAGAGTACCATAGAGTCATGTGGTATGCCTATTGCTGCTTTGACTTAGCAATTTGAAAAGCTGTCGGTAATTTTTTTGATCATTTACGGATATCCTCATTTCAAATTTTCTCTCGCAAAGAAGAAGCACTCTCTACTTTTTCGCTGGTGCTTTTATAACATTACTTATTAATAAATACAGTGTATTACTACAGTTTCTGTAAACTGCCAGCCTTGTCTACTACTGACAAGTTCACGGTGGGTTAAGTCTAACATCTTTCACCCTGTATGCGGGCTGAGGCTTTGAAGCTTTGCTTAGCCTATTTGTCAGACATGTCCATCGTGTACGCTACCTTTAGATCTAGGAATTAAGGATGTGAAATGTATTTTATGGCACAAAGGAGATATATCTTACAGTTAAATTTGTTAAGACATAAATCAATTTAAAACACTTTTAATCACACAATCAGGGTCTCTTTCACCACTTGCTGATAAGTACCAGATAACCTATCTGACACTTTTTTGACAGCTAATTGTATGGGATATCTGTCAAAACAAGTGCTACATAGGTTATCCGGAACTTATCAGCAAGTTGTGAAAGTGGCCCTTAGTCTTTTACAATATTTTTGCACAATCAGCGCGCGTAAAGCAAAAAAGGCACGTGACAGATCATAGTGACGTGCAAGAGTCATCGATTGAGTAGTGTTATGTAGATTCGATTCAATCCCGCTAACAACTCGAATATGTGTGTTGCAAACAACGGACACTATTATATATATAATAGTATTAGTTTGCGAAGGTCTGATGACAATTAGTACGAAACGACAAGTTTTGTCAACTCACGCTCATACTTAAACACATAGAATACGCTACGCTTGACCTCTCCTAAAAGAATACAGACACAAATTAAATAATGGCGGATTTTTTGTCTTTTTTACACTTTGTATAGGATTATGATTAAGCGTACTCATCACACACAGGGTGGACAGACGACCTGGTAAAGGTCGCAGGAAGACGCTGGATGCAGGCAGCTTCCAACCGGCCAATCTGGAAGTCAATGGAGGAGGTCTATGTCCGACAGTGCACTGACGTGGGTTGATTATGATGTTTTTTTTTTTTTTTTAAATTTATTTGGGTAAAAAAACAGCGTTGAATACAGAGTTGAAAACAATGTTAATATTAAGATAGGACTATTTTCAACACCAGCACCATTTACCACGAGTTGAGAGAGTGAGCACCAGCTTAAACCACTTATCAGAAGAATAACACTATTCATTTAATAAAACTAAGTTACATTTAATTTGGCGTTAGGTTGGTGTCAGTATAGTTCTAAGTTGCTTACTTATTGTTATACTAATTTAAATTCTTATTCCATTTAAAAATAGCAAAGATTGTCTGCAGTAGGCAAATTGGTACCTATTGCAAACACTCTCTGCTATCAATTGATTTAACATTTTCAACATTAAATTAAAAATTATAAAATAACATTTACCCGATTGCTCCAATCAGGCAAATGTAATTGTTCCTAAGTATATATTGATTTATAGACACAAAATTTCAAAATCGATAAATACCGGACTAGTCACAACTGCGCAGTGTTTCAAGTATTAATTGATGATGAAGATATACCCATGGGTACATCATGGGTTCTCAGTTAATTTAATAGTAGATTCTTCTCAACTAATTTCCTTCAGTACCCATCAAACACTTTTACTACAGCGTTCAATAGTGTTTTCACAGATAACGCTCAAGATGCTATAAACGCGGCGTTAAAATTTAAAATTAAATCCCATTTATTACTCGTATAGCGGCGTAAAGTCAACATCGTTTAATAGATGCGACGATAAATTTCTAACTCGATCTCATCGACGTAAAGGAAAGCTTGTTTGTCAATGCGCTTACAAAATTGAAATAATGAAATAGTAGTAGTAAGTACCAAGTAAATATCGGTGAAATATATAAAAATAGATCCAGACTGATTGTTTAATACTTCAATATACAAATTACAAATACAAATTCTTTATTCTGTACCAAAATTTTTACTTCTATATAAGTAGTGATTGAGGATTTCCTTTTATGTAAATAAATACTTGTGTTAGAAAATCACATTCTCCATATCAGCAATTTACATTAACCATTGATAGTGATACCTATTAAGTAGATGATAAATGTTTGATTACAAATGACAGTTTTTTTTAACAGTTAAAAGTTAATAAGTTTTTTTTAAGAGTTAAAATAATAAAAATTAATGAAAAAAGCATTAGTGTGTGTATGTTTGTGTGTGTGAGTGTGTGTGTGTGTGTGTGTGTGTGTGTGTGTGTGTGTGTGTGTGTGTGTGTGTGTGTATGTGTGTGTATGTGTGTGTGTATGTGTGTGTGTGTGTGTGTGTGTCTGTGTGTATGTGTGTATTAGGAATGTGAGAACAAGTAGGTACCTAAGTTTGCTTATGCTTAATAAAAAATATTAGAAAACATTTCATACATTGCTATGATCCTAAGGTAAGTAGCTAAAGCACTTGTGACGAAATCAGAAACAACGACGGTACCACAACACCCAGACCCAAGAGAACAAATACAACATCTACAAGACAAGGAATCGTAACCAAATCCTCAGAAATAGCGTGCAATTAAAAAAATCTTCTTTTATGGACACTATACAAAGTGATTCCATTTGAAGTAGTACCTATCTGTTGCCCTAAACTATTTTGTTCTAATTATACTGGCTTAATAGCAATCAATCATTGAAATTTAAATAGACTTGCCATATCTAGGATTTATAGTCAAGGGTAACTCTACTAGGGACGGGATAGAACGGGACACGGGACATAAAAACATACTATATTGGGTATTTCTTCTGAATGCTTTAACGTATTCTAATCTTTCAAAGCACTTTATCTACGAGTACCTATTCGCTATGTGCAAAGTGAGTGGTGGGGGGCGTCAAATCGATCGCAGCACGCTATTTGGCAGAATTGTGAAATAACTCTGGACTGTCATGTGTCAAATTGCTATATTTCCATAGAAATCCATACTAACGTTACTAAGTATTTTTAAGTAAAAACGTAAAAATTCGCGATGTGAGTCGCAGTATGTGTTGTGTTATAAAGTGTAGAAACAATGGGAAAAAGAGTTTGTACATGTTTTATTCGTTTCCAACATCAAGATGGAAATTGGAGCATAGAAATAAATGGATAGCTGCTATAAAAAGTAAAAAGTTTGTAGGGGGTTTTTGTCACAGACGTTTACTCGTATCTTATAATCACAGCTCTTATTAAGTAGCTTTGTCCGTTAGTTCTAAGCTCTTTAACGTCTGTCACATGCTGTGCTAATACTAATTCTTACCCTTTTTGCACAGTTTGAGGTTGGAAAATTATATCATGTTATGTCGATTTAAATCCCATACGTATTATAACATTTATATTTTAGTTCAAGTAAGATAATCACTTATTATAATATGCACAAACTTTTTAGATATTTTCATCTAATTTCGAAGAAAAACAATCCAAAAATCATTCTAAAACCATCCAGTTGCCATAATTTGGGAGATCTTAGTCCACACTAATTGTGGTCACTAGGGGCGCTATCATCGCGCACACAGCGAATTGTTCAATTTTTTATTCGAGTCCGGAATTTGAGTTTTGACATTCCAGTTGTATCTAACTACCAATAAGAAAATGTCAAATTGCCATTTCGTTCAGTAGGAAATATGGAAAATGATTCGGTGGGGGGTAGTCGAACGAAAAGCATGGTCAATCTATTTTAATGGTTTTTTTATTTATCATTTAAAGAGCTTTAGAGTGCAAGTTTGTTGTAGTTTGTGTTCTAATGTTTGGTGAAGTGATAAAGATCTGAAACTATTGAAATATCATTCAACGCCGCATTAAGAGTCAAGTGCTTTAGACCCGATAGCGTCTTGAAACCTGCTTCTACGGGATCCTCCTTCACTGAATCCAAGAATAGCAATAAAAACTAAACACCCGTTATTTATTGTGAACACTTTATCAAGAATCACTCGACATTGGCAGAATCACCGCTCTGCATACATGGGGCACACACACTAAAAGTTTTGCACTTCTAGTTAATCGGAACTTTGAATTTCGAATGTTATATTTTTTTAAACGTTGCAACCTTCTTAGTAATAAAAAAAAAACAATTGGCGGGAAACGATTTGTCAATTCATTGTTTTTATCACACATCAAAGTTCTACACGTACGCAACGAAGATTTTAGAGCGATGATGTTTTATGATTTTAAAAGTTTTCTTTCTCCGCAAGACTGTGACCGCTCGTCTTCAAAATGCTTTTGGGAGAGAAGCACCTTGTTTGAGCACCGTGAGGCGATGGTTTGCTGAATTTGAGAGAGGTCCAGTTTCTTTACATGACGAATTTCATGAAGAGCGGCCTTCAACTGCCGTCAACGAAAATAATGTGGCTACTGTTAAGCGACTAATTGAAGAAAACCCGCGGATTACCTATGAGACAATTTAAGAACTATTGGGGATTGGTATGAGCCAAATTCAGAAAATTTTACACAAAGAATTGAAAGTTCGGAAACTTTGCTGTCGTTGGATCCCTCATGAACTGACAGCGGAGCAGAAGCGGGCTCGCGTGGAATGGTGCTCACAGATGCTACTGAAGTACGTCCACGGACATTCTAATGTTTATGACATTGTCACAGGAGACGAAACGCGGATTTATTGTTTTGAACCCGAAAAAATCCAGCAATCTTGTGAATGGGTGTTTGAAAATGCGAACAGGCCAACAAAAGTGAGGCAGTGGTCCTCCTGTTTTAAAAAATGGTTCTATCACTTAAAAAAATGTTTAAAATGTAAAGGAGAGTATTTTGAAAAGCAATAAACATAATATTTTGGTTATAACATGTTGTTTTTTTAAGTTAGGCAAAACTTATAGTGTGACCTACGTACGAGTATAAAGCGGGATTGCGTTCATAAAAAAAAGGATAATGACAGCTAATGTCAAATTACTGACACAAATTAAAAATTAGACCATAGAAGGTTAAAAAAGGATTGATAAACAACCCATTAATAAACACTTAAAACCAGAACATGACTTATTGATTATTTAAAGAAAAGAACAAGAAGTCTAAAATGTCTACCTCTAAATCACTGTTTATCTTTCTTTTCCTAATCAGCTAATCTGCTCGTCGCGATGTATCGTTACCACGAGCGAACTGCACGCGAATCACTCGTTAAGGCGTACTAATCGTTATGTTGCTCTTTACCCCCAGGTCATCGACCCACGTAGACTGTGCCGAAGCCTTTGGCAATGACCTAGGTTATATTAAGATTGTGTATATGTGTACAGACAGTATTGTTGCAGTTTTTGGCAGTGCATCTAAGGTTATTAGCGTTCTGACCTCAAAAGTAGAAATGGAACGGAACTCTCTTGTTTTTTTAGAAAAAATATGGACTCAATCTCGCTCTATAAGCAGAGCAGTAATTCTGCCAATGTCGAGTGTTTCTTGATATAGTTCACAATAAATAACGGGTGGTGCTTTTCTTGGATTCAGTGGAGGCTACTCTTTCCGTAGAAGAAGGTTTCAAGACGCTATCGGGTCGGGCAAGTTGTCTTGAGACAAGTCACTTGACATTCGATGCGGCGTTGAATAGAATATATTTCAAGATCTTTATTACTTCACTGAACATTAGAACACAAACCACACCAAACTTGCACTCTAAAGCTAAATAAAAACCATTAAAATAGATCGACTAAACTTTTCGTTCGACTGAATCCATCTCTATTGTACCATCATCTTGTCCGTCCATCTGTCAGTCTGTCCGTCGGTCAAAACTGACAGCGACGGCGACAGTAGCGGCATGCAAAATTTATGGAAGCCGTGCCCTCGAGACCGACGACGTGTGCGAGATTGCGTTATTCCATAAATTTTTACATCCGCCTTCGTGGGTCACTGTGCGGTGGCTGTCGCCGTTTTGCCTAATGGTATGAACCGTTTTAGATCAGACTCTAAACTTTAAGATGACAAAGATAATCGACTGCTTTAGGATGGAATCGAACTCGCATCTCTTTGCTACCCGGGCGAATGCTCTTCCAACTGACATCCGCTTTGGATCCAGAGTTTAAATCGAAAATTGTGCCACATTCCAATATTCATTTCTTGCATTATGCTAAATCGATCAGTTTACCGGGCAGTGTATCTGGATATGCCAAATCATTTTTTCATGTTTCGACGTTCTTTGGCAAACTTGTCCAATTTCTCAACTATATTCTGGAATAAAATATGCCCGAACCTGTATGTTCACGTTGTATACCGCGTAAATTTATAGCATTCTGAATGCAAACCAACCAGTTCGCGGAACTATTAACGGGTACACGTGTGGTAATTTAAAACTTTACGTTTCCGTCGCCACGTGCGATGTAACAGGTTTTTATGTGACCGCCATTTTATGCTCGCATTATATATGCAGGAAACAAATACAACTTTATCAATCAGAAATGCAAGTAAGAGTTAAACATTCGTTCCAACTAATCTAATTCAACTTAAGCGCGCTTGTGATGCCTGATTCCCCTAATTTAAAAAAATTAAAAGTAGTAAAAATCCGGCTTCGATACAGTCTCAGTAACATATATAAAAACCATAAAGTTATTATACATAACTTTATGATAAAAACACAACCGGACAAGTACGAGTTAGACTCGCCTACCGAGGGTTCCGTACATTTTTTTAAGTTTAGATTTAGAATATGTACATATAATTAGGTATTTTATTTTTATTGGATTATTTATTTATTTAAGTACATAATTATAAATTGTTCGGGGATCGAGAGATTTCATATTTTCCAGTGTACTTATGGTATGAGACGATATTACTTGCCAAATTTAGTGAAGTACCCTATAAATTTTGATTCCCTTGCGAGTGTCGAAACGTATGTTTTTTGCAGCATAAATAGCCGTGCCGTTCATTTTTTTCGTTAATTTAGAAATTTGACTCTTTCACAGCTTTAAGGAACTGAAAACCTGAGTTTTTATGGTTTTAATTTCAACTCGATACCTCTATACGTTCTTGAGATAAGAACTCTTGACAGATAGGCGGACAGACAACAAAGTGATCCTATAAGGGTGCCGTTTTTTTCTATGGAACCATAAAAAACAATATTCTAGTATACTAATAATATGACTTCAAATTTAAAAAAAAATGGAACTAGAGTTTGCTAAACAAATCAAACTGAGATTTCTGTTTTGACCTCTTTAGGCGCAGCTCATGCAATAAGGCGCCCGCTTGTGCGCATAGCGCGTGCATCACTTCTTGGTATTCTACTTAGGTCCACTTGCGCACTACCGAATTAGTTTAGTGCGGCATTAAGACATTTATCTGTCTCTGTCAATGCTATCTATACAACTTGACAGCTATCGAATGATGTTTAATACCGTGTTAGAGGATAGTTCGCTAATCCCGAGACGCGCAAGTTACACAAACAAATACTAAGCAGTCATTTACACTGCAGTGTAGTGCAACAATAGTTCGAATTAGGTACATAATTTGTGATGAATTCACCGGATCTGTACGCACCCTAAGTTAAACCATTTGGTACCATGGAGTTTTATAGTTGCTGTTTTTTCTTATACAAAGTTTTTTTAACTCTTCGGTCATACTCATACAGACTGAAAATCTTACTTCTGACATTAAGTACCTACCATGAAAATAAGCACGTGTGAAGTCAGAATTATATTTTTCAGTTTTTCTGAACAAGGTAAAGTTCAAAGTACTATGACCTTTGATTCATATTTCTCAAAAGGGCATTTTTATCCTCGTGGCGTGTGGCTCAGATTTCATGCATCGAAATGTTGACAACTTAATTACAAAGTTCCAAAGATAGATTTGAATCGTTTCATTGAAATGACAAGGGAATCCTAACTTTTGTTTGTAGTTTTATATAATGTATTTTTGAACATCTAGAAATATCTTTAAAAATTTAACATTGAAAAATATAAATTATCGGGAGTTGGTAGAGGTTTACTGTATCGTATTATTTATGTCATTAATCTTACATCTTACAAATATTCATCATCATCATCATCATTTCAGCCATAGGACGTCCACTGCTGAACACAGGCCTCCCCCAATGACTTTCATCGGGGGGGATTGCCAATACTCGCCACGCTTGGCAGGCGGGTTGGCAAGCGCAGTTTTTTATAACATTTTGCACGCAGACGCTGCTGCCCGTCTCGTGCTACAGGAATTAGTCGCCTCTTACGATACGCCTTCTGTTGTTACTAATATTATAAATGCGAAAGTTTGGATGGATAGAAGTTTGTAAGTCAATCACGCCAGAACGGCTGAATGGATCTAGATTGAATTTGGCACAAAAATAGATTGTGGTCTGGAAAAGCAAATAGTTTACTTTCTATCCCGGAAAAATTTACGGTTCCCAAGGGGTGCAAGATAACTGTCATTATGTACTGTCATAGATGGCGCTTCTTACCTCTAGATGTCGCTGTTCTGTTATCAAAAATTTTTGAATGTGATAAAAAGTAACACTGTCTGTTGTTCGCGACCTTGCTTGGTTTTTAGTTCAGACCATAGATTTAGTAAGCGTAGCGTATTCTTAGTTTATGGTTCAGACTAAGTACGGATATGTAACTACTGTTGCCCGCGACTTCGTGTGGTCTTTCGGTTAGATTATCTATGGTTTTGTAAAGGCTACGCTAACTAAGTCGCGGGCAACAGCTAGTAAAGAAATACAGGGTTACATTGCAAAGTGGTGCCAAATTAAAAAAAAGATTTAGGAAACAATATAAAGAAGCCTCTTAATCGTAATTATTTTTAATAATCGTATGTTACGAAAAATAATTACTATAAATTCCCCAAAACTATGTAACTACGTCAATAAAGAGACTACGAAAGCCGCGCGGTTATTAATCAGAGGCGTAGATACGGCGAGCCTACAAGGACCTTACGCAGTGCACATACGTGTCCGATTTTTAACAGCGGATAGGAATATTTAAATGTAAAACTTTTTTTTGTTCTTTGCATAGTTCAATTAAGTTACTGATTCTGAGTCACTCCTAAAGATTTGGCACCTCTTTTTAATGTAACCTCGTATATGTCAGACAACACAGCAATAGATTGTCATAATCTCGGAGTAAGGAAATAACTAAACAAGGAGTGGCAGTGGGCGGGGCACATAGCACGTAGAACTGACGGCCGATGGGGCAGAAAGGTTCTGGAATGGAGGTCGCGCATCAGCAACCGCAGCATAGGACGTCCACCCACAAGGTGGACAGACGACCTGGTAAAGGTTGCAGGAAGCCGCTGGATGCGGGCCGCTTTTAACCGGTCAATCTGGAAGTTACTGGGGGAGGCCTATGTTTAGCAGTGGACGTCTTATGGCTGAAATGATGATCATGAAGGAAATAACATCCATGTGTTACGAGGTAGGTACCACGCAATTAATTTTGCTAGGTAAATCTCCCAGCATTTTCCTACCTAAATGATTTAATCAATTAGCTTACAACATTTCACACGAACTGGGAATCGAACGCACCGAATTTCCGCGCCACTATGCCAGGGGGGAAACCATTAGTTAATATTCGCCTTAACTTTCACTTCAGATTCCCAGAAACCTCACTCCGGGTCGGCTTTATGCTGAAACCTGTTGAAACAAAATTAAATAAAAGGATCGATTGTTTTAACTAGAATGTGGAATTTTCAGCGAAATGTGTAGGATTTTCGTTTGTTTCTTTTGTTGGGAAAAGGTCAAAGTTGAATATGAAACGTCCGATGTGAACAGTTCATTTTGTTCTCATATTATTAAATATCAGTCATCAATCAATATACAAGGTTTTGCAAAAAATAAAAATAGCCTACTATTTAAGTCCCGATTTGTAATGTTCTATACCTTTGGGATTCATCTTTGTATAGCGCAATGGTATCAGATAGACCCATGACTTTTTCAACGGGTCGGGTCAACCCGTCCTACTAAAGACTCCCGAAACGCGCGCGGGAGAGAGGGTGGAATATCTGCCCTTAGAGTGAGGCCAGTTGAAGCGTGGATAAAGCACTTCACCACAAAACCAGGAACTACCCCGACTCTTAGCTACCGAAGATACCTTTAGATTTTAGTTGGTAGTTCGTAAAGTAAAAAAAGGTGCTCTCTTTTCTCTATCTCTCTTTATAAAGGAAAGTCCTGACTCATTCACTCATTGAAGCTCTGCCTAAAGCTTTAGGACTAAAAGGCCTACAGGGTATAAAAATACGGTTTCTAAAAAGTTCAACGCGGGCTTGAGGCGGTATTAAAGGTATGAATGTTTCAATATTTGTAATCTCTCACACAACATCTGATGTTATTTGGGGTTTGTATTCGAAATGCCTTAAATGAAAATATCGACAGCCGAAATGTAAATCCGTAAAGTTAAAAACCTCACATTTTGTCAAATATATAAAATAACACCGACATCTAAAACATTTAAGTATAAAGCACCAAACGGTCAAATTACTTAATGGTTCATAATGTTTAAATTAATAGCTACTTCTTCTTCTTCTTGAGGTGCCATTTCCTACCGGAGGTCGGTTATCATTAGTGCTATCCTTATCTTTGATACAGAAGCCCGGAACAGGGATCTTGTGCTAAGGTTGAACCACGTCCGGAGATTCTTTAGCCACGAAGTACGCCTTCTTCCGGGTGGTCGCCTTCCCTGGATTTTCCCCTGCATGATGAGTTGGAGCAGGTCGCTATAATAGCTACCCAATATCTAAATATTGAACGCCACGTTTATAACATCGATCGGTAAAATATTTAAGATGTGAGTTAGATAGAAAATAAATTCAGCAGTCGACAGAACTTCAAGCATAATTTAAAAATAGAATTACTTAGTGTGGTTAATAAAAATACGAGGTTGTGTTCAATAAATAAAAAATAAAAATATACGCCAGTGAAAACAAAATGTCATCATGGTCTTGGAGTTAGGAATTAACATCTTGTGCGGGAATCAAACCCAAACCCTTTGCGTTCAAGGCAAACTACCGTGCTACTACATTAATTAGGTCCTCATTTTTTTTTTTCGTTTCTTATTACTAACGACTGTTTATTTATTTATTTAATTAACGACAGCCAACAAAGCATACACCTAGACAATACAAAATACAATTCAAATTTTACATTTTATAGTGTTGCCTTAATTAAAGGCCACCACGGCATGCATAAAATTAAAAATGTGGAAACTGACAAATACATTAAACAATTTAAGTAAACGGAAAAATGACAATTTACAGCTTTTTTATATTATTGACAGTTATTGATATTGTAAATGATAAACAAAGTATTAGTAGTAGTGCTAATGGCTCATGATCACGACAAAAGTAAGACTTGCGTCGGAACTCTTGTTCCAATAAATAAATTCTCTCATTATTATGAACATCATCATCATGATAAACGCGTTCTCCAGTGAAGACCACGCCCTAGCAAACGTAGTGGACGCCTCCCAGCTCGATGTACCGACGACCTTACGACATAATTATTCTCTAATTAAATAAAATTTAATTGTACACCCTAGTTGCCCTATTACGTAAAATAATTTCGGTTCATTGTTACCAAAATCTCATACACGCTCTCTCGAGTAATCATATTAGTAATACAATTGTAACAGGATGTAACAATATCTGAAACTTATTGTTTTCAACAAAGTTTCGCGCTCATTAAAATGTTTCGCACGTGGGACTAGTCTTGTTGTCAAAATTATATAATTTCAATGAGTATAGTCGGGCGTTCGAATTAGTTTAGTATTTTAAGCAAGTATAGCGGCCGAATACACGTGTTGAAACAATGTTTAAGCATAATCTACTCGTGAAACTAGTATTTACATAATTGCTTTCTAAATGTCAATTCAATACTGCTCAAATCATTTTAAGATGGAAGGTGATTAGGTAATGCTTCTGTGTCTCGTCGCAACTTATTTTATTTGATTTAGGCTTAATTCTGAGTTAATTATAGCATGACATTGTACTTTTTAACGCATGGGTAAATAAGAATATAATTACTCGTACTTAGTGCGAGATAGTTATTTGGAGCGAGTTGGTGCAATAGTGGGCACGTTTATCACTTAACAAGCCCACTGCTGCACCAACTGCTGTTTCTTATACACAAACTATGTTAGTAGAAGTATTATTATATACTTGTATGCATATAATAAGAATTCTACCACTAACATTAATAATAGTTCAAAATCTTTTATGTTTTTTTAAATATCTTATATCCGTCGAAAGAACGCCTTCATTAATTCAAACAACTATAACCGTAGTCAGATGAACCGTACCAAGCCCCTGATTCAGAACCTTTCAGTAACAAATTGTCGACCGGAAAACCACGTGACACTATAGGATTTAACATTGGTGTCATGTGATTCACCGGTTGACAACTCATTATCGAAACGTTCTGAATCGAGGTCCTGATGTTCTTTAAGTTATCATTGAGAGAGCGTTTGTATGTGAGGATCAGTTTTTTCTTCACGAATTCGATTTCGTCATCACAGTCAAAGTTTTTATAATCACATTAGCCCTCTTTAATTAGATACTAAACTTAAATTTGTCTTGTCATGCCAAGAAAAAGATATTTTATTTTTCATCTTCACTCATAGACCGAAATTGTGTTTTATTTTTGCTGCTGTTTCTACCCACTAGCCCTGTGTTCAGTGACTTGCGCCGACTGCCCAGTCATTAGGAAACACCACGCTCAGGAACAGTGGCCTGCTTAGGCTGACCGATAAACAAACAAGTACTTATAGTCACAACACATTTTAAACTGATCGCAAGAGAGCCTAATCATGAATTAAAATGTACGTTCGAAAAAATCTAAGTTTGTTTAGCTTGAAAGGTGATTTTCGTCATTATAATAGGCTAGTTTCCTAAAAAAATCTAATTAGTCCATCAACTGATAGACTAATTTTTTTTCGGAAACTTATAGGGATTAACAGAAAATATAGGACACGTATTTTTTCTTTTCTCAATCAAACAAAAAATGATGAAGATATAGCCTGTTAAATTTCCGGATAACGTCACGCCTGCGACACTTTTTAGCAAGGCGTGACGTCACGTGCTCACTTTGATGTGCTTCATCTTCCCCATTGTTTGTTTGATTGGCAAAAAAGAAAATATGGGTCCAATATTTTTTGATAATCTAACTGATGGACTAAATAGAATAAACTTTTTTTGACCCAGGAAACTAGCCTATACTCGAAATAAAAATAAACGTGCCGTTCCGAGCTTCAGACTACACGAAGTTGGTAATTCATTCTTGGAGAGATGTATTGAATTTTTCAATAAAGTTCCAAAGATTTTATTAAACTACCTGTTCATAAGTAAAAAATTTACATTTAAAAAATCCTTATGACAAAAGAATAAATGTCCCTATACGTTTATTTAAACGACAACAGTGCATGGACTTAACCTGCTTAGCTCGCACTTGGCGCTATTTGGGGGAGGTTTTCATATAGCTGGACTGAGATAGGAGAAATAGGAGATATTAATTAAAGTAAATATAAATATGCGACAGACACACACCAACTGTGTTGGTCTCAAAATAAGGAGTTAAAATCCTTGAAATAAAATAAAGTAAATTGACGGCTTATGAACTAAGATAGAAGCAGTAGCTTAAAAAAACTAAGAGTAATTAAAAAATACTTACAAAGAATCAGAATTATAAACGCAGCGTTGATCGCAAATAAAAAGATAGAACAATAATAATAATAATTAATAATTGTTTCCACAATCACACCAATTAGCAAGCCCCAAACTAAGCAAAGCTTGTACTATGGCGACTAGATAACGGATAAACTTAAAATACTTAAATACGTTTATAAATATACAACAATAGACAAAAACTTTATCTAAAAATAAATAATTGACGACCTCTGTAGCTGAGAGGCGAGCATACTGGACTTGTCGCTATCTCTGAGGTTCCGGGTTCGATCCCGGTCGGTCAATGTAGAAAAATAACTTTTCTATATTGTCTCGGGTCTGGGTGTTGTGGTGCCGTCGTTGTTTCTGATTTCTGTAACACAAGTGCTTAAGCTACTTATCATAGGATCAGTCAGAGCAATGTATGTTATGATGATGTTGTCCAATATTTATTGGACAACATCACATACAATGCTCTGACCCTAAGGTAAGTAGCTAAAGCAAAAGAAAACAGAAAAGTTAGTTTTCTACATTGACCCAACTGAGAGTCGAACCCGGGACCTCAGAGATGGCGGAACCTGGCGTATGCTAGGCCGGGTTTGGGTGTTGTGGTAACATTTATTTATTTAAACTTAACAAAATAAAATCGTACCAAAGGGTGGACGTAATGCCATGTGGCATTCTCTACCAGTCGACCATTAGGCTAAACAGAGATGTTTTGTGGGCGGTGCATATGACGTTACAAAAATGAACATTATTATATAATCACAGCATAAACTACGCTCAGTATCTATGTCAAATATTATAAACTAAATAATATATTACATAGACTACATAAACAACGTTGTTTCTAATTTCTATAACACAAGTGCTTCAGCTACCTTGGGATCAGAGAAATGTATGAGATGTTGTCAATTATTTACAATAAAAAATATCTATCTGTCTTAAGCTTCTCGTATTTTACTCTCTCGCTCACTCGTTTAAAACGTTTGCAGCAACACAAATTGCAAGCCCAATGGGAGCTATCACCGCGTCTCCGGCAAGCGGGTAGCGGCTTCGATTTCCGTTGGCGGGCGCGCGGGGTGACTGCGTGTGTCAGTGACGTGATTCAGAGGGCTCGTTTCGGTTGGAGGTTTTGCGAAACATATATTTACGTGAATTTAATAATCAAATAAGTAGTTGTTTAGGTGATAACCATTTTTATTTTTAAACTTAATTTTTAGAAATCATCGTTTGTTTTTTGTTTTGAAATATCAAATTTCTGACTCTGTCGTAGTATTTATAAATTGTATGCATTAAACATATACCCTTTTCGGCTTTATAATTGACTCAGTTGTTTTGCTATGATAATGTTCTTATGCCCTTAATTAAATTAAAATAAAATGTTGAAATAAAACAATAAAAAAAATATTTTATTGTATTAAAATAGCAAAACGGCGAATACAGCTTTGAGCAACTCCACGATAAATAAAATTCTAACTCCATGAACGAAAGAAAATTATTCTGAAGAATACAATTTCAATCAATCAACCTGTACATTCACTCAGGTCAGTCCCAATAGTGAGCTATCAGTGTCCCGACGGCCCGGCGTCCAAAGGGTAGCGAGTTTGATTTCCGACGCGCCGGCTTCACCCAATTTACGTCTCACGTATACATATAGTGAGACAGATTTGTGACTGTAAATTGAAATTCCTGTCAGCGGCTTATTGGATTTTAATTCTACCAGAACTGAGGGATACGTTCATGAAATGTTCAGTCCTTAATCGAAAACAATCCGTTGAACTACGTTTGCCAAATACGGCACCGTATAATTGAATTGTGTATTCTTTCAGAATAAAGGCATTTTAAAATAAAATTAATATTGGAAAACATTACATACTGGTACTCTGATCCTAAGATAGCTAAAGCACTCTTAGTTTATTTTTATTCAAGATATGACCTATATATTTTTCAAAATTTAGACAAATTAAATATATTGGTAGCAAATATAAAAATTCAACTCAACTTCAACGGTACTCAGCAAAACATTCAAATGAGAAAAATTGGGTATTGTTAAAAAAGCAATCACTTTATATCTCACTAAAACTAAAATAATGATAATTAAATACGTGAAATAACTAATTTACTGGTTTTATAGCGTATTTATGTCAGATCTTTATCATGTCAAACAAAAAAAGATACTCTTAAAATCATTAAAAATTAAATCATTTTTTCCTTAAGTCAAGCTTGAACCGATCAAAGAGCAATCATAATTAAAACAATTGCTGTAACAGCTTAATGTGCGACTCGCGTATGACTTCCCGATCTCCCCTAACACCCCTCCACCCTCTGGGCAAGTGGGGGTTGGGGGTCGTTCGACGAGTGTTACACACCATTTTACATCTCTGAATTGATTTATCTCGCGCACTTTTACACCGTTCTAGATAATTTCGCTAGGTATCGTTTTTTTATTTTTATTAACGGCTACAACTTATGTAATGATTTTTGTTTTCAGTAGAGCTGTTAATGGGACAATATACCACCTTTGGGTAATTACTTTCGCCGGAAATATATTTAACTATACAATTTTTAATTAATGATGTTTAGCTGGTAATATCTTTTATAGATAAATATATGATTATATGTATCAGTAATCGTAGTTGTACTTGGCTAAAAAATAAAATGCTAGCGGTATTATTGAACCCCACAGACTTGCTTTTTAATTGACAAAAAAGTATCTGATGAAATTTTTGGAGCACTGGATAATCAGTTAGTAACATTAAGCTACCCCAGGACACTTTTCGTTACTTTCTAAAAATTGAATATTAAAGACTAAAAACATATATCATAACCTCTTTCATTCGCGAATGAAGGATTGATATACGTTAACAATGTTTGTTTTGTTTTTGTTGTAGAAATCTATTACGCTCAGTTTGCTCGCCAGGTTAAATTTTAAAAGTGCATCAGTAACGTAATATGAGTCGACTAAAATCATGTAATAAAATGGAAAGTAAGTGTATAAATTAAATTATTTTAACAATGTTTGTTCTGTTGGTTGCAGAAATCTATTTTGTTCAGTTTGCTAGCCAGGTTTACATTTTAAAAGTGCATCGGTAACTAAATATGAGTTACGACTAAAACCATGTAATAAATTGGAAATAAAATTTATAAATTAAATTATTTTAACAATTACATTGATCCTTAAACAAAGCAAAAAACAAAAATCCATATGATACAAATATAATTTACGTTTTGCTAAATAAATAACCTTAATCTTTTGTTTTGGAGCACTAAATAATCAGCTAGTAACACTACGATAGCCAAGTTCACTTTTTGCCAACAAAAGTCGTGTCGTAAGAGGCGACTTATTCTTTTAGCATGATACGGGCAGCAGCGATTTCCATCTTATAAAAAACTGCGCTCGCCTACCCGCCTGCCAAGCGTGGTGAGTATTGGCAATCCCCGCTCAATGAATGTTACTGGGGGAGGCCTGTGTTCACCAGTGGACGTTCTATGGCTGAAATGATGATGATGATGAAACTTGTATTACTTGATAAACCGGAAAAAGTTTAATAAATTTAAGCCAGACAGACGACACACCGATAGTCAGGGTCTTGAAGTAAAGATTTGACATCCTTTTGTTGTTACGAAGTGCCACTATGTATTTTTGCGAACACATTTACACGATCACCACAAAAATTTACTAAAAAGATGCCAAATACTGATCAGATCATCATAACCCTATATTATTATCAGGTTACAAGCGTAGGTTTAAAACTTTTCTACTATCAACAATTAGATAAAAAAAGCAAATTTTCCTCTGAAAAATGCAATAAATTTCACATCACACACCGTCGATATCCATTAAGACATAATTAGTATGGAATTTAATCAATCCATACTCGTAAATTTTATTTAATATGTACAAAATATATGTCAGTTTGTTGTCCTAAACAAAAAAATTGCTCAAAGAAAATCAAAAGGCTTGTCTTAAATTTTTACAGCTTATGTTGTATAAGTTTATTCCGCCTACAAACTGTGTTTATAATTACGGCTAACGTAAATATTTTCATGAACCACAAGCCGAATGGGTTCAAGATTTAACAATAATATTTTTCGAAGGCATAATTTGGGATGCGCGATTTTAAACTTTGTTCGAAAGGTTTATTAAATATTTCTTTTTAGATATAGTCACTTATTGTCTTCAAATTATTTATTGTATTTAGATTATTCAGACCATGAAAGATAGTATTTAGTTTATACTAAAATTGGTATGAGGTGATACTGTGTGTACCTTGTGCTTCGCTTTAAAAGTTCATTTTTGAAGTTGTAAATATTTTTGCGACAAATCTCCTTTGTCGCATCGCCTACAAAAAAATCTCTTTAGCCTAATAGTCGACTGGCAGACAGTGTCACATGGCACTAAGTCCTATTTTTGTAAGTATTGCAAACTATTTAGTAAACGTTATAGTAAACAGCATAATAATCACACTCTTCTTACAGAATCCAACATGACATCCACTCAATCAGTCAAGATCAATCACCAGACAATCCAGGTGACACACAACTTATTAAAATAACAGAATAACTTAGTAGTCATTTAGGAACTGAAAAGAAAAAGCCATTAATACTAAAATTACAGGTTGCAGCAAAATAAATAATTGCCACTGTAATTGCTCAGCCAACCAATTCAACTCCTAATTTGATTCGGCAGGTTGATAATCTTAATCGGTTGACAATGTGACCCAAGATTAGCGTTTTGTTATATGTCGTATGATTGAAGGTAAAAAAAGCATAAATTAGCCTGGTGGTCTAGATTTGTAACAAGTTATTAAATCTAGACAACTTCGTTAAATTAAAGAACCACTTTTTTTTACTGTATTTTTGCTATAACGCATCCAAATTTTGGAAGACATAACATGTTTGACACCTTGAAACTTCTTTACCGAACTATAGTAACGCTTACAAAAACTTACAAAAACGCTTAACTAGTTGCAAGGCGACTATTCCGCCAAACTTTAAAATACCAAATAGGACAGGCTCCGGCCGGCAGGGCGGGGCAGCCTGGGCGCGCGTGCGTGGCTTTCCTCCCCGTAGGCTTAGGGGAGCGACCTTTACCCGCGTTGTGGGGTAAATTAGACAGTTGCGGAGATTATGTTGATGTTGGAGATTTATATTATTTCTTACTGGATGAGACTGAATATGAATAATTTGAGATTTAAGATACGTTTGTAATATAATATTAGAAGATTATAAAAATTCAAAACATTGTTTCATTTTATGAGTTGACGATAAAGTTAAATTCTTAGTAATCGTACCAAACTTCTTTAATAGTTTTCTCAGTCGTTGTAACAAAAATCTTAAAATACTGCACTCCTGCAAAAATGCAAATAAATAATTATGAACATAGTAATCAGGGGTACCTTCTTAATATTTTCAAATATGTTTAAGACAAAAATAAAGTACATTTTTATGCACTGATTTTCCAACTAGTGGTTTAAAATCAAGATTTCACTTGCACAGCTCTAACAAAGTTACATAACATCGCGGGGTAATTCTACCCTCGCGCGCGGCAATACCGCGCTCCCACGTCAGTCGGCGGCCGGCTGCCGCGCGCGTCGCACGTCCGCGATGATCGCCCGCTTATGACACGCGCCGCGTTAAGTCCGATCCTGCGATGGGTAGCGCCTGCCAGTGAGAGTGCGTCCTTTTTGCACACCGATTTTTAACGTGTGAACGATTAAATATAATGTTGCGTTTATGGTTTTATAGTGATCATCGGTGAGTAGATTTTGTGAGTATATATTTTTTAAGTACCCGCATCTTGATGCTGTGAAGTTTGGTAGGGTAACTTCGTTTTTTAGGTTGAGCTGTTTAAAACTTTTTTACTTACTTTAAATGTTTTAATTACCAATACTTAATAATAATAATATCATACGTGATAGTGAGTGGGTAATTAATTTTTACCTATTTTTAGCTATTGGGTATTAATTTGTAGGCTTGAATGTTTATGTAAAGATTGTTTTTTTAATGGATCCTAAAAATAAGGCAGGCAAGGCATTTATTATTTCGGTTTGATAAAAAGCATTAACATAATGACAAAAAGTTTTTAAATCACAATATAATTAAATATGAAAAGAATAAAGTTTCTTCAATTAATGTCTTTTTTCTAGTTTTAAATCAATTTAAAAAAATCAAAATATTTCAAATGTATAAACTACATTTAGACACATTTCATGCGACTTAATATTATATTCAAAAGTTAAAGTTATACTGGTACAGTCACCGAGAAAGCCTCGTAGCAATTAACCTGCGCTCTTTGCTACGAGTTGCGTAGCAATTAGTGCTACGACGTAGCCGTAGCGGCTATGTTACATAATTATGGTCGCTTAGCGGTGGTATTGGACCCTTGAGTATGGAGAACGTGTCTTTTAGCGAAATATTTCCACATTCGTGTAAAATGTGGAAGCAGAATTGTGAAATAATATATCACTATATTACATTACTGGTCAAACAATTAGCCAAAATATGTTTAAAACCAATACAATAAAATATTTTAAGACCTTTTTCTTATAAAAAATATTCATTTGTTTTATTGAATAAGAGCAAACAAATCTCACACCAAAAATACATTCAACATGTAATAATTCAAATATATATGAGTTAAGAGCAGATTCAATCACAGCAGCAGCAGCGGCCATGACTTGCAAATGTAAGTTAAAAGTTATTTTGAAAGCAAAAGTTTACTTTAAAAAATTAAAATGAATTTTTAGGGTTTAATTCTAGATAAACTAAAAGCCAAAACTTACTAATAAAAGACATATGCTGACTACTTCTGTTGCCAATTATAAAATCAATTAGACCATAGTGATTTAAAAAAAAAACACTAAACCTAATTTCTATTCTTAAAACAAAGCTATGCATGAAATGACTTAAAATAATTTCATATAATTTAAAACTTATCAAACTTAATTTATTTATGTGGGTGTATTATATTTTACAATAAGTTTACTACTAACCTATTGTAAAATGGATTCCCTGGATTAGGCTGATCTTGGAATGTACTATAGCGATTTTAAAATGGTTTTACCATTAAATAGATCTACGCGATTACGTGAAAAGTTAGTTAAATACATAATTTTCAACCTTAGATACTTATACTGCCCATACGAAGACCCACCCTGGTTATTAGGCACTTAGAATCAAAATAATTTTGTTGATTCCACAAAATATTAGCACTATAATACATAATGTATATTTCTTTTCAAACATCATCAAAACAAAATAAGGATAAAGTGACCATTTACTATTATATAAAGCTAATTCAAATTCTTTTATTTGCAGTAAATAAGGTCATCATTACAAAATTTTGTGGGTGTTATCAACTCATTAGTTAGCTCTTATGCTTATTTAGCTATTCTAGTTTATAGCACGCAAAATTTATATATAAAATTTATATACAAAAATTTATACAATTATTTTATAGTCTAAAAATTAATTAAATCATTACATCATCATTATCCACTGTATAAAATTATTGTTATTTTATTAAACAATATCAAGGTTTCAAGAAGGTGTGAAATCTTTCCTACATTAGTTTGACTTCATTTAACATGAAACACTTTTATCCTTTATATTTGGGATCTTTACAATGTAGATTACTAAAATCCTAAATTGTACATCTTTCTGTAAAAATCATGTGTATTTTACTTGTATGGTGTGCAATAAAGAGTATCTATATATCTATCTATTACTGTTCATTTACAATCTTTTAAGTAGGCCCCAGAAAGATACTTTAAAATATCAATATTTTTCAAGAAAGAGAAGATTAAAGTCAATAATCGTCGTGTTAAGTGACTGTCACGACAAATTAAATACCTTTTATAGTTTTTATTCTTATGTATTTTTACTTCATGAGTGTCAAATAAACGTATTCTATACTAAAAAAGAAATAAAATTAAACTCTTCATTTACAACCAATAGGCTTATAAAATTCAAAGTTTTAAACATGTTGTTAGATGGCATTGCCCTCATCCGAGAATACAAAACGCTTGTTAATGCTAAACAGTTAAAGTTTAAAATTTAATTAAACACTATGCAGTAAAATTGACATCGCTTTCGCCGAATCTAGACAAATGAAATAGCCATTAGTCAGTGCCTGAATCTGCAGTAAGCCCGTTGCGATTACCGTAGGTGATACGATGTAGTTTCGTAGCACTGAGCATGGCCGTAGCACTCGTAGTCTGCAGTTCCGAACTACCTACACCCGAACAATAATGGTCTGTGTACTTTGAGTTTTTGGTAATGGTATTTAAACTTATTGCTTCAGAAATGTGAATAAATGACAATTATAAAGAAAGCAAAAGTATTTTTGAGTCAATGTATTCTAACTAAAATCTGGGTTAACTTCACTGCCCTATTTAAAAAAAAAAACTCTGAAACCCGACGTAAATGTACAGTTTTAGGCCATCGACTGTTGACGCAACAGATATTGTGTACAAGATCTGTCGAAACTATTAAAATATCATTGTGATCAATGCTGCATCGAGTGTCCAGTGACTTGTCTCAAGCCAACTTGCTTTAGACCCTATAGTGTCTTGAAACCAGCTTCTACGGGAAGAGTAGCCTTTACTGAATCCAAGGAAATCAATCAAAACTAAGCACCCGTTTTTTTTGTGAGCACTATATCAAGAAACACTCGACATTGGGAGAATCACTGCTCTGCTTATTGAGCGGGATTCAGTCCATAAAAAAAAGATACTAGATGATTGCTAACAGACTTCTTTATTCATTAGACAGGGGAACTAGACCACTTTTGAACTAAGACTACGTACCCAGTGTTATCGAAACGTACATTTATGTTATCATTGCTCCACCTCGTCGGAAGGCGCTCTACGCTGCGTTTTCCAAGTCACGATCACACACTGTATGGTTTTTAACATAATTTGCTGTCTTTAGTTATCGCTTAAAATTATTTAAATGAATGAAATTCTCTAGAATATTTAGAGCCTTTGACAGAATAGAGAGCTAAAAAGAGTTTATACCAGGGCAGCGGCCAATAGAATGAAAAAGGTAGGTAGTTACTTGAGGTACAGTGTAATAAATAAGACCAATACAACAAGACCATTGTCCAAAACAATATTACTAAAATCAAACATATATCAAAAAATAAATAATTTCAAAAAATAAAAGAAAAAAAGGCAGTGTGAAAAAGGTTGATAGGAACATAATATGTTGGCAGCATCCATCGCCAACAGCCTTTATGATTTGAAAGAGAAGGAAGTTTTTAGTTTTTTGAGTATTATTCCGCCGGCCGACGGCAGTATTATTTATAAGTAGCCTACTCCAATTCGATTCAGTAACCTTCAGCAAGACAACTGACCAAACTCAAACGCATATTTTTTATTGCAATCATGTGGTGTTAACTTGTGTCCAAAGAGGTTTCAAGTACTTACCTACAATGTTATAAACCCTAAAAAGGATCTTTAGTTTTAATTACTGATTAATAATGTGATTGTGATAATATGAACCAAATAAATAATTTTATTTCTTTCTTTCTTTCTTTCTGTTAAACAGCAATCGATCAATTATTTTGACGCTGTCGTTGAGATCAGATTTACTGTACAAGTAAGTAGCTAACTCCAATATTCGATTCAATAACCTTTTTCAGTGCGCACAACAACTGACCATAACTCAAACGCATACACAGTACCATAATATAAAACCTGAAAAGAATCTTTACAAATCAATCGATCAATTATTTAGACACTGTCGTTGAGATCGGATGTATAGTTAAGATATGCATACGTGACAGACAAAATAACTAAACTTTTTAAAGAATTTAAATATTGCCCCAGCGCGATGTTATCGTGCAGTGTGTGGACGTATGTTTTTTACCTGAACTTTGGAGAACACCGCAGTTGAAAAAAAGTTCAATTGAAAATATTATCTAAATTTGGAGAGGTAAATATTCGTACATAGATTCTATACACCTGCCTATTTGCTAATTGAGTATCTGGCTATTTGATACCTAATAAATGTACGAATTATCACTGACAATTTGTGGTTTTCATTCGACTTAACATCTAAACGCATGTCTGAATTGGTGAAAATTACAATTGCAATTTGGCATAATCGAATGCTTGTGCTTCCGGCTCAGTGGCGGCAGCGCTTAGGTAGTGATTACCAAAGTTAAGCCACCTACGCCGTAGTTGTGAGTGGATGGGTGACCATTCCAACCATATTTAGTGACTTTCATCACAAGCATCTCCGTGCTTTGGAAGGCACGTTATAAGTTGATCCCGGCTAAATATCACTTGATACTAGTCGGGAGTCTAGTCAGAGGCCTTAGGGCGGCTTACTAACATCTGACAGTAAGGTTAAGGCACTGGCAAAAAAAAAATTGCATCCTATCTGCACTGCGTAAGGTCCTTGCAGGCTCGCCGTACCTACGCCTCTGATAAAGGACCGCGCGGCTTTCGTAATCTATATATATATATATATATATATATTTTGTAACATACGATTATTAACGTTTACCTTTAACTTCTACTGTACCTAATATAATAAATCATGTTCACTTACAACCTACCGACAACATGTGGTTTTGTAACTTAAGGAAAGCCTGTTATTGGCCTTATTGTATGTTAATAGACTTTAGTTTAATATTTATGTTATCGCTGTTGGTTTTCTTACAAATAAACAAACAAACAAACAAATTAAAAATAATAACGATTAAGACGCTTCTTTATATTGTTCCCTAGATCTTATTTTTTAAATTTGGAACTCCTTTGTAATGTAACCCTGTGTATTCTATACATCATGGTAAACATCTTTTGTACGATCTTTATTTGTGCAGTAAAGTTTAAATAAATAAATAAATATAACATCTTTTGTTCTATGACTTTTACAAATTTGCATGAAAATTTATCGATATCCCATACAAAATTATCAAAAGCCGATTGAATTTGTATAGAAAGACAAAAAACCGGCCAAGTGCAAGTCGGACTCACGCACCGAGGGTTCCGTACAAACCTGTAGGTACCTATATAAGTAAAAGTTCACCCATCACGACAATCGAGTCATAGTTATGGTATTTTTATTGCAAAATGAAATCCATAACATTACGAAAGGTAAATTGCGGTTTACGATTTATGAAGTATTAAAAAAAATAACTACTTACTAGATCTCGTTTAAACCAATTTTCGGTAGAAGTTTGCATAGTTATGTACATCATATTATTTTTTTTAGCTTTATCATTCTCTTATTTTTGAAGTTACAGGGAGGGGGACACATTTTACCACTTTGGAAGCGTCACTCGCGCAAACTATTCAATTTAGAAAAAATATATATTAAAAACCTCAATATCATTTTTGAAGACTTATCCATAGATACCACACGTATGGGTTTGATGGAAAAAAAATTTTTGAGTTTCAGTTCTAAGTATGGGGAAGCCCCCAAAATTTTCGTTTTTTGCCATTTGGCTACGAAACCCTAAAATTCATATTTTTAAAAGGCTCAATTGCTTAGTTTAGCCATTCAGCGTGGGAACGCTGCTAGCATTCTCGCCTCTTTGCCTCATGGACACGCATTTATTTTTGAGTAGGTAGCTTTTAGTTTTAGGTTAGTTTATTTTTGTGTTATTAGAATTTTAATTTTAATTTTGTATATTCGATTTGAACAGGTTGTTAAATTAGAATATGTAGTTACAAGGTTATCAGGTCAAGCAACACATCGGATAACCTACCAATTATTTGGAAGTGTGTAAAGCAAATTTTAAACTAATATAAAACTAGGTTAGATTTACTGCAAAAAATATAACGTAACTTTATGTCTTATTAATATATTTTTTTAACTTTATTTCATCAATTAGTGTGTGTGTGTGTGTGTGTGCGTCTTTGCTTCTCATGTGCTATACCTTTTTACAAAATCAAAGGCCTCCTGACTTTGAAAGGCCAAGGTTTTTTACTGTCGATTTTATCACTAAACCATTATTGGCAGATACGGATCCTAATGCATTAACTTGATCTTAACCTTACGCGAAACCCCATTTGGTCCCGAACGGCCCCTGACCCCATTTTCATAACAATATTACGGCTGTAATAAAATTCGGGGACACTAATATAAACGCACCGTAAAATGTCCCGATAAGAAGGTGTAATATCGAAGTGTTTTGATGGCGTTGCCAGAACTTAGTATTAATTTCCGGGGAAATTTCAATTTATGGCTCAAATTCTGTGGGCGGTTTTATTGGTAGCACCTTTAGTTTGTTGCGGAAAGTTGCTTCACCGTGTTTGGGTGAGAGATTAAAAAATAACTGAAATTTTTCGTGATTGCAATGTTTCTATTTTTATTATTCACTTTCTTAGTTAAATATAACGTTCAGTATTCAATTTAATTCCTTTGTTTAACGTTTATTTTGGGGTTTTTTGGTTTATTGCTTGAATCACGAATATTTTTTGTGTGCTGTTGTGAATTGGAGTGAAAGAAAATATGTCAATCAAACATCAAAGCCAATACGGGACGTTTCTGATGAATTCATAAAACCAACAACGACTTACGCGGAAAGTTACTGGATATTGTGCGTTTTATAAAAACCTTTGCAACTCGGTATATTTTTTATATCTGTTATATCATTATGCGATATCACTGTCCTTGTCCCACATTCAGAAAACGAATAAATATAGCAAGTGAAAACAAATTCAAATCACATTTATAGCCAACTCGAGAAGAGAGTAAACACAAACTATTTGTTATTGCAGCTCTATGAGGGAATTAATGAAATATCTATTGCATTGCAATTTCGAGGCTTACGAGGGAGAATGTTTGCGGAATATGAATTGTGATATTCTTGCAATAAATAGGAAAGGAAATGAATTTAATACAATGTTTCTTTAGAATGTAGATATTGCGAAATAATATGAAAATGCTTAAGTTATTTAAATTTTGAGTGTCGAATTTGCAATTTGAATTTGATTAAGCTACCATGAATTTCGAACCACAGCTTCGAACACGAGTCATACATAAATTAAGTGAACATTTTGTAGTTTCTTCGCCGAGATAGTGCTTTTTAAAAAAGAAAAAGAAAATTATATGTAAAGTTTTATGACATTTAGTGTATTGATTAGCAGTCACTTCTTATAAGGAACACACACGTTATAAGAACTCTTAAAACCTGCTGGAAGCCTCGATTTCAGATAAAAATGTACTGATTTTATTTCAAAAATCATAATAGATATTTTTTGCAAATATGCCATTATTAGCGATTAGACGATCCAGTTTTTTTTTTTTTTTACCCTTCCATTGTTGCGGGACAACTTTTAAGTTGGTTCCGAGAAGAGTAAATATGTTTTCCAGACTCAGATAGCAAGATTGCCAGCCTGTTTTCTGTCGGGTTTGAGTTTTCATAGCGTCGCGACGTAATCCTTTCTATGCCAATGTCAGGCATAAAAGTAAGTGACAAAAGAGAACAAGACTACCTCAACGTCTGCGTAACTCGACCGGCACAATAAACCGACCAATAAATCTTCTGTTCCGTATACGACGGTTCACTGCCGGCATAGTATATCGGTTATTGGTATGAAAGATTGCGCACTAAAGGTGGTAGTGCGGATTTGTTGACTAATATATATTACTAAGTGTCAGTGCTTAATGAAATATATTTTCACATATTAGAAAATATAATGGTTTTAATGAAAATATATTAAAACAGATAGTTAATATATCGTTCGAGTTTGCCGGTTGGAAGCGGCCTGCATCAAGCGACTTTCTATACACTTTACCAGGCTTCGATTCAGAACCCTTCGATAAAAAATTGACAACCGGTATCATATCAGATGTCACGTGACACTAATCATAAAGTGTCGCGTGGTTTTCCGATTGACAATTTGCTATCGAAAGGTTCTGAATCGGGGTGCTGGTCTAAACATTTACTAAATAATATTCATATGTATATCTATTACATTTTTTTCCCTTAATTAAAGTCAATAATACATATGAATACGAGAGACCTACCTACATTTCTCATGTATGATATTGATACATTGGAGTCCACATTAGTAGTAAATTCTGTTAAGTCATCAGGATTTTCACAGAGATTCAGCTCAGGGAAACTTACAATGCCATATCGATCGAAATTATTTTAAAATAGTTAAAGAAAGCACAAAGCACGTAGAACTGACGGTCGATGGCACAGAAAGGTTCTAGAATCGAGACCGCGTATCGGCAAGCGCAGCGTTGGACGTCCACTCACAAGGTGGTCAGACGACCTGGTAAGGGTCGCAGGAAGACGCTGGATGCAGGCCGCTTCCAACCGGCAAATCATGAAGTCAATGGCGGAGGCCTATGTTCAGCAGTGGACGATCTATGGCTGAACATTTCAGCCAGAATATTTTCACATTTTAGTAAAAATTTACCTCTGTGGAAATGATAAAACCAGCAACATTTTCACCACACAAAAATTCAGGACGTAAAGCCACAAAGCAATAAAACCTCTGCGTTATAAACTTCGTAATACAGTATTTATCCTCACATAAATCAGCCGCTGACACGATGATAATGATTTTTACAACGTCCGCCGGCATCGAACCTCGACCCTTGTAAAAGGTGGGGGAGTCGGCAGTAAATTATAGGACGAACTCCCTATGTCATGATTGTCTCACCTGTGTTCCTTGTACAGTCAGGAGAGATCACGGCACATTCAAGTTTAGGTCATATTTCTTTCACATAAGATACACATTCCGTCTCAGATATATTGTACTCATTACTCGGCGAAAATTCTGAGCAACATATCGAAAATGTACGACCCGACTTCTGAGTACAAGTTTATGATCTTTGCTGTAATACTGATATAGCATATATTAATATTTATTTTGCAAAAATAGGTATGTGTTGCATATACCCGTAGAGTGAAGTTAGTTGAAAATGCAACAAGAAAGTTTAAAATCTTATTTTAAATATTGATTACCAAAAATTTGAAAAATAGTAAGAGAATCAATAAAAAGAGTTAGGATTATTGCAGATAATTCTTGCGAAAAGGACTCGAATTAGGAAATCGTTTATAGTTTTATCAAATTTACGGTAGAGAACTTTAACAGATTAATATTAAGATACTGATTTCTTAAATATATACGTTTAATCAAATATGAGAATTTTTGTCATACAAGAATTTAACTTATTTTTAAATGATGTTGTCTAAGAATACTCTCATCTCGACAAGTTATATTTAGCTACATTCCAATAATATGGATCGGATTTTATGTAATATAAAAAATTCGAAACATTCTTGAAGTTTATGTGGATGATTTCATAATGATATCAAAAGCAGGTATATACACAAACGTGGTTTATAGAAAGAATTATACAAACTAGCGCGTGTTCATTTTTAAAAGGTATCTTAATATCATTTGATAAAAAAATCATAATGGAAATGAATAATAGTCATGCCTGGATGGTATGTCCTATCGATCCTCAAAAAGGTCGACAGATAGCGTGCATCGCGTCATTACAGTTTTCCAGTGGTATTTATTGCAGCTTTCATTATTGTGATTGAAAATGAAGCTAGATTCTATTCTATTTAGATACATAAGGATAGCGGTACCTTTATATTTATCCAGTAGGCGGCATTTGGCTACAAATTTGATTCGTTCACACGCAAGCGATATTAAAATGCTATTCTTAATCTATTTCCACATGGTTTGACCGTTTCCCTATTACAGCCAGTAGCGTCAAAGCAATTTATTTCTATTTGCATTCAATAAGTGGCTGATTACACGTGTCTCCGCGTTTGTCATATATATTATATTCTGCTCGATACATTTAATATGTTCGCAAAGATGAAAGGCGGCAACTGTAATTTAATATTCTCGTCTCACATGCGAGAGCTTGGTTTTTATTACGGGTCCCGGTAACCTTGTTGGAAGCATTTTTACCAGGACTCGATCCATTCGTTCTCATCAGCGACTCAGATTTTGCATGAATGTTTAGTGGTATTGGAATTTATCGCGCCACAGGTTTACGTGTATTGTGAATAATGACGTTCGGTAAAGGTTAGGTGTGAATCTGTTTTAGTATTTTTATGTAAATGTAAATAAGAAATAAACAATAATTTTAAATGTTTCAAATCTAGATTTGTGTACCTCTAATATTTAATAGTGCTTATGTATTTACATGTAATTCTCAGTAAAAATGACAAACATTATATTTAGATACAACAAAATAGACCTTCTATACCTACATCACCAGAACTGTTATGTCACGGCAAGTAGCGCCGTTTCAGACACTTTGGAATCTGTCCAAGTAGTGTACTCCCCACCCAATATAGCGAGATCCCTCGATTCTCTTTTATTAACTTCGGTCGTGCAGAACTCTGTGAGTGATTAGAAGTGCTGACAGTTCAGGGTATGCTGGTCGTATGACTACTTAAGACAATGTCAAGTGTGAGCGGGATAGTGTGACATATTGTTCGTTTCCGTTATCGTAAATATGGGGTTTAATGTGGTGTGTGGTTGGAGGAAATTGTGTTCTTTGTTACCGAAAGTTGTAAGAGAATGTGGCTGATTAATTTCATATGCGGACTTTGAAATGTCTTTTAGAAACACTACAATGATTTACGATTGAGAATTTGCTTGACTTCTCTTTGGCTAAAGTACAGTGTAAGTTTAATTATGCCTTGACATGTTCGTCAAGTCTAGCATTTCTACCAAACCTTTGACACGACTGCCCAAAAAGGAACTAAAGTATCTAAGTATGTGTGTGTGAGTTTGTTTAATCCACTTTATCGACTAAACTCCTTAACCGATTGCGATGTATGAGATATTGCTAGAATCCTTACGTTCTTCCAAGTGACAGGCTATGTGATGTCATAATGGAAATAAATATCAAATTATCATGGAGCAGATACCCTATAGAGTAGAACATCATTGCTGTCCACAAAACAGTCAAAAGACGATTAAGATCTTACTTAGTATGAGATTTCGATGGTTGTTACTTAATCACACATTAAACTCTAAAAGGAATTTTCTGTAGTTTGGCATAAAAATAGATATTGATCTAACTTAAAGCACACAATGATTTTTATTCCGTTTTTGTGATTCCGTTGCATTTAGTTGATAATCATTTCTTTTTTAAGCTCAATTCTGAAGTCTACGCAGACAATGTCACAGGCAGATGCTAGTAAAGTATATAAAAAGTAGCTAAATATAACAAATAACAAAGTTTCCGAAAGTTGTTCTATTTGGCAGTTTAATATTCATTCCGAATATTCTAGGTCAACAACACAAACTTGCAATCTTCAACATGTCGGAATAAAATTAAAGCATTATAGTCTGAACAAAACTATCAAGGAATCTAATATCGCTACGATTCCCAGAAACGTTTCTCAAACGGCTTTAATATTTCCAGCATGGCTTTATGCTGAGTGAATGAAAAGCTAAGTATATTCTACGATACACAAACTATATTATTCGTTGCACAAAGAGAGCCTCTTTGATACAATGGGGAAAAACTTGTTTACATTAACGACTGCATCTGATGGGAGGACAGACGCAATCAGGCCTGAACTCGGCTCGAGAGACAGGCAGCAGCGGCGAAAATTATGACAGCAAACATTTTTGATGGGAAATATGTATATATTTTTATTTGGTCTTAAAATTAATAGTACCTAATTATAATTATTGAAACTTAAAGAATTTAAGAAAAATATTGATTAATACCTGTCTCACAACCTACTAAGACGCGTGCCAGACATGTACATGTTAGATCCGATATGTACCGTGATGTCACAGTACACGTCCGCTATGCATTTTTCATAGTTGTTTTAGAAAGAGACAGGTATACCTCAATTTATAATTACTGGATTACGGTTATTTTTTACCTAAAATCAATTTTGTTTTCACTATTAGCACTATAATTTCATAAAAATATTACTAAAAACAATTTTTTTTCGTGCATATTACTTATTGATAAGAAAACGTTAATACTGCCAAAAAAGGAGTGTAAAAAAAAGTAAAAAACATTTCCTATTAAGCCAAAATAAAGTTTATAACAATAGAGCTTACATAGTTATTGTTGTAGTTGTATTTCATTATATCAGCACATATCCTGCCAGTAGTCTGCCTCCGAACTAGACGTGAGTCTGTATCTCAGACTGTAATGTTTTTAGGGTTTGTGTATGCATGTGTGTGAGTTTCTTTAATCTACCATAACGACTAAGCCTTAACCGATTTTGTTGTATGAGGTATCGTTACTATAGGTGTGATGTCATTATAAAAACTATATGGCGAATTATGTGATAATCATACTAGTTCAATTTTGCCAAGCTGCCTATTTGATTATTTTTAATGTCAAGCAATGAGTTTCAGTGTCTTTTGGAAGACACATTATTTTGGGAAATCGCTTAATCTTATGCTTTGTCCAGTTTCCTGTGAGGGACGGCAGTTGATTGCGTTTGTAGTAGAATTTTAAGAACAACACGGTACTGCTGTGTCGCGTACACTCGGCATTCAGGATGCGGCCCCTGATTAATTCAGCTGCTACGTTAATGACAATTGACGATCAAGTGGAACCTTCTATTTTTAAAAACAATTTTTAAATTTATTTCTTTTTACATTTTAAATATTGTGTCACTCCTGTATCTGTGCCAATTTTTTTATTTGTGTCCAGTTCTTAATTAAGTTCTTTCGAAACGAAATAAGAAT
This sequence comes from Anania hortulata, assembly GCA_963576865.1. Classification (NCBI taxonomy): domain Eukaryota; kingdom Metazoa; phylum Arthropoda; class Insecta; order Lepidoptera; family Crambidae; genus Anania; species Anania hortulata. The sequence continues at coordinate 22,558,285 of OY756391.1, read as the reverse complement.
GGTTTTATAAGTTTGACCCTTTTGTTAAGTTTAAAAAAAAAATTGCATCTAAATTAAACTATGACTTAAGAATTCAATTCCAAGTCCTTCTTTGGATCAATCTTTATCAAAGCAGAAACACAAACACGGCTTATTATTCTGACTCCGATCATCTTGTTTATTTTTGCAAGTTGAGATAGCTTAAATAAAACAAACATCCTTCAACGTTGTATTAAAGACAAACTTGGGCTAACTTGTTATTAGGTCACTATGAATTTTATGTTCCATTTATGTCCTAGTTGTGCACTTTAATATAGATTAAACATATAACATAGGCTATAGGCGCATAGATATATATTAAATAACCTTAATTTTCTTGAAAATTCCAAAAAAATGTTGTGTGCTCTTTTGCGTTACGACTGCAGACTATGTAGGTAGTAAAAAGAAATAAACTAGCTTATATATTTACGCTGTGACACTGACGTTAGTCCCGGTCGTCTCCTTTGATTATTTTGGCGATCATTGAATAATAACAGTGATTTACTGACCTAAATGGCCATTGGAGTCGGAATAGTTCCGAGATGAATTTCGGAAGCAAACAAAAGTTTATTTATAGTTTGCGGTTAGGTCGTTTTCAAAATGGCTGTCTTGTTTTTGCTGGAAGTTAACAATTTATGAAGCGATCTGATATTTTTCGACGTCTAATCCTATTAAAGGATGATGGAGTATTATAAATATGCCTAGCTATAGTTATAAAATTTTAAACTGAAACTACGACAGTGGAGTTTTAAATTTGAATTTTAAGTTTGAATTTTAATTAATTAAGATAGATAATGTTAATGGTTTATTATTAGTCAAAACCTATTTATTGAGGTAGTGCAGTATTGTTTGTTTTAGCTCACTGACCTTACTCAGGTTATTAAGTATGTATGTGTGTTTGTCTTTTTTTAAAAAATATCTTACATACTAAACGTGTGTGTAATTTAGTGTTTGTCTGTAAATCTGTTGAACAAACTGACTTGTAACCTTTAAAATGTCATATTTAAGAATGAATTGTTGTATTAACAGTTGATAAACCCAATAAATAATTTTAGGATTGAGTCGAAAACAAAGAAAATTGAACTTTAATAAAATATACGAGGCAGAAACAAAAAAAAAGTGAAGATATTTTTTTTTACGTAAACAAAAGGAGCAATAGAGATATCAAATTGAATATTGATTACTTACATATTATTGCGATTTGCAGAAAAAAATGTAATCAAAAAAATTACGTACCTTAGATAAATAAAAAACATAATATTAAAATATTTACTTTTAAGTAAGTAGGTAGTAGTAATGTCGGACGTAAAAAGCCAAATAATTTTAAAAAGCAAAAAATGTCACAACAGTCCATCGGATATCAGCATTTGGTCTAAAATTAACTTCGGAAACATTAAATCGTGGAATCTACCCAATTTTAGGGACAATCGATTTCCCGCAGGCAAATTTGAGGAAACCACTCAAATCTGGAATTATAGATAATCCACAGTTCTCAAGAGCGAGTAGTGATTACTGAGTGAATCAAGGGGGAGGTGCTAGAAAGAGGGGGTTATTAGTGATGCCACAAATTGTCGATATTCCTAATAGTCATGTCGATAGTAGCGAGTAATATCGAAAACAGACTGTTGTAAATCATTGCAATAATTGAGACAGTACTTTTATGTTACATTTCATCGAAACTTTCAACATTTTTTAATTATTACTTTAACAGGTATTCGATCTTGCATAGGATTAGCCAATTATAAAAAATATGTCAATTGACAGGATTTGTGAGGGAGCCAATTCACAGCACTGAGTGTGTAGGTTCGTAAATTAAGTGTACACAGTTAAAAAAACACACGTAACTCAAAGAACGCAAGTGACAAATAAAATTACAGTTATCATAGTACTAACAGCTATCAATAAAAATGATCATGTCTTACGAACTGATTTTCAACTATCGACATCACATTTATCGTTACTTATCCATCAATAGCTTTCGTACAAACGGGCGCCTGAGATGACTGGTCCTGACGCCCCAGGGCGGGCGGTACAAGGCAAGGGACAATTTAGAGAGAGAATACAAAAAATTATACTCCTAACCTTTCTTGTATTAGGGGCAGTGTAATTCTAATTTGCAAGATTTTATTGAATCTTTTAGGATCAAGGATAATTTTGTAGAATAAGTTTTTATTATTTAATGTGTCCACATGAGTAAAATATCTTTTGTATTGCACTGTATTAGTAATTTGGTCGAGTAAGATGGGATTGAGTTGATTAGTTACTAAACAATGTACTTAAGTATTTTTGTTGTTTAGGCTTAGTGCCCTTTTCCAGTGATGCCGATTTTGGGCCGCGTGGTCTGCGTGCATGTAAAATCACGCTGCGGACCGCACGCAGGATAAAGAACAGAAGAACGCGTGCCAGCACGTGTGGATTGTGCGCCCGCAGCCAATCCGCGTTCCGCGTACATGTGAGCAACATGTGATGATGCGTGATCGGAAAAACTTGTATAAAATAAAATGCGAGCAGCCCGCATGCGGATTTGATTATTTTAAATTGTTTTAAAAATAACACACTATTTAAAACATTATTTGATTCGTCATTTTCAATTATTTAAAAAAATAATACAACAAACTAATTGACAAGGCCTCGAAGTAAAGAATTGATTTTCCAGTTTTATGAAAGTACAGATAATTTAACCAGGAGTGTTTCACAGCACTCGAAGACCTCAGAATAGTTTGTTTTATAATTTGACCCAAACTGGGAATAATCTTTTTCATTAAAGGCGATTAGTAAGCTGAAGTGGCAGTGGGCGGGGAACATAGCACGTATATGGAGACCACGTACCGGCAACGCAGCGTAGGACGTCCACCCACATGGTGGACAGACGATCTGGTAGAGGTCGCAGGAAGGCGCTGGATGCAGGCCACTTCCAACTGGCCAATCTGAAAGTCAATGGGGGAGGCCTATGTTCAGCAGTGGCGTCCTATGGCTGAAATGATAAAGATGATAAAGATGATAATGATCGCCGCATCGCTACGTCAATTGGATCATAAAATATGCGCTGGACGTTGTAATTAATGTCTCATAATTTTGAAAATAGGATATTGAGAGATAGCAGACAATAACTTTTGAAACAATCATCAATATAATATTGTATTATTCTTAAAAAAATATACCATCCTTTAAAAAACTATAAAACACACTTTTGTATGTGAACTCGTCAAAACGAATCAAATGACCCCAAACTTGAAGGTTTACTAGTAGTCATTGAAGGGTTCTCTATCCACCTCCTGGTTCCATCATCAGATCAGCACGATGGTGTCAAATTATTGTATTGTCATCCCAATGTCATATAGATACTTATAAAATTGCAAATCGATACGTCAGTTAGAAGAGGTAGATAGATAGATAGATACTCTTTATTGCACACCATACAAGTAAAATACACATGATTTTTTACAGAAAGATGTACAATTTAGGCGGTCTTATCGCTAATAGCGATCTCTTCCAGACAACCTTTAGGTAGAGGACAACCATTAAAGAAAGGGGAAGGTGTTGCAGAGGTAACTGGTAGCTCAGTGGCGGCAGCGCTTTGGTTATGATTACTACAGATAAGCTCCCTACGCCGCGGTAGTGATTGGATGGGTGACCATTCCAACCTACAGGGCCATCTAGGATACAGGCAGGCATATAGGATAATAGGGCCCCGATGACTTTGACAGAGGATACTATTGAAGCAGGAACCAGGTGGCCCCATCGATCGCGGGACCCTGGGCAAGTGCCCAGACTGCCCAGTGGGAAAAACGGCCCTGCCGACCTATTTAGTGACATTTATCACAAGCAAATCCGTGCTTCGGAAGGCACGTTGGTTCTGGATAATATCGCTTCATACAATCGTGAAGCCTAGTCAGAGGACTTGGGTCGGCTTAATAACATCTGAGAGTAAGGTTAAGTCTCTGGCCTTGCAACACCGTTCCCCTAATCCGCATTGGGCCCGCGTGCTGGAGTATAGCCCAAACCACCTCATAGTTGAGGTAAGGCCTGCGTGCCCTGCAGTAGGACGTAGACAGGGTTATCAATAACATCAACAACCTCCTAGGGGCTGATTTTGGTGCTTCAATAAAAAAAAGCTAATATAAGTGCGATAAAAATCATCATCATCATCATCATTTCAGCCATAGGAGGTCCACTGCTGAACAAAGGCCTCCCCCAATGACTGATCATCGGGGGGGATTGCCAATACTCACCACGCTTGGCAGGTGATAAAAGGGAGGTCGCACCGAATGGACCCAATTGACTTGGCTCTGCCCAAATTCGGTGCTAAAACCGCCTCCGCCTGTAACCTTAGGCCATCGACGCAGTGCCTACTCAAGACATGCCTCTGATTATGGCGGGTCACGCGGCGGTCGGGCCGGATTATTATGTAGTGGACGATCGCGCCGTTTCAAAAACATGGCCCAGAATGACTGGGCCACCCTTGTCTTTGTGTTCAACGAAAATATGGCCTAGACGTGTGTCTGTTGGTTACTTTTCGCATTTATTTATTGAATTTTGGACACATTTCTGGCACGAAGCTGGTTAGGACACATTATAGGGCATGAGGGGTAACCTAATTAACATAAGATATGGCGAATGTACGACATTATAGAATTAAAGAAGAAAATTTGAATATTAGAGACAAACGGTTCAACTACCCTGTGGTCCTTGAACGCAAAAGGCCCCGTTCGATTCTCAGTTCGGTTCACGAACATAATATATATAACCAACATTTCCAACTTGTCCTGGATACAGGTTTACTGGGCTGGGAGAGGCTTCTGACTGGTAAAATTCATTACCAAAATCGGTTACAGCGATAAAACCGCATAACTGTACATCTTTTTGCAAACATCTACATTGTTACACAGACTTTTTCGATATAAGTCAAACATAAAACATTATATTTTAACCTTTGGGCCAACTGAAGATCTACTAAGCTACTCAATAACTATTAACCTTCTCGTAGCTCTAAATTCCTAAACAACTTATCCATATCTCTCTCAGTAAGCCTCAATATCGATATTCCCAATGCATATTAAAACTCTTTGAGGCCCTCAAACCGGTGGCGGCCAATAAAAATACTTTTCAAAGACATGTATACGTAATACTTAGGTCCTTTGGGATGACTTTATCCCTGCCTCCGGGGCACCCTCGTCAATGTAGGGTTAAGGTCAGGTAAGGACCGGCCAAGCGTGAGCTGGATCAAGTGGGAACTGATGCATTAAAAAGTTAATGAAGGTAATGAGGCGGATGAGTGAGTGACCGAAGCCAATGACCCATAAGTAAGTAGGCTCTAGTGATGTTATCTGTTAAAAAACAAGCCACTTTATGGATGGTTCAGATCACGTCACGGATCTGGGCCGGCTTCCATGCGGGTCGTATTTTTTTGGTAAATTAATTTAGGTGGTAGTTCTGCTTCTCAATACAACTCTAACTATTACAAAAATATAAAAATCTAAGAAATACTCAGTGATACCTTGCTATGATTGTACTCAGCGTCATTGAGAAGCAAGGGTAGGGTAAATCGTAACCTGAAAACTACGAAAAATCGTAGAACATACACATGGGTGATTCAGATACCTATCAACACGAAGCATTAAAAAAATTTTTGGACGACACCTTTCTGGCCATCCTGTATAAGAAATATTATCTAGAACCTTTAATATAATCTTGTCCCCGGGCCCCTACATCCCTATTTCTGGGGGCTATTGATTTAATTGTCGTTCCCTGATTGATTATTATCGTAATCGAATTCTTCTGTCGGCTCGGTTCGTAGCGGCGATTAATCATGGTTTTCTCGAGTTTATTTACCGAATTTAAACGAGTTTTTTACGGTAGCAGCTTAGCGCAAGTTTAGCCGTTTTGCAATGTGTTAATTTGGGTCACCGAATTTATTTTTAGGTCGAAAATGAACGCGTTAATTAATAATTAATTTCGAGCACAGATCAGAGTAAATCACAAGAAAGAATAAAAACTTATAATATACATCACGACAACAAAAGTTTTACAATATGAGTTTGGGTGTATGGATGTTGTTACTCTTTCACGTAAAAACTACTAAATGGATTTTAATAAAATTTGGCATACTGATATACATTGGCCTGAATGTTAATCCAGGATAAGACATAGCATACTTTTTATCCGTGTAAGGTCAACGCAGACAAAGTCGCGGACAAAAGCTAGTCACATATACAAAAAAAAACACCACACGGCAAAATCATTAAAAAAATGGTATTTATTTAAACAATTTTTTTTTTATTTTTTTTTATTCTACAAAATTCACAGCTCTTAATACAAAGATTTAAAATTAATTAATCTTAATTTAAAAGAAAAGAAAATATAAAGCAAGTAAAATTCTCTAGTTTTGTTAATGCTGTATTTTTTTCATGTCAACAAAATATTTTGTGGGTTTATTTATTAAATACGGTAATATAACATGAGACAGCGCGTTCTATGTCATTTTAATTTCAGGAGTAGACGTGTAAAGGCTAATGACGATGAAGTCGAAACAAAATTCAAAAGAGTCTAGTTAGGATCTAGTTAGAACTCGTTTTTCTTGTTAGAAGCTTATAATAAATTACAGAAAGGTACTACTCTAGTTATTGTACTAAGGTAGCAAATAAATAGTTCATTTTATCTTTGGGGACTACATTATTGGCATATAGGTAGAGATAAATAAACCGGCTAATGCAGGACCAATATTTGTATAACATGTCAAGGGACCACAGGTAAAAGGTTCTAATTAGGGTTGTCAGATGTTTAGATTGATATAAATTACCTCTTAATTTACCTAAATATGCAGAAGCAAATGATAAAAAATGCGTTTCTTTGTTACGTCGCTCTACTTACGGAATTGGGACTAAGATTTTTTTAAACGAATATTCATCAATTATTAAGGCCTTTAAATAAAGTTTTAGACAAATCAACGATAACATATTTTGCTTATTGTAATCGTAGCTGGGGAGCAAGACGTAGGGGCGAGGTAGCTCGCATTATTCTGTCACTTTGCTTTTGACGTTTTCGACGTTACTTGCACCGGACTGTACACATTCCTGACTTTATCTTAAAATATAGATGTTATAAGACACTTTATCTGAAGAATAAAAAAAACTAACTAGTGATTCAGCGCTTGAAGTCAAACTATACAAACCCAAACGGTTGCGAGTTTGAATCTCGAAAAGGGCAGATGATTTTGTGACGAGCACGAGTATTCAAATAAAATTATAACATAATTATTGCGATTTCGATTTTGTTCCCTTATTTAAATAAATTGTATTTGAACACTAAAATCCCGTAAAGAAAGCTAACTAATAAAATAGGAACTTCAGTGCAAGTTCGTAGAAGCCAGATATTATTCCTAGGATCCACTTCTCTTAGCCTATAACAGAAACCCACTCCTAAAAGCTAAGCTAATCGTTTGTCAGTTGATAGTGCACACAAAAAACAACCTGAGTTTGAATCCTCAAAAAATACCAATTCACCGAAACTTGAAATTAAAACCTTTATCGCCACTCACGAACTTCCGTTCGTCAACCCTATCCCCATGTAAAATATGCAGCAGGCATCCGATCAGAAGCTTTGTTTGGTACAAATAGTTGGTTCCACGGTTTAATCCTGCGGATAAATCCGGGAATTTGACCCGGATCGATCCGGTCAAAGAGTCGGCGGTGAAAAATTTGCGTGCGAAATGCGGGGCTTAGTGGATTCTGGTCGAGGTGCCACGGTTTGGGGAACGAACGAAATCAGTAGATTTTTAACGCGAGTCATTTTTTGTTTTTGAAATATTGTGGCAAAGGAATTAATCTGAAAAGCCTCAGATCAATTAAGAGGATAAAGCCAAACACACTCTGTTAATGATTAGTCGCTAGAAACTTAAATTCATTTGTAACTTCCAGAATGAGTATGATTTTATTTGTTTTTTTTAACAATGGCCAAAATCAGTATCCTGTAAACTGATATTACAGTCAATTTAGTGTAACAGAATAAAGTAATTCATATCGTTATCCTTCCTGAAGTGGGGGCAGGACAAAGCTTTATTTCTTGAAAAATTGTTGAAAAATGTGCACGACTATACAGGGTTATTTGTAAAACATCAACAACCTCCTAGGGGCTGATTCTGGTTCTCAAATACAACAACTTTTTCTATGGGAAAATTTTTTACTTCTCCATACAAACTGATGTCAGCTGGTGGCGGCTTTTATAGGGAAAATATATTTTTTTGCGTTTTCAATGTTGTTCTCATAGAAAAAGTTGTTGTATTTGGGCACCAGAATCAGCCCCTAGGAGGTTGTTGATGTTTTACAAATAACCCTGTATATGTCTAATAAAATTCCAGATTTGAATTTGAATTTATTTTGTGACGAAGAAATGCCTAAATTTATAGGTTTAATGGTGCCGTGTGGGAACGGCCGTAAAGAATACACTTCCCCACCGCTAACAGGAGGCGTGTCGGAGGCGACTAATACTTGTAGCACGAGACGGGCAGCAGCGTCTGCGTGCGAAATTTTATAAAAAACTGCGCTCGCCAACCCGCCGGCCAAGCGTGGCGAGTATTGGCAATCCCCCCCGATGAAAGTCATTGGGGGAGGCCTGAGTTCAGCAGTGGACGTCTTATGGCTAAAATGATTATGATGATGATGATAGATTTAAACAATTTTATTTTTGCTTTCTTTACCATAAATTTTTACTACTTACACTAATTAACAATTCTAAAATATTCAGTTTACCTGCTTTGTTTATATTTAGACGTTACTCTTGTCTTTTATACGCATACCTCACCAAAACATCCAATAATATCTATTAATTCTCCTCCCCCTCACTTCATTAGGAACAAATGACAATAGCGATCAACAACATAACTCGAATCGTGCTTGCGACACCGGTACATTCCACAACCATGTTCTGTGACAGTGGAGATTAATTTAGTAGGTTCATTTCCTATTCATCGTGCGGCATATTCACACATACATACACCCGTAACTATTAACAATACTAAGGTGAAACTAAACCAAATAAATTTTATTTTTCTTCACTTGCTTAAACAATTTTACATCTAAGTCAAAACTTGTAGATATTTTTTGAATCAATGAGTCTACCATGGTTAACTACTTGTTCATCCGTATACAGGGTGTCTTGTAACTCAAGGAGGACCTTCATCATCATCATCATCATCTATACGGTCAATCGACTGTGACAATGACGACCTCCGTAGCCGAGAGGTGAGCATACCGGACTTGGTGTCGCTATCTCTGAGGTTCCGGGTTTGATTCCCGGTCGGTCAATGTAGGAAAATTACTTTTCTATATTGTCTCGGGTCTGGGTGTTGTGGTACCGTCGTTATTTCTGATTTCTGTAACACAAGTGCTTCTACTTATTATAGGATCAGAGCAATGTATGTGATGTTGTCCAATATATACAATAAAATATATAATCCCGGCTACGTCCAAAGCCATCGGTTTGGAGCCCAGGGTCCGCTTTCCTTGATTTACTCCTCCACTTCGCACGGTCTTGAGCGTCTCTAGTTGTGAGAAACTCAAGGAGAACTTTGTAACCCTGTAATCTATACATTATACTGACCAATTTTTGTTCAAAAATGCTTTTACACATTCCTTAAAAATTGGCTGTTTGGTAATTTTTTATGGTAAAAATCGACATATTTTCATGCAAATTTGCAAAAATTATAAAATATGTGGTTACAAGGTTATCTTTGAGTAACATGACATATTGTATACATCCGTAACTATAAACAATTTTAAAGTAGAACTAAACCAGAAAATTGCTATCCAACTTTTTTTTTAAAAAATTTCATTTCTTAGGATAGCTTACAGCTTATAAATTACTATTACTATTACTATTATAAGAAATTAACAACTAGAAGCTAATAACATTATTGTAGGTACTTTACTAGTTTATATAAATTCACGTTTTTTAGCTAATTAAGCTACCATAAATAATTATTTGTATATATAATCATAACAATAAAAAAGTACAATAGTTTTGATTAAAAGTTTGATTATTGTATGGATTACTTACTGAATTTATTTTCATTGTGGTTCTGTGTTCGTTCCACGCAGTTCATTATCGAACGCGATGAGAAATAGCGAGCGGTGGAGAACTAGTGATAGTGATGTGATTGATACAATTTTGGAATAGGCTTTACTTATAAAGTGCTTTTTAGTCGGTAAAGGTAATTAATTTACTTTACTTTGTGAAAAATCTAAATGTTTAACATTAATTAAGATGACTATCTGAAAACGATGAGAAGGTGCTGCGATAGCAACGCGATTGTAATCAAGCTATATGCGAATCGACTTCTAAACTAGTCACGAATCGATTTCGGGCTCAATTCATTTTTAATTTTCTTTAAGGTACATTGCGGCGTAACATGCTTATATCCTTGAAAAGTATTTTAAATTCATAACAAAAGCTACAAAAACATCGTCTTTTTATCAGATATTTAGCAAGATAAATAAAATCAAATGATTTTTGACGAAAAAAAAATACTCGTTATACAAATTACAGCATAATACAGCAAATTGTAGTAGTAAAAAATTTTGCTTAGATTCCTTGTCTCAAATATGAAAATTTGGACTCCTAACGTTAAGACAGATGTTAGTTTACTAATTAAAATCGAACCTTAAGGGTGTTTCTTACAGACTGATTTAGTTTCTGAAATATAAAAAAACCTAAATATATATTTTTTATAATTGAGCTGCGATTATCACACGCGGTATCTATCTGTCCAATTTATCATCGATTTTTAAACTACAACGCATCACTAATACTCCTACCATCGAAGTATTCGCACTAACGCTTACGAGTTTAGTTTCTAGTTTAATCTATGACAAATTCTCCCTAACTGAAATTACGTATCTAAGGAAAATAGGTTCGTTATTGCGCGCTAAACTTGCAGGAACGTTTAACGCGAACAATTTGGGGTTTAGCTAAGAAATTACTTTAAAATTAACGTTGTATTTAACGTGATACAAAATGAATTCAGAACCGAGTTGATACACTGAACTAAGTTGATCGTCTCTATAATATAAAACAAAGTCACCCGACTTAGTTACACCATTTATAAATCAAGAACGACTGGACTATTTTTATGATTTTTGATTCGTTAGAGTTGTATCCACCCCGAATAGCAGAATAACAATTAACCTATCGGAATATTTACATTAAAAAAATGGCGGTACGAAGTTCACAGGTACAGATAGTTTTAAATATAATTATCGATTAAATGAATAGTAGTTCACTCTAAGAAATTTATTTTATTTTATTTTATTATTTATTTTCATCAACATTTCACTGTCATTACAGGTAAGTCCTAATGCGACCGTGAAGTAAAAGTAGGTACAAACTTAATACAAAACAATAAAAAATCCAGACTTAAACACTTCTGTAGCAAATAATTAATAAGGCTACCTTTATGAATTCACTCAAAGTACAAGAAAATATATCTGTCACCTTAGCAATAAGGTTGAGAAATCTAAGTGCACGCGGCGCTTTGTTTAACAAGTTAGTTCTCCCCCCAGAAATGTATAGACCTAATGGAAAAAAACATGTTACAACATTACTCGAGTGAAACGAGATAATGGATATTATTTATGATCCTATTACAGTTATTAGAATTTACTTTTAGTGGGTTTACTGTTAACAACAACAGCTGATCAGCTGTTTAGTATGTAAAAGAAAGTGTTTTATATCCGATTTTCATGTTGATCCTAAAATGTTTTATTTTAATGTTATGTTTGTGTTTCCTACTGAAGACTAAAATATCAGTAACCAATTAATTAAGCTTTACATAGAATAGCCCATGTCTATCCTGATGGTCTGTTCAATATATTATTAAACTAACTGTTTATAATATTATGTTAAAATAAAGAGAAACTTCAAAGAATGAATAAAACAAAGTCTGGTTAGTTACACTTAGAGTTGTAAATTGACGGTCATATGCTATAAGCGTCCGTCATTTATGATAAATGCTTGGTCACATTGGACATTTATTTTCACGATGGTCACATTATTATTTTTAGTGCTATAAATTTAAAAAAAGAAGAAATCCACTAAAGTAAGTCTTGAATGTTAAGTATTTGACAATAAAACATGTAATTGGATCTGGATTGAACTAAAAAAAAAAACTTGCACGTAACGATACGACGCTTTTTAGCTTGTTCGTGAAGAAAGATAAATTAATTTAAAAAAAAAATCATTTCATTATAGATCATCACTACTAAAACCTGTCTTTCTTATAATAATGAACTTATATGTGACCAGTTTTTTTTCTTCATAGTTTGTCAATAGAACTGATTGTAACGTTAGTGACAACAAATGTCCAAAATGTCCGGTCACATTGAAAAAATGTCCAATTTGCTCGGTCATATTGGTCAGACATTTATAAAGTGATGGACACTTTACAACTCTAGTTACACTATAAGTCAAAAACGGTTGGACCGATTTTTGTGATCTTTGATTTTTGAATTTGTCTTCGCCCCGAATAATAGAATAACCATTTAAAAAAATAACAAAAAAATGTATAAAGTGGCGGTACGAAGTTCGCCGGGACAGCTAGTTACGTATTATTAAAAAGAAATTTCTAAGAATAATTTCCGACAAAAAAAGTTTCGCGTATTTTAGTCAAGTGGATTCTATTTTTAGATATCATCGCATCGAAAATAGATTGAATCAATTGCTTTTTAAGAACTGAAAGGTTTATTGAACGGATATTTTTATTAAATACCTGATTTAGAGTTTTAATATTTGATTTCAATAAAAATTACTTTAATAGCTTTTGCTCTCGAGTTCGCCACCATAGTTAATAACTTTTATTTTTATATTACATTTTTAATTACTAGCATTATGTTCTTAAAATAATAAGTAAAGTCGCTAGAATAGAAACACATTAATAATTATCCTTTCAGTATTAATTTTGTTTATTTTTATTTATTATTATTCTAAATCTGGTAGATTCTGTTAGCGCTTTAATTCGGGATATACTTTTATTACTAATAACTGAAATTGCGATTCTCTTGATATTATGTTTGTTGTTTTTGCTTAACTTTGGTAACTACTACCAAAACGCTGCTGCCAATGATCTACAAGCCACTTATGAGTTATGACCATAGACATAGAATACGCTATGACGTTTTAAATAAATAAAAATGATATGGACTCGCAAAAAAATTTTTCTTCAATTATTTAGAATTAAGGACCTTACTGCCATGAAAAGCCTTGTTTTGCTTTATTCACCAAACAAATACAATAAATAACCATAGAAAGGTATAAAAAGCACCCTTCACTATGTTGTTCCGAAATATAAAAGGATTTTTGTGTCGGCCATTGCGTCGAACTCGTATCGAATGGGCTTCAATAGCAAGCTCGGTATGAAGCCAGGTTTTTATCAAACCGTGCAGGTTTTGGCATATTTCGGCTTTGCCTTGCGGGCAATTTTCTTCGTTAGGTTTTTTTGTAGTGCTTTGTTCAATATTCGGTGAATTCAGATATTTTGACGGCAGATACGGAGCTGTGCTAGCGTGTTACGCATCACTATAAAGATGTAAAGTTTTTTTCAAAATAATAAATGGCTTAAGTGTTGACTGGTTTTACCTAATTTTAAATAGAACTTTTCATTTTGTTTAAAAAGTAGTAGAGTTTTGAAAGTAAGTAGATTTGATTCTTGTTGTTTTGACATTCAATTTAATATAAAGATGACCGTAATAATTAAGTATAAGGTTTATTAGATACCTACATAACAAATACAGTGTGCGGGGCATAGCACGTAGAACTGACGGCCGATGGGGCAGAAAGGTTCCACAATGGAGGCCGCGTACCGGCAAGCGCAGCGTAGGACGTCCACTCCCAAGGATGCAGGCCGCTTCCAACCGGCCAATCTGGAAGTCAATGGGGGAGGCCTATGTTCAGCAGTGGACGTCCTATGGCTGAAATGATGATGATGATGATGATGATACACTGGAGTTTTCATAGTAAACGGTCGCAATCACAAACCTTAATTAAGGCGGTTCCCCGAGCAAATGATCTTGAACATGAATTTCTTTAGTACCTCGTACGGCACGCCAGAGAAAAAAAAGTTCGTAAATCATGAATCAGAAGTTATTAATAATGGACCAATTATTAAAAAAATCGGCCAATTTTAGGTATTTCAAATTTTCTATAGATAAGTCAAAGCCAAAAATTAAGATAAGAATTATTTATGGAGGAGATGCATAAAATACATTTTTATTGACGTAGTTTAAAAGCATGTTTTCGTAAATATTTAATAGAGTAAATTCAAAATTGGAACAATTATTTTGAAGATTAAATTTTGAAGATTCTTGCTATGTCTTTCAATTATTTTTATAAATATTTAATAAGGAGTAGAACGCTGCTAAAAAGTTGGAAAAATCGTGTTTTGGTGGGAGTACGGCCTTAAAACAAAATATTTTTTCTAGTATTAAATCATTATAAACCAACCTAATCATATTACATACGACCTTAGGAAGATGTCTCGCAGTGGATGGATACGAAAAACGAGAGACCGTGCTTTTGGCGCTCTTTGGAGGCTTACGTCCAGTGGACTGCAATAGGCTGTCATGGTGATGAATCATATTGAAGCATAAAACTTCATTAAAATATAAAATCGAAAGTAATTATCTTTTTATTTATCTATCATAAGTTTATGCGAATTTGTATAATGAAGAATTAAGTGGTAGCATTTTTTTTTGCACGCCAGTTGCTCAAAGTAGCATTTTATTCTAATACTGCAGTCACAGTATTTTATAATGCATATAATAATACTTAATAGGAATACATAATAGGAGGTTTGTTTCCATACGAACACACGTATATGACACGAGAGTCGGACCTCTCTTTCCATCATACATCATGTATTCGTTCACACTTTGACAGTGTAACATTATTGACGCCGTTTGCGCCTCCCAGCGAATCTAAATTGTGTCTAGTTTTGCCAAAATTATAATATTAGTTTATAAATGCAAGAATTATAAATTTCTGATATTCTGATATTAAATAATAAAGTAACACATGACGCGTCTGTAACATCAATATAATTTAAATTCGTTAAAGACGAACCAGCTTCTGAAGCCCAATGAACCATGAATTTGTATTCAGTGAGCAATATTAATTTCGCTTACATAACTTTACTCTGATTATGATACAAGTGACTCGATAAGAGAGAAGAAATTTTATCTGTGACAATTTTATCACATACAAATACTACAAATGCTGAGCGGGATATATAAAGTAAATATATATTGTGCTCATCCCACAAATATTTGCTTCTTACGGGATTCAAACCCGCTACCACCAGGCTTTTAGTCCAAAGCGTGAACCACTACACAACACGGACGTCCATAACTGAACTAACTAATGCTCATGCTCATCATATGAACACTTGCCCCTTGCGGGATTCGTATCTGTGACGGCCAGGCTTTGTAGTCCTGTGCCGAACTACTGGACAAAAACGGTCTTATAAACTTTATTAAGTACTTGTCCCACAAACGAAAATGATTGCAAATATTATGAGTATGTAGCTGTATCTCTTAAGTATGATGCCGTCAATGTTTGTTTTTGAATCTATCCACTAAAAGAAAAAAATCCATCTGTCTCACTCCTTCCCCAGTTTAGCAGTGTTGTTTATGCTCTAAACAAAAAAAAGAGCAAAATCGAAGTAATGTTATTTTTCAAAGATTATGGCAGGGCTGGTTAACCCCTTGAAGTCTACCTGTCAGGCTGTCACTCTATGCTATGCATATTTTAATGCGGTTCAGTCGTGACAAGTATTATAATTTCTTAGCAATTTATTAGAAATGTGAGGAGAAATTCCACAGGCCTTTCTTTAAATTCTTAATAAGATAATATACACAATGTTAGAGACTGACTTATTCTTGGAGTAACTAAAACAAATTAATTTAGATACACCTGTAATATCTTACGTAATATGTTTTGGTGCAAAAGTTGAGTTAAGAAAAAAACAAGCAATAATCAAACGAAATCGATGTCGCGCGATGAAATCATTGCTATAATAAACAAAAAACCAATAAAACCCATATATTTTTGCAAATAGGCCTAAATTAAGCTTTTCTACACGTCGCATTTTTTTTTTACCCTACCATTGCTTCCATTTTACTCGCTTCAGGGTTAAATTTGTCTAAATTTTTCTTTTTCAGTGCTCGCTCAATTATTAATTTCTTAAACATGATACACCTGATGTTGTATGTCTTAGTGAAACTTTCCTGAAATCTGGTCACGAAAATACTTTACGGCTAACAAATTATGAATTAGCGGCTTTCTTTAGCAGACAAAAGAAAAGGGGGGGTGTTTGCATACTCGTGAAAACAGGACTTGCTTGCAAAAAAAAATACTACTGCTGATAAGCATGCTGAACCAATGTTATTTGAATGTTGTGGCGTGGACTTTCCTAACCAAAATCTATCAATTATTTGCTTATACAGAACTCCAACGTCAAATGTCGATCTTTTTCTAAATAAATTGGACTCTTTGCTTTATGATTTAACGAGAATAAAAAATAGAAGAGTTGTAGTTTTAGGTGACTTAAACATTAATACTCTCAAACTAGACAAACTAAGTAGCACACTTCAGGATATTTCAAAAAACTATAATATGACCATACACATTAAAGAACCTACGAGAAGGTTATCCTGCATCGATCATATATTAAGTAATATCGAAAATGCTTCAACGTCTGTTCTACGTTTGGGATTGTCCGACCACGAGACAGCCCAAATGATACATTTTCCAGTTGTAAATAAGAAACAAAAACCTAAATTTCATTACATATACAAAAGAGACTATAGTGTCGAAAATATCGTAAAATTTAAAAATTGTATACATCAATTAAGTTTTAATGAAGTCTTAATGGAAAATAACCTGGAAAAAGCTTTTGATACATTTCATGATTTACTGCTACTCTTTTATAACTTATGTTTTCCTAAAGTGAAAGTGAAAATTTATAATAATGTGAGTAAGAAAAAATGGATAACTGCGGGATTAAGAAAAAGTTGTAGAACAAAACGGATACTTCGAATTAGGTACTATAAAATCAAATCAAGCAAGCATAAAGACGATTACTTTAAATACTCAAAGCTACTAAAAAAATGTATTTCCCAGGCTCAAAAAAATAATAATAATAAATTCATAAACAACAGCAAAAATAAATCTAAAGCATCCTGGCAAGTAATAAAAGATATACAACACAATAATACAAATCATGATATAGACAACATAACCTATGACAATGAGATAATTGACGAA
This sequence comes from Anania hortulata, assembly GCA_963576865.1. Taxonomy (NCBI): domain Eukaryota; kingdom Metazoa; phylum Arthropoda; class Insecta; order Lepidoptera; family Crambidae; genus Anania; species Anania hortulata. The sequence goes on along the minus strand of OY756391.1, from coordinate 22,540,957 downwards.
CCCCAGCGTATAGCTGAAGCTTTTAGCAAACATTTCATTGAATCGACTAACAAATTGTCACAAAATATACAAAAAAACAATGTAAAAATAAATATAAATCCATCCGGACATTCAATGTATCTTAAGCCCATGACGGAATTTGAGGTCAAAACACATATACTATCTCTAAATAACACAAATTCGGAGGGTCCTGATGAAATATGTACACGCGTAATTAAAAGTAGTATTGATGAACTGATGCCTATCCTAACGTATTTAATCAATTTGTCGTTTGAATGTGCTAAATTTCCAAAGCGATTGAAATTGTCAATCGTGAAACCATTATATAAAAAGGGCTGTAAAAGTGATATAAATAATTATAGACCCATCACGTTGGTTCCAATTATTTCAAAGATTTTTGAGAAATGTATGTGTGCTAGACTAATGGACTATTGTTTAGACTTCAATGTTATAAATAAAAACCAATATGGCTTTCAAAAGCAAAAATCGACTACTCTCGCTATGTTTGCCCTAATAAAGGAGGTTTTGACAAGTGTAGATTCAAAGAAGCTGACTACTGTTTTATTTTTGGATATGACAAAGGCATTTGACCTAGTAAACCATGACATTTTAATAAATAAATTGGAAAGAATAGGAATAAGGGGAGTTACACTTCAATGGTTTGAGTCTTATCTTCGAGACAGACAACAATCAGTTATAATATCAAAAACTGTAAGCAGCAATATTAAAAAGGCATATCAGTCGAGGTATATCTGTAATAGATTTGGTGTACCACAAGGAAGTGTGCTTGGGCCACTGCTATTTATAATTTATATAAATGACATAATACAAGTAACACGACATAAAACCATTTTATTTGCGGATGATATATCTATTGTTGTATCGAGTGCAATAAAGGAAGGTTTGACGAAGCATGAGGCTGAGATTAATAATATACTATTTGACATTATCGCATGGCTTGACATAAATAATTTAAGCATAAATCTAACTAAAACTAATTATGTACAATTTAACAATTTTCGAAACTATAAATTAAATGTTTTATATAAAGATACATGTATTGAACAAGTTGACATGCAAAAATTTTTGGGTCTATATATAGATGAAAATATTAATTGGAAACCACAAGTGGAAAAATTATGTGACAGAGTTAATCGTTTCGTGTTTGTGCTTAGAAGACTTCGTCACATAGCAGATCGATGTACTATACTTGTAGCATATCATGCTTACGTCGCCTCGATTTTAAGGTATGGCTTGATTCTCTGGGGAAATAGTGTCATGGCGCACAAAGTATTTGTGACTCAAAAAAAATGTTTACGGGCCATATATGGTATACCACCCTGGCAGACATGTAAACCGCTCTTTAAAGAGCTTCAAATATTAACACTACCGAGCCTTTACATTTTTGAAGTTTGTAAATTTGTAAAAAATAATCTTGACCTTTTTTATACGGCTCGTGATGTATACCCTAGAAACACCAGAAATCCTGATAGACTTGTTTTAAATTATGTACCAAGGACTGCATTATACAGGAAAAACTGTTTAAATATGTGTATAAAAGTATATAATAAGATACCAGAATGTATAAAAAATCTGAGACCTCGTGTATTTCAAACAAGATTGCATACATGGCTTTTGGACAAAAAAATTTATAGCGTTAAGGAATTAATTAATTGAATAATTTTGACATTTATTTTTTATTTATTTATTGTACTTACCAATCTTGACATTTTAATACAATTTTATCTTTTAATTTGTGACACTTATAAATATTTTACATGCCATTCAATGGCGAAACATGCTGGATTTTTGTATTTTTATAATATCTTTATGTACCATGTTTGCATGTAAATAAATGAATTTGAATTTGAATTTGAATTTTGAAATTCGCAATTTTTTTAAATTTCTGGACCAAAAAGGTTTCATTCGGCTCCGCGTTTATAAGAGAGTAAGCTTTGCTTTTTTAATTAAATATATAAATACTAGCTGTTGCCCGCGACTTCGTCTGCGTGGTCTTTAGGGGTATGAAAAATAGATGTTGGCCGATTCTCAGACCTACTCAATATGCTCACAAAATTTCAGGAGAATCGGTCAAGCCGTTTCGGAGGAGTACGGGAACGAACATTGTGACACGAGAATTTTATATATAAGATTTTAAAATCAATGAAAACAGAATAAACTGAGCCATGAAACAATAGTACCTACATAAACACCATATAATTATTAACAGACTGCAACTTTTTATATCAATCGTTTAAATGGAGCCAGAAATTAAGACAAACTGTGCTGGACTCCTTCCAAGATGAGAACTAAATAAAAGTTATGACGGAAAAAGCGAATTTATTGTCCTACCTTTCATGCAAACATGATAGTTTTTAACGGAAAGTTGGCGACAAATAATGATGCATGTAGAACAAAAAATTTCAATTTGAATTTTTAAATCTCAACATTTTTAACCTTTTTTATTTTTTTTTCACAATAATGTTAGTTTATGGAAAAAAAATCACTTAGAAAATATATTTTTTAACTTCCTCTGGTGGGATTTGAACCCACGATATTTCGTTATCCAGAGATATTTATATATCGCTTATTCAATTGAGCTACGGAGGACATAGTAATGTTGGCGAATTTCTTTTTGTGTTTATAGCTGTTAGACAGCCAGCGTTGTTTCATCAACACTGCGTTATTTAATTTTTGAGCAGAGATTGTCTACACAGTTTAAATAGGACTTAATATTTTCCTAAAAGATTTCCTTTACTCTATAAAGTGAAATTTTTCGAATGACTTTCATATTGCGCATGGGTTTCGTATATTTCAGAAGGAAAACACGAGACCCCATATAGGATCACTTTGTCGTCCCTCAGTCTGTCTATCCATCTGTCAATCAAGACCTTTTTTCACGACACGGAGTATCGGAGTATCTTGATGGTCTAAAAATATTCAAGATTCTGTCAACACAAACAAAAGTTACGACAATTTCTTCAAAATCCAAGTACTTCTTATTTACCTAGAACTAAGAAGTTCCGTGTGGGGACGTCCGTAAAGAATACACTTTCCCACCGGCAACACGATGCGTGTCGTAAGAGGCGACTTATTCCTGTAGCACGAGACGGGCAGCAGCGTCTGCGTGCGAAATGTTATAAAAAACTGCGCTTGCCAACCCGCCTGCCAAGCGTGGCGAGTATTGGCAATCCTCCCCGATAAAAGTCATCGGGGGAGGCCTGTGTTCAGCAGTGGACGTCCTGTGGCTGGAATGATAAAGAAGTTTTAGCGCACGTACAGATCTGGCAAATGAGCCGCGAATGCGCGTCATGTGCGCTGCTCGCCTGATTTGCCAAACTAGTAGATATTTTTTTGAAGTACCTTGTATCATACTAATATTATTTAAAAGCTGTTTGTTTGGTTGAACGTGCTAGTGTCAGAAAATACTGATTCAAATTTTTGTGTTGGATATTCCATTTATCGAGGAAGGTTATTTAACATCACGCTAAATTTCATCAATGAAAAATGTAGCAAAAACGGGAAAAAAATCCTTTTGAGAGCTTCTGTGGCGTGAACTGCGTAAACGATTAAAGTTACGTGAAAATCAAATATGACGAAATTGTTTCCCTTTAAAAGCTCTATAAAAATGCGTGATAGTTTAAGTTTATCCTTTAAGATTGAGTTACTATAAATGTAATTTTGGTTATCAAATTTGTTCAATAATAATGCATTTTTGGCCATTAATAATTACTTTGACTGCCCCGAAACTAGACACAATAGAAAATGTATTGTTTGGGGGTCACGGGTGACCACCATGGCGCTCAATGTGTTAAGTGAGAGACCGAACTCGTAAGCTAGTAATTAATAATTTTATTTTCAACTCACCTTAACGTTTATAATAACAGGTACAGTTAGAAAGGCCACATTTCTACCTAAGTGCCTTTAGTATGCTAGCCATCAATATGCGCCCAGAAGTAAATTAATTAAGGCAGTTGTTACAGCGCTAAGATCCCAGGTGCAATAAGGATTTAACAAAATATGTTTTCACGTGGTGAGAGTTTTAAAATGAGGAAGGTCTGTTTATTTTGTGCATTTAACTTAAATTTAACTCACGACTAAAATGTTAATTCGAGTCTGTATTATGACATTTGTGATGTAACTTTTTGTGGTTTTTAACCGACATCAAAAAAGAGGAGGTTCTCAATTCATCGGAATCCTTTTTTATTATTTTTTTATGTATGTTCAGCGATCATTCGTTACTACGTTGACCGATTTCGATAATTATTTTTTGTTTGAAAGGTAATACTTTCAGAATGGTCCCATATAAATTTGGTTAAATTCTGATGATGGAATCTATAAGAAAATCATCAAACATTGCATGAACTCCGTACCACGTCAACTGAGTTTAGTATCTATCGTACCTAATATCTTTGCCAAATACGAACCGATTTTGATGATTTTTTTAAATGAATAGCTTATACTTCAATGATACTATAGTAAAACATTTTCGGAAAAAAATTCACCCCTAAGGATGAAAAAATAGGAATTGAAATCGGTTTTCAGCAGTTAAATTATGTTTGGACTCGTAAGATTTGTTTTGATTAGGATTTATCACTAAAATAGATGAAATAAGTTAATTATATTAAAAAAATAATAACCGAATTACAAAAACTAAAACGCTTATTCTATGTTTTCGTTTGCACCGACTTCAAAAGTAACTGATTAGATACTTAAGTGTTAAGATTATTTTTAGCGTTTCCGTTTTTTAAGGTCGGTTATTTTTTATATTTTTTTTTATAAGATTAACTTATTATTGATCGAATTGGTAATTTAACGACTCCACATAGCAATGTGTAGATCGTATAGCAATGTCAGTCTGTTCTCACACAAGACAACCTAGGAGTTATCGTCGACTTTGATACAGCCGGTTGCATAACTATTTTGATAGCATTCTGAATTCTAGTTTCATTCTGCGAACGGCCAAAAACAATTTGAGTTTCATCCACAATAAAAAGGGCCAAAACTTCAGGAAAATCAATTCTTAATAAGAGGTATATACTCAATTATAGTTTGTTACATCAAACAGGAGATTTTTATTGGTCTATTACTCTTTTTTATGTATTTTAAAACGATAATTCTCTACTACCAAAAAGATTTTTTGACATCAGTCTAGATGTCGAAAAAGTAAAAAAAAAAGGTTTTAAATTCAAAAAGGTACCTTATGATTCGTTTACAGTTTACATAACCGTAAAACACGTATTTATAATATACAATATGTCCAGGGATGTAGTAATAAAACTTTAAGAGCAGTATCTACACTATATTTCATCGACGAAAATACCCCATATGGGGGGTCAATTTCAAATCCCCACCATACTGCAGTGACTTTTGTTTTTATTTTAACAAAAATCTCCTAACTCGTAAAATTAACGGCGGTTTGAGTCCCACGTCGCGTAGGGGCTTGATTTTGGTGTTATTTTAAAGGAAAAGATGTAGTGTAACTAATAAAGTAAATGCACGCTACCAAATGATGCCTTTATTTGCCGAAAGGACAAAGTATTTTTTTTACAGTTTTTTTGCGCATTCGGGCAATTTATTCTTAAATAGTACTAAATTGAGACCATTGACATACCTTTTTTTTCTAATTTGTAATAGTATTTGAGTTACTTAACAAATTGATGTAGCAATCACTACTCTCGGTCTCGGTAATATCGATTAAAAAGACCCCTTCTGCGCGAGCGCACGAGTAGGTAAGCGACCCTCGTTCTTTGTTGCGTCTTGTGAGCAGATACGGAATTTTTTTTTTGGGAGTTAGAAAGAGACAACTATTGGATCTAATGGTCTCTGTTGAATGTTCAAAAAAAAAGTGTTAGTAATTTTAATTCAGCTTCGTAGTCATTATGTATCGACCTAGCTGCGCGTAGGCCTGCGAGTAAAGGGGTCTTTTTAATCGATAATAACTCTTAAAGTAATAGACCGACAGCAGTGATTGCTACATCATTTTGTAAGGTAACTCAAATACTATTAAATATTTAGAAAAAAAAGGTATGTCAATGGTCTCATTTTAGTACTATTTAAGAATAAATTGCCCGAATGCGCAAAAAAACTGTAAAAAATACTTTCTATAAAAAATAAAAAAAGGCGTCATTTGGTAGCGTGTATTTACTTTATTAGTTACACTATACCTTTTCCTTTAAAATAACACCAAAATCGAGCCCCTACGCGACGTGGGACTCAATCCGCCGTTAATTTTACGAGTTAGGTGATTTTTGTTAAAATAAAAACAAAAGTCACTGCAGTATGGTGGGGTTTTGGAATTAACCCCCTATATGGGGTATTTTCGTCGATGAAATTTTATGTAGATACTGCTCTTAAAGTTTTAATACTACATCCCTGGACATATTGTATAAAGGACTTGTCAAATCTTATAAATTGAGCAGTAACTCGAGTAGTTACAGGTTTTACTATAGCTTTTTAAGAGCTCCACTATCCACCTGCTGAATCTAGCACCAGATCAGCTTGATGGTAGCATTTATTTTTATTAACCGACTTCAAAAAAAGGAGGAGGTTCTCAATTCGATTGTATGTTTTTTTATTTTTTTTGTTACCCGGGTCATCATAATTTCAGTCATAGGACCGGACGTCCACCGCAGAACCTTAGTCAAAGTAAAAAAAAAAAAGTCAAAGCCGCGCGGTCATTCATCAGAGGCGTAGGTACGGCGAGCCAACAAGGACCTTACGCAGTCCACATACGGTCCAATTTTTTCATAGATATGTTAAATTATCCACGCGTAGGGTTTTTAACAGCGATAGGAATAATTAAATGTATTTTTTTTTTGTTCTTTGCATAGTTCGAATAAGTTACTGAATCTGAGCCACTCCTAAAGATTTGGCACCCCTTTGCAATGTAACCCTGTATTAAAACAGCTTTAAATTACACGCATAGTTAGTTAATTAGTTTCAAACAAAGCTAGCCATAGGTATTAAAAATTCCATAAGTGTACTGAATTAATGAGCCAACTTTGTGACAGCTAAAAATTATATTTTATGAAAGCTAAAACTAATTCATTTTCTTTTATAACAGCTAAGTTTTACGATTTGCATAACACGAGTGGAGAGTACAGTTGTTATTTATTTAAATTGAAAACTTTTTTTGCATCTGAGTAGGGGCTTTTAACTAATTACTGTTAGCTTTATAAAGTTTACATTAGAAACGTAACTATGATGAAAAATCTAACTTTATTTAAAAAAACTCATTTATATAGTATATACTCTTAAAACATGTAAACCACTATTTGTCAAACTAGGTCACTGTCTCTGGGATGTACATACTTGAAATCTATAAATTTGTAAGACAAAATCCTCAACTATTTAAAACTGCTGCTTAGATCTACCCCAGAAATACGAGATCGCCTGACTTGCAGTTAATTTCTTTCCAAAGCTAACATAAAGTGAGAAAAATTGTTATTGCATGTTAGTTAATTAGATTTTTCATGGTTTGTCCTGTGCCCAAAGTGCGGGCCGTATCCCTCGCCACGCTAGTTTAAATGCCATTATCCAAAGGGCCTTCACCTCAGCTAGAATCCCGGCAATTCTAGAGCCTGCTGGCGTTTGTCGGGATGATGGCAAAAGGCCCGACGGTATGACCATTATTCCTTGGGGCAATGGCCGTGCGTTGGTCTGGGACGCGACTTGCGTGGACACTATGGCCCCCTCCCACGTTCGTGCCTCTTCAAAGGCTGCCGTTACTGCGGCTATTCCTTAACAGCGCTTTCCCAGCACATTTATGCACATGAAACCGTCATAATCATCCTACGTCAGTCCACTACTGGACCAAAGCCTCTCCCAATGCACGCAACTAAGTTATCTTCCCAGCACATTTAAGCACATCAAACCGTCATTATGATCCCACGTCTGTCCACTGCTGGACCTAAGCCTCTCCCAATGCACGCAACTAAGTCCTTCTCGGTTATTCCTTCTCATGAAACAGTATTTCCTTATATCTATAAGTTGGTTAAGAAAGATATAAATAACACACACACACATATGCAAACTGTTAGATATTTATTTTAGCATTTAATCCGCGATTTGTACTACTTTTAATATGCAATAAAGTTATACAAGTTATACATACTTAAAAATAGAAGTGACATTTTTAATTTATATAATTTTATTTATTTATCACAAACATCTTAAAAGCTTACATAAGTATCCCTCCAAAACGCTTAGAAGATTAGTCACATTACGATAAAATACAATTTTGCTATTGACACAATAAAAAACATCTTATTATTTTGTTAGAAAACATAATGCCTTAAAAAATGAAAATTTATATAGGCTACTAAAGAACTTGAAAGCAAGAATATAAGTTATGTACTTCACTTAATTATATTTATTAAGTGTCACATACAAAATGAGATGCTCCTAAAGTCCATAAGCTTTCGAGCTTGCACGTTCCCCAATGCATACCGCCATATATTTTTAGCGCTACCTCGTTACATTTCATCGTTTTAAATTATACTGTAGAAACGCTTTATTAACAAAACTGCACTCTAATTAAGTACATAGCGCCTGAATTTCTCGCTAGCGTACAATTTCGGAAGATGCACCGGAGCAGATTTACTATGGTGATAAAGATTGTGCTACACTTCAAGCTGTCAAAATATTTTTTGTACACTAATATATTGGTTAAAATACACTAATATAATAATTAGGTTTGTCACTGAAAAATGGGATTCCTCGTAAAACGTTTGTTTTTTTGGGATAAAAGTTTGTTATTTTTGGTTAAATCTGTTAATACGTTGATTTTGGTACCAATGGTTGTGTAACACAAAGATATCATGAGCTTGTAACCTGCTACCACCATGACTGAAGAGAGTAGTGGAAGCTAACGTTTATGCACGATCAACGCTTACTTAATATAACTAAGTCGTAAAGTGAATTTTAATTACAAAAAAAATAATATTTTGTACTTATATATACCTACATGAGTAATGTTCCGTGATGATATAACGAACTATAGTCATCTCTATTAGGTTAAATATAAATATATTATTTTTATAAATTAAAGATTATTATTATATAGCCTCCACACAACTTATATTATAAGTAACAGATGTTTACCATCTAGTGGCATAAATCATTCGCAGAAACTTTGTAAAAATGGCAGTATGAGCTTCTCTGTCTCCATAGCATCGCTTTTCTACTGTACAGCTGTCCTAACCCGGGGTTGAGGGTGAAACAAAATTGATGCGGTATTCCAGCGTCCCGTATCGCGCGTCACTCAGCCCTCGCCTTATTTAAATGTATGCGGAACTTAGCTGATACCGAGATGAAGCCACTCGGGCGCATATTAGAATTCAGTGGAAAACTTTGAAGTTCCTTTGAAGATGTGGGTGCATTGAATGTTGAGAAACTTCGTTACTGGCTACAGAATGGGAATTTTGGTTATTTGCACAAGGAGAACTTAGGAGATGTTGGTTTGAAGAATGGTTTGTTGTTTACCTGAATAGTCTTCATCGGGTAAAAACGCCCGGTAAAGACAATTTAGGTAAACTCTTACATTGACAGTGCCTGTAAAAATAGACTAGCGAATTTTGTTGTGAAAAAAAAAAATTATTCATTTGCACAAACTGTGGAACAATTACCAACAGTCGCTCTCGTAGATCAAAATCTGTTTTTTAAATAAAATACTGCCATTATTATTACTTAAATCATTTAGATACCAGTGATATTATAACAGGTTAACATTGCACAATAATTTACAATTGAAATTTTATTTGTACAAATATTTATTATGTTTAGGCTGCTGTTTGTATGTGATTTTTATTTACGAGTGACAAGTGGAGCATTTTATTTCTTTTTTATTTCAATTTGACAATATTTATCAAGTTTTCTTCACCGTAACCCAGCGAAATTATAAAAAATATTGTATTCATTCTTTAACCTTGGACAAATAATTTCAAAATTGAATATTTGCCGCGTAAACTCTACTACTTATCTTCAGATACAATTAATGACTCCTTCCTAATGTCAAGGTTGGATGAAGTCGGCCGTATAATCAGTAATTTGGCGGAATAATAAGCAAAATGCTTAACTCCGCATCTGGGTGTAATGGCCTGAGAAATAATACTTAAGTTAAGCTCTTATCCACCAGGGTTGCCAACGAAGGGAGCTCCCAAATATAGTGGTAACAAAATGAGTAAATAAGGTGTTTAGGGGGTTCCATTTTATCTAGTAAAAATGTGCATCGTTATTTTTGTATTAACTTTTGATGTAACGCAGATTTACGTTGTTATGAATTTTAATTATCACACCAGCAAAGCTTGTACAATGGAGGCTAGATAACGGATCTAAATACTTAATTATATTACATGACATCTATGACCCAGGTCGAAATGCTCGTGCTCATTACCAGTGATCGGAATACGTAGATTGATTTGATGTACTTTGGTATTGCTAGCATAATATGGATGTGCCTTTTTTTCAAAAACTGATACCAAGAAATGCCGGAATCCCGGAGGCATGTCCATATTAACATCAATGTTTGAGATCATTGACCCAAAATCAATCTACCTATTCCGATCACTGCTCATTACACAATTGCATATATTTCCTAAGAAAAGTGACATTCATAATCATAATACCCGGAATAAAGACAAACTTGCCGTTCCAAATTTCAGACTGCATAAAGTAGGTAATTCGTTCATGGGAAAATGTATTCGCTTTTTTAACAAATTGCCGCAGTCTATTGCTGAACTACCTATACATAAATTTAAATCGCATTTCAAGATGGTATTAATGAAAAAAGGTTATTACACTGTAAATGACTATTTAATTGATAAAAATGTATGGAATTAAATACTGCCCTGCTCGCACAGGTACATATTATCTTGTAATGTAAACATACTATTTAAAAAGAGGCTGACAATAGTGACCGAGTTTCTTCCGCTGCTTCTTGGCGCTAGCCCACAATTGTCCCGAAGCAGTGGTAGGGTAAAAAAAAAATTGGGACGTGTAAAAGAGCCTAATTTAGGCCTATTTGCAGAAATAAATTGGTTTATTGGTTTTATTACTTTCGGGATTCGAACTTGCAACGTCTTCGGTTCGTGGACACGATCTACAGGGTGTACAAGAGAATAGGACACTCCTTAAAACTGCGTGATCAGCTGATCCTATACTACAACTTTTACAATGGTAGCAACATCGAAATCATATATTTTTTTAGATGCTCCATACATAATCATCGAGGTAGCGAATAAGTTTGTATGGAGCATCTAAAAACTTTTTATCGATTTTGAAGAATAAAGAAGAAGAATAAATTTATTTATTTGGCACAAAAAAAACACATCATATGACATTATTAATATAAATAAAGAGAGATTTTGATGTTGCTTCCATAGAAAAAGTTGTATATAAGCAGCCAATCACGCTGTTTTAAAGAGTGTGCTATTCTCTTGTTCACCCTGTATAAGACCAAGTCGGAAATCAAATATTTAATGTAGCTAAGCCATAATACTTAAGTTACAACATCCATTACTTAATAAAAAGTTTGTTTTCATAATTTTGTATTGAATATTATGTATTTTAACAGTTATTTTCATTTACAATCGTGCAAAGTACCTAAAGAAAGTAAAAGTATAAAAAGTTTGATGTACCTAGTTACTAAGGTACCTTTATTTGGGATTCGGAAGGGTAATTTCGTACTTGTTTTTGGTAAACTTTTCAGGAGCAGGCAACCCTGTTATCCACTTGCTAATACTTTATCTAAATAAGCCGATTATATGATCGTTTGGTGGCTAAATTAGTTTCTGGCTACGACGCTCGCAGTTAGAAATTGTTATTATTATTTGATTGCACTCGGTATGACGGGGAGATGAGATGTGTTAATTGAGTATTGTTATTCTTTGCATATTTTTTTATTACTTAGACTTACGTGAACTTTTATGCTTTTTGTTTTATCCATAATAATAATATAAATACGGAAGTAACTCTCTCTGTCTGTCTGTTGTGTTTCACGCCTAAGCTGTTTAATGAATTTTAATGATTTTTGGTATAAAGATAAATTGGATCTAGGACAAGGACATAGGCTACTTTTTGTCGCGAAAACTGAACCGATTTTGATGAAATTTAGAACGAAAAAAGGGAAGGACATTAATAATAATAATAAATTGTTTTCACAATCACACCAATTATCTAGCCCCAAACTAAACAAAGCTTGTACTATAGCGACTAGATAATGGATAAACATTATTAAATACTTTTATAAACATCGATAACTTAGGTACAAATGCTCGTGCTCATCACACAAACATTTGTCCCTTGCGGGATTCGAACCCGCAACCGCTGGCTTTGTAGTCCGGAGCACCAACCACTACACCAGACGGTCGTCAAAAACATTTGCTATTATTTATAGGGTGATATGCCGTATTTCATGCAAGTATAGCCTTAGCCTTATATAAATAAACCCTATTAATATGAAAAAGAATCTTGTGACCAATATGTAGGAAAAGTTGAAGAAAAAATTAAGTGCAAGAAAAATAGAAATAATTTTCAGCCTTTGGAAGCCCACTGCTGGACCTAGGCCTATGTAACGCAACAGCGAGTAACTTTGGGCTGTTTGCATCTATCCTCGTCATGGGCGGCTTCCCGCAACCGTGACGCGGTTAACCGTTCAACTCTCTCGCTTTAGGATCATATGATTCGAAGCGTATGATATCGATAATAATTTATTAGTAAAAAATGATAATAAAAGTTAAATACGTTGACAAGAATATAAGAGTTTAACTCGCATTCATATTCTCAGCAAGCCCTTTCATTTAATACCCATATTATAGAAAAGCATAAAAACTTAGTCAGCCATCTTCAGAAGTCCGCCATATTGAATTTACAGCGACGTCACTTTATTTTTCGAGTTATTCTCAGCAAGTCCTTTCATTTGATATCCATATTGTAGGAGTGCATTAAATAAACTAGTCCGCCATGTTGGGTGTTCCGCCATGTCGGAATTAGACGCGAATGCATAGTTAGCTAGTAGACGTCACTAGCTAACTATGCATTGTCATCCAAACTAAACGTGTATACAAAATTTCAGCTCATCGGTTCAAGATATCTGCTTCAAAATTGAGTTTCAAAATTCCACCCAAACAAACATAAGATATAAGATAAATCCGGCTATTGTTATAATTGTGGTACATAGAGATTGTAAAAGCTATTCGCTTCTTACAATTAACCTATTAACAGCCATACAATATTTAACTTAAAAGGTAATGTTAAAGTTTAATCAGTTAGTAATTTTAGTAAGTATGTAGGTACTTTATTCAAGAAATCCTTAATATTATTATCATAAAAGTTCTCATTGGTTTAATTTGGTCTTAAATATGTTTGGACTAAGTATCTTAAAATAGTAACATACATATTGCAAGCTAAATAAAAGCTTTTAAAAACGGGAGCACTTATAAGAAGAAGAAAAGTCTAGAAGTCAAAGTTAAAAATAAAGTACCTTATTCTTCGACCCATCTCAAAATCAAGGGTGCAATTATCCAACAAACATCCTAAGTCGATACGTGGCAAATTAGATTCCCTTGTTTTGACAGAACCTCGTTTGTCACTTACGCGAGGGTAATTTATAGGCGACGACTTTACAAGTTGGTGAAAACATTTGTGTAACTCGAAGAAGAACGTGACGAATAAGCAAATGCGTAATACATGTTCAGGAATGGTAACGCGTTTTTGTTATGAGTTTTTATGTACGCCGGTCGAATCGGAGTCGTGTCGGACGGTTGTGACGTAGGAGGTTTTTTTTAGTTGACAATGTCATACTAAAAATAGCTGTAATTTATATCTAAAGTGGCATTTAGCCTGCCACATCTGTCGCAGAACCGATGAAAGGCAGAGCAAACGGGATTTCGAGTGCAGACCCCGTCTCGGCAAACCCCCCAGCTCGATGGACCGACGACTTTAGGAAGATAGCTGGCAAAGCCTGGATGAAAAAACCGGTAGATCGTGATCTTTGGCGATTGTATTTAAAATTCATTATTCTCATCAACTAATCACCGGAGTTTAAAGTGACAAGACAAGTTGTTACTTTTATAAAAAAAAATAAGATTGAGGACGGCTGGATTCATCGCGATTTTTAACCATCTTAAAACGACGAGGATGTGGATGACCTTCTATAGGTAAAATTAGTTTTATACTCCTTTTCTGTAATCTGATAAAGTATTCATTTCATACGACAAAAAACAAACAAAGTACAGAAAATGTTAGTATATTTTAGCGGTCTTAAAGCTAAAAGCGATTTTTCCAGATTACTTTCAGGTAGATACGATTGAAATATTTTGTTTTTATTATAAAGATCCAACGTAAAATTTAGTTCCAAAATCTTGCTATGTAAACACCGCTCAATTCACACAAGGTTGGCAGCGTCGCCGTAGGTGTCGCGTGTGTCGCCACCAACTTTTACATTAAATTACGCAAATTTCCCGCCTTGAGTTACTGGAGCCTCAAAAAGTTCGCCGTCAAAAGAGGCTGTGCTCGTAACTTTTTGAATGGGTTATAAAAATATTTGCACAGGTTGCCTTAAATCGTGTCGTGCAGGCTCTTTTACGTTGACATTTACTCTACGTACAGATAACTAATGCGCCACTGGTGGTTCTGTGACTTTCGTCAATTGTGTAAGTGCGAATCCTTATGATATTTGGACATATCATCCGCAATGAAAGCTCATTGACAAACTTAGTGATACAAAGTAGAATGGAAGGTCAACGTTCTGCCGGCCGGTCACCAACAAGATGGACAGACCACATAAAATCTTATACGGAGCGTTCCTTTACTAAGTGTGGCCATAGTGCCACGAATAGAAAGAGATGACGAAGTCTTGCAAAAGCCGCAACCAAATTAACGACTATCCGATCTAGAACTGGCATAGATGATGTGGGTAGGAAGGCAGCGAAACTGAAGTGGAAGTGTGCGGATCATATCTGCCAGATGCATCCAGACAAATGGACCCAGATCGTCACTCAGTGGATTCCTGAAGATGGGTATTGCCGTAGAGGACGTCCAAAGAAGCGATGTCGTGACGATTTGGACTAGATTGGCAGACTCTGGCCCTAAACAGGGAAACATGAGAGGACTTGGGAGGGACCTTTGCCCAGCAGTGGGACACAACAGGTAAAAAAAAAGGTAGAATGGAAGGTCAACGTTCTGGCGGCCGGTCACCACCAAGATGGACAGACCTCACAAAATTTTCTATGAAGCGTTCCCTTGCTAAGTCTGACCACAGTGTCACGAATAGAAAGAGATGGCGAAGTCTTGCAAAAGCCGCAACTAATTTAACAGACGATCCATAACCACGACCACGCCGCTAGAAGTGTACGACTAAGAATAAGTCCTGTTAGTTATTTACTAACTGTTCGCCACTACTTACTGGCACAGAGATAGCTTCCAGCGATAAGACCGCTTAAATTGTGCTGTTCTTAATGTATTTATTTTCCTGTGATTTGTTTCTTATGTGTGGTGTACAATAACGTTTCCAAAAATTATGAATATTAATAATATTAATATTAAGTATTTGTACAAATCTGCGATGATAAAATCCAAAAAAGAACGTCCCTTTTAATTCGAACAGTCTTATTTAGTTCGAATAAATTAATATAATCAGGAGAAAAACGTGTAGTTTTTAAAAATACACTTATATCTTAAGGTGTCTAGATGAACATACTAAAAGTTAAATAAATCATAATAAATAAATATTGGACAACATCACCTATATTGCTCTGGTCCTATAGTAAGTAGCCAAAGCACTTGTGTTACCAAAATCAGAAAAAAACGACGGTACCACAACACCCAGACCCGTGAATCCTAAGACAATAATATAGAAAAGTAATATTTCTACATTGAACACATCGAACCCGGGACCTCAGAGATGTGACACCAAGTCCGGTATGCTCGCCTCTCGGCTACGGAGGTCGTCAAAGTTCACAAGAGTATCTGCACGAAAATAATTATGATTACCTACTTCTAACTAAAGATTTTACATTTAATTTACTAGTAGTGAAGTGTTTCAATTTTGCTGTACACATTAGAGCTACATGATGTTAAAGTAAAATGCCATGAGGGGTCATCGAAAGTCTATTGTGTCTTATTTCTCCGACGACGACCTCCGTAGCCGAGAGGCGAGCATACCGGACTTGGTGTCGCTATCTCTGAGGTTCCGGGTTCGATTCCCGGTCGGGTCAATGTAGAAAAATAACATTTCTATATTGCCTCGGGTCTGGGTGTTGTGGTACCGTCGTTGTATCTGATTTCTGTAACACAAGTGCTTTGGCTACTTACCACAGGATCAGAGCAATGTATGTGATGTTGTCCAATATTTATTTATTATTATTATTTATTAGTTCTAGACAGTTAAAGACTTAAGAATAATTGAGTAATATTACTCTGCTAACGTTACTGCGCTAACTTTGCTCCACAAACGTGTGCCATTGGACGTGCATAAAGTGGTGAGTGATAAAGGTACGTAGGTACAATTCGCTAATGGCGCCTCCCAGAGTCGCTTTGTGTGACGCCGCCGCTGCATTTTGTTGCAATGCAGTTCCACTATTAATGATGCTATTTGATAAATTTTGCAGCTATGCGATGATTAGATAGGTACTGCGGTTATTAGATGTATAGTAACATCAAAGGGAATGTTTTATTAGTAAACAGTTTAAACCTTAGCAAAACATGTACAACATTATTTTTCTTACCACGAAAAAATCACATCGCTATCGCATAAAACTCTTTGACAATCCACAATATGCTCGAAAATTTTTAGTTCATGAAACAATGTTCGCTACGCGAGGATATGTCTTAGATGGATACAGCTCTTATTCTATCAGCCTAATAATCACAAAACGGTTTCATAAAACATAAAATCGTTTAAACATACACAATAACTTCCTTAATAAATCTGCAGAACTGAGATACTGGCCAACGTGCTACGTTTTAGAGATTTTTCACTTAAATATCATACGCAAAGAATCCTATGGGAAATGAAAATGGCCTTGTCCAACAAGAAGTAACTTTTAAAACGTACGAGAAAAGGTTGAAATTCGGTCACAGATCCACCAAACGTGTACCAGTTCCCATCATGCACGAATTTATTTTAATCGTAAAAAAGGAGTTATGTCCTCACTTATACAGCCACTCTGAATACGAGCACAGATTCGAAGATTTCCAGTTGAGCTGAGCGCAAAAAGCGAGCGAATGTCTACCATTACATCGTAACAAAAGGCGAAAGTTCCCCAATAATCCTGGGTATTTGTCCTTTTGCCCGTCGACTTTGTCCGGGATAATTATGTAAGTTCACGCACGTATCGCGGAATCGAAAGAACAAATTTACGAACTTGCATACTTATTCACTTGTTCGATGCGATCGCGTATGGAGGATATTTGAGTTCGTTTGCAAATGAGATTCGTTTTGATTTTCAATTCCTTTGTTGCTTTGGACAGGAATTGATTGCAAACAAAAAACAAAAGAGCTCTGAATGATTGAGAGTCGACCATATTTAGTAGGATAGTGTTAATAAAAGGAAAATACTGACACGTACTTATCAAAAACACCCTTTAAGCTAATGCTTAGTTCACATGTAATCGAGTAGTAGTAGTCGAGTAGCGAGTAATTTTGTGACTAGTAGTGTCTAAACAACAAAAACTTGGGTAGCGAATTTTTAACTCGACTAAATGTTTGTTACATGGCCTACAATCAGGGGCGTGCATCCCATATAGGCTATTATGCAGAGCCTACCTTCATTAAAACCGACAGAACAGCTGACCATAATTATTAATTACGTATTCAACAATAAACAATAAATATATTGTAACTATTTTGTCGTCTACCTATACTTATTCCTTACTAAAGCGCGAAACTTAGATCGTTCCTGTGCAATTTAACCAATGTTAGGCTGCCGCGAGATCGCCTACTGTTTCACGTAAACTTACTAATTTTCACTCACAGCCTACCCCCATCTGAAACCAATGCACGCCCTTGCCTACAATACTCATGAGCCTACGTCTGTCCACTACTAAATATAGGCCTAACCCGATGCACGCCACTGACCTTGATCCTCGGCTATTCTTTTCCATCCGCTGCCAGTAGTTTTGCGTATAATAAAATCGGTTCACCTCGTTGGAGGGCCTAAAAATACTTGCCTAGACCTAAGCTAAGCTTTACTCTCGTCAAAGAAATTAATATATATAAGATTAACTGCAGGCCATAGTTATTAGGCTTAAAAGCTTTCCAAATATACATTTTGTGATTTTAACCCGCTTCTCATATTACAGTAATCCCAATTATAAATCAGAGACAAAAACTGATCCCTCCCATTGAAAAGTTGTTAAAACTGTCATCCCATATATTTTGGCCCGCCACCCTGTATAAAACCAGGGTTGAATTTGGCCACTTGTCTATGAAAATTGATGGCCTTACCCCGGGTCGGACTCTGACCTAATCGAATATACCGGTTGAAAGTGCGTGTTGAACGCCCATTACGTTGAGAGTGGGTAACATTTTTTGGGTAATTTTTGGGGTAAATGTTTGTAGATTAAAGGTTTGGGACATGTGTTTTGTTAACAAGCTGAGTGTTTTATTTCATTGTGTGTTTGTAATGAAAAAATAAATGGGGTTCCAGTGTAGTGCTTTTGAATGATGTTATTTTTTTACCGAGGTGTGTACTAAATGTCATTTCAAATATCATTAATCATAGTAAGTATCTCTCTTCTTATCTTATCTCACAAATAGGGCTTTAATCTGTACTACATAATAAAATATTGTACGTCATTTCAAGTAAAATACTTTATGACAGCTAAATTACAAACGTAAAGGTATTTTATTCTCCCTATTTTGTTTTAACAAAGGTTTTTTACTATTTACTAAAATATAAAGCTATTGTTTGCGTGTATTTATTTTTTAGATAGTGCTAGCGGGTGGTGAAATAAGTTTTTTTTTTATTAATACATAATTACAATTGAACAATACAATGTTTAATCTGCTCTTAAATAAGGGTACCCTTCGTTAAATGAGAATACATTTTTAATTAATTACTTACTGCAGTGAGAAAGGATCCCACAATGACTTTTTTACATTGGAATTGCATTGCATCCATGGCGTTCAACGAGTTTGAAAAATACGTCAAAATGAGTCTTGATCATTTAATGATTTAGGCCCACTTGCGCACGTCAGAATTAGCGAGTTTAATCGCGAACTATCCACTAACACGTTATTAAATATCATTCTGTAGCAGTCAGGTTGTATGGCGTTGACAGAGACAGATAGATGTCCTGATCCCGTACTGAAGTCATTCGGTGGCGCGCAAGTGGGCCTTAGAGTAACAACTAACTTCGTCACTTACTAAAATACAAACAGAAGAAGGACACAAGCTTAGTTGAAAAAAAAAACACCATTAATAAGATTGTTGGGTTTCAGAAATTGGGCTCACGAAATAAAAAAAACAGAAGAAGATCCCACCAGAGGCAGTTGCAAATTTCTTTTACGTGAAAATACTATCCTTGATATAACAAAAGAACACTAAATATTTAATGTTTGTAAATACTTCAGAAAAACATCTTACTTCCTAAAACACTCAGAACAAATTAATAGACAACTGAGGTACTCAAGGAGACGTTTCCTTTTTGAACCCACTGGTACAGATGCCTACAAGCCCAACCCTTTCACCAACAAATTATTTATTAATTACAAAAACACTTCAAAAGCGAAACTCGGGGAGGAACTTAAAACTGCAATTGTTATCACCCCCAATATCAGGGCTTTTAAAATAAACTGGAGGCTGTGATAAAACTCGGGCGAGCGCATTCATTAAGGAACAATAGGGGCCTCCCTTGGGACTGTAGGGGGGGGGGGGGGGCTAGGGGACAGTAGACCCCTAGTAGGGACACAACAAGGTAAGGCAGGTAAGTTAGGCTTTGTTCCCGCTAGCGAAACTAGCGGCCGCGAGATATTAAAAAGAGTTTTTATTTTCAACTATGAAGTTTAAAAACGAGGAGTCGTTGTTTGAATAAAGGATAATGAAATGAACTGTTAGAAGGAAGTGCATAGGAATGAAGTTTGTCAATTTTTAACAGACTTCAAAAAAAGAGGAGGTTCTCAATTCGTCGGAATCTTTTTTAAATTTTTTTTATGTATGTTCAGCGATCATTCGTTACTGCGTTGACCGATTTCAATAATTATTTTTTTGTTTGAAAGGTAATACTTTCAGAATGGTCCTATATAGATTTGGTTAAATTCTGATGATGGGATCTATAAGAAAATCATCAAAAATTGCATGAACTCCGTATCCGGCAACTGATTTTAGTATCTATCTTACCTAATATCTTTGCCAAATGTGGACCGATTTTGATAATTCTTTTTTTAATGAATAGCTTATAGTTCAAAAATACTATAATAAAACATTCAAATTGGAATTTGGAAATAAATTCATCCCTAAGCTCAGCAGTTAAATTATGTTTGCGCTCGTAAGATTTGTTTTGATTTGGATTTATCACTAAAATGGATGAATTAAGTTAATTTTATAAAAAAAAATAAAAACCGACTTCAAAAAACTAAAACGCTAAAAATAATCTTAACACTTAAGTACTTAATCAGTTACTTTTGGAGTCGGTGCAAACGAAAACATCGAATCTCTCATCGACTAGCATTACCTAGTGGATAAATGTATAAAGTAAGCCAGCACGAGAAATGTTACCTAAGTCATGGATGTTTATAAAAGTATATAAGTATTTTTATCCGTTATCTAGTCGCCATAGTACAAGCTTTGCTTAGTTTGGGCTAGATAATTGGTGTGATTGTGAAAACAATTTATTTATAATTAATTAATGGTTTCATGTTTAACAATTAAGGGGAGAATTTTTCAGAAAACATATTTTTAATTAGACATTTCAAGTCACACCAATCATCTAGAAACTTGCTAACTAGAGCTTGTATTAGAAAATGGATAAACGTTTATAAATACATTCATAAACATTCATGACTTAGGTACAAATGCTTGTGCAATACACAAATATTTGC
Source organism: Anania hortulata (assembly GCA_963576865.1). Taxonomy (NCBI): domain Eukaryota; kingdom Metazoa; phylum Arthropoda; class Insecta; order Lepidoptera; family Crambidae; genus Anania; species Anania hortulata. Next base: position 22,519,914 of record OY756391.1, on the reverse strand, counting down.
TCCTTGCGGAATTCGAACCCGCAACCGACTGGTTTTGTTGTCAGGAGCGCAAACCACTGGGTAGGACAGTTAAATTTTACTTGTCTTAGTCTAGAAGTTCAGAACAATATTTACAATAAACAAAATCAAAATAGACTCGCGTATCGTAAGTAGTTTTGTCAAAACTTCGCTTACAATTTACTAACCAAGTCTATAAACGTTTCACTAATTGAAACATAAAATTTAAACCTCTGAAATAAGGGATAAAATTATATTTTTCCTTGATGGTAAATAAAAAAAGCGAAAATGCTTTCTAATTTTAAATAAGTCGTATTTGTCCCTGTCGAAATGGGTATCAAGTTTCAAATTATCTTAGCGAAGGTAAAAAAGGCAAAAAGGAGGCTTGATTGTTAAATTATTTCGTATTTTTTACGGCAAGTAAATTTTTTATCTTGTTACTTGCGCATTTTGTTTGTAAATTAGTGGAAGTTAATTTGGTCCGGGTCTAAAAATGCTTTTAAGTCTAAAATTTCATGGTGCATCTAGTCTTATGACTTTTTAGATTCTAGATTTATACTCAAGAAAATGAATACGAAAGAACCACAGAAATTAATATTTTGTTACGTTTGAGATGTTTGACGAAGTAAAACCTCCTACTAATATTATAAATGTGAAGATTTGTATGTTTTTTTATTACTCTTCACTGATTAAATTAGCTAAAATTTAGCAACGCTATCTAGTAACATAAAAGAGACAATTCGTTATATAAGTAAACGAAGTAAAACAAAAGCTTCATCTCATCTGAATACTGGTGATAAATTGTCAAAGAAGAATTTTCTGGAAACCCTTATATTTTAAACGAGGTTAATAATAGCGACCCGCTTCTAAAAACCACAGACGAATATCGCTCGTTTACCTTTAGTAATAAATCAAAGTTGTCTGACGAAATTCAATAAAATCGGAGTCTCTCGAGATCACCCGTTCTCTGAGTTGTGATGAAAACGGTCTGTCTTAAATTCTTTCTTTATCTAAATTATGTTTGTCGGAGGTCATTCTGGAGGACGTGTCTCAAGACACGGCAAGTAGCGTGTTAAAAAATCTGTTAAGAACTAATGAACAGTTAATTTCATCATTTAAAAAAAACATACAAATCGGATTCGGAGAATTAAGTTTTGTATAAAAAAAAATGATGATATCGAAATTATGACTTCACCATAGGATATGCATATGTTAACATAGGCTAGTTCCGGCTTGATATACCATTTACCTATCACCCCACCACGGAACCATGGAAGGTCAATATAACAAATTAACTATTATTATTAGTTTATTTACTGGATAAAATGAAACAAACAAATCCATCGTCGCGTCTGTGGCCTTGAGTTCGTTTGTCTCCCATTGGCAATAACTTAGAATTTCAGGAGCATAATCTTACATGGTCTACCCACTTTATTTTAAACTATCTTCAACTTATAAAAGCGGTCAAAACAGCTATCTCTTATCACTTGGCCCTTTCCAGTGCCGCCGAGCTTGGACGATTCAATTACAAAAAACGCAGCCGGAATGCGGACAGTGGGTGAGATAGACTTCTCCATCGATCCCATGGCGATTGCTTTCTCAGCTTTTGTTTTTATTTTTCGCTCACCGATTAAAGCATTCCCGACCTATTTATCTGCAGCAGGTTTATAGCGACAAATTAAAAACAAATTAGATGCAACTGTTTTTATCAAAGGTGCAAACAATCAAGACATTGCTTTTATTAAGATGCTTTTCTATATTGTCTCGGGTCTGGGTATTGTGGTGCCGTCGTTGTTTCTGATTTCTGTAACATAAGTGCTTAAGCTACTTATCATAGGAACAGATCAATGTATGTAATGTTGTCCATTCTAAGTACATTAACATGTTTTTATTAACTTAACATCTAATTAATTAATAATTGCATGATGTTCTTACATTTTGACATATTTTATTAAAGTGGACTTACGATTTGGTTTTATATTTTGTTATTCCCTTTATACTAAATCTTTATTTTACAAAATAAAAGTAAGCAAGAGCTCTATGCTTCATGCCACGTAAAATTTTCTACCAAGCAATGGGCTTCGCGGAAATATTTTTGTATGAGCGCTAAACTCGTGCTTATTAATTTACAGTAATTCACTTATTAATTCAGACAATTTAAAAAAATAAATATCATAGACCTCGTAGTTTAATATCTAGCTTCTTTTATTTATTTCTCTGATATAGGCACTTTGGTAAACTCAAATAATTGTGTTCTTCCAGATATTCTGACTAAAGTATCGCCTGATTTTATTAGATTACTCGATAATAAAATTGTATAAGTCCTTTATTTCGGCCTGAATTTAATCATCAGGTATGGCGTCACGAGCTGTGTAAGCTGAGCGTGCAATTTTTTCCGCGAATTTTCCGCAATTTTTAATAAAGCAACCATTTTTCCGTAATTAAAACTCGGTTTGATGTTGTTACATAACACAATGTGAACTATTTTGGCAGGCGAAGCCACATGTGTATTGGGGATTGTGAGTTTTATGGTGGAAATTAAATACTTTCAAAATCAAGACTCCATGGTGGTGACCCTGTTTGGTGGCCTTGACATTCAAACTTTTAATGAGTTGATATTACTTTCATCCAAAATAAAAAGGATGATTTGACAACCTATAAACATATTCTTCCTTTTTTGAGAATTGTTTGTTTTACTTTTTTGTTCGACATTGTAGTTTTTCTTCCTTGCGAGGTAATAAATAAAAAATAAAAATTGGTCAATGAATACACACTAAAACGGGAATTATAGCGATTTTATTTTGTGTTTATTAAATAAATAAATAAAATAAAACTCACAGGCGGGTTGGCAAGCGCAGTTTTTTTTATAAGATTTCGCATACAGACTGCTGCCCGTCTCGTGTTACAGGAATTACTCGACTCTTACGACATGCCTCCTGTTGGCGGTGGGGAAGTGCATTCTTTACGGCCGTCCCCACATGGCACCTCATTGTATTCATAACGAAACTTTTATTTCGGACGGACCTATCGCTGATTGCCTTCAAGAGAGGCTACATCAGCTTCACCGGGCAGTGGTGGCGTGCGCTGAGGGCGAACTGACTGGGTCCGCCCCACTAACGGGCGTGCGTAGACGGAGGTGATCGGGCGTGATCGGACCAATGTCGAGTCCATAAGACACCCTACTAAGCGGCGAACCCGCTAGTGGTGGCGCCAAAGAGACCGGGACTCTGCTGTCGGGCTCCTTTCTAGGCCCGATTTGGGGGTGAGTCGGACTTGGATAACGAAACCTCATAATAGTTGTTCTTTGTTCCAGGTGAGGGCGAGCGCGGGGGCACGCGGCGGCGCGGCGCGGGCGCGGGGGTGTCGCGCGGCATGCGCCGCCCGCTGCTGCCGCTGCTGCTGCTGGCGCTGCTGCGCGCGCACGGCTTGCTCGCCGCGTCCGGAGGTAAGTACTTACGCCCATTGACCTTCGACTAAGTATATAATATCTAGACAGACAGTCGAGGCAGCGAGCACTGCAACAAAAATTGTTTCAGACCCTAGTCGTTAAGGCGACGGGTAAGGCAAGTGACCTTGAGCATTAAGCGTCGACTAGTGCGACTTCTGTTACGTGCCTACGATAATACAAATACTTCTCGCAGACTAAATATCCATCCGTTACGCTCCTGTGCAAACAGATTATCATTAAGAGCAAAATATCTGCTCATGGAAAAGTAGGCGCTAAGAGTAAAATCCATTAAAAATCCTTATAATTCTTAATTTGCTAAAAAAAACTTCATCCTAAAGACACGAATGTTATAAATAACTAAACCAACTTTGAAGCTAAACAAAAACGTCGTATAAAATATAAATGTGTACAAGCTCGTGATATTTGCGGTACTTTGAAATATTTTTTAGTGTTTATAAGAAATAAAAACTAGTATTTAGATACAACACATATACGATGATAGGGGTTGTGGTACCGTCGTTGTTTCTGATTTCTGTAACACCAGTGCTTTGGCTACTTACCACAGGATCAGAGCAATGTATGTGATGTTGTCCAATATTTATTTATATATTTATATTTATTTATTTATATCAGCGCGCAATGAAACAGGAAAAACGTCAACATATAAGTAACATAAATAGATTTCCACATCCTATATCCAGTATTTTCGGCAGGAAACTTGTCCAATAACCATTTTTTTTACGTGTATTCTTCATACCCTGCGCCTTAAATCTCTTCCCAGCTTGTTCCATCACTGGAGACGTACATGCGGCTAGAAAAAATGAGGTGTCGGAAATGGCAATTTGTCCTAGAAAGACAAGACAAAAAAAAAGTAAAATACCATCGCCGAGTACCTAATTTTCGACTAATGTTGGTCGTTTTTTTTTAGTACGATTCAAGCAGTATGCTTCATCTAGACAATATAACATCATTGCCATGCCACTTATATGGTGTTAATGATATGACGCAAAACCAAAACAATTTTAATCTTATTAAAAAAATTAAATAAAAGGTGACGTTTGTCTTGTCAATCAGATAAATTCAATTCGAAATTTGAACACAAGGAACAGACTAAAAGTAACCAAGTGTCATTGACAGTTGTTTTTTTTATATTACTTAGGTTGCCATCTTGCCCGCCTTATTAAAAGTAAAAAAAAAACTGCCTTGTTCCAATTTTGTAACCATTAAACTACGAGTATGTATTATAGAATATAAAATTAATTGTATTTTTCCAGTATCAGTACATTTTCTCTATTTTTGAGATAGTGTACATGGACCTGGTCCAGTATAAGACATTTCCTTTATTTTTACCAAGACAAGGCACCCTCTTCCTTAAACCGTTTGAATAGTTACTAGCATTATTGGATTTGCTAAACGCGTCAATTTATTCAAGCATTCCAATTTCCGATTAGTATCGTCTGGATATAATCTAGGTATAGTGTGATGTCGATCTAGTACATGATTAGCTTATGCAACGGACCAATCAAATCGCGCGGCACCCGACCGTTACAAAATGTATTCTAGCGTGAAATCGGCTGAATAGGAACAGTAATATTTAGAGTGATCTGTGTGTGTGTTTGGTGCATTTAATTTGAATTCATCAAAGCGTAGTTCGAGAAATTGTTGTTTATTCATGTGGATTATTTGTGGTATTTAAAGTCAAATAAGTACTACAAGTTACTAATTATTTTATAGGTACTTATTATTCCTCATCTATAAATGGTTCACTCATATGAGGTAGCAAGCAATAACAATGGCGTCTCCCGCCATTGTTATTGCTTGCTACCTCATAACAAAACGATGTTAATTTCTTACTTCGAGAATATCAACAAATCATACACAGGGTTACATTGCAAGGTAGTGCCAAATTTTAAAAATAAGATCTAGAGAATAATATAAAAGTACGCCTACGTTTTTTTTTAAAAATTATGCTATAGTTTTATAACTAACTAGCTGTCCCGGCGAACTTCGTACGATCTCGTTTTTTTTTCGTGAATTTTTCGATGTTTTAATAGTTATTCTGCTATTCGGGACGGAGACAAATTGAAAAAATCATACATCATAAAAATCGGCCCAGCAGTACATGACTTATAAATGGTGTAATTCTAACCCGACTTTGTTTAACATAAATAAAAAATGAGTTTGTTTTTTAGGTAGATCGATTTAGTTACTGATTCTGAGTGGTCCCTGAAAAATTGGCACTACCTTACAATGTGACCCTGGATAAACAATATAATATTTTTTCGTTTTTTAAATTAAGAATATATCCTTAATTTTAAAAAATTGGTCTATCTTTTATGAGTTCAGCTTTGTTTTACAATGCAATGTAGCCTATGTAAAAAGATTACATTGATTTTTTTTTTAAATAGCAAGCTTAGAAGTATAAGATCGTGCGTTTCCGTACGTTTATTTTCTCTTGGCATCTGGCCTAGACGCTAAGCGCTTAGCGAGGCATTCAGCAGTGTGGTCGTAGCCTAAGAGCGTGTCACCTTATACAAGGTTTTTGGAAAACAGTCGCAAAAGTTATTGACCCAAATATGTTCATCAAAACAAACAACTTTTAGAGCGTTAATTCTTTCTGCAATCACACCAATTATCTAGCTCTAAATCAATCGAATCTTGTATTATGGCAACTAGATAAATAAACATTCATAAAATCGTTTATAAACATTCACGACCTAGGTACAAATTAATGCTCGTGCATTTCACACAAACCTTTGCCAATTGTATTATATTAAATGTAATTACAATGAGCATCATAGATGTTTTATAAAACCCTCTATAAATAAATAAAGATTTAAAAAAAAACCTTTTGCGGGGTTCAAACCCGCTCCCTCCTGCCTTTGTAGACCGGAGCGCGAGAGCACCTGAAATTTGTAAAAAAAATAGTGTCTTCGATGTTGGCTCCATCGTTTTTTTTTTAATGATAATCTGTTTTAAGAGTATGTAATATATCTAGTTATAGTATGCACACTAGCATGGTGAAACCAATTTAAAAATTAAAATCACAAATCTCTTGCCTGTTATTCGTTTTCTAAAATATAAATTGAGTGATTGGCTGTGAATAGGATAAATTCGTTTGATATTGCCCAATAAAGTTTAGACAAATAGAGTTCCAAATGCCTCCAAATAGGTCCATAAAAAGAAGATATTGGCGTTTCATTGGTCCCGCGAAAAGCCGAAAACAGTGGCTTTCAAATTAATCGGGCGGGCTCTGAAATTAAGTATTCGGCGGATTTGCGCAGAGCGAACGTACTATACTATACCATACTATACATATAGTAGCTCAATCAAACAAATTGGCGGTGTCTCGGCCGAGCATAGCGTGAATTGTTGCTTCACCAACAGTGGTGGAGGTTTGAGGCTCGACTGAAAGCGATTTTTATGGCTTTTAAATGACATTGTTTAAGTTTGGAGGTTTGAGGCTCAACTGAAAGCGATTGTTATGGCTTTCAAATGACATTGCTTACGTTTTGTTGGCCTATCACTATGTTGATGTTTTGTAAACTTCATAACTGCACTTTATATCTCTCTCTCTGTCTAGATTTACTCTTTTGATGGCATTTTTATTAGAAACTAATTGGATGCATAGCTTATCAGAGCAGTCACGCTGTGTTTTGTTTTGTTTTAAAAATATATTATATATCTATGCTCATCGTTATTTTATATTAGGTTTTATACCACCTCAATTGCACTATTTGGAGCCTGGTTGGACTGGTAGAGGATGCTTATAAGCATTAAAACTGAAATATGTAGTTTTTATGTAAATGTGCAATAGTGTATTTAAACAAACTATACCTAAGTAAGGTGCACTTTTACGTTTTGTATATAACTGTTATAGTCAATAACACTAAATGCCTGAAATAAATAATTTTAATTTAAATAATGCACAAATAAATAGTTGTTATGTGTTTATTTGCAACTGTGAAGCGTGTTCAATTTTTTTCCAGGATTCAAATATAGCTTTTAAGATTAACTTCCGCTTCCGCCCATAAGGTGGCCCCAGCTTTTATCAACCCCCACTGATAAATAGAGCGAGACTCAGTTCTGGCTGTATAAGCGTTGTTGATAGGATAAAGCGACACTAAGCTGCACCTATTTATAACAAATTTAGTTTCCAGTAATAGGCATTATTCAACTTAGAAATGTTTGTTTTTTGAATTTAAAATCAAATCAAAATCAAACCATTTGTTCATTTAGAGACACGGTACAATAAGATGGATACATATTTGGGTATGAATCAACATATCTCGCCATTGTATGGCAAGAAGTATTGTAGGGCCGTCAAAAATTGAAAACATTACTTTTCGTATTTCCAATTTTTAAGGTAAAATTTTTCACGTAAAAGTAAGGATTCTCTAAGGATATTTCCATAAGCACCCCAAGTTACACCTCAACCAAAATGATGTATGGGATGATAAATAAATAAAGATCTTGTTTCCTCCAGCCTATACCCTCATGGGGACAACCGAGGGCATAATTGAGACAGATACGTCATCACGACCCAAAGGAAAACTGAGAAAAACGATCTCACGCCAAAAAAACAATAGAAAATGAGATAGAAGGCTCGGTCCCCGTTAAAAAATAATCTTTTTTTTGATTTGGTGGTTTGCGCTCCGGACTACGAAGGTTCGAATCCCGCATGGGGCAAATGTTTGTGTGATAAGCACGAGAATTTGAACCTAAGTTATGGATGTTTATAAAAGTATTTTCAAAGTTTATCCATTATCTAGTTGCCATAGTGTACAAGCTTTGCTTAGTTTGGGGCTAGATAATTAGTGTGATTGTAAAAACTTTTTTTTTACTGAGCTCTACCTTAGACTTTATGATCACTTAAGTTACCATCATTCATCACCACCTGAGGCTCCAGCTGTGTGTAAGAAATAAACACACGGTGTCTCGTAATAAATATTCTATACATCTTATTGAACAACTTTTGTTCTATGACTATTGAAAATATGCATAATTTTTAAGTTCATCCTTTTCAATCGGCTGTTTGATAATTTTGTCAGGAAAGTCGTTAAATTTTCATGCAGTTTTGCAGAAGTCATAGAACAAAAGCTAAATACCATGAAGTATAGACTATGAATCAAAAAAGAAAGAATTTCGATAAAGAATTTTTATTTATTTATTTATTTTTATTTATGTGGTTTTAAGGTTACCCTTGAAATAGGGGATAACCTATACATCTCTCTCTTAAATTTTTTATAGGACTAACATCCATTAAAAAAACTTTATAAACGGCTTATATTCTGGGAAGGTATAATATATCGCATTACATACAAAAATTAAAGTTGACCGCTTCATACAGTCCGGAAATAAAGAAGGATGCACTTAAAATTTAATCATAATTTTATGCCTATCTGTTAAAAATGGGTCAGATGATCCTTAATGCTGGAAGTCAATGGTCAGCCATTTAACTGATTTTCTGTGGAGGCCGTACACATCAAGCCGCCAGCATGGGCTTTCGCACTTGCTGACCTGACAGTATGTGGCATGGATTGATAATGCTAACGGTATAGTCTTTCGGCAAAAACCCGGCGATTTTGCCACCTTTATGTTTGTTATTTTTATAAAAACACATTTCATCTTTTCCTCGCACAGCTCTAGTGGAAACGTAGCCTTAATGTCTCCACTAATTAAGTAGTTACACAACTAGTAAGCTGTAAATTAATTATAGAAAGATAAAAAGTGTACGTCGCTTATGAACTGATCTTACTGTATTTTGCTCTGTTGTGGCTGAAGGTTTAATTTTGAACTAATTTACATATTTTACTTTGGAGATTCTTCATTATCTTTTAATTAGCGGCTGAAGGTATGGCTGTAAGCCCAACAAAGTTTTGTGTCGGAGATAGATGCGATTTTAGATCTTCTTTCATTGTTTTAAGGGCAATTTTTATACAAGGTTAAGAACAAAAGGTTCATTACGTGAATCTATTTTCATAAATATACAAAACAGAAGTTGGCAGTCTGATTATCACAAATATTTGACACAGAATTGCTTAAATTTTACAATGAATAAATTGGAGGGATCTTATTAGGTGCGGCTAAATTCGAAATTTTAATTTGTCCTGTAAATAATAGTCTTTTATTTTGGAAGTTACGATGGAAACAAAAAGTTGACAAAGGGAAACGACGATCAGGCCTTGTGAAAGTTGATTAAAATGACCAATAAATTTATCAGTTGTCTTAAAACATATCTATATACATATCTTTTCAATTTTAAATTTAAATTTCAAATTTTAGATTTTTAATTCGGGTTAAGTAAAGGCATACCCCTATTAAATTACTTAACCTAAGTCATAATTTAGGCGCCAAATTAATATGCGCTCGAAGTAAACAATTAATATCCTTGCATATTAAATTACTTTTTTCTTGGGACGTCTATTAATACATCCAGACCTAAGCTAATTTAGAAATTGTCGTCTTCTATATTATCCCGCACTGGGAAAGAACCTGGGACCTTTCTGTTATAATCACTACCACTACGCTAAGCTACGTCTGAATCAGAGACATGGACAGACATTAGGATAAATTAATACAAAATAATACATGTCAACATGATTTTAATGAAAAAAGGTTGTCGTTTAAGATTGATCAAAAAATATATTTATAACTTGACTCTGAACCACTTCTACGGCTTGTACTTTTATCAATCAACAGTCCTGTATAAAACTAATAATAACCAATAAAACCAGAGGCCCAATTCTTATAATTTGATAATAGCATTTTCACAAATAAATGATTTGATTTGATTTGATTTTGATTTGATTTGATTTGATTTAGTCGCAATCCGGTGTCGATCCGCTCCCAGTAACATTACAAACGGTATTCTCGTAAGTTTTTTATTTGATGTAAAATAATCAAAACTATCCTAATACGACTGAAAGTAAAACAAAAAAAAAATTGTTTTGGTTTCTTCCATTTTCAGTCGCATTACGAACTATAATTGCATTTTTGGGTTTACAAAAATACCGTTTGTTACTAGGAGAAGATCGACACCGGATTGCGACTATTGTCAAATTATGAGAATTGGGACTCTGAAAGTAATAAATAATTTAAATACTAGGAAAACCACGTTTTATAACTTCGAAAAGCATTCAAATAACATTTAAATCTACATATTAAACCATAATCAAGTATAATTCATAGCGAAACCTTTAGAGGCTTGTGTCCCATTGTTTATTGGAATTATGTTTATTGATGCAGGCAGTGGTAAATATCAATTTAGCACGCTCCCGTAATGAGATTTGGGTAAAATAAAATATGGCCGGTGGGGATTTGCGTTCGCCTGAATGGCGTAACCTTTGTTGCGCAAAATATTCGACTTTTGATATATTGCTAAACTATGGAACAAAGCTGCTAAATCTAGATAGATACGTTCATTCATCCAGCTGAAATTTACGTAAAAATATTGTGAGTTTGGTAAATTGCAACATAGTTATCTTACATAATATATTCAGCAAGGTAAAAAAGCAGTGATCTTCTATGACCCTATTAAAGACACTGTTCAGATAAGAAGAGACAAAATATATATCCTTTTTTCATCATCATCATCATTTCAGCCATAGGACGTCCTCTGCTGAACATAGGCAGCCCCTAATGACTTCCAGATTGGCCGGTTGGAAGCGGCCTGCATCCAGCGTCTTTTTGCAACCTTAACACGTCCTACGCTTCGCTTGCAAGTACCCACGTTGCCTTTTTTAACAATAAAAAACAATATGCGCAAAACAAGACACCAATTATGATGGTCTTAAAGTAAGGATTTGACAAGCGGTATACTCGTAAATTTTTGTTTTAGATGGCTACTGTAATCGATATGTTATTGTGCTGTCGCAAGCACAGCTCAACTATCGACAGCCCATAGCTCTTCCAAGTTGAGTTGCACTCGATTTGTCACTGACACACTTCTGAGGACTTGGTCCGTGCGATTGACAGCGAAGGATATATCGATAACTGTTTTATACTTGGGTTTTTGTTGTTGATGATATTGTGTAGCTATTAAATGTAAACAAAGCAATTTGCTTCAAAGAACCTCGAGAGTATTTTAGGGCCATATAATTTTAGTTCTTGGAATTACATGCTAGTTAAACCTAAGATAATACAAATCTTTAAAAAAATCGACCACCCGTATTTAAGTGGTAATCGAACCCATGACTGACATGGATTTGATTCCCTTGTATTATCTTGTCGTAAGGTTAATAGTGCATCGATGCTCTCTAGATGTCAATGATTTATCAATCACTCAGGTAAAGTATTAAATAACAAAATCACAGAACTTAGAATTCATGTATTGTACTAAAGGATTTGGCTCAGTAGCATGCATTAGGAGATGACCTACATTCAGACAGTGGACAGATGTGGGATAATAAAGATGAACTCCAGCGTTGCCTTGTTTTGATCAGCAGGAACGACATTAGTTGGTAATATAGTATTAGTCGTATCGTCGAGTCATTATAACATCTGCTGGTATGGTGATTTGCTTGCCTTACAGCACCCCTCTACTTATTTACACTCAGCCTGCGTGGTGGAGTATAATCCAAAACACTTACAGTTGAGGTGAGGTCTCCGCCTGGTGCGAAAGGCTTTGTCCACGCTCGGGCAGAGTACCACAGACGGAGGAACTTGTGATCGAGGATCGGCGAACGGCGGCCAATGTCAGCGAGCAACGTTCGGTTCACGAGTGAACATCGATGCTCCGTCGAATAATCCCTTCATAACCTTCTAAACGGGCAGCGGTCACTGTAATTTACTGTAGAATCTCGAATTATATACCCTGTTTCCTTTAATATTTACAAGTTGATCTTGATATTTTGTGCGTGACTTATTACCAATTTTGAGACGACGCGACGTTGAGTCCGACTAAAGCCAGTAGGACTACTACGAAAATGTTTCCGTTCGTCCGACGTATATATAAATATCTTCCACCACCGAAGAAACTAAACATTTGGTCCTTCGAGCCGGATATGAACCAGCGCCCTATGGAAGAAACCCAACAGGCTTAGATACTTTAGTTCGTTTTATATCCTTTTGCAAAGGTATTTTCCCTCTGAAACCTTCGTTTAAAATCCTCACTTTGTAACGTTTAGAAGATCCTCGTTTTGCCGTCGTTAGCGAAAAGTAAGAATTAATTACGAAGCGTATTGTAGAGTACCGGCAGATAAATGTACGGGCCCTGTAACGCTTCATGGTGCGACGAGTTGTTTGCGTCGCTTCTTCAGCTATGCTTTATGGTACAAGTTATGGACGAGTGATTCTCTTTTATTTTTGAACACTGTAAAAACTCATGTCCAAAAAGGTCCATTCAAGACTGATAAGTTCTCAGCTCTGGTGCTGTAATTTGACATTCTTCTTTCCGCACATTTCTCCCGTTGGTGTTTATTTACTTCTTTTTGCCTTAATTGTGTAAGTGGATCAGTTCGTATGTTAGCCCCAATAAACTAAAACGCTCGTTAAACGAAAAATCAACTTACAATAGGTACGTTGTGGTTTCTGTACAACTTTGACATTGCGAAGTTCCTGATATGGCTCTTTTCAAACTTTGTTGCGGAAAACACGAAAGACATCATGGCTATATTCGTGTCATAACTAAAATTGTTGTGGCAATAAAAAAGCCATGCTTACACAGATGCAGTGCAGTATTGCGCTACAATCCTTCTAGATTAGCTCAAGCGAAAGAAAGCCAACTGCTCAGAGTGATACTGTTCTTAGTGGTTTTAAATTCAGAACAGATACTTAGACTTAGCTTCTAAGGATTTTCCCGCTGAAGGTTCTCACTCGGCCTCCCCCCAAAATACGTACTCAAGACGTGTCTGGAGCGTTGCCAATGCGAGAGTGCGAGCTTGCATGCCAAAATGGAACCCGTGGCATGTTTGTGTTCGTAAAAAATCAATGTGAAAACTTTACAATCTATGGCCCCCTGAAAAAATTACGGGCCAACACTTTTGTTAAGTGTTTAGAATGTTAACAATATTATTATATTCATGGATTTTTATTGCAAAGGCTTTTGCATGTCTTTTAGCAGTTTTTTTTATTGAAAACTATTGTTGGCCAGTCTCTTTTAAGGTTATAAATGGATAAACACTATGCATCAGACAACATCACAATTTTAATGTCATGGATAACTCTAACGATTAAGGAATAAATACTTATGTTACGAATAGAGATATGCCGTTCCTGGGAACATTTTCCATACAGGGAATGTTTCCCCCATTGGGGTATGAAAGGTTTACGAGGTCTGGTATCTCAATTGTTTTTTTTATCGGTGGCTTGAAGGCACCTCCCACACATTCAGATAAGATGTTACACAGATGCAATTAAGAAAAGTTTGTTTCATAATTTGACTCTACTGGTAATCATACCCAAGCTGGTAAACACCTTTCCTAGGTCATTATTAAAAATGAATAAATATAGTTTAAAACTGGCTAAAAACTCATCCCCTGATTGCAAATGAAAGCAATCAACAACACTAGTTCAAGCTTCTAACGTATAGAATTGGAATTACCGCATCGATCGCTCGCTCCGTTCGATTCATTAATCAAGAGATGGAGTGTTGTGAGCAATGTAGGGCGTCCATTACTATATTGTCTGCCAGGTGCGCCGGGGAGTTAGTGTGTGCCGACATTTATCAAACTTTAGCGAGTGACGAATGGATCAGCCGCAAAGATTTTGGCAGCCCTATTGGCTGATAAGTTATGTTATGATAAGGTCAATTTGGAATGATGGTACATAGATACACTTTAAGGGTTATTTTTAGATTCCCATATTTTTAAACGACTTCAAAAAAGGAGGAGGTTCTCAATTCATCGGTATCTTTTTTTTTTTTTTTATGTATGTTCAGCGATCATTCGTTACCAGGTTAACCGATTTCGATAATTCTTTTTTTATTCGAAAGGGAATACTTTCGGAATGGTCCCATATAAATTTGATCAAGTTCTGATGATGGGATCTATAATAAAATAATTAAACATTGCATGAACTCCATACCGTGCCATCTGATTTTGTACCTATGTTGCCTAATATCTTCGGCATTTGTGAACCGATTATGATCATTCTTTTTTTAATGAATAGCTTATACTTCAAAAATACTATAATAAAACATTTTCGGAAAAAATTTCAACTGTGAGGGTGGAAAAATGGGAAATGAAATCGGTGTTCAGCAGATAAATTATGTTTGCACTCCTATGATTTGTTTTGATTAGGATTTATCACTTAAATAGGTGAAATAAGTTAATTTTATGAAAAAAATAAAAACCGACTTCAAAAAACTAAAACGCTAAAAATAATCTTAATACTTAATTACCTTATCAGTTACTTTTGGAGTCGGTGCCAGTCGATGAGAGATTCTATGTTTTCGTTTGCACCGACTCCAAAAGTAACTGATAAGGTACTTAAGTGTTAAGATTATTTTTAGCGTTTTAGTTTTTTGAAGTCGGTTTTTATTTTTTTCATAAAATTAATATACAATCTACTTAATTTATGAATTTTAATATCGAAATTCGGTAACTACTCGGTATTCCGGAAACAGTTACATGTTCGCTTTTAACTATTCTGAACTGAATTCGGCAAAATCGAAATTTAATTACTGGACGCATCTATAATTTTAACGATAGTAAGCGAGATGATAAAACTTGAAATAACTAGTGTATGGTTGATTTCCGAATAAATGTAACTTACCGTTAAAAAAAAGAATTTGTATTGGCTATGGTTGGAGGTCTTTTTAAGTAGTCATTATATTATACTTGTCTGGTTGTACTTTGCAACAGAGTCGTAGTCTAAATTATCGTAGTCAGCCCACGTCAGTCTACGGGTGGACGTAGGCCTTTCCCAATGCACGCCACTGAGCCCGATCCTAGGCTATTCTTTTCAGCTCTTTGTATATCATCGCTTCACGCTGTCGGAGGGCGCCCTACGCTGCATTTGCCAAATCCCGGCTCCACTTCAACATAATTATCTATCCCATTGGATGGTTCTACGACTAATATGACCTGCCCACTGACACTTCAGTTTGCTTATTATTTGAGCTATATAAATTAGTGTAGTTTTCTGTCTCTTCCAATCTGTTGTCAAAATGTTTCTGTCTGATAAGTAAATTACAATAATTTCATAAAATGTTTATTGTAATAGTCGCACCGTGAGTCCAAGTCTCGCCTTCGTAAGTCGTGACTCGTTGAAGACTTTTATCTTCGGACTTTGAGGGAAATAAACAAGAGTTATTAAAAGGGACCCGAAATGAAGCGATGCTTCTATACATTTTACGTTTGCTGTTTCGCGCGTAATAATTCGTTCGACAATATTAAAGTCGTGCAAGCATAAAATTCGGCATCGGTGTGGAGTATAATGAATCATTTTGGGATACAAATGGAAGTAATAACTGTTTTGTGCCGATATTTTAATTACGAATTTCCGTTTATAAATAAATATCCGATATTTTGGGTAGGGGATGCTCTAAATGGGCTCGACACGTGAGGATTTCGCTTCTTTTTTCACGGAAAAATCCCCCGAATTGTTTTTTATTGTTCATCCAAATCGGTCGACGGGTTGGTATTTAACATATTCGTTATTAAAAACCTTTTTCATTTAAGCTTCGAGTAAACCAACCTCATAGCAACGTGATCGATCGCGGTGGTCGGCGATCTAGAGACGTATGAGTATTTTTTTGAGCATTAAAATCCATTTCAGATTTGAAATGTCAATTTAAATGCTTATTGATAATATGCTTATTGCATGCCGTGGCAACCTGTTATTAAGACGGCACTTAGTTTATAGCCAATATTTGCATGTCTTACCAATTTGCTTGTAATTGTGCTTGTCTTGTTGGTTGTCCTAATAAGATAAATAAATAGTTACGTACCTACTTCTATTTTTTTTTGCATTACAATTAGGTTTTTGTACATAATTTGAAATGTTTAATAATGTTTAATGTTAAATAAATAATTATATTAATTCATAATATTTAAATTAAACATTGATGGCATTAAAATGACTTGACAAATGAAGTTTACGACTGAGCATTCAATTTCATTCAGTATTACGATCTCCGTAGCCGAGAGGCGAGCATACCGGACTTGGTGTTGGACTCTGAGGTCCCGGGTTCGATTCCCGGCCGGTCAATGTAGAAAAATAACTTTTCTTTACTGTCACGGGTATGAGTGCTGTGGTACCGTCGTTGTTTCTGATTTCTGTAACACAAGTGCTTTAGCTACTTACCATAGGATCAGAGCAATGTATGTGATGCTGTCTAATATTTATTTATTTATTATCACATAGTAAATAATATAATTATAATATTGAGAAGGAGGTCAATCGTCGAATCCAACTCGGCTGGGCAGCGTTCGGGAAACTACACCACGTCTTCTCGTCCAAAATACCTCAGTGCCTCAAAACGAAAGTCTACAACCAGTGTGTGTTACCAGTGATGACATATGGAACTGAAACGTGGCTTCTCACTATGGGCCTCATAAGAAAGCTCAAGGTCGCACAGCGTGCTATGGAAAGGGCTATGCTTGGTGTTTCCTTGCGAGATCGAATCAGAAATGAAGAGATCCGTAAACGAACAAAAGTCGCTGACATAGCCCAACGGATTAGCAAGCTGAAGTGGCAGTGGGCGGGGCACATAGCACGTAGAACTGATGGCCGATGGGGCAGAAAGGTTCTAGAATGGAGGCCGCGTACCGGCAAGCGCAGCGTAGGACGTCCACTCACAAAGTGGTCAGGCGACCTGGTAAAGGTCGCAGGAAGACGCTGGATGCAGGCCGCTTCCAACCGGCCAATCTGGAAGTCAATGGGGGAGGCCTATGTTGAGCAGTGGACGTCCTATGACTGAAATGATGATGATGATGATGAAATAATATATTTATGTAGTAAGAAATAAAATCAAAGATGTTATTTTTATTCTATAATTAATATTAAGTGTATTAATAAGCTAAGCGGGCACCTTTTCGACACATCTGATTTATGTTGTTTTGTGTATTATTTTTTTCTCTTGTGTGTCGATTAAACGTTTTTTTCTTTCTTTCTTTCTATTATAGATGCTATAATGATTATATCATTAATTGATTTCACCGTCTTTTTAAAAGTAGTCAAAGTTAGATTTAAAATCATACTAATTACAGTTCACCAAATCGAGTTATATTCCATGTTGTTCAGAAATTCCTACAAAACAAATTACTTCCACCAATCCCCTGTCTCCTCTTCGGTATAGAGTAATAAATAGTTTGGAGTTTCATTAAAATGGATTGGTACTGGCTGTAATCTTATTACGCGGCACATCTCATCAAATTCCCCTTAAACGGAAGTGAAGAGACGGCATTTTGTCCCCCTTCCGGTAATCTTGTAAGCTCCCACTATACATAATTACGGTTAAATGAAATAGAAGCAAAAACATGTAAAGCATTCATTTTTCTACAGGGTGTACAAAAGAATAGGACACCCCTTACAACACGTGATCAGCTTCTCATGTAAAAACTTTGAATAAGGGAGCATCATTGAAATCGTTAATATTTTTAACGTGCATACATTTTTGTGGCTGTGTTGGGACGTATGGGGACGGTCGTAAAGAATACACTTCCCCACTACCAACGGGAGGCGTGTCGTAAGAGGCGACTAATTCCTGTAGCACGAGAGGGGCGGCAGCGTCTGCGTGCGAAATATTATAAAAGACTGCGCTCACCAACCCGCCTGCGAATAGGCTAGTTTCCTAAAAAAATCGAATTTGTCCGTCAGTTGGATTAACAGAAAATATTGGATACGTATTTTTTCTTTTCTCAATCAACCAATAAATTATTACCTGTACAGGGTTATTTTTAAGACATCAACACCCCCTAGTGGCGGATTCTGGTGCTCAAGTATTATTACTATCTCGCTGCCGCTCCCGCTTTGGTGCCGTGTGAAGAACACGTTGAATAACAAACGCAGTAGCGCACGGTGTCGTGTGAAACCCGTCTTATTCGACCAGATTGTTTAGATAGAGCAACAGTATTCAGCTATTTTCCTAAGCCTATTATGTGTCGTAATCCTTTAACATGAACACATGCTCAGCTTAGAAGTATGTTCAATTACACTAAACCTAATCCAATTTTGTAGCGATTTGCGTACATGATATTTAATTTTAACTGCTGGAAATGCTTGCAGCGTTTTATCAAGTGGTACGTTTCTTCACAATTTGAATAGTTATTTGAAGATCAGAATCTGAAACTTAAAGAATATCCTTTTTGATCTTCATCATCATCATCATAATTTCAGCCATAGGACGTCCACTGCTGAACATAGGCCTCTCCCATTGACTTCCAGATTGGCCGGTTGGAAGCGGCCTGCATCCAGCGTCTTCCTGCGACCCTTACCAGGTCGTCTGACCACCTTGTGAGTGGACGTCCTACGCTGCGCTTGCCGGTACGCGGCCTCCATTCTAGAACCTTTTTGCCCCATCGGCCGTCAGTTCTACGTGCTATGTGCCCCGCCCAATGCCTTTTTGCACTTTTTGATCTTAATTATACTGAAACCAAGAGATCTATTTTTGAGGCATTAGAAAGAATCTTGAATTCGAACACGACAAAAACTTATATTGCTTACAATTATATGCATTTTGAATCACTCAAAATAAGTGTTGCTATTAAATTGAAATCTTGTAACTATTTTTGTTTCACCCCGAAAATAGGAATTAAAAACTGAAATGGATAACTTTTCACGCAGAAAATAGGTCATTGAATTGATTTTCAACTTTATGTCCAAGATTGAGAGATCAATATCAATTGAGAATATTTTCCATATTGTGGTAGGTTGACGTGCTGTTCTCTGTACCTATTAAAAACTGAAATGCAAAACTCATTGATTCTATGATAAAGAATCGCTTAAAATTGAACGTAAATAAAATTATTATGTTAGTGTCAACATCTGTCAAAACTTTGTCAGCCATGTTTACTTCTCAATGTCATTCTTTCATACTTTCTACTGTAATCAAAAAACGTAGGCCACTCGTAGCAGAACTAATTATAATAAAATTAGAAAAATTGTGATTTTAGGTATTCGCATGCGAATCTTGCGATTTCGTATTCGGATTGAATTCACATGATTAAAAAAAAAACGTTTCCCGATCAAAATTGGATCGCGAATACTGCTAATTACAAAAATTGGGCTTCAGACTGCGGAGGTCTTTAGACAGTGGACCATTTGGGACCATAAGTTAGTCTAGATCGCTGAGTAACTGATAAAAATAACTATATAGATTCTGAAAAACAAAATGACGGACTCGAAATGACGATCCACGAAGATGACGCGACACTGCGACTTTTGAGGTCGCAAACACTGATATTTAAATTATTTTTTTTATTTTTATTTGCACTATGTACACTTTTGGAAAGGGGTCTGAATAAGTAAGATAATTTACATCAGAGTAAATAAAACTATTTACAACGGACCCTTACGAAATTTGTATTATTTGCTAGTTTATTGATTTTAAATGACGACCGTCTGGTGTAGTGGTTCGCCCTCCGGAATACAAAGCCAGCGGTTGCGGGTTCGAATCCCGCAAGGGGCAAATGTTTGTGTCATGAGCACGAGCATTTGTACCTAAGTCGTGGATGTTTATAAAAAGTATTTAAGTATGTTTATCCGTTATCTAGTCGCCATAGTACAAGCTTTGCTTAGTTTCGGGCTAGATAATTGGTGTGATTGTGAAGAGGCGACGTGATCGCTAAGCGACCAATAAAGAAAAACATTTTTTTTCTCTTTCAACTGACCCACCCAAACAGAAAACGAATGCTTGTTAATAATTTTATTCGCAATGTTATAATAGTTAAAACGGTGCCAAACGCGATTGCACGAGTTCCTCAGTCGAATAATTGAGATCCAGAGTGCTGCCAACTTTTATCCCGAATTTGAGCTTCGATTGTTTTCGAAATAAATTCTATAATATGTTCGAATTGATTCTTGGCAAGATAGGCTGTTATTAGTTCGATTTTAAGTTTGGCGGTAAGAGGTAATGTCTTTTTTAATCAATAGACAACAATTTAATTTTGATGAGAAAAGTGTTTGATAAAATATCATATTTTTACGTGATCTGTGGATTCATTTTGACGACGACTTACTTGATGACCTCTGTAGCCGAGGCCCGAGTCCGCCAGACCTAGCGTTGCCACCTCTGAGGTTCGATTCTCGGTCAGGTCAATGTAAAAAACGAACTTTTCTATGTTGTCTCTGGTCTGGATGTTGTGGTTACGTTGTTTCTGACTTCTGTAACTCAAGTGCTTTAGATACTTACTTTGGGATCAGAACAATGTATGTGTTATTTTTTTTTTATTATTATTTATTTATTTAAAACCAGCTGTCCCGGCGAACTTCGTACCGCCCCTTCATACTTTTTTTTTTGTGATTTTTTCTGTATTTTTATAGTTATTCTGCTATTCGGGGCGGAGACAAATTCAACAAAGCAAAGATCATAAAAATCTGTCCAGCCATTCTCGACTTATAAATGGTGTAACTAACCCGACTTCCTTTTATATTTAAAGATGAATTTGACAAAATGAGGAATTGATGAAACCTCTTACTGTATATTAACCGGTCTATCCCTGATAACAGGTTTCATAATATGAATAAAATAAAATAAAATATTATATTTTTTGGCGCTACAAAAAGTCTTAGAAGTTAGTCCATATTTCCTGTCTTGTATATTGAATCGTATCTTCAATCGTAAAAATGAAATAACATCAAACAACCTTGTTTCCTATTAGCAAAATATTTCTTTTTACAAAGTGTACCTTAAGGCTCTGAATTTAATACTCAAATTCAAGAAAAACGATGTTCTAATCGCAACATCTGTAAGTTGTTTACAAACCTTAATAAGACGGCAATGACAACAGTACAGGCGGGCTCTCACAATCAAAAACAAATCTTATTCCTCAAGAATAAATAAACAGGCCAAAGAAATCGCTTGTAACAACACATTATGACACCGTCTTTCAAGATAAGAAAACGAAACCATTTTAAATATGGTGGTGAAGGTGTTTGTAGCTCATCATCATCATTACAGCCATAGAACGTCTACTGCTCAACAAAGGCCTCCCCCAATGACTTCTATCATTGAGAGGATTGCCAATATTCGCCACGCTGAGTAGGCGGGTTGGCGAGCGCAGTTTTGACATGATCACGCACGCAGACGCTGCTGCCCGTCTCGTGCTACAGGAATTAGACGCTTCTTACGAGACGTCTGTTGGCGATGGGGAAGAGTATTCTTTACGGTCGTCCATACGGTGGTTTGTAGCTAAGTGGCATTGATATTTGTAATATTTGGTATTGAATACTAAAGTTAAAGAACCCACGCCGTGGTTGTGAGTGGATGGGTGACCATTCCGAACATTAGTAGTGTCATTAAATGGTTTACAGTTGGATTCGGATATCATTTGGTACTTTACTTCTTCGTATGGTGTACAATAAAAAGTATCTATGTGTGATGTTGTCCAATATTTCTTTATTTATATTTATCTATATACTAGTCGTTATACCCACTCTGAGCCATTCGAACTTTATAACATCTGACAGTAAGGTTAGTAGGCATGCCTTACAGCATCCCCCCTCCACCGCACAGTGTCCGCGTAATGGAGTATGACCCAATTAATTCCACATTAATTATGTCTGTATTTGAGGTGAGATCTGCAGAGGAACGTATAATTTTACTGCCCAACAAAAGAAGGGTGATACAAGTTTGGCGCCTCTTGTTGTGTGTCTGAAGGGTCGTAGTTTCCAAATGGAAGGACCGACCGGGACGCTATTTTACCTGGAGTGGTTCTTAGATGATGTGATAAATCATTAAAAGCACTTATCCATTTTGGTGAAGATATCTTAGTTTTCATCATTATTATTTCAGCCATAGGACGTCCACTGCTGAACATAGGCCTCCCCAAATGACTTCCAGATTGGCCAGTTGAAAGCGGTCTCCTTCCGGCTTCCTGCAACCTTTACCAGATCGTCTGTCCACCTTCTCAAGGGGTCTCAGCTGTAAAATGAAGTTTTATTACTCGTCTGATCAATCACATATTTTAAGAACCCTAAGAACATAAATAAAACTTTTTGAAATCTGGTCCAATTGGACCCTACTTCAGATCATTTTTTATTGCAGACCATACAAAGCAAACAAGATACGGGAAATATCTTTAAGCTGCATAATTTTACAATAGTAACCTTTAAATAGATCACTGCAGATAAATTGTCCCTATGTCTCTTCTTACCGTGCACGGAACTTAAGAAACTAGTACTTATTTATTCTCCATCTTAAACAAACACGTGCACCTTTCCTGGCTACTAATTAATTAATTGAATTAATAAATTAGCTGAGCACAACACAGAGTGCCGACGATTCAATGTTTTATTCAGCGGACACTCGCAAAGAAAACAATTCGAATCTACATAGTTTTTGTACCTCCGGAGTAATGAGCGGCATATTTGCATCTGCTGATAGGCAATAACGATTCGTTCTGATAGTCTGTTTGTGGATATATTTCAGTTTGGAAAACACATGTGTTTTTTAAAAAAGATCAGGATTTTAAACATTTGCGGCTGAACACTGAAACAAAAATATTCATTTCGTATGCAATTGAAATAAGAACAATTTTACCTTCGAGCCTTTTGTCCATTTTTTGGCGGAGTATGGTTAACTATGATTCTAGATGCGACTAGACTAAGTTCATCATTCATCATCATTTCAGCCATAAGCCGTCCACTGCTGAACACTCCCTAGTGACTAGCAAGCGATCTGCATCCAGCGGTTTTCTGCAACTTTTATCAAGTCGGTTGTCCACCTTGTAGGTGGACATCCTATGCTGCGTTTGCCGGTACGTGACCTCCATTTCAAAATCCTTCTGCTCCATTAGCCGTCAGTTCTGCGTACTATGCGCCCCGCCCACTGCCACTTCAGCTTGCTAATCCTGGGCTATATCAGCATCTTTTGTTCGTTTGCGGTTAGTTACTGTCTGAAGTTTAGGATACTGTTTTTTTATTTGTCTCTATTCTAAAACCAAAACACAAAGGAACCATTAGACAAAGCCAGGAATTCTGGATAATAGCTATACACCACACCATCATCATTTCAGCTATAGGACGTCCACTGTCGAATAAAGACAGGCGAGTTGGCGAGCGCAATATTTTATTACATTTTGCACGCAAACGCTGCTGCCCGTGTGTGATACAGAAATCAGTCGCCTCCTACGACACGCGTCCGGTTGACGGTGGGGAAGTGTATTCTTTACGACCGTCTCCACACGGTACATTTCTTTAAGTCTATATATATAAAACAAAGTCGGGTTAGTTACACCATTTATAAGTCGAGAATGGCTGAACTGATCTTTATAATTTTTGGTATGTTGGATTTGTATTCGCCCGAATAGCAGAAAACCTTGGAAAATTCACAAAAAAAATTGTAAAGAGGCGCGGGTGGTACGAAGTTCGCCGGGACAGCTAGTAATAAATAAAAAAATCAAAGTGTAGATAAGAAGGAATGAAGAGATATTCCGCGCTAACGAAGCCGTTAACTATAAAGAGATGTTACGACAATAGCTCTTTGAACCATCAAACAGTCTTAAAGCTCATGAAACCATTTCAATCCATTGGGTTTTAGCATTAAGGTGTTAATTTTAGTTAACATCAAACAATATATTACAATCGGAACCTTTCACCCCCGTGCACTAATTTAATAACTTATCTTTTGAGAACCCCATCACTTATAGGTATGGCATAAAACCTAGTTACAGACTGTATTAATAATTTAATCGAGTGACAATGATAAATTACCATGACAATTTGTTTGTTGTTCGGATACAAATAGTTACTAAATTAAAATAGTCTGAACTAGGCCTAAGTTTTTATTTTGTTTGTTTCTTTAAATAAAAAATCATAGCCTCGAAATCAATATACTTATATTACGAGGTACTTGAAGCAGGTACCCTGTAAAGTAGAAATGTCATAGTGTTCTACAAAAAAAAAGCCGCCATTTTTAATCTACTTCTGTTTCGTATGGGCGAGAGTTGACAGGAAAAATCACTAACTAGATTCGGAAAAAGATAGTTTGTATTACATACTCTATGTATGTGCTTGATAGAGGTACCGATGTTTGTGCCAGAGGTCTCTTGTAGCACACTCAGACCCAAACAAATTTAATTAAGTTTTATTTAATCATTTGACCCGAACAGAGAACCGAACATGAAGGCCGTTTTCGTATAAGGATCAAATCATCACGCTTGCCAATCACGTCGTCATTCGTATCAACTAAAACCATTCATATCTACCAAAAATTACCAAAGATGAAAATAATGTGATCTTTGTTATACGTATGACGCACTACAGAAATCCAATCAACCAACAAACTCTGACAGAATGAACAAAAAACCCGTCAAACTTGTGCCCGTTGGCCTGAACTAAATAGAAAAGGATCCTAAGATTGTTAATTGTTGTTAAATATTACGAGAACTATGATAAATCGGTACATTTTAAACAGCCCGACATAATATGCGTGCGCGACCGTGGTAAGAGACAAGTGCTTTGCGCAGGGGCGGCGCACAGTCATACCTATATCGTCCGCTTCTTCGTCCCGCGCGCCCGCCGCAGTGCCCGCGTTTTGTGTTATCAAAACTATAAACAAGTGATCAAGTGATCCAGCTGGGTAGGTCAAATTTTGAGAAGGAGGTCAATCGTCGAATCCAACTTGGCTGGGAAGCGTTCGGAAAACTACTTAACGTCTTCTCGTCCAAAATACCTCAGTGCCTAAAGACGAAAGTCTACAACCAGTGTGTGTTACCAGTGATGACATATGGAACTGAAACGTGGCCTCTCACTATGGGCCTCATAAGAAAGCTCAAGGTTGCACAGCGTGCTATGGAAAGGGCTATGCTCGGCGTTTCTTTGCGAGATCGAATCAGGAATGAGGAGATTCGTAAACGAACAAAAGTTGCTGACATAGCCCAACGGATAAGCAAGCTGAAGTGGCAGGGGGCGGGGCATATAGCACGTACAACTGACGGCCGATGGGGCAGAAAGGTTCTGGAATGGAGGCCACGTACCGGCAAGCGCAGCGTAGGACGTCCACCTACAAGGTGGACGGACGACCTGGTAAAGGTTGCAGGAAGCCGCTGGATGCGAGCCGCTTTCAACCGGATAATCTGGTAGTCACTGGGGGAGGCCTATGTTCAGCAGTGGACGTCCTATGGCTGAAATGATGATGATGATGAAACTATAAAGCAAAAATTTTGTCTCCTTATCCATAGCCTAAATGTTATCTCCTCTAGTTTTAATATAATAACATTATCACATGATCCTCATCGCTGATATTATACTAGTTTCTCCCTAGTTGACTCCGGCTCGGATTGCTCAAATTGAAAAGTTTCCCGCGGAAAACTCGGGAACGCCATTAAAACTTGGACGAGCCACAATGCCGTGTTACAGCGATAACAATACTATTCAAATTGAGTGAATAATTTAATAGTTGACAGTTGCATGTAGCATCAAGTTTCCCTGTTAACAGGGACAATGTAATATGACTTTTTCTTTTGGCGTTTTTTTTCTAAAGCAAATTTTTACCAAGATGGAAATATAACTACTTATTTTTAAAAAAAATTAACTTTAAACCTCCGTTTTAGAAACAAAAAAACTGTTTGGTATATTGGTAGAATTTTTTTTATTTATTTTTTATATTGTTTAATTTTTTTCTGTGCTGTCATACTGTTTGACGTTATTGACATTGTCAGACTACTAAATCCTTTGAGAAAAGCGAAGATTTATTTTAAAAGTACTACCTTAGTACTTAGAAATTCCTTGGTGAAAAGTCAATTTTGACAGTCTACATGTGACTTGTGTGACAGTGACATTGACATCTGACAGTAGTGTTAGTAGTGTTTGTCTATGATAGGGAAGGTTTACTTTGCCAATTGTATTTGTAGCATTATTGGTATTATGATGAGCTGATAGCAAAGCTCTGTTTTTTATGTATCATTAAAATCATTTACTTTTTATAATCAATTTGATTGCGAGTCTACGTCACATTTATGAAAGAAAAGTCATTTCTAATACAAAAAACATTGTACCACACAAAAGAAAAGAACAACAGAAAAAAGCTACCTACATTAAGATTAGCACAATTTAGGCGGTCTTATCGCTAGAAGGGTATGATATCTATTCACCACTATTTGACTTGGTAAAAAGCGCCCTTTATTACACACACATGTAAATTACGGTCCCGGGTACGATTCCCGGTCGGTCAATGTAGGAAAAATATCTTTTCTATATTGTCTCGGGTCTGGGTGTTGTGGTACCGTCGTTGTTCCTGATATCTGTAACATAAGTGCTTTGGCTACTTCTTATCCTATAAGTGCTTATCCTATAAGTAGCCAAAGCATTTTTTTTTACATCACATACTTTGCTCTAGCTAAGTATGTGATGTTGTTAAAAAAAATTTTTTTCTACCCATCTCTATTTTCGTAGCTAAGTCACGGATGCAAGCCGCGGCTTTATTCCTGTAAACTTTGGAAGACTGCTGTACATTTTATGAGGTTGCAGAAAACAGGCTATGCATGTCGTGTATTATTGGCTAGGGTGTCCACAATACATTTAAGCATTGCCATGTAATTATTTGTTTAACAATAATTTTACAAAAATAGTTTTGCTAACTAAAAAAATACGAATGAGTTGTTTTGACAAATGTTTTTTGCCAAATGAAAGTTTGGGAAACGTTGTTTAGGATGACAATGTGATACTTTGCGAATCGTTATTTGGCCAAACATTAGTAATCCAGTCATATCTTTAAACCTATTTTATATACAGTGTGTAACGAAAAGGTGAAATAAAACTTTAAGGGGTTATTCTACGGCTAAATTACATCAACTTTTTCTATGGGACCAAGATCAAAATCTCAAAAAAAAAATTGACGTTTCCATACAAACTGATGCCAGCTGGTCGCGTTTTAGTATGGGATAGTGTTTTTTTTTGCGATTTCGATGTTGGTCCCATAGAAAAAGTTAATGTAATTTAGCCGTAGAATAACCCCTTAAAGTTTTATTTCACCTTTTCGTTACACACTGTATATACGCGTTGAGAACTTCTACTTCTTTAACGGCAGTTAAAAGTAAGAGACAGAAATGACAAGTTTTTATAGTTGTGTACGTTCTTAGTTAAAAAGCGTGTTTAAAAACAGTTTTTCTTCAAAGCAAAACATTT
Organism: Anania hortulata; assembly: GCA_963576865.1. Classification (NCBI taxonomy): domain Eukaryota; kingdom Metazoa; phylum Arthropoda; class Insecta; order Lepidoptera; family Crambidae; genus Anania; species Anania hortulata. Next base: position 22,492,238 of record OY756391.1, on the reverse strand, counting down.
TCATCTAAATTGCTGCTAAGAAACTATTTTCTTGTTCTTACCATCCTAATTATTATTGCACGTTCAGTAATTATGATCGCAATTTAGTTCCACAAGGTTCATAACAATTTCACTTTGCGGAATGCGCAATAAAGTCTATTTAGACAGAGTAAATTTTCTACTTTATTTTGCTAGCTTACGTGGTTAGCTGAAGTTTATCGCGGCTTTTATTAAACAAAACTGAAACAACGGAGTCACTTGGCTATTATTTATTTAAAAATGAAAATGTTGCTACTCTTTCTATAATAGTGTACCTAAACCAAATGCTGCTAAACTACAAATTTTACTATTGTAGCTACATTGAAATCGTGAAGAAAATTTATATCGTTACTGTATTATCGTCAGGGTAGAAGCGTTTTTGTATAAAAAGGCAACTTAAACATTTCTCGCAATTTTTATGATAATAAGTAAATTTTATTAAAAAAAATAAAACCGACTTCAAAACACTGAAATGCTAAAAATAATCCTAACACTTAAGTACCTAATCAGTTACTTTTGGAGTCGGTGCAAACAAAAACATTGAATCTCTCATCGGCTGGTTTTGAAGTCGGTTTTATTTTTTTTAATAAAATTTACTTATTTCATCTATTTTTAGTGATAAATCCTAATCTAACTGCTGAACACCGATTTCATCCCCTATTTTCCTACCCTTAGGGGTGATTTTTATTTTTCAAACTTTTATCATAGCATTTTTGAAGTATAAGCTATTCAATAAAACAAAAATCATCAAAATCGGCTCATATTTGTCGAAGATAGGTAACAAGAACCACAACCAAAATATTATCTGGGTATATATTTGTTGATTTTCTCAAAAAGTTCTAAATCAATTTCGATAAAATTTATATGGGACCACCTCTGAAGTATGATCTACCAAACAAAAAAAGAATCATTAAAATCGATTCATAATTGGCGGAGTAATCGCGTAACAAATATACAAAAAAAAAAAAAAAAACATACAGTCGAATTGAGAACCTCCTCCTTTTTTGAAGTCGGTTGAAAAGGAAATAAAATTGAAGATTATGATTTTGTACAACAGCAGCTTATTTAAGCTGGTTTTAAAAAAAATCATGATTCTAATTTGAACATTTGAAAGTTCACTTCTGGACATAATATGTCACCGTCATTAAGCCAAAGCGGACGGCTCTGGGCCGTATGTATCCAGCGGCGTTTGAGTTAACCTTACGTAGGCTTAAACAAGGTGTAAGAAATGAAATAAAAACATACATTTTGGTTAGAAGACATGTAAAATTAGTGCTAATTGGATTGCACATGCAACGATATCTAATGACGAGGAGAGCTTTCAGGAAAGTGTTGGTGCTGCACCGCACTCACTCTCAAAGAGAAGTACGGCATGCAAGCCGTCTGAGTACCACTAGGCGAACAAGCTCAAGGCGCTGCAACGCCAGGACAGCCCCAACAACCCCCTAAAAACGTTATTGTATCGAACTCGCTGAGATTGTTTATAAGTTAAATAATTTTCCTACGTTGGTCCATGTTTCTTGGACAAAGTTTTTTAGTTTCATGAGCAAAACCATATCCTGAGAATAACAACTAATTCTTAACGAGGTTTAGTATTGTTCTATCTTAACGTAAACAAGGCTTCTTTTGTGTTCATTTTGTAAATCACATTTGGTGTTTACTCGCTACTACTATCTACAGAAATATTAAAACTTTCTCACCAGTGAAAAGTATAGCAATATTTTATAAGTTATGTGAAAGTAAGAACAGTTTAGTGCATCGTAAATGCTAACGTTAACGAAAAATGGGGAGGTTATAGTGTGGGGAATAGTAGGGTGAGCATCTTCCAACTGTTTTCGTAGGACTGATAAAATGTTTTAATTATTATGTATTATTTTTCTTCATCGTCATCATCATCATTATCATGTCAACATACTGCAGTCCACTGCTAGCCATCTTCTCATGGTCGTCAATCCATCCGGCTATTATTTGGTAATATTATTTCCAAAGTATAAAAATATAAATAGTTATCAAAATAAGTATTGATGAACTAAATTAAAATAAAAAATCTTGCAAGTGTTTTTTATTACAAAAAGCGGAGATAACTTGGACTCTTCTTTTAAAATGATTAAACCACAATAGTATTATTGTATCTCTCCTGCGGGAAATCAGGGCAAAGAGGCCGGTTCTTTTGAAAGGCATTTGTGAGAATACAGATCCAACACGAAGGACCCCTTTGAGATACGATAATAAGATGGGATTTGTACACTTAGCGGATACTATATATCTGCCTGCACAATCGTTTCTTCCTGGTTATTTATTAGCATTATCAGGGTATTATACAATTTTGAGCTTAAATCCTGTAAGTAGATAGAATCACTTGAAATTAATCACGATTCTTGCACATAATTTTCATTGAATTGTTTCATTTGGATCCTTCTACGTGGTCACCCTAGTCACGTCACGCGATTCACCCGCTCGTTAGTCCGTTTCGTGCGTCATCGTTTATGGTCGCACCACATAATGTCAGTGTTGAAACGGGGGAAAAGCAACTAGTGATGTTTGTTACTACGTTAGGTAATTTCTTCCATGTTTTGGCGTTACATCATAGAATGAATGAATTGGATGATTCACTTAGTTAATGTTCTGTTTATAACTATAATACTATGTATCTACTTCTATAAGAGTAATCTTTTTTGTATTTCGTATTCATTTTTTTGTATATTAATCATGGATTTGTCCTATTGTTATTTGAAGAGCAGAAACAAAGTGATGTACGAAGTAAGTAGCAGTTGGACATAAATGTAGTTAGAACAACTTTTTCAAACAAATAAGTAAAGTAGAGTAAATCTAAAGTAAGCATTATAGGCCCTCATGCAGGGCAATTGCCTCAACTACGAGGTGGCCACCTTGTACTTGATTTGGTTGGCCTGGTACTGATTGGTAGTGTCGTAATGACAGTGACAATCATCATCATCAGCTTTTGGAAATCTACAGCTATGTCTAGCGGTTCTCTCCCATAGAAGCCACACATTGCTGGGCCGTTTTTCATCCAGCGATTTCTCACAACCTTGACTAGGCCGTCAGTCCGATGGGTGGGTGGCCTGCCCTTGCTTCGTCTTTCAATTCGTGGTTGCCACTCGAGAATCTCTCTTCTTCATCAGTTGTCTGCTCTACGAGAGATGTGGCTTATTCTGCTTTTAGTTCAGCTTTGCCATTTGAAGAGATTGGTGCAAGTGACAATACCTGTATGGTAAAAGCCTAAATATTTATAAAATCTTTGAAACAGTATATATTTATGCTTATTATTTGTGGTGTTGGTGGTTATGATAGGTTGTTGGGTAGGGCATAAAGCAAGATGAGGGCGAGTCGAGCAATGTCATTAGAAATAGTGAATTGTCTGGTCACCCCAGAAAATAGCAGTTTTCTTAAAAACAACAGATCATCTTAGATAAACTGAAAATCAAACTGCGGTTAAAAGATAAACTTCTGTTGCGGATCCGAAATATATTGAGGCAGGCGTCCTCGCTATAGACAATGGCGCCGCTATATTTAAGCGACCAACAAACCAGGCACCTTAGCTGGGCCCGTACTTGAAAGTTGCTACTGCGCAATCTTTAGGGTTGCCAGAAAAAAAAAGGAGTTTAATTGTACCAACATAAAATCAATTAGGTTTAGCCGGCAGATGTTCCAGCAGGTATTTTCTAGTTTTGTATGATATCATTGCACTACACGACTTGTTTGATTGACGGTTATTCTAAACGGCGCGTGTGTCTGTGCGGGTGCACAAATTCTGACGTTTGTGTAGTTAGCTTATATCTTTAAAGCAACATGCTGTATGACGTGACACTTATTCATTAAACTATTGATCGTCTTGTGTTTAATTAACTAAAATAGAAACAAGTTCAAGTATAAAAAAAACTGTTAATAATTTATCCTCATCGTAAAATGCCATCTTCTAACGAAGTTTGAAGGACAGTGTCGGAAATTCGTGGGCGGTCACTGGCTAGGTCTTTGATTTCGCACATTGTGCGCACTTGGGCTTCTTTTTTGACGACCTAGGGGTTTTTTCTTGTATTTTCCCCTCCATCTTTAGACTTGCGTTCTCATACTGCACTCTTCTCTACAGATGTTCGACAAAATAAACTTGCTTTTGCCTGATCGTGTACATGAGTTATTAGTTTTTCTTTTCATCAAGGATCTATTATAACTTGTCAATAGCATCCTAAACATTTTCCGAAATAAACATCTGAAATGTTGTAATTATTAGTTTTTGGCAACCCTCGCCTCAGGTCAAGTTGCGCTGGCTGCGCCGCGAAGACAATGCCCAAACATTAATAACTTTCTTTGTCCGCTCGCACGTCTGGCTTGATGGGTTTTCTTAATATTTTTAGGGATGTTTCTTTGAATTTCTTAAGTTTTGCTTCATTAAGTTTGACCTACATCACAGTTAGTCTTAATTTTATTGTTTACGTAAAATATTATGACTTAAATGAACTTGTCAATAATTGTCTTTGTTCTGTAAGTGTTATCTGAAACTCAGAATAATAACTGCATTATTTTACATTTAAAAAGTTTCTCACTAAAAAGTTACCTAAATAAAATTATTGATATAAACTGACTTTGTATAATCAACTACAACAATAATAAAAAATGGTGCCTTTGATTAACAAAATGCAATCCATTTTTGACAATAAATGAATAAATGTTCTCTAAATAAAAATAAAAATATTTTAAGGACTTGTATGTTAGGTATGTTAGGAAACAGGTCTAAAAGTATCTCTACTAAGTTAAAATTATTTTTATGAAATTATAATAAACGCCTTACACATTTAACTACTCGTATAATCAGTTCAAACGTAATCAAATAATACGACTACACACTTGGATATATTTTTAAATTTACCAACTCACTTATTAACACGATTATGATACTTTCCGTTAACACAGAATCATGAAAGGCATGATGGTCTTCATCATCATCATCATCATTTCAGCCATAGGACGTCCACTGCTGAACATAGGCCTCCCCCAGTGACTTCCAGATTGGCCGGTTGAAAGCGGCCCGCATCCAGCGGCTTCCTGCAACCTTTACCAGGTCGTCTGTCCACCTTGTAGGTGGACATGATGGTCTTAAAGCTTAATTATAAACGGGTAATTTACCTATTTATTTGTGTTTTCGAATGTCATATCTAGACTATTTCCGACACTTATTTGGCCGGTATTTTCACGGATATGTACTTAAATGAAAAAAAATATACGTATATCTGCCCCTAAGTATAAAACTTAAGCATTTTTCCGTCGCAGTCCTAAGCGACGCTAAGCACTCCTCCCTAAGGAATCGGCCGTCCCGTCTCCGTAAATGTTTATACCAGAAAAACCTTAACAAATTCCCTTCAAATATACATAAGAAGTATGAAAGGATGACATTTGCAAAACGTTTGGAGTCGTTCGCGTGTTTCCGACAGTGGTACATGAATAAGTTATGGAGATCAGAAGCGTTGGGCAGAAACAGTATCTTCATACACTTAATGTTACCTAAGTAAAATTGGCTTCTAAGAATTGAATACAACTCAATGAAATGAGATATACCAGGGTATCCTAAAAATAGTAGCAAGTAGAAGGACAGAGATAGTGAAACCCTAAGGAAATCCAAGTTAATGGTCATCAGTTTTTAACCAACTTCAAAAAAGGAGTTTCTCAATTTGATTCCTTATACTCCGCCAATTATGAAGCAATTTGGATTATTATTTTTTTGTTTCGTAAATCATACTGAAGACGTGGTCCTACATAAGTTTTAACGAAACTGATTAAGCGCTTTTTAGGAAATAAAACAATATATACTCAGATAATGTTTTAGTTCGTGGTTCTTGTATCTATGTTACCCAATATCTTCGACAAATGTGAACCCACTTTGATGATCCTTTTTTTATTGAATAGTTTTTACTTCAAATATACTATAGTAAAAATGGTGGAAACAGGGGATGAAATCGGTGTTCAGCAGTTAGCTTTTGGTTGCACTTTTATGATTCATTTTGATTAGGATTTATCACTATACAAACAGATAACATAAGAACATTTTATTTTAAAAAAACTAAAAAGCTAAAAATAATATTATCACTTAAGTACATAATTAGTTACTTTTGGAGTCGGTGCAAACGAAAACATTTAAACTCTTATCTGTAAATATGTGCATATATAAAATGTTTAAATTATAAGAAGTAGGTTTGCAAAAATGATTTAAAAACTTGTGTTCTCCAATACCAAAGACTAAAAGACACCAAATTACAGAGAACAAATTGGGTGTTCTATCATTGGGAACGAGGTAATAGGCCATTATTTTTCGTGCACTCTTTGTGCAGCACACAAAGGCGAGTTAATGATGTTCGGCTACGGAGTTGTGATGCGGGGCACACGCCGGTATGGTAATTATACGCGATGCTTTGACTGGGCAGAGATGAGAGGCATCGAACAGAGAAGGCAGCTGATTAAAGTGCGGTTTTGGTTTTAAATTTTTAGGCTATTAAGTAGTCGCATGAGACCGCGTATTGCGTCTTGTTTTCAGGGCTGGCGAGTTAATTTGGTCAATAAAAACTCGTCAATAATTATTCGCTGTAATATAAAGAAAATGAAATAAAGATAATTAACCCTTGGGAAAATCTGAAAGCCGTCATATATGTATTAAGGCTCTGAAAAATTTATTTATAAGTAAAACAACGCAAAACTCAAAACTTGCTCTGTCTAAAAACTTACATTAATTTAACAAAAAAAAAAACTACTTACTACGTAGCTTGATCTACTATATCAATATTTGTATTTAAAATTTGCAACTGAGTTATCCTTTGTCTTTAATCTCGCTATGGTAAAGTTACGATGAAGTCTAAAGCGGAACATGCTTATTCTGTCCCTGAATATACTGTCCATCTTAGCCTTTTATTCGGATTATGGTACACTATACAATATGATACTCATGCAACCATATAAGTACGACCATATAGGGAAATATAGTAAAGAAGAAGACCTAGAGAAATATACACTGACCAAATAAAGGAAAAAGTAAACGTTTTGCCTAATAAAGAGGTGAAAAATAACAAAGTAAAGACTAGAACTGAAACAGCAAAAATTTGTTCTTAATTTTTTTATAGTTTGTAACTTGAACAAAAAAAGCAAAAGTTCGTGTCACTCGAAAGTAGAATTTTGTATCACTAGAAGAACAGGATGTTTTAGGAATCATTACTATACAAATAAAAATTATATAAATTGCATAGATTCGTAACAATCTGGGAGGATATTTTTTACTAGGCACAAAACTATCATACATTCAACAATGGCTGATTATTCTGTGGTGGCAGCTCATTTCGCAGTAAGCCCCATATTGAAGACTCGCTGGCTGATTCGCAGCAGAGGTGAACTTTTATTTGTTTGTGTATGCTGCTTTATTTTTAAACTGAGCCAGCCTTTTATTCGGTTCTTACATTTATGCGGATTGTGGGAACTTCCGCGGAGAGTGAATATTAAGATTATATTTTTTACCGAGGAAATATGAGTGGAGAGGTTATTTGAAGTTTACATTCTGTATTTTTACTGAGTAAAAGTCGGAAAAAGAGTTATTTTACATAGTTTTAACTTTTTGACATTTAAATTTACTATTTTCTCGTCTGCATTACACTCATCCTCCGTTATGATGCTACTTTTCAGTTGATCCATTTTAGAAAGAAAGAAGAAACATTTATTAAACATTGGACATCACATACAAATAGTACAAATGACACAAAAATAATATTTAAATTACAACAAGAAAAAGAAAAACAAGTGATAAAAACAAAAAAAAAACATAATTGTATGTTATAGATATAATAGTTATGCATCAAGAAATCGTCACGGCCGCCAGTCACACTAGGCATCACTGATCATTCCGTCCGAACGCCATGAGCGCGACGGCAATGCGCGATCACTTTGAAAGTTCAGAAACCGTTTTTAACTGGTCCGTTGTAGGTGACCTAAATTGTGCCTAAACATGTTAATTGTCAGTGCGATAGCGAATCGTTAGAATATTAAAAGTAATCAAATAAAAATCAGTCAAGAAATATATAAAATAAATTAAATTGTCAAGGTGGTAGATTAAAATTATGAGTCGGTGGGCAAGTGATTGTATATTATCATTTGTACCTAACTTGTCAGTATTTAATTCATTTACAAACTTGAAAGTATATTTGAAAAGCCGTGAAATCGAAAATTTAATTCAAAAAGTTATTGTACGTCAGAGCAAAAGAGCTAGTAAGCAAATGACATCATGAAAAGCTAAGCTTGCTAACCTCCTGTCTTGGCTTTGAAAAATAGCCTTGTAAAACTCAAAAAATATATTTCGGTTGAAGCGACAAAGTATTTATTCCTCACAGTACAATTTCTCAGATGCCAAAACAAAACAACATCGCCATCCTACATCCAAGATCCAAAGGACGTTTGAAACATTAAAACGTGCATTATTAACAACGGGGTGAGCTGTCAGAACACGACCGGGCCCGAAGGATGCCGAGAAATCCCGTTTTCTAATAATCCGGCAAAGCCCATTCTTGTACAGAACCCTTAATTAAAACATAAACGACTTTCCGATGAGAGCTCGGTATTAGAACGTGAGTTGGAAGTTTTTTGTATTCTTGGATATACAGGGGATGGCTCGTTGTGTGTGTACATACTATAGTATGTACACACACAACGAGTATATATGTATACACATATTTAACAGTAACTGTAAAACTCTTAACATCATAGCAATCAATATATTTCACCATCGAAATACCGTTGTTTTTTTGTTTCTTGGTTCGTCATTGAAATAGGAGCGATGAAGTAAAATGATTCTTTATAGTAATTAGAGTTAATATTAAATGTATTTGGAATATAGTAATAGGACCATTGGTAATCGTTAAATACTGAACCTGAAACTCTAAAAAGTAATCAATGTATCAACCTACCACATAACATCAAATTTTATCAATTAATATTGAGCTCTATATGTCAGATTTAAAGTTAAAAATCGGTTCAATGAACTTTAACTTTTTAGGTAGGTTGACTTGCCGTTGACTGTATCATCTCGATATTGTTGTTCGTTGATATTTTAGTTTCTTGATGAAAACGTTGGTAAATGTTATTAAAGTGTTCCGACTAGACATGATATTTACTATAGGAGCTGTTTTTTTTGAGCAATTACATTAAAAAAACAACTATTAAGTATTAAGTAATTGAGATCTTATACAAATATGATTACTTATAAGGTGTCATTTTATTATTTAATTTCCTTTTCTAACATGAGACCATCATCGAAATTGCAAAGAAATAATAACTTTCTCAGACTAATAAATAAGATAGCTTCTAATTCACCAACATTACTATGTCCTTCGTTGACCAGTTTGTAAGTTGCCCGGATAGCGAAAGGTCGTGGGTTCGAATCCTACACTCTAAAAAATTTGAGCGAAATAAGAGAAATTATTTTCTCTTAGTTGACGTTAAGGTTGCAGGAAGCCGCTGGATGCGGGCCGCTTTCAACCGGCCAATCTCGAAGTCACTGGGGGAGGCCTATGTTTAGCAGTGGACGTCCTGTGGCTGAAATGATGATGATGATGATGATGATGAATGTGAATAAAATAATTATAATAATCTATATATATAAAACAAAGTCGGGTTAGTTACACCTTTTATACGTCGGGAACAGCGAGACCGATCTTTATTAATGTTAATGTTATTATTGACGTTCATAAGTGGCAGTTTTCTGCCCTAAACTGAATAAATGATTTTTGACTTTTGACTTTTGACTTATGATTTTTGGTTTGTTGGATTTGTATTCGTCCCAAATAGCAGAATAACTATAACCCTTCGCGTGCCACTAAATATTTTCCCTATAGTTTTCCATTGCTTTTCCGGTCTACAGTGGGTAAGTGGAACGCGAAGGCGTGTATCAGAGGCAGTTGAAATTTTTCCAAGACAAAATAATAACCTTGATTTAGCTTATAGGTAGTTTTAATAGATTTCGATGTTGGTCCGATAGTAAAAGTTAACGTATTTGAGAAGTAGAATTACCCCATTACTGAAAGTTAATAAAACCTTTTTAATATGTAATTATTATTTCCTGTTACAGACCACATCCTGTATGCTTGCCTTAAGGGATTCGTCGTCATTTGTTTCCAATTTAGAATTCTATTGGAAGTATTTGTTGGGTATCTGTGTGGGAGGATTGTATCAATCAAATATTCGTTTGTTACCTGAAAAAAAGGTTAAAGATTTTCATTTAACTTCTTTTTTTTTCAATTCGGTACACGCTGAGAAAATAACGGTTGCTGTGTCTTCGTTCAATTAATATTTAAAAACTACTTAGTCTAAACGCGCTACTGTAGGAATAGAATAGAAAATAATAGTTTATTTGCGTTTAAACAGGAATACAGGATTACTGCACTTAAGTAGCTTATTAAGACTTGATAGACTTGGCTATGAGAGTTTTTTTTTAAATTCTAAAGTGGTGGCATCTCCCCCAGACTCTCCCATCTATCTCTATCTATCGCAAATGACTCCCAATCCCTCGTCAGGTTAACCAAATCGTCACACCATCTTAACTTAGGTTTACCTCTTCGGCGACAGCCGGTAGGTAGGTAGGTACCCATCGAGTGACGATTTGGGCCCACCTATCCGGATGCATTCTACACACGTGTCCTGCCCACTCCCACTTCAGCTTTGCGGTTTCCTTGCCCAGCCGTGGGATTGAATAGGTTAAAAAAAAGTGGTGGCATGCTAGTATCTATAAATAAATGTAAATAAATAAATATTGGACAACATCACATACATTGCTCTGATCCTATGATAAGTAGCCTAAGCACTTGTGTTACAGAAATCAAAAACAACGACGGTACCACAACACCCAGACCCAAGACAATATAGAAAAGTTATTTTTCTACATTGACCGACCGGGAATCGAACCCGGAACCTCAGAGATAGCGATACCAAGTCCGGTTTGTTCGCCTCTCGGCTACGGAGGTCGTCTCTAAAATTTAAACACGTTTTCTATTTTGTAAATGAAAACATAAACTCAAATTAAAATCGGTCAAATTAATTAATACGAATACTATTAATTAATACTATTTTGTTATTTTATTATAATAACTTGTTTTAACAATCATTCTTTATAGAGCCCCAAACTACGCGAAGCTTTTACTATTGCGACTATAATCATGGATAGACATCCTTAAATACATTATATGACATTCATGACTCGGGAGCAAATGCTCGGGCTCGTCACACCAACATTTACCTCTTGCAGGATTTGAACCCGTGACCGTCCGCTTTTACTAACACAACACTATAACACGTCTAGTGTAACAAATGTCTATTCTATAAATAAAGTCCAAATGAACGTAGGAAACACGGACAGGTAGCCAACTTCAATCAGTTCTGAATCGCTTGGACTCCAGGTTAGTAGCTAAGAAGCAGATACAATCGGAAATTCGTTGTAACTCTCCCAAGCCGTAGGGTTGTCTACAGTGTCTTTTTCATTTTTATATTTTTTTAAATTGCAGCCTCTTTTATTTTATTTTATTTAAATTCAATTGCACACTCTACTAACAGCTTTTAACCAAAGCGTGGTGAGCCAGATTTGTTATCATATGCTTTTTAGAGATGTTCTAAAGTGAGGACTGCAAATTGGCAAACAAGTCGACAAGGCCATACATGACATATTGTCTGCAGACAGTGAATGGAAAACAATAAACGAGTCTTAAGATCTTTACTTTAAAAAAAACTGGCCTTGTATGTCAAGGCTATTTCAATACATATTTTTAATAATTGACATACAAGGCCAGTTTTTTTAAAGTATCTTAGTTCGATGTTACGAAACCCCGATATCGAGTTTGTGTAACAGATTGAGAAATCACGGTTAGTAATTACGGGCGCTTGCCATACAATCTTGTTGCCATAGTTACAGCTTTGCTTATTTGGGTCTTATTAATTCGTATTATAATAAGTAACAGGTTTATAAGTTGTTCGACTATAAGTTACGTTAATGAAAATTCATCTCTCAACCTTAAATGTAGGAGGTACTCTCATATGAATTCCATTAAAATTAATATTGTGGATATCTATAATTATGCTGAATTTCAGCTTTCTGATACCTGTTGAAATGCAGCGATAAAAAATCTGTGCCATACGATTACAGTCAATGAAAGTGGACGCAATTATAATGGTTCTATATCATTAGACCCCGGAACCCTAAGACACTACATTCCCTATGTGGCAACCCTATTCGTAGCCGTCCCACGGCTTTATCTGGACAGTTATTGAGAGCACCTGCTGAATTACATTGTCTCGAGTCCTCTGCACCTTTTATTTCTATTTGTAAAGCGAAAGAATTTTGGCTATGCTGTCTTGCAGCACAATGAAATAAAAGAAAGAAATATTTCTTAAAATGTGTCTGGGAAGACTGTTTTCTAAAAGTTTAATGAAATAGTCCATTCTTATTAAATTTTGTTCGAAATATTATACATCTTGCAATTTACCTTAGTAAGACAGATCGGCGTTTTCAGGCCGAGTTAAAAATAGCCTCCTTCAGACATAGATTGCACACATAAGAATCAAAGTAACAGGCTAAGGTTCAGAATGGCAGAATTTAGGCGATCTTAGCGCAAAAAGCGATCATCGCTCGTTGTTGTTTAGCACAGCATTATTGATTTTGATGATTTCTAAACAAACTATCAGAATCGGATTCGGAATTCTCTATTACAATATACATAGAAAACACAGTCAGAATTATTGAACGTCAAAATTTTGCAGATGTCCCAGAGCTGTCTGGCCAACTTGACGTTAACTCATTTGCTATGCTCAAAACTTTGACTAGCCGGCCTGTCTAGGATTTAGCCTAACTCCTAGTTTCGCTTTGAAATTTTTATCCTGGACAAGGTGTTCGGATGTCGAGATAAAAATAGGGTGTAAGTTTTAGTCGTGAGATAAAGTAGTTGGTAGGTATTTTCATTTTGTAGCATAAAAATATTGTTCAATCTAAATTCTCTTCTTTTTTTACTTCCATCATCCATTTTTTTGCTAAGCAAATATTGTAAATATTTTTCACTTATTTTAAACAATTTATTAAAAAATAAGATAGACACAAAACGTATTTTTGCTTCCATTTGGAAGGAAAAAGTCTTTTTTGGCGGTAATAGACAAGATTCTATTCTTTACAAGTCTAACATCATGCCAAAAAACAAAGATTTTACATAACAAAACATTGCTCTACTAGACTACTAGGGAGTTAAACTCTTTATCCAGAGGCTGTCTCTCCATTACCGTCAAAAATAAAGTCAAATGACCATCAATTGGATTGATACTGATGCCACACGTCTTGAGATCCCGAAATAAAGTCTCGATTTTCAACTTATTTCCGACATGTATAATATTAATGTGAAACATCTCAATCATCATCATCATCATTTCAGCCATAGGACGTCCACTGCTGAACATAGGCCTCCCCCATTGACGTCCAGATTGGCCGGTTGGAAGCAGCCCGCATCGAGCGGCTTCCTGCAACCTTAACCAGGTCGTCAGTCCACCTTGTAGGTGGACGTCCTACGCGGCGCTGGCTTGTGTTACCAGTGATGATATATGGAAACATCTCAATAAACGTATTTAAATTTCAAATTCCTAACGTTCCTTACTTTAACCAAACTAACCTCCTATGTTATTTCGTTACTACAAAACTTACAACCATCCTTTTCAAAGTAAGCTCTTGTAAAAGCTAGGGCGGGTCAGGTGCCGAGGGCGGGCGGGAAAGCCACCGTTGATCTCTAAAACAAATGTAGGTACAGTGGACATCGGTGTTAACAACTTAGGTCAACTCAAGACAGAGACCGGACATGAAAATACAAAGGCAGATAAGTTGTTACCAAACCTGGGGTTTCCAAAAATCTGGCAACGGATCTAAAAACTGAGGTTTTAGACAGTTTTACATTTCAAATGAGCATTTTTACAAAAAATTGTGCTAGAAATACACGTTTTGTAAATAGTATGAGAAATGAAGATTAAGGGGCAAATGTTTCTGTAATGAGCACGAGCATTTGTACCTAAGTTTATTAATTTATTAAGTATGTTTATCCCTTATCTAGTCGCCATAGTACAAGCTTTGCTTAGTTTAGGGCTAGCTAATTGGTGTGATAAAAAAGATGCCAATATTAAAAACGTTATTTAATACTAGCTTCTGCCTGCGACTTCGTGTGCGAAGGCTACGTGATAATTAACCTAAAAGGAATGCTTAATCATCCCTCGGAATCATGAAACAAAATAGAAACTACCGTATGTGTATTAACACTATATCTATAAGTGCTAAATTTCAGTTAAATTCGTTTAAATTTAAAAACGTGATAAAATAATAAACATCCACCCAACTGTTGTCCGGCAGTGGACTAATAAGGGCTGAAACATACAAAATTTTATATTTATAGTTAAATAAAAAATAAATAAAATATTGGACAACATCACATACATTGCTCTGATCTTATGATAAGTAGCTTAAGCTCTTGTGTTACAGAAATCAGAAACAACGACGGTACCATAACACCCAGACCCGAGACAATATGGGACCGGGAATCGAACCCGGAACCTCAGATATAGCGACACCGGTCAGTCCCAGTCCAGTCCGGTTTACTCGCCTCTCAGTTACGGAGGTCGTCAAAATATAGTTATTAGTAAGATAGTCGGAAGATCCGTTTAGTGTATGTCGCTCGCGAAAACGCTCAGCATTTTGTACATGAATAAAAGACAGCTATTTTTACTCTTAAGCGATTATTGTAAGTCCCAAGGTTTGGGCGGGTCAGGTGTATTCAGGGGCGGGCCGTGAGGAGTTTATCTTGCCTACAAATGTTCTGTTGACACAACACTACATTTCAGATTCGAGCAAATTGCTTTATATTTGTATCTACTAGCGAGGATTTTAGCTTAGTTGAAAGGTATACAAAATAATTAGAAAATATAAAAAAATAGGAATATAAATTTGCCAAATTAACAAGGAAATAATGAAGATTACCAATGATTTCCACACTAGGCTAGGCCTGTCTCGTATCACGTCTCGTGTCAATTTACAGAAAATTATTTTATTGTGTTTAAGTGTGAAAATATACTTTTTTTTAGGAACTAAGGAAGTCAAATTTTACCTTTACACTTGGCAGGTTTAGCAGTTGGTATGTGTTTGATAACTATGAAAAAGGAATAACCTTCGGAAAAAACATCACGTTATTTTATATTCGTGTTTGATTCAATAAAAAATTTTCAAGTAAAAATATTTTCTTCAATAGCTTGATAAAAACTGCGCTTGCCAACCCGCCTGCCAAACGTGGCGAGTATTGGCAATCCCCCCTATGATAAGTCATTGGGGGAGGCCTTTGTTTAGCAGTTATAGGAATCCCAAGATTACCGATTTCATCGATTTTTTATTCGGACGTACGCAAAATGTTTAATTTATAACGATTGAATGACGTACACATTGATTTAAATAGTAAAGATACGGCTTACAGAACAAATTACTCTACACGTTTACCATACATGACACACTAACGCTATCTATTAGAACTACCCTAAACTGTGTCGTAAACGATTAAACAGCAACACACCATGCGTTGCTTTCTATTATGCCAAACGTTGAGATTATGGAAACAAAATTTCTAAAACAATGTATTATGTTTCTTATTTAATATATTTTCGACTTACCTAACATATTAAATATCGTACTTTTTATTAGTTGTGCTTTTGTCGTAGTGAACACGACAAATCTTATAATTTTCCTAATTTTAACGTACCTTCGCTCTCGACGACAGCCGACAGCCGACTACGTCACTTTGGTCTAAAGAGGATCACTTTAGGGCCACGTTAGTGGCAACAGTTTAACATGCGGTCCGCCCTGTCCTTACGAAGTAATATACGTATAATTCAATGGACGTACAGAAATACCAAGTTTGCAAACCGAAACATACACGACACATTTTATAACTGTGTAACACCTAATTTCATTGCCGCCTCTCAACAAAAAAGCATCGTCTCTCATAAAATATATCGAGCAATATGAAGTACATCTCTAGGGTGCTCATATTAGCCTTGTAGTGTCCTTAATGAAAGGGGTTATCGGGGGACGAACCGCTTGAGGACCCTTGATTTTTACAGGTAAATGCCTCTATCGTGAGGATGTACTTTTTTAACAAAAGATTAGAGTAATAAAGGGAGGGTAAGGAGGAACGGCTCGGAGTGCGTTGGTAAATGAACAGCTAGAGGGTTAAGATGAAATTTGTTTTTTCATTCACAATTTCGTACCGCCTCGTTTTTTTTCGATGTTTTAATAGGTAGTTATTTTGTTATTCGGGACGGAGACATCTAAAAAATCATAAACCACAAAAATGTTCTTGACTTATAAATGGTGTAATATGGAAAAAAATAGTTTTTTTACGTAGATTCAGTTACTGATTCTGAGTGGTCCCTGAAAAATTGGCACTACCTTGAATTGTAATCCTGTATTTAACTCGTACGTAACAAGATAATATACCTACATACGTACAGTCTACAATGTGATCACCGAAGCACTTCTTATAGTAAAAAAGTAAAGTATGCCTATAATACGTCCCACTGCTGGGCACAGGCCTCACCTCAACTATGAGATGGTTTGGGCCATACTCCAGCAGTGCGGATTGTTGGAGGGGGGGCGTTGTAAGGCCAGTGACTTAAATTTACTGACAAATGTTATTAAGCCACCCTAAGGCCTCTGACTAAGCTTCACGACTAGTATCAAGTAATATTAGCCGGGACCAACTTTTAACGTGCCTTCCCAACCACGGAGGTGCTTGTAATTTTCAATTTTAATTTTCACTACTTATAATTTCAAATAACTTACTTACTGTGCGGACTCCGATTTCAGTGTGTTCTTACGTATAGAATTGCGGACTGGAGAGTTATGGAATTGTTATTTTTCAGATAACATAGACTGTGACCGGTTTATGTGACCCAGAGAAACGAGAGAACTTTTGATCAGCAAATAGTTGGATCGGTATTTAAATTTCTACGATCATCAAACGCTAATACAAATCGTTTTAGTGTGCGAATTCGCTTGTGTATTAATATTAATTAAAAAACCGATCGGCAGATTAAAAAGTCTGTAGGAAGTTCATTCATGGGAAAATGGATTCGTATTTTTAATAAATTACCACAATCCATTGCTGAATTGCCAGTATTTGAGCTTAAATTACTGGTAAGATAATTTTAATGAAAAAGGGTAATTACACCTTTAGTGATTATAATAAATGATAAAAAAGTGTGGATTTAAACTGCTTAGCTCGCACCAAAAGTTGTAAAAGTATTATTTTAAAAGAGGTTGATAACAGTGACCGTGTTGCTTTGCGCTGCTTCTTTCGGCACTTGCCCACAAATTGGCTCGAAGCACTGGTAGGGAAAAATATATATATTGGGATGTGTAAAAGTGCTGTTAATGGCCTATTTGCAAAAAATGATTGTGATTTTAATTTTGTAGTGTGCTTCTGTGTTTTTTCAAAGAATGCATTTGAAAGTCAATACGCACATATCAATACCGTCTCCACACTGAATTAACTATGGCACATAACGGCTCGACCGCGGCGCGCGGTAAGCGCACCGATTAGTTGGATCATCCATATAATTACGCACCGGTTTCAATTATAATGGCGACCAATTTGCTATGCACTTAGCGGTGGGCTTAGATATTGGAGCTCCGATTATATTCGGGGTATGTCATGGCAATGATCATAGTAATGTTTTGGACTATCAAAATAATGTGACCGATGTTACGAAATTTTTATCCGACTCTGGAAAACTCGAATGGTAGCAGTCAAAATGCGTCTAGTATTTTTTAAATTAAGCTTTTTTTAGTGTGGCACCTTTTTTTCATGCTCGATATTGTCTAGCGCCATCTCACATAATTTTGAGGTAATATTAATTGATTGTCATTAAAACAAATACCCAAAATATTTACAAGATGTTAAGTACTCTATGAAATTGTCAGCTTAAGAGCGGAAATAAGGCTAAGGATAGTAAAAAAAGTTTAAAAAAATGGCTTTGCGCAGCCATTTTAAGGAGTAACTGTCTCTTTCTCTCTTTCCTTCTTTATTTTGAAATGAATCTCGCTGGCATACCATCTGTGTACAATCATATTATGTGCATGTATTTGTATATGTATGTAAGCATTTTTTTGTATGTATGTATTCATCTAGTCTGTGTTTGTGTTGCTAGATTTTTTTCTAACACTAATTACTGTTTTGTTGCACCGTGTACCATCTCTGTCTAGCCCCATGATTGACTGGTAGAGAATGCTTTTGGTATTAAGTCCGCCATTTGTACCACTTATTTTTAGTTCTGTGCAATAAAGTATAAATTAAGTAATATGCTAGGAAACTTCTCTCTAAATGTACTCCGATGAAGATTTAATTTGACTAAATCGCAATCATCGATTCGAGGACCTTCCGCAAACGGGTCTCTGTAACGTCCTTATCTATTCAAGTTCCGACATCTTTGGTTTATCTCGCACAAAATGGATTAATACCAGACCGCTCCCGTTCCCGGCAAACAGGGCCCGAGTGAAATTCACGCTCGTATTCATAAATACATCTCCATACTAATCAAACACGATCTCAGCTTATTCGCTCTTGAAATTTCAGCAAATTCGTTGCTATATATGTAGCTAAATATTAGGTATTTGAGCTTGTTGTAAAGTTTTTCAATTCAGTATTAATCTATTTTTATATATAAATATAATCTCTATTTCCCTTGGTCATCGCATCACGCGTGAACGAATGGAACAATTTCGCTAATTATTTTTTTGTTGTGTTGATTATTGTGAGGACAAGGTTTATTTAAAAGAAAAAAATAAGGAAGTTGAGCAGACAATTAAATACCTTGTGAACAAAGTCGCGGGCTTCAGCTAACAGTTTATAAAATTTGTTGCAATAATAATAATTTATAGGCAAGCGCAGCGTAGAACGTCCACCTACAAGGTGGACCGACGACCTGGTAAAGGTTGCAGGAAGCCGCTGGATGCGGGCCGCTTTCAACCGGCCAATCTAAAAGTCACTGGGGGAGGCCTATGTTCAGTAGTGGGACGTCCTACGGCTGAAATGATGATGATGAATTGATGAATAATAGTTATAGGTATTAAAACTCTATATTCTTTGTTTTAAAATGTAATGGTTGGCAATGCGATTCTTGGACAACTTGTAGACGATTAACATCAATATTATTAACATCAACTTAAACGCAAAGGGTTCTAAGTTCAATTTCCAGTTCAGGTCAATTAAAAATACTAACTTTTTTAAACTGACCAGGGTCTAGATATGATGGGAGACGACACTGGCATTTTTTTTTGTTTGGTACCTATGTCGTAATCAAGAGTGTACTTAATTGTAATTCCTTACTAAAGTGTATTAATTATATTTATTTGTATCGACTGTCTTAATCATTGGATATTTTTCAGTTTAAATCCGGAAACTTATTTATTGATAAAATCGCATATCAAAATAGCATGTCTAATTAAAATCAATGAAGTGCTTATCAATACCGCTCTTAAACCCTTAACTTAATTAACACGTGATATTCGATAAATCCTTTTCAGTGGTTTCGATTTTACAAACGAATCAGGGCAGCTCTTCTGAGATGGCGTCTAGAATCGTGGCTGAGAGTAAATGCACAAATCTAGAAAATAAGCGTCTCTGTGACTCGATTCATCATTTCAGCCATAGGACATCCACTGCTTAACATATTCCTCCCCCATTAACTTCTAAATTGGCTGGTTGGAAGCGGCCTGCATACAGCGTCTTCTTGCGACCTTTACTAGGTCCTCTGTCCACCTTGTGGGTGGATGCCGTACGCTGCCCTTACTGGTACTTGGCCTCAATTCTAGAACCTTTCTGCCCCATCGGCCGTCAGATCTACGTGCTATTGCTATGTATGACTCGATTACAAGAGTTAATTAAAAATATATATAAAGAAGGTTCTACTACGAAGTAGATTTTAAATTAAAGAATATTAATATTTTTTTTTAATTATTTTGATCACTAATAATATTTTATTTACACAGCTAGTTACATGTGTTAGTTTTTTACGTACTTATATTCCTATGTATGACAATCATAGACGACACGTACGGTCGAATATAGCCTGCAAGGTAATTATTTAGTTTACTCTAGTTTGTTTGACATTTGTCACTAAAAAATACTAAATTAAATTCTAAGGATGGTAATTTTACATTTAAAATCATTAGCTTCTGATCGTATAATTTTTTTTTGAGTATGGGATAGATACTTAAGGTTAGTATCACACAGTATCAGGAAATGGGCGCAAACAAGCTCTGTTTTGAATGTAATCCTATCGGTAAGCTCGTTCCGCTTTTGGGTAGGCCTTTTTACTTTTCGTATTATGGATATAATAAAATATCTTTCAAACTCATCAGTGAGGTATCGAAATAAAGGCCTTTGAACGGTGATTACAAAAATATAAACACCTTTATATGTTTAAATGTACTTTTCAATGACAAATTGTTAAAAATGTTAATTTTTTTAAAAGTACAATTTGTCCCTCCAAGGAGGTCATTTTTATCCTGTACTTAACTATTCGGTGGTGCATAAGCTACTTTAGAGCGACTATCACGACTAGAAATTTTCACTTCCGATACGAGCCTATTTCCTTCTGATCCGCATTTATATTTTGTATCCCACAATGACATTGGAAGCGGGCGCGATCGAGCTCTGAATTGAATCCAATGCTAAGCTTATCTGCGGCAGGCTGGTCCGGAAAGTGCATTGATACCTTCGAGCGAATGCATTTTAGTTTCTTGTAGCTATTGTGAATAGTGAGCGGCAAAGTGAGTGCGAATGTGGTGCGGACCCACAAACTATGGCTCACCTAATCTCCTGCCCTTTGTGCCCCTACACCTGCACGAGGGATGACCTAAACAGAGCGACACAAAACGCCGTAGAAGTTAAATAAACAGTTAATGGCCACATTATTATAAAAACATTTTGCATCTATTAAAATAATACGACCAGTTTAAAGTTACGTTTAAAACGAGACTCAAATTAAATCTCAATTTGCAAGTAGCAACGCTATAAGAGTTCTTAAGGGCTTTAAAATGATGACTAAATAAGAAAAAATAGAAAAATAAAGTTATCATAAAATTAAATTATCTTATCATATTCCCAAAAACCACTTTCGAGGCAAATACAATTTATTTTTAGCCGTCCAAAATAATATTCCCCTTCTCACTCACGAGAGCAAATTGGAAAGGGCAGCAGATATTTATCGTAAATATCTCGTTACAATAGAATTATGAGGCAATATGAGGCACGATTTGCGGAGAGGATTACGTTCCTCCGACCAAATAAAAATTCGTTCAATGTTCAATTGTGTCTAGTAGTGTGACCACACGGCTTGGGGTTACAGGGACTTTCTGAGAAATAGAAATATATCTAACATTTCGCGAATATCTGCTATTTTTTGCTGGAATTGAAACTGGAAAGAGTGAAAAACCTGCATTTCAAGAGTAGTCTGCCGTTATATGTTTTATTTAAAAGAAATATATATTATACTATACATAATATATTGGACAACATCACATACATTGCTTTGATCCTATGATAAGTAGCTTAAGCACTTGTGTTACAGAAATCAGAAACAACGACGGAACCACAAAATTAAAAAAACCAAACCAAAAAAAACAAATTAAAAAGCTTTTAATGATGACGTCTTAAAGAAAACTCTAGCGTTTCTTCAGCGTAGATGCCGCGACAATGCAACGCGCGCGATTCGTTAATTGAACGTGTCAACCGCGAATACATTAACTTTTCACTCCCCATCCTACGCCCTTTTAACGATCACCGTTTACGCAGCGCTAGCGTCTCGTAGTCTGCGCAGTGCATGCGATTGTCCAACGCCTAAGCTGGAGAAACGCAAGTGTGAAGGGGCTCTTTGCCCATTTAAGGCACATAGTTGAGGTTTTGTCAGATCTTCATTGCATTCTATAAATTATTTAAATTGCTGGTATGTTATGCAAATTTATCACCTACTTTTATGTGAACTGTAATTAATAATTTGTGGAAATGTCCCTAAATTGAGTGTTGATTGACTCCTTTGTTAGTACCTGTTGTACCTGTCTTGGAAAAAACATTTCTGTCCATCCACTTGAAGACAATTAATGATTTTTAAATTTATCGGACATCAATACTACTATTTAAATTGTGACCTTATTTGTCCTGTCTAAATCTCTCAAAATGTAGACAATATCCCACTACAATCTGCTATTTGGTCGTAATAGCTTAGTATTTATTTCTGTGTGATCTCCGGATTTCGTATTTTAATAGCGACATTCCTTTTTTCAGGTAAGAAACGATTCTTTTGTGTGTTTTGAGAAGGCTGTGGTGAGTGAAACATGTATATTTTTGTATATTTCTTTGGTATGTAATTAAAGCGAATACAATGAGGCCTTTTGATTCTTTAATGATATTATAGAGTGAGAAAACAACAATTATTGCCAAGTCCTTTACTACTCGAGACAGTTGTGTTTTAAATAATAAAGAAAGACCCATATTTAAAAAAAACTAAAAAAGAAAAACTAAATCTTACCAGCCAATCTAAGTGTTGCTAATGTGGGTAAATTTTTGCAAGCTCTTAAACAATTTTTTTTAACGGTTTTCACGGCAATAATTATAACTCCAAATGTAATTACTGGACTGGCTGCATTTAGGATGATGCTTTGATTATGAATGGAACATAGAGCCAGGAGTATGAAAGAATTTCATAATTACAATTCTCAATGAAAATGCTCATAAAAAATTATACTCATATAATATTATGAGTCCACAAATAAGTAGTTAGTAGTAAGTTTTTCCAGTACAAGGGATTTACGACTCACATTTATCTAGAAGCATGGATGAAAAATGTCAAGTGTCAGTACCAAAAAAGAGAAAACTGGCGCCATCCGTTTCAAATCACGGATGAAAAACTGGCTCGTGGTTCGTGGCGGGCATCCATCTTCCGTGGAGCAATTATAGATAGGTGTAATAAACTGATTCGGCCAGTGTCATTTTTAAACAATTGAGTTTTAATTAATCTTTTGAATACCCTTTACCTAAAATCATTTTTGGCCTACTTTAAATGAGTCTAATTTTGTCTATGCTTTTGCATTTTACTTATTCCCATATCTACAGATCATCGTCATCATCATTTCAGCCATAGCACGTCCATTGCTGAACATAGGCTTCCCCCAGTGACTTCCAGATTGGCCGGTTTGTCGCGGCTTACATCCCGCGGCTTCCAGCAACCTTAACCAGGTCGTCTGTCCACCTTGTCGTACGTCCTACGCTGCGCTACGTGGCCTCCATATCAACGAATAGAAGCGAATATGTGTGTACAGGGGAGATTAGTAAAACAATACATTCCTCCCAAAAGGCAATTTAGGAACAAAATTGCAAAAAAAAATCCGAAACTAACATCAAAGTGTAATAAAAAAAACATTCTCGTACAATTTAATAACTGATCTTGTTTTTAAATACGTAGAAATTAGATTTTTTATTCAGAATTTCGTCAAATTCAAATTCGAAATTCAAATTATGTATTTGTGTGTGTTATTGTAGTGAAACATATGAAGATGGTACAAATAGATGATGTGATAGAGAAGATGGCATCCAAATATTCAGAAATTGATCGAGTTAATATTAAATAACTAGATAATATTAATTAAACAAATTAAGAATAAATTATTAAATTAAATCTCAGTCGTTGCATTTTTGCTTCTCTATCGTTTATTTACAAATGTGTCGTTTTACCAATCACCCAGTTTTTTTTAAAAGTGCGATTCAAACTATCAAGGTATTTGTCTGAAACAATACAGACTCTGTGCGAATCTGACCCGCATTACATAGCAAAAACCTTATACCGTGCAATATATTACCACCGCTTGTCTAATACAAAATGGATTTGACCATAGACTTAGAATACGATGGATTTGACGGGCAAAAGTGTCAGACATCAAAATGTGAGTTACATAATTCTCTGCGGTGACTGACGCCCAATGATTCCCATGAGAGTTTGTAGTGCTTGAGCGACGTCTGAATTTCTAGATTTCATTTTGAGTTAGGTTTGAGTGGAATTAATATTAGATTAGGAGAGCAAAATCATTAATTTTGGCTTTAATAAAGCCAATATTGGTTACGTTAACCACTATCTTAAATTAGTTTCGTTCAGTTTATTGATTCTTTGAATTATTAAAGCATATTTAAAACTTTTGATAATAGAAAAATTTAAGATGTTAAAGTAATTTGCTTTAAACTTTATTTCAAATCATTGCAAAAATTAGGTAGGTATATGATTTTCTACATATTTCTGTTAATTAGTCTTGTTTGACTAGTTTATTGTATATTAGATTAATATTCGAACTTGTTCGCCAGAATAAATACCTTAAATAATAGATTCGATTGTAAGGAGAAGTGATCCTATTAATGAAATATGTTTTACTAAAATTTATTAGCTTGGTAACAAATCTAATAACATATTATTGCTTATTTAAACCATGTTGATTGATCTTTATAATCTGAAGCTAAAAATCGATGACTTTTAGGGGCGATTTTTCAACAGCCAGATAACTTTTTTGAAGAAGTTTGTCATGTTGACAGTTTTCGTATAGAAAATGTGTCAAAACGTCACTTTTATTGGTCGGATAAAAGTTATTTGGAGACTAAACAATCGGCCTTTGTATGGTTTATACGAATACTGACGTCGTGCTTCAAGGAATGAATAACTTTAAAGAGTTATAGTACTTCCTGAACTCAGCTCTCCGTAAGCTCAAGCATATCAAAATTGAAAACTTACTCCGACCCGAAACAACCCGTCGTATAGAGCGCATTTCACATAAATATCGTACGCGTATACATTTCTATTTTCCTCGAACGATGTAAGATAAATCGTCCATCTTAGATGAAAGCCCTATCTCCGAACGGCACCAGTTTGCCAATAAATTCAAAATCAATCTAAATGGCGTCCGAACTTAAGCCGTGGCTTTACTGCTAGCGAGGAGGGACCGCCGCAGAAATGTGACTGGCATTGTTGCATCCAACTTTTCTTATAAAGGATTTATTTTTCATCTATTTCATGTCATACTGAGGTTTTAATGTTGTCTTTAAATTCAAAATCGATGAGACGAGCGACAGTGTATAAGCTAGTGCTTTATAATGAGCAAGTGTCTAAAGGAATAGAAATATGACTGGTAATGTTATTTATTATATTACACTTTTACAATTTATACAATAGAATCGAGAGGCAGACTCTATCAAATACGAGTAGTTTGGTATTAATGGCAGACAGCTCGACTAAAAATATTTTAAACCGTCAATGTAAATGCTTTATATCATTGACAAAAATTACAGTTATTAAATAAACTAGCTGTGTCCCGCGGTGTTATCCGCAGTTTATTAGGGTAAAAAGTAGCTTATGTGTTATTCCAGGGTGTCAGCTAACTCCATACCAAATTTTATTAAAATCGCTCCAGCCGAAGAAGTAACAAACATACACACTCACACACTTACAAACTTTCGCCTTTATTATATTAGTGTAATGTTACTTAAAAAAAAACATACAATTTTTACTGTTGCTATCATTGCCCCACAAAACTACCTAGTTCGATGCGAGACATTATTTTTAACGCAAGTAATAAGTCGATCTAATAAACTGAAAATCTAAATCTCGTATATCTACCAGCTCTGCTCCTAGTCAAGCCGCAGTCGTAGGGACTGAACCATCGTTGTGTTTATAAATCACACGTCCCACCTTTTATTTTCTTTTTTAGGTTTGCACCGAATTTGAATTTTTGGACGCCGTCACACTCTGAAGTCCATTTTGTAGATCCATAGTCATATTTCTTCGGAATATAATCAAAGTGATTGTTAATCTAACTTTATCTTCTTTAATTTTTATTGACTTATTTTGACATAAATATAAATAAATATTGGACAACATCACATACATTGCTCAGATCCTATGGTAAGTAGCCGAAGCACATGTGTTACAGAAATCAGAAACAACGACGTCACCACAAAATCTAGAACCGCGACAGTAAATATTTATATTTTTGTGTAGGTATTCAACGTAACGTATTAAAAATACGTTATGAAGTTAATCTTAACTTATCATTCATTAAACTAATTCAAAAGCTTCATTTTGGTCTTTTGACCTTAATAAAGAATCGTGCTTTTTATAGATTTTCCGTCTTTAAGGAAGGTGTGTATTTTTAATTTTATGAGGGCCAGTTTCACAACTTGCTTTTAAGTTCCGAATAACCTATCTGGCACTTGTTTTGACAGATAACCCATACAATTAGCTGTCAAAAAAGTGCCAGTTAGGTTATCTGGAACTTAATAGCAAGTGGTGACACTGGCCCTAAATATTATAAACCATCAAATCAAATCAAATCATTTATTTGTGATACACAGGTAAATAGTTATTATTACATAGGAACAGGGTTTATGAAAGCGCTGCGATCAGCCTTACGGCATGTGTGCAAATGTAACAGAGTTCACAAGTTTAGTTTAGTTTAACAAAACATCTATATATAAATCTTGAAATAAATGTCAATCAATTACTAAATAGCATAACAATAATAATCCGTCATAATAATATTAAATATCAAATTTATCGATGTACAAATTAATTTCAATGTCAATTAAATTATAGCGCAGGCAGTCAAGCGGATATGAAAAGATTTATTTAGTTTGGGATTTAAATTCTAGAAATTCATTGACTGAATAGAATGAATGATCTGTCAGAAATATAAATAGTCTTTGTTTAAATGCCAAAAACTCATTACACTGTTTAATATAGTTAGGTATTTTATTGTAAATTCTTGGGGCCATGGCAAGAACAGCTTTGCTGTAGAGGGCTGTTTTATGTGGGATACGATCAATGGCGTGCAGTACAGTTCGGTTGCGAGATCCATGGACAATTTTGAATAAGTTCGGATTTTGTTTAATAAAGAGAGCAAGCTCGAAAATATAAAGGCAGGGCACAGTCAATATTTTTAAATTTATTAAATTTAATAAATTACGTTTTGAAGCTATCTGTTTTTTTTAAGCCACACATAGCACGGATACACTTTTTTTGACACTTTAATACTTTGTCCCAGTTGGTTGCATTTCCCCAAAAAAACCCATCATCATGTTAACCCTTTTATTCAAGATATCTAAGACAAACGTTAGCTGAGACAAACATAGTTAGGTTTTATTAACACATTGCGGGGCAGTTATACGTCTTGGTCGCCTTTTATAAACTGGTGAAATTTAAAAAGCTGTTACAAAAACATAAATGAATCATTTTTGTTAAAAAAAAAGAAAATGTTTATATGCTAGTTTTCGAGAAAAACGCCAAAAACTATTTTGATTTCAACGTAAAATAAAATACGCCGTGCCCGTGCGTGCACCCCGAGGGAAGAGTGGGGCACGATTGAAATGAGAAAGACAGAGGCGATGACGTAGGGACGTTTCAGACTAGACAGGGTGCTCTTAATTTTTTTTTGTTAGGAATAATATTAATGAAAACTAGCCCATTTTTAAGAACGAAAATAATAGGGCCGGTTTCTCTAAAATAATTAGAAGTTCTGCTAAAGTTTCACCAGTTTATAAAAGGCGACCTTGTATAAAATAGGCATCACAACAAAAAAACTAATATTGTCTGGAAAGTATCGAATATTGTATCTGGATATATCACACAAGAGTGTGGAATACTGTTTTTAGTTAGTTAAGGTATTGTAAGTAGGAACGTTTTAGTTTCCCCCCTCCAGCTGAAAATTAGAGGTACCTACAGTTTTTACAGCTAAGCTAATTCCCATTAGGCACCACATTGGTACACTGAGTATTGGTTATCTATGTTGTCTTTTTTGTTTTCTGTGTGATCTTTTTGTCTCAGAATTCTCTTTTTAAAATATTTGTGTGTTTTTTTGTAATATGATTGTGCTTTTTACCTATATTTTGTAGTGTGTCTATTAAACCTTCTCTCTCTCTCTTTCTCCCCGTCAGTATCTGACGCCTCACAGTAGCACCGAACACGAATTTGACGGTATCCTGCAAATCGTATCTATTTCGAGGCGTAGGTAACACATCACCTTAGAACTTTAGTGAAACAAGACTCCTAAAAATAACAGCAACAAAATATAATTTATTGTCCGTCACATCTCGTACAATGTCTCATAAAAACACATTGCATAACTGTTTTTGTTTACGATTAAACTTGCGTCATTTCCGTCTCACTCTATCCGTGTCATCCTTCATCATCCATCCTTGTCTATGCTTGACCTCGAACTTTGTTGTTTTACGAAATCTCGTAAATAATAATTATTTTGCCAGTAGTAAACATTTTAGTCTTAAAAAGCAACGGATCGACCTTCGGGCTAGTGTTGTCGTTAGTAGTGGACTATCAATATCTACTATCGGTAACTTTAGGCACCAATAGCATAATACTTTATAGTATAACACTAATGTGTTAGCGAATAAGGTACCTACTTACTTAACAAAGATTATTATTTCACTAGAAAAAAATCACAATTGTCATTGGTTTGATTTAAACCCACGACCACGATAACAAAAAGGTCGTTAGTTCAAATCCCACCAGAGGTAGTTGAAAATGTTTCTTGTACTTATCAAAGATAATCATCTTCACTAGAAAAAAAAAACTGTCGTTGGTTGGATTTAAACCCATGATCACGATAATCGAAAGGTCGTTGGTTCAAATCCCACCAAAGGAGTTAAAATGAGAAAGTTAAAAATGTTTCTTCGGTAAAATAGCTATCATCATAAATTGTGAATGTAAAGATTAAAAAAATATATGTTAATGGTTCTAAAATAAAAGCCTTTTTGGTTGTATAATAATTTGTGCTGTTGTGGTTCTGAGTAAAAACATTTTGTGTTTTTATTAGATTTTTCAGAATAACAATAGACGATCGTCTGGTGTAGTGGTCTGCGGTCCGGACTAC
The DNA here is from genome assembly GCA_963576865.1 of Anania hortulata. Taxonomy (NCBI): domain Eukaryota; kingdom Metazoa; phylum Arthropoda; class Insecta; order Lepidoptera; family Crambidae; genus Anania; species Anania hortulata. Next base: position 22,463,200 of record OY756391.1, on the reverse strand, counting down.
AAAGCCAGCTGTAGCGCGTTTGAATCTCGCAAGGAGCAAATGTTTGTGTGATGAGCACGAGAATTTGTGCATAAGTGAAGGATGTTTATAAAAGTATTTAAGTATGTTTATCTGTTATCTGGTCGCCATAGTACAATATTTACTTAGCTCAGCGCTAGATAATTGGTGTGCTAAATAAATGTGCTGGCTTGTGGACTAAATTCTCCAACACGTATGTCTGTTTATGTTTTACATAAACAGTTTTAGAAAATGATTTAGTAGTGAACACATATTTTGCTAAACTATCGATTAAAAAACTATCGACAGTGTAGCAGCACTATAACGTATAGGGACGGGTAGTGTTCCGGCTCTGGCATCCTTCCAATTGGTAAAAACAATTCCGAAAAAGTTTTTTTCGATTATTTTCGGGACGTTTGTAACCGTGTAAGCATTATTTCGCGTGAGTATTGGTTTCGGAAATGGGAAACTAATTATTGCTGTAATAAATATCTTTCTTGTCGAAATAACAAATTATTGACTATGTACTCGTAATGTATGCAAATATAAATTATTTGATTTGATTTGTATTTAAATGAACTTGTTTTGATTGTTTTAACTAATTATTATAAGCAGAGGCAAATCCACTGGACATAGACCCTATATAACGCCACAGGACACGGCTCTGGACCGTTTGCATTCATCTTCCCGTAACCTTGAGGAGGTTGTCAGTCCACTAAGTGGCCTCCCACTGCCCACACTACGACTTCCTTTGTACTCACCTTGCGAGAACTTTTCTTCTCCAACATAACTATGTCACAATAATTATGCTTACAAAAGTGACAGGTGGTCCTTACATAACACCTTATCAGAATATTTTTGCCACCAAATTCTTTCTTCGACCGCCTTTTCTCGTTCCTAGCCAGGTCACGCTTGACCATGATCATCGATACGGCAAAACTTGTTGGATTCTCATCATTCAAACCTTCGTTACAACAAAACATATTTGGTTCCTGCAAACTATGGAAGGTAGAGGTAAGGAGTACTATTTCTTACGGGTGGAAAGTTGAAAAAGTGTCCAGCTAAGGCAGTAAATAACAGTTCCAAAACTCTCCAAATTGGCGCTAGCGTAGGCAAAGGTTATAGTATGAATGCAGTGTTTGCATTGACGAATTGATGTATGACGAATATGGAGTGTCGAGTTAGAACATTTTAGTAATTTTTAAATATAGAGGATAAAACCATCCTTTATAAAAAGCATTTGAACAATTTAACCTAATGCTACTGTGGCGCCACCTAATTTAACGCACTTTAACGGATACGTTCCAAAACGAAGATAGTACTCCTTACCTCAACTTCAAACTTAATCATTTCTGTAGCATCATGGCTATGCACCTAGTGTTTTTTTAAAGTGCATTTCCTTGCGACGTTTTCCTTCACAGCTGAGCCGAGGTATCAATTCTTAAGTAGATTAGAATTCACGACTCACAGATAGGAGGTAAGATTCGAACCACTGAGTTACTACAGCTCCAAGCCAACTATTTTGTCTTTAATTTGATAAATATATAAATAATAAATAAATGTAATTATTGAACAAGATCACATACATTGCTCTAATCCTTAGGTAAGTAGCCAAAGCACTTGTGTTACAGAAATCACAAACAACGATGGTACCACTAGTCACGTTGACTCGACCGGGAATTGAACCCGGGACCTCAGAGATGGCGAAGTCGTGTCTCGGCTTTAGAGATCGTCAAAATTAATAGAAATATAAAACTCTACTCATCCTGCAACTCCTTTAAAAGACCACATCTTACTTTTGGTAACACATCAAACATGCCGTCGTATTGACGAAAAGATAGCCTTTGAACGTTAGAGTACGTGCTCAGACTATAAATTACTTTCACACTTAAATATAAATGATACCTTTCTTACGAACAGTATGGAAAACCCCGGCCTGAACCAATCGGAATAAAATGTTAGGCTTAGAAATGTTATTATTATGCGAATAATATTTGCGAATTCACAGAATCCGTGAGCTGAATTTTATATGGTTTAAAGAATATATTTTTCTGGCAATATTTATGCAAATGCGCGAGGCATGGGAGCTTTGGAAACAATAAAGCCCTTTTTTAATTGAATTTCTCTGGTAGTAATTCTTTTGTATATTTTGGAGGTTTTCATTTTTCTACATACAAAATATTGTATTATACGAGTAAATAAATGCCTAGCTTCATCTATCATAACTTTTCATCTGCATACACACGGAATGTGTAGGTATGTGGAAACCGGTTCTATATAAAATAGCGCAGTCAAACAGTGTTAACGAAAGTTTGAATGATTATCAGTTAAACTAATTAGTAATAACTTCTCACTTAATACAGAGCCAAGCCTTAATCACTAAGAAACCAATAAGACGACCTCCGTAGCCGAAAGGCAAGCATACCGGACTTGGTGTCGCTATCTCTAAGGTTCCTGGTTCGTTTCCCGGTCGGGTCAATGTAGAAAAATAACATTTCAATATTGTCTCGGGTCTGGGTGTTGTGGTACCGTCGTTATTTCTGATTTATGTAACACAAGTGCTTTGGCTAGTTACCTTAGGATCATAGCAATATATGTGATCTTGTTCAAAATTTATAGTTGTGCTTTGGCTACGTACGACAGGATCAGAGCAATGTTTGTGATGTTGTTTTATATATTTATTTATTTATAAGACCTACTTAAAAGGTGACCGCTCACCAGTCATCGGTTTAAGAATTCTATGTATTAAATCGTATGCTCACCAATCCGCGCCGCAGCGGCTGCATCGGACGCATAACATACTGACTCTCTCAGAATGCGAGATGCTGATGTGTACAATCGTATCGAAATCCATAGCACTAAGCACCATGACCGCTCTGAATAGAATCTATAAATGGTCAGAAATATCTGATATTCTGTCGGAATAAAAAAGGATGCAATGTGAATAGAGCGGATAGTGCGAGTAATGCAGGTACAGCGGTTATAGCGGATACTGCGGGTACTGCGGGTACTTCGGGTACTGCGGATACTGCGGATACTGCTGATACTGTGGGTACTTCGGGTGCATCGGGTACTACCGGTACTTCGGGTTCTGCAGCGCGTGCGGTGTGCGTGCGTCCGATGACTGCAATGCGTGCGAGTATTGCGGTGCTGATTTTCGTTTCGTGGGTCCCCCTGACCAAGAAATACGAAGCTCCAGGGTAAATCCAGACATACTGACTCAGGACTATAGCACAGTATATTATGAACTAAAGCAGTACTGAAACTAGGCCTATTTGTTGAGATAATCTACACTCCAAGGGGATTGTCAGAGTTAGCTTCTTATTATTGTAAAATTGAAATAGATTATTCTTGTAAGATTCTATAGAGATAAACGTAAAGCGTGACATTACAAAATAATAATATGTTTTAAATTAGATGTACGTATTTGATGACGTTGTTATTTACACAAGGGAGTGCGCTTACTATCGGAACGGCACGGCAAGGGATTTTGAGATGAATAATAGTTATGTACCTTGAAACAATAGTGCTATGGTTGAAATTGCTATGATAATATCTTAGCAAGCCGCGGCATGCTTAGGAATACTGAATGGGCTAGTTTCCTGGGTCAAAAAAATGTTATTCTATTTAGTCTGTCAGTTAGATTATCAAAAAATATTGGGCCCATATTTTGTCTTTTGTCAATCAAACAAAAAATAACGAAGATAAAGCGCATCAAAGTTTGGGGATGGGAGCACGAGACGTCACGCCATGCTAAAAAGTGTCGCAAGGCGTGACGTTACGCGGAACTTTAACGGGTTATATCTTCATCGTTTTTGTTTGATTGAGAAAAGAAAAAATACGTGTCCAATATTTTCTTTTAATCCAACTGACGGACTAATTAGATTTTTTTAGGAAACTAGCCCATTATTAATATCAACACATAAAATTAAGGTACAATACTATTTTTCACTTAAAAATCCCTTGCCTTGCCGTCCCTATAGTGAGCGCAGTCCCCAAATGAGTTAGAGATTATAAATTAATTTTACATTGTACTAATTTTCTCGCTCATATTATTACGAAATCTAAGCTCCCTAAATAATTACCGAACCAGCAATATATTATTTTGAGCATATTCCTGAGTGACGTAGACTCATTAAGGCGCGCCCGTCACTTTAAGTGCGGCGTAATGATTTTCGATGGAGGTCCATATTGATTTCTTTCATCAATCGATCTTATATGTTTTAAGATAAATTCAGTTTTTATGAACCTACAGAAAAGGGCATTGACGATTGTATGGTGATAAAAAATATCTTCTGATACCGTGGGTAAGATCGTTGAAAGCTATCTGATGACAAATTTTTATATTTTAAGCTTTAAGGTCCTATCAATTAAGCTTAAGACAAAGCCATAACTGAGATCTTTTGTTCGATTTTCTGCCTTTTGAATCAATTTTTTCTTTAAATAACTTTAATTAAACGATTTTTATAAAATTTCTTATTTTAAATGATTTCGTTAGATGTTATTTATACTTCTTTTTACTACCGGTTCCAAGACAACAAACTCTATCTTCAAGCCCCTTACTATGAGTTTTTACAGCAGTTCTGTTTCTGAACTGCGCTGTTTCTTTCATACTATAATATTACGAAAAAGCAGGACAGTTCAAAAGCGCCTGCTCTTAGAGCTCGTGGTAAGGGGCCAGGGCGAGTAGCAAAAGATTGAGGATATATCACATGTGACTAAACAAAATAAAAAAATCTTCTTTTTAACTGCCGAAGCGAAGTCTTCATTTTCATGTTCTCATTTTGAAAAATTATTTTATCTCAAGCGAATTCCCACTCATAAGCCTTATTTCCACAAAGTAACAGTTGATTCAATAAGGCAGGTACCTTTGAACGGATAACAAGATTCCTGACGTTTTTAAGGGTCTTTCTTTCGCGTAATAAAATTGGAAGTGTCCCGGACAGGACGACCCAGACGGGCCGGACGTCCGGTGACTGTTATCGGACAGTCTGTTGCCCAATTAAACGGAAGACAAGAGTTTTTGAGAAATAATAATTACCATTTGATGTTAAGGATTTTCAATGTTTTTGTTATTTGGCAGTAAATTTATGGTATAACATAATGAAATGATGATGGTGATTATATGTGCAAATAAACCATATCTTCAATTAAATGTTAAAATCGAATTGTCAGGATAACTGTAGTCTCTTGGAAATGTAATTTTTCTGAAAGAAGGGTAGTTTTTCTGGTGATTTACCTCTATTTTTGAAATGTTATGAAAAAATAATTCGTGCTACATACAAGAATAAGAACAAATATTTTAAATCACGTGTTATTTCGTTTAATTAACATTCCCGTCTTTACAATCAGAGAACAAAATACGTCGATTTCTAGGACGGCCTCTTAACCATTATTCATCTGTTTTTCAATGAACAATCGGGATAGCATAAAATTAATCAAATAAATAGTTTTTGTTTTTATTATAATTAATCCATAGTGGTAATTACTTATTTAAGTTAGGCCAGTTTGTTTTTTAACGTCAATAATGTTTTGTTTGTAACAAAATTATGAAGCTTCCTATGTTGTCTAGTCGAGACACAGACGAGATTGGGGTTAGATAATTAGAGCGTATAAATCCCTAGTTCAATATGAAATCTCTCTCATCGTCAGATTTATTTTAGAAAGCTAATCTAAAAAAAATTCCATAGACAAATAATACAGTTCCACAAATTTTTACATCTCTTTGACACAAACTGCCTTCATAATCTTAGAATATGGTCACTGTTGATCAAATATCAAGAATACGTATGTTTATTGTGTGTATTGTAACACTACATAAATCAAGTTCCAAGTGCGCAGTGTAACTTGGACTATAAACAACAACATAAGAACTACATCTCGACAAACGCTCACCAATAAAACTTAACAGCTCGAAAGCGAGCGATAAAAGCGAGCGAAACAATACTGAGCTAATTACGCAACATTCAGAGGCAAGCGGGCCGCAACATTTTGATCGGGGAATGTATATTTTTATAGATTGGGCAAAGTAAACGATATCAAACGTAGATGTATATCGAATTAACGCTTAATAGTTTTTTCTAGATGAATAAAAAAAATCCCGCAAGGGGCAAATGTTTGTGTGATGATAACAAACAAGATGAAGAAGACGATGAGCACGAGAAACATTTATGACTTTGTTCGATGTTTATATAAGTATGTTTATCCGTTATCTAGTCACAATACCACTAGCTTGGGATCAGATAATTGGTTTAAAATTGATATATACCTAATTATATAGGGTGTATGGTAAATTCTTAATATTAACTAACATCCTGTATATCAGGGTCTTGAAGTGAGAAATTAACACCCTTAAGTTACGAGGTAAAAGACAATGAATTGACACACCCGGACCCAAGCTAATGTAGATAAAACCGTTTTCTAATTTAACTCGAACCGGGATAAGAACCCGGAACCCATTGCGCTTAAGGTGAACAACTGTCTGCTGAAAGCCGTCACAGCAATCGGGTAATGTAGTTGAGGCTATTCACCGGCATATTATTCATAAAATCTTCTTTTGTCGTGTCAATGGCGACTCTAGATTCTTCATCGACCAAAAAATGGCACCTTCTACGGCGTTTTGTGTCGCTCTGTTTAGGTCATCTCTCGTGCATGTAGGGACACATAGGGCAGGAGAGTAGGCTAGCCATAGTTTGTGGGTTTACACCACAGTCGTCTGCGTAGAAATAAAGGTGTGGATACATCACACCTTTATTTCTACACAGCACTTGTTAACGCCTCAGCCGCAACTCACGCTGTAGTTGAAACAGATGTTTTCATAGTAATAGGCCGTTAAACAGTTTAAATAAAAATAATTTACTTAAAAACGATGTCCCACTTAACATAATGGTCACCACGTCATATCATTTGTATAGATTTTTTTCACCGATGCCTGTCCCATAGAAAGAGTTAATGTATCTAAGCACCAGAATCAACTCCTGAGAGGTTTAACGTATTTGGAATTACTAGCTGTATCATTAGCTGAGAGGTACTTTTAAGAATTAACACGACTTGATAGTCACTGTTTTATTAATTAGTTTATATCAAATTAATTAATAAATAAATAATAACTACCTTAAATAATTAATAACAAAATTAACGAAAAAATACTTCTATACTTTTATAGTTCACAGACTTAGCAATATGGTTGACATTTTTGTAGCTGTTCAACGAATAGGAAAAGTTTTGGCTCCATAAAACTTCGGGAAAATGTTTCTCTTTAAAAATGCTTCTACTCCCATCAGGCTCCCCACCCTCGTGTTGATATTTGACATCTTTATTGGATCAGTAATTGAATTTTCAGAGGCCCCTTTATTGATAAAAATTGGTATATTGCGAGACGTTTGGGAAAGACTAATTTTAATAGCTGTTACCATGGAGACCGAAAATTAGATACGTGCGGGAATATTGTTTGATGAGAAGTTTCGGGAAAATTAATAGATAGCTTTCACAGATTAAACATTTTGTTAAAAGTGATACAAATTTCATTTTATGTTAAAATATGGGAATACAAAACAATATACAGGGTGTTTCGTAACTCAAGGATAACCTTGTAACCATATATTCTTTACATTATGTAAACAAAATTTGTTCTAAGACCTTTAGAAATAAGCATGATTCATTTTTTTTTGTTTTTCTATGCAAATTTAATTGGCTGTTTTATTATGATCATGATTAAGTGTACTCTAACTAGAAACGCTAAGAAAAAAAACCAGATGTTACTAATTTGTAAATTTAATTAACCATATCATTTTGAATCCAAAATTCACAAAATAAAGAGAATTTACTCCGTTAAAAGCGGAAAATATTTCTATACCAATTTTAATGCTCCAACTAAAGATTAAGACGAAAGTTTTACATACCGACCTAATAAAACTAGAGCTGAGCGGAGTGAGCGGTTAAAAATTTAGCTCAGCTTAAAATCGTTGCTTGTTTCAGTGCTTTAGTAGTAAAAGTTCGGCCGTTAGTGGCCTTCTTTGGAACTTGATTTTCACTTAGCTTATTTGTTCGAGTGAGCTTACAACATTTTTAGGATTTAATACCCAATGCATAGTGGACCATTTTTAGTTCAGCAGAAAAATATTTTCCGTAGTGTGTTTTTCAATAAAATAATAAAGAATACCATTTGAACTGCACACGTACCTCAATTTGAGATGGATTTTAAAATTATCTTTCTTTCTTTCTTCTCAGCTCATCCATTTTCAACCAGTTTTGTATAGGCCTCCTTCACATTGCGTCATTTAGTTTGGTCCTGTGTTTTCATGGCATCTGTGGTCTGCCTCTAGGTCTCTTTTCGCCCCAAGGCCTCCATTCTAGAACAGCTTTGCCCCACGAGCCATGTTTCTGGGCTATGTGTCCTCCTGGGCAATTATATAGGAGTTGTAGTAAATTTATTTTAATGTAGATCAGCGTTTCCATAAATATTATCGTTTGAAGTTTCCAACTATTAGGCCACTAATTTGCTTAAAGGGGCGTCTTATGATAGACGATAGTGCTTGCGGTAAAGGAGCCTTATTACCAGCGCTTAAAACAGTATTACTTTGACCTTAATATGTTTTTCTTGTACATAAGTTTGACGAAAAAATAACACTGTTTTGTTACTGTTTAGAGTATAGTTCTAAGTGCAACTGGTAAGAGGTGGAATTGTAACAGCGCAGTGGCAAGCACAATTATAAAGCTTAGAAAATATATATCTTGATTTATATGATTATCTCTTCTTCATCCTTAAATAATTTATTGCCGGGACAGCTAGTAATATAATAAATACATTACTAGCTGTCCCGGCAAACTTCAGATTTTTTATTCTACTGTTCGGGGCCAGCCGTTCCTGACTTATAAATGGTGTAACTAACCCGACTTAAATATAGATAGTCCGAGAGCCTTATGATGTGAAATACAGGGTGTCTCGCAACTACTGTAGTGAATTTACAATGTTTATTCCAGCAGGTCTCTAATTTTTCTTTTTTTTTTGTACGAATTTAGTAATTTTTTTGCACTATTCAAATAGTACTTAATGTCTACTACTATAATTTGGTATAAATACTAGGATCTTAAATAAATTCAGTGCTAGCCCAGAGCATAATATGTTCTTCCCACTAATTTGTAGGGAGCACATTTACTACAACTTGTGCCACTAATGGCCCATCAGGACCTTTTAAGACCACACTTAATAGTCTCCCATCTCTGTCTGACGTTATCACGTAATGTAGATAGGTATATGAATGTAAATGTAAAGATCATGGACAATACAATTATACTTATTTGTTTATGTAAGGAAAAAAAAAACGTATAATAATACTCTCCAGCAAAGTAGAAAAATAAAACGTTTGGTTCAGTAATTTCAGATCCGGACCGCGAAAGCATCGACCGTGAACTTATTAATACATTATAGTACATATCATCAATATCATTTCAGCCATGGGACGTCCACTGCTGAACATTAGGTCCATTGACTTCCAGATTGGCCTGTTGAAAGTGGTCGCATCCAGCGACTTCCTGCCACCTTTACGCCGTCTGTTGTAAGTGTCGTCGTCTTGTAGGTGGACGTTCTACGCTGCGCTTGCCTGGTACGTGGCCTCCATTCAAAAACTTTTGTTACCCATCAGCCGTCAGTTCCACGAGTTACTTATATGCCACTTCAGTTTGCGAATCCGGCGAGCTATGCCAGTGACTTTTGTTCATTTACGAATCTCCTCAGTTCTTATTCGTTTTCACAGTATATAAATTGAAATCTAAATATCGATATACTATTATGTACTGTCATCATCATCATCATTTCAGCCATAGGACGTCCACTGCTGAACATAGACCTCCCCCAATGACTTTTATGGGGAGGGATTGCCAATACTCGCCACGGTTGGCGAGTTCAGTTTTTTATAAGATTTCGAACGCAGACGCTGCTGCCCGTCTCCTGCTACAGGAATTAGTCGCCTCCTACGACACGCCTCCTATTGGCGGTGGGGAAGTGTATTCTTTACAGCCGTCCCCACACGACACCCGTCCCCACACGGCATTGTATTGTATTATATTATAAATTTAAAAATAAAGGCAGTTGACAATTTTCATTGTTCTTTTTCGCGCGCTGTTGGAAATGACACAAGACGATTAGAAAAGAAGTTAATTTTATCAATCTCTATCTGTAAGTTGATTTGAACTTTGATAATTTAACTTACCCTCCATTTAGATAACATCGATTGAGAATTACTTTGGAAAGTTTGAAAAAGAAATACTTGATGTTAATTTATTTAAATGAACTTTTAATGAAACAAACTTTAAGAATGTTTTTACAGGTTCTTTCTTGTTCCGTTTTAAGAAGTCTTTCTTCGATCAAAATGAACTGAAGTAGAATAAATGGAGAAAAACAGCTTTTTAATACTGAAATCTAAGTCTTTCTCGACAAAAATTATGCTGATTCGTTTTTCTGCATGTAAACTATTTTGTCTTGAAAGTATGTCACGTCAAACATAGTTTATTCAATACAAACTTGGGATCGATTCCTTCTTCATCAAACGTTAAATAACCTGTCTAGGGCAGGCGTAAACCTATTTCTAAGTCGCCGGCTGTCAGCGTCGACCCAATCTAGATCAAATTAGCTTTCTCGATAGTTTAAGTGGTTCTGTCGCATTCGTAGCACAATAGAGTTTAGCAACGTTTTGTCGTAGATCTTTCGTAGCAAGCTCGTAGTTTTTCGTAGCTCGTTCACCAGTGCTACGAGAAGTTACATAGATTGTAGTTACAGAGATTTTTTAAATGCTACTAACCAGCATTTTAATAGCCAAAAGCTGTTTTATAGCTGAAAAAATGACAAGATAGTCTCATGTAAATCACGTAGGACAATCAGAAAGTTCTGCAATCATAGAAAAACGTGTTCGACGAGTGTTTTATTGTTTTACTAACTTTTTAAATACTAACTTTGTTTTTAAATAAGCACTAGTCAGGTCTCAAACGCTGAAGTCATTTGAAAAACCTTTTTAGCGGTCTAGAATGTTTCAAATGAGTTTAAATTTATTTCACATTAAAATTAAAATACAGTTGTTTCTATTAACAATGAACTTTGTAAATTGTATTTATTTTATTATAAATGCAAAACGAGATACGCACGGGAAACGTAGCGTGACAGCGTATGGCCACTCGTAACTTCCTGGCTGGCATAGGTTCCTGTACAGTCATGAGCATAAATACGATTATATATAAATTTTCATTTAATTTTCAACCTTATTAAAACGTAATATGCAACAAAATGTAAACATTTTATTTCTCGCAAATGTACAGAACATTTTCTAAATATAACAGTTAGTCACTTTTGTAAGCGTAATTGTAGCAAATAGTTTTTATATCCATACTAGATAGATAGATAGATACTTTTTATGGCACACTTTACAAGTAAATTACACATGATTAAGATGATAATGTTAAAACTGTTTTAACCATATTACGTAGGTCCGTTTATGTTTAAGTAACTTAAGGTAATCGAACATATTATATCAAGATACCTTTAGAACACTTCTACGATGTGTGTTAAAACCAACAAGAATTTTGGAAGTCTAAAACTATTTAAAGAAATTCTATTGACTTAGATTGGAATCGAACGCTTGTCCTATTGCTGTCAGGTGACTGTTTTATTACCTAAAGTACCAAGGATATTGGTTTTGCCGTAATAGGATCCGATTAAACGTCTAAGATTCCATAAATAATTAGGAAACACTGTAATTATTGGCATAAACCAAAATATTTACTAAATTAAATAAAAATAAATTACTAGTATATGTGGTTGATAAATACATTTTAAAAGCTGAAAACAAATTTTATAACGCAAGCACAAAATCACTAGCAACAGATTATTAAACTCATGGCCTCTTCTCTAGCAAATTGATGCTTTGACAGCTATTATACCGCTGAAAGCTGCAGTAGAGAGCGCGCGGGGAGCCTATTCACGTCATTAATTTATAAATTATACGTACTGCCTTCAAAATTGTCGAATGAAGTATATATGAAATGGGCTTTATTTAAATTTGAATAAGCGTCAATTGTATTTTATGTCACTTAAAATTAAATTTAAATGTAAAATTTGTGTTTTGTAAGAAGAGAGAGAGAGTAAACAAAGAACAACTTAACTGTTTTCGATTATAATTATTTCAGTTAAAAATTATTACACTGACACTCGAATGTTTTCTACCTTCTGAAAACGATAAACGAATTGCGTAGGTTACGTAAGTAGGTTTTTTTGATAAGAAATAAACAGTTTGGAAATGATGGTACACAGATCTTTGTTACCTAGCCTACATAGAACTTAGCTGTTTTTTAGTAATTTGGACTTTTTTTGTTGCATTCGACAACATCCGTAGCTGAGAAGTGAGCATACCGGACTTGGTGTCGTGATCTCTGAGGTCCCGGGTTCGATTCCCGTTCGGGTCAATGTAGAAAAATTACTTTTCTATATTGTATCGGGTCTGGGCGGTGTGGTGCCGTCGTTGTTTCTGATTACTGTAACATAAGTGCTACATCAGAGAAATGTATGTGATGTTGTCCAATATTTATATGTATTTATTTATTTACTATACTAAACGATTAAATGAGTTTTTTAATCAACACTCAGATTTATAACAATACTTGAATGCCTTGCTTTACTTGTCCCACGTTTAAAATCAGGTATACAACATGGAGTGTATCTTTATTCGGTTATAGGTTGTTTCTGATTTCTGTAACACAAGTGCTTTGGCTACTTAACACAGGATCAGAGCAATGTATGTGATGTTGTCCAATATTAATATATTATATATTAATATATTATAGGTACCATGGCTGTACAATTTACTGCCTTAAAATTTCAATGATTTGAATGTCTCACAATTTATCACCAGGAAGTCAGCTTAAACCATATCCGTACAGTGACAGCTTTCCACAAATCCATAGACAACACATCCCCTCCCATAGACACCGCTGAAATATGTCGCATGAATAACTAATCTTCATTATAACAGGAACAATACGGTAATCACTTATAATCTCCCACAATTATAACACAAAGCTGGATTTCGTATGTACAATCAAGGAGGTGCTTGTAGCTAAGGCAGCTGTGGTTTGGTTCTGATTAGATCTTCCACACTGCGACTTTTAAATGACGTCCAGACTACTATAGTGGCGTGGGAATTCCCATTGAGTGCAAAGAATCACTGTTTTTATTTCCGACTAACTGTTGCCCGCGACTTTGTTCCCGTGGTCTTTAGTTTATTCATGAAGGATTTTCTTCGCACTTCCCAATTTTTTTCTTGAATAAAAATCTTCTCCTGACAATAAGTAACACAACAAAAAAAAAATATATATATTCTTTCATCTGTTTACGCGTGATGCACTGATCAGATAAAACTGATGTGATGACCAAGGGAAATAGAAATTCATTTCTATATATATACTAGCTGTTCCCCGCGACTTCGTTCACGTGGTCTTTAGTTTATACATAAAGGATTTTCTGCGCAACTTTCTCATTTTTTTCTTTTAAAATAACCTTCTCCTGACAATAATTAACACAACGAAATAGCGAAATAATTAGCGAAATTGTTCCATCCGTTCACGCGTGATGCGATGACCAAGGGAAATAGGGATTCATTTGTATATATTAGATATATAGATAGATGAAGGTGAGTTTTTAAATTCGGGAGGTATCTCCCTGTACACTTAGACCTGAGCCAATTTGACCTACACCGGGAATTATTAATACTCATTAATACTCATTAATACTCATTTATTTAGTATATAGGCCCTCGTCCGGGCACTTATACACGTCTCAAAATATAGCATTACCCTACCACCACTTCGGGACTACATATCGGCTGGTGATGAGAAGAAACGGCGCAACAAACTCAGTCAATCAAATCCTCTACGTAGTACCCTAACGTTACTTCTACGCGAACAATACAATAATCACTCATAATCTCCCCCAATTATACCTCAAAGCTAGATCCCATATACAATCAAAGATAATAATTTCGGGCGACGATTATCTCGAGAGGCGCGCAAGAGGCCGGCCCTCAGAGGACGGAGGTTCGAGGACGCATTTAATTAACGGAACCCTCTATAGGTCCTTGCACAGATTTAATTGGAGAAAATCTGTTGCTGTCTTAAACGAGGCGCGTGTAGTGACCAGGGTGCTGATATACTTGTGATCCAATTAGTTATATTATATAAATGAAATAATGAGGAAATGTACGAGATTAATAATTCCTGTCGGTCCCTTTGATATAAATTCAGTATATATACTTCCATTTACTGGGTGTTATTTAGAATGATGTTCCTACAGTTAATTATCCTCATGATTATGAACATCTTTTCAAAAACGATCCTTAATGAAACCGAGAAAATATTATCAGCAGTATTTCAATAAATTTTGTTAAACTGTATGAAACTGTTTTTTTTTTCGATTTTATTCTCATATTGTTTTGTAGTTGTAAAAATAATAACACGTAGAAGTTTTTACATTCAATCGGTCTACCTAACACCCTAAATAAATAATTATTATTGACTTGATCTCGAAGTAAAGAATTAAAGTCTTTATGTTAGGAGAAATTTATCTTCTTTCTGAAACTATACCATTTTAAAAATTACTTTTTAACTTTTGGGAAACTAATAAAATATGTACCTCAAACGATCGCATTTATTTATGTTTTAGTGCTTAATATAAAATGTTCATATTATAAAAAATTTCGCATAAACAAATCCAAAGCTCTTGGTCACCCCATAAAGTACAGAATCCGGCTCGAAGGACCATCAAATCGGCAAGACCATTTAATTGCACAGAAAGTAACCATCAAAGGCAGCCTCAAGATGTAATTAGCCAGTTTGTTGTGTGATGTAAGGCCTTGCAGTGTAGTACCACGTGAATAACAAATTATGTAATTGGGTCGGGTTTGAGAGAGGAAGACTTTTTATTTGACTTTAAATGTATTATACATTTATGCAAACCTTTTTTTTTCACATGAGATTTTAAGCAGAAATTTTGCATTTAAATTACCTAAATTGATTTTAAAAAATGGATTCGAGTCATTACTAGATATTCGGGAACTACATGTATAATTATTTTTAACACTGACTTTGTTTTTTCCCTTCCCTATTTAGTGGCAAATAAATGATTTGTATTAGTTTTTTTTTTCGATTGGTTTCAGCCAAATAGATGGAAAATTAAGATGTAGAAATTAAAACCTATTATAAAAAAGATATTAGAGACAGATACTCTTAATTGCATACAATACAAAGAAGTAATAAATAAATATATACATTTTTATTTCGGACATATTGATCCATATCACAACAAAAAAATTAAAATAATAATATATGCAAATACAAAATATTTGCAAACTAGCTAATAATGAAGAAATATTTATAAATTAGGCGGATAAACCAAACCGATTAAGACAAAGACTTATTAAGATTAAGATGTTCAAGCATGTTGTACTTTTTTTTACGCTTGTCCTTTAAAGTGTGATAGCTTATTTTTGCCAAAAAAAAAAACTCATAAAAATGTCATCAACATAAATTTTGTTTGAATTCGTTTATTCCATTCTTTGCATTTTCGATAGAAAACATTCACCATAAAGCATTTTGGGTGGCGTTAATCTCTAAAATACGGATTTATAGCGTTACGTTGCCGATACTGAATTTGCCGTAAAGTGTTATTTAGGCCGTATTTCATTTAGTTGCTACATTTTTGTTACAAGGAATAATCGTATGCAAAGTAGGAAATACATTTTTTATTGCCTTCTCTTGGGTTATAGGTTAAAGAAATATTTTAAGGTGATTTCAAATCCCAACTTCGCCAACTAAGAATTTCTACTGAACCATATCTACTGTGAGTATGTATAGAGATATAAGCCTCTGGTGTTTGAGACCATGCTTTAGCCTATAATAGTTCGTGTGCGACTTATGCAGGGCAACAGGTGTTGGCTAGGTAGTTTAAGGTATTTTATTTTATTTTATTTTATTTATTTTAGGGAGATTTACAGTTTCAATAATACAGTAAACTAGTACAATATACTGTGGTTCAATACTAATTACAAATCTCCACATATGAGTAACCAGACGGGTAAGGATAAGTCTAAGTGAGGCAACTAAGAAATAAACAATATTAACTTAGTAATAATAATAAATGTAACAGGCTATTGTCAAAGTTCGAGAATCTCAAAATATGTCCTTGTCTTGTATTAGGTATTAGTAAGTACCTACGTAAGGCTGAGAAATCACGTACTGATCTGAGACCTGGATATGTACGCCACCAGTACACAAGTTTAAAGTTGATCAGCAGGCTATGGGAAAAGCTATGGTCACGATTTAATGTGTATAATATGATGTGTTTTCTGTCTTATACACGAATATGACAGAAAACTGAAGTAATCGATATAAATAATAATAAATAAATACTGGACAACATGAACATACATTGTTCTGATCCTATGATTGGTAGCTTAAGCACTCATGTTACAGAAATTAGAAACAACGACGGTACCACTACACCCAGGCCCAAAATAATATAGAAAAGTAATTTTTCTACATTGACGGACCGGGAATTGAACCCGCGACCTCAGAGATAGCGACACCAAGTCCGGTTTGCTCGCTTCTCGGCTACGGAGGTCGTCATAGCTCGATATATATATATCCATATTATAGCTCAAAGAATATGCTTACAGAAGTGGCAGTGGGTTAGTCACATTTTCCGTAGAACCCATAACCGATGGGGTAGACGTGTTCTTGAGTGCAACTTTGCAAACGCAACGTCCGACAAAGTGGAGCGATGACAATTATGCAACGCTGCTAACAGTGGATAGACAAAAATAGGCGGAAATCTGGCTCAGTGGCGTGCATTGGGAGATGCATATGTTCAGCAGTGGACTACCGGGGGCTTATTATAATGATGTTGGAGTAGGAAAGCGCTGCTGATACATAGTGCACCTCGTCTCCGCCTCTCTCTCAGTTTTGTCGCCTCACTTAACCATCACGCAAGAGCTTGACGTGCTATTAACTTACTAACAAAATAATTTTGTGTTAAGACGTTAATGATCTTTTCGTATTTTTATGTTTTCTCCGCTCATTAGTCGCTCGTCAACACATCAATTAGCGAAACAAAGTACCGTCGAGTCAACACGCGCTCGCGGCAAAAAGTCGCAATACGACCCGCGTCATTTTGACGCAGGTTTGCCGCAGCTGCGCAACGGTTTGCGGCAAAAACGGGCCGCAAAAAGTGACTTCCGTGAAAATACACGTTTCTTGGTTTGAAAAACAACGATTGGAGTAGAGTCTACTTACTGTGTTTTAAGGTTTCGTACGTAAAAGGTAAAACGAAAAGTCGCTGTCGTGTCGCACATAGCATGTAAAACTGACGGCCGATGGGGCCGAAAGGTTCCATAATAAAGGAAGTACGCAGCAAGCGTAGGACGTAGTGTGGGTGGACGACCCACAAAGTGGACAAACGATCTGGTAAAGGTTGCAGGAAGCCGTTGTATGCAGGCAACTAATTCCAACCGGCCAATATTCCATATTCCATATTCCATATTCAATATTCCATAGGCCTCCCCAATGACTTATCATTGGGGAGGCCTATGTTCAGCAGCCAACGTCCTATGACTTAAATAATGATGATGTCACCATCACACTCAGACCCGAGCCGATTCGGAAAAGTAATTTTTCTAATTTGACCTGAACCGGAAAATGAACCTAGGATTCTTTGTGTTCAATGCGAATCAGCGGAACACTACGCCTATCGGGTCGTCAAAGTTGAAATTTGATTTGAGACCTATTTGATAAAACATTTTACATTTTGAAGATTACCTACCATGCTTTGTAATCCAGCTAGATGGCAGTAAAGTGCTGGCTGGAAATGATAAAGTGTGATCGATACACCCTTTATGAAAGTTCACGTGCCTATAACCATTGACTTTAAAGTATTAAAATATGTTGTTTTTACGTTAAACTCTATAAAAGAACAAACAAAACGATGTTGAAATAATACTTTTTCAATTGTACCTTGTTAGGTTAGTTCTAAAACACATGAACAGAAGCTGCATACCACGGAGATACGTATGATAAGACCGCCTAAATTGTACATCTTTCTGTAAAAATCATGTGTAACTTACTTGTATGGTGTCTATATCTATCTATGCTACGTTGGGCTGGTGGAGTTACTCTCAGGGATAAAGTCCGTAATAAACACATTCGGGGCAGTTTTAGAGTGGCGCCTATTGCTAAGAAACTTTCAGAGTCCAGGCTAAAGTGGTTTGCACATGTTATGCGAAGACCCGAAAATCATGTAGTGAAGAAGTGCCTTTCCATGGCTACACAAAAGAGAGGTAGACCACAAACCACGTGGATGATGAATGTCCGGAGAGACATGAAGGTGTTGGGTCCATCTGTTGACGACGCTTACCAGCGAAGAAAATGGCGCCTCGAGATTAGAAAAGCCGACCCCGCGTAATGGGATAAGGCGAGGACAAAGAAGAAGACCTTGTTAGGTTAGTTCTCTACGTCTAGGGTGAAATTCGTAGTCCGAACTCGCATGGCTTCAATAATACTCTGCCCTCTTCCGGGCACTAATACACGTCCCAAAATATAACTTAGTCGTTGTCAGTCAAGAGAGTCACATTCCAGATAATTAATACAATTAAATAAATTATACAAGAATAAAATTATAATTATGTCAATGTCGAATAAAATCATATTATGTCATTTAAAATTTTACGAAATTGATTACATATATGTCTAAAACTATCTGCGAATAGGTCTATTTCATAGTGCTGAGCAAGTAAGTCCCCGATAGTACGCAGAGCACGGTTTGTGGCTATTCGGGGCGAAGACAAATCAAACATCATAAAAATCGGGTCAGCCGTTCTTGACTTATAAATGGTGTAACTAACCCGACTTTGTTTTATACAGATTTACGTACATGATAATATACTGGATGATTTTTTATTTCCCAAGTAACTAATTACTTTTCCCAATTAAATTTTGTTAGATTGCCGTCACTAACTAAATTTGAGGTAGTTTATTGTTTTCTTTATAATAAGTATAAAACAAACCCTTATGTATTTTACAATAATAAAATTTCTGAACATAGGCGTCTCCTTATATAATTATATCTAAAACATATTATTTGGCCTAATTATATTTTATACAGGGTGGCCAGAAAAGTTAGGTCCAAAAATTTTTTTCAGGTGCCTCGTGTTGTATGTTTTCGAGTAACGATTTTTTTATGAATTTTTGCAACCGGATCAGTTTGAAAAATTTATATAAAAAAATGTAGAGGGTTTTTTCAACACTTTTTCTTGCAGCTATATCTCTATGAACTGTGAATGTATGCAGAAAATAAACTGCCTCATATCTATAATGGGTATGCCTCATAACTTTATAAAAATTTATGTTAAGTGCGTTATCATTTAAGTTTTCAACTTAAAATTAAAAATCTAAACTGATAATTTCTTAGTTTCTAAGTAGCTTCAGAGAATGCGCTAGACTCTAAGCTTTTATAATAATAATAAAAAAGTAGTATTTCATAGGCTAAAAGGCTATTTAAAAAAATCTTAACTCAAAAACTACGAAAAATCGTAGAATATAGAGGTGATTCAAATACCTCTCAAAACGAGGCACCTAAAAAAATTTTGAATGTCACTTTTCTGGCCACCCTGTATTGTATGGCTACACTTCGGGTAAAGACTTCCTCCAAACAGTTTCACTTTCCTTTATTTTCAGCTGCGGCTAAAATCCCTAACCCGTTCCTAGATACCTACATAATTAATAAATTATTATTTAACAATAAAAAATTCTATTTGCTATGTGATTTTATCAACCTCAAAGTCATTTTACTAAAATTTAAATAAAACGTAAATAAGGCAAACACATTAACTTCGTCAAAGAACTTGTGTAAAAAGGGAATAAAAGCTAAAAGTACAGGACAGCTTTGTAAATAACAATTTTCTCGTATATCTTTAGGTTCCGGGGTGGGTTTGGTAGACGATAAATAAATCTCACTCGGAGTCTCAGTTGGCACGATAAAGCTAAAAAACAAACTGCCGAAGCCACGTTTTAACAGAAAAAAGATACGCATACAAAAATGCTCAGTTTCTTTATACATTTTTTGTATGCATAGAAATGGAGTTTTTGATTTGAGCAAGTAGTTAATAGTCAAAAACCGCATTTTACTTTTTTAACCCGTTAACATCAAAGCGGTCTCATGAGACCGCATAAAGGTTTAATTTTTATTGTGTCTCATTTATATTGTATACTTGATCAGTTAAGTGAATAATTACTAATCAGTTTTGGTAATAGAAAATGTTACTATTATTCCGTATTACTTATACTTACTAATTTATATATATCCTTAGTTCGATGGGTTTAACGAAGATTTTTTGTGTCTAAATCAACAAGTCACTGCGGTGTAGATGCACTATAATGCAATAACTCAAAGCTTATAACCTGCCAATGCTACATTTGCAGTTTTATCTATTAGTATGTTACAGCAAAAGTGGCGAATCAGCGGTATCGACTAGACACGGGACGGTAGCTTACTGGGCATTCCGTTAATAGGCCGATAGATTTCATTACCGTAATTGAAGTATTTCCGTTTGGGTGCCGATTGGATCGAGCTGGGCATACGAATGTAACTTGTGAAGCTAATACAATATCGTTATTTTTCTTTAGGGCACTGCTTTTTTTTTGGGTAAAATAGCAATATCAAAAGATTGTTAGTTATAGCCAAAGTGTTTCCAAAAGCTTGGACTTAACGCATTTAGATTTTTTTATTTTCACTTGAGTGCACAATAAGATAACTTACATAAAAATACAGCAAGTGAAAAAAAAACCAGTTAAGATATCTTATCTTGGTTTCCTCATTTATCTAGATGAAAACAACGTTTAAATTCCTGATTAAATGTCCAATAAAACTCACTATAGATCGTATTTAATGCTAGGTAGTTAACTTACTAAGTCGTTATTTTCTATTAAATACCTCTTAAATGTCAGATCCTCTTTCAGGATAAGTTTATAGTCGGCAGCTGCAAGAGAGAACAATACATTTGGCTGCAATGATCAAGAAAGAAATTGATTTACATTAGAAAACCGAAATGATATTTCTATCAGTTTCTGATTATTAATTTTTCACTTAAACAGTATATTAGTTGACAAGCCTCGTCAACTCTTGCCCGCTCCAGCTCAAATAATGGCGGATTGTTGTCGTTGAAAGTAAATTTCATTTTGAATCTTTAAGGATAATTTATTTAAATAACTCGAAAGTTTAATTTCGCAATAAAATATCTCGATAATTTAACCATATCATTTTTTACTGTGGAACTACTAACTACATTCTGTTACACAATAACCCTGTAGCGGCCATGTTTATATAAAACCTTCAGCCCTCAAACGGCCGGGTCTGTTGCTCGCGTCCCAGGGACTCATAAAAACATAGTTGCCCAAAAAGAGCAATGGAACAAACGGGCTGGGATAATCAGCGTTATTTTTATGGGCCATCTTAGAGCAGCCCGCATGTTTTTGGATTGTCTGATGTATATGTTTTATGGAGGAGATTGTGCGTTGTAAGGTACCTAAGGGTATCGATGTACGAGGGTTTAAATCGATTTACAAGAATGTTTCAAGGTAGTATAAAATTATATTTGAGGCTGTTAGGTGTCGTAATATTTTTGGTCTGCTAAGTTGGAGAATGGATGGCTGTGTATTCAATTGAGCTTTATTGCACAGATTTAAAAAAAGGTGGACTTAATGATATTCTTAGCTAGTGGACTGTTAGGCTAAACAGAAAAGTTAGAGAGAGAGAGAGTTAAGGGAAATGCGACAAAGAAGATAATAATAAAATATATTTATTATAGTCGTGGAAGGAGTTAATTTATTTATTACGTTAAAAATATTGAATTAGCCGGTTGCGTTCTTACGACACTTACCTACTTCACTTACCCACGACAGACCGAAAAAACAATGGAAACAATAGGGAAAATTTTAAAATTTATCAAAATTGTTTGCCGATGGAAATATAAATAAATAATAATACCTATAAATAAATATTGGACAATATCAAATCCCACCAAAAACATAAATGTAAAAAAGGAGAGCCAAGTTCAATACAAAAATTATGCTTGGCTGTGGGCTTTGCCGCAAAAAGAATGGAGATCTAAATGAGTGCCAAGTTCTATGCAAAATCCAAATATGTATTTATATGAACAAAATAACATTATGAACAAGTATTACACTCTATTTCTTTGCTTTATTGAATACCTATAACAATTGCTGTTATTTAAAAATGTGAGATCTTAAAGTAGGTAAGATTTGACTTGGCCAGTTTTTATCAGAATTAAAAATATATATGTTGAATAACTTTATAAAATGACTGATGTAATGAAAACTGGATGCTGGATGAAAACTGGATGCAACTGGAGCAATGTAGATACATTGCTCTGATACTATGATAAGTAACATAGGCACTTGTGTTACAGAAATCAGAAACAATGACGGTACCACAACACCCAGACCCGAGACAGACCCAGACATTTCTATATTGTCTCGAGTCTTGGTGTTGCGGTACCGTCGTCTACATTGACCTGACTCGAACCAGGGGCCTTAGAGACCGCCAAGTTTGTATTCAGTATACAGGGTTATTTATAAAACATCAACAAACTCCTAGGGGCTGATTCTGGTGCTCAAATACCACAAGTAGTAAAATATCGATTGAAGTATTCAAGTAGAATCACCCAGCAGTAAAATATCGATTCAATTTAACGATCATAAAACGCTCTATAACCTGAACCGAAACAAACACACAAATTTACGTTACAGCTTTGGCATAACGTACAAAGGAACAAAAGGTTCGTGTTTTTATTTAACGATTACGTCATACAACCCTGGCAGGACTTTTTTTTTCGTGAGGAAATGGTGTCACGCACTATCCTCCAGTCACGGAGGCACGGCTGGAGGGGTGTGTCCGGGCTCAGAAGGAGCCCGCCTACCCACTAAAACCTCCGGTACCCTCCGGTACCCTCCGGTACCCTCCGGTACCTTAAGTGAAACGAAGCCAAAGGTTTCGCCATTGGCCGCAGCCGCAGGCATGCTTCTTGACTCCGCTTCGGCTGCGGCCCACCTTTAAGGCAGGCCACCCGGTCTCTGGGAGGGGAGACGGAGCTGTCCCCCCCAGGGTCTGGTATAACTATAAGTTAGTAGAAACGTACGTAAAGTATAATTGGAATAAAAAAAATAATAAGATAGAAAAGAAGAGAAGATAAATATTCTTCTTCAAACTTCACATACCTTGCTCAGATCCTATGGTAGTAGTCAAAAGTACTTGTGTTACAGTAAACAGAAACAATGACGGTACCACAACACCAAGACCCGAGACAATATAGAAATGTCTCGGGTCTTGGGTCAGGTCCGTCGTCTACATTGACCTGACTCGAACCCGGGGCCTCAGAGACCGCCATGTTTGTATTCAGTATACAGGGTTATTTGTAAAACATCAACAAACTCCAAGGGGCTGATTCTGGTGCTCAAATACCACAAGTATTTGTATGGGACCAACATTGAAATCTATAAAAAAAAAACATCTCTATACAAACCGATGTCAGCTGATGGCGGCTTAGTATAGGGAAGTGATATTTTTTTTTGCATTTTCAATGTTGGTCCCAAAGAAAAAGTGGTTGTATTTGAGCACCAGACTCAGCTCCTAGTAGGTTGTTAATGTTTTACAAATAACCCTGTATAAACCCTCTTCCGGGCACATACACGTCTTAAAAATATACTTTTGTTCTCCAAAGACATCTTGTTAACCTCGCATAATGTTACAATTAACTTGAATCGGACATTATAAAGTTATATTCAGTTGTTAGTTTTGCAAGTTTCATTTATATTTGTGAACGAGACTACTGTTTGGTATCTGTATTATGTCAATGGGCAGTCGTTCGTCTTCATTACACCGATTAGGGCCGGCCTGCTGAAAAGAGAGCCTTAATTCGGCTTGTTATTGCCTGTTCAATGCTTAATGAACTCCGTTTTAATGTATGTGCTCCCTAGAATTAGTTGTTTTGACCCCTCGCGAAAGAAAGAGATAGCTGACGGAGAAAAAAGTACGAGCAAAACTCGTGTTTCAAGAGGCCTGTATATGTAAAATTGATTCAACTAGCTGGGATTATGTCTTCAATTTAATTCAGAAGTCTTTTCTTGGGCCTAACTATGAACTTTAAGCAGTACGTAAACTGCGTAGTTTTTAAAATCAATTTCTTCGAAACTTAGTTAGATTAATCATCCGTAGGTGACTTAGGACTGCATCACCAAGAATGTCACAGGAATTTCGACGAATATCCTAACCTAATCCACCTCAGCTCTACGCTGCGTCTTCTACTACTCCTGCAATTCTACTACTCCTGATTCTGGTGCCCAAATACCACAAGTATTTGTATGGGACCAACATTGAAATCTAAAAAAAAAACACCTTCATACAAACAGATGTCAGCTGTGTAGTTTTTAAAATCAATTTCTATTTGAAAAAAAAAACAATATTGAAGTAATACTGTTTTAGAGCTCTATTCTGAACAACAACAACTAAGCAAAGTTTACATGATTTAGTAACGCACAGAAGGCAAATGCATAGACAATGATTTAGTAAATGCATAAACAATTTTCTCAACTACAAGCTTTAAGCTTGATGTCTATGATATGATATAATGCAAACACAAACAAAACAAATCAGTCAAGTGGGAAAGGTCACATGCCCTGAAAGAAATTAAAGAAAATACGATGATTAACCCATAGTGCGCAAGTCCAACTCACTCTTGGCCAGGTTTTTTATATTTTATAGGAGCGGATCTCTAAAAAATTGAGATTATGAGGATGTATGTTTTTGCAGAGTCGTTTCCGTTTGCTCTAATGTTAGTTTTCCGTTAAAACTTGTTATTCCCCTGACATTATAAATGAAGACTACTAGGAAAACATTCAAATGTACGCTCATTAGTAGTAATAATGGACCAGTTCATCTAAATTAGTGCACGAATTGAGCTATTTTTCTTCTGTAATTTTCACATAAATTACAATCATACTGACCTCTAATTTTTTATAAAATGAGAATTCTTAAAACTTGAAAACACTTAATGAAATTACTTTTTTACTTACCAAACCTGTAAGCATAATCATTGTGAAACAATTTATTTATTAAAAAAAAGTAACACTTATAGTTACTCTGATTTTTTTCTGACACGTATCTTATTGCATCTAGCTATTAGCTAGTACTATACATTTCTGCCTAAATTTTCGTACACGAAAATGGCCAGCGCTTCGAGAATTCTTAACCACAGTGTGTTTAAAACCTTAAAAGAAACTGACACCCTCTCGTTAAGGCAGATACTCTCAACGTTTCCCATTGCACAGTATCCAAAGAACGAAAGTTACAAAAGAGAAACCGAAATCATTATTAAAAATAAGATTACACCGGACACAGCACAGTTCTTAATGGAATAATTTAAATATAAATCCTAAGAGCTTGAGGCTGAAGGAAACGTAATAAAACGCAATGAAGATACAATTTATCCGTCTTGTGCCTGACGAGTCTAATCTGGCGGTTCACGCACAGTGTAGATATACTCAGTAGGCTAACTCCGCACAAAACAAGTCGCGAAACATAGGAATTACGTTTGAGCAATGATTGGCGAATCAAAAACTTAAAATAGTGTGTTGTGATAGTCAATCTTGCTCAGAATTTTATAGAATAGTTATTATGAATTAAAATTACCCTCTTGTTAATTTTTTCGGCGCCCTTTGCAAATTTTGGCATGTTTTTGGGTTACCTTGTCAGACCTATGTGTATGGGACTATTCGTTTTTATGATACAACGCGAGTATCATTAACCAATCACATGTGCTCTTAAGCAGGTATCAGTAATAATTTGATGTAGTAAATACGCTTTAATTAACGTCAAAATTTGTCTGCCAAAAACACATAAGCGTCTTATTTGGTAGGTATGATCATTGTGAAAATTTTAAATTGAAATAGAACATATATGAACCGGTTAACTGTAGGTCGGGTTTACAGTAAGGATATGGAACTAAATTTAGAAATAACGGTTGTATTGAATCCACTTTGCGAAAGTCTAAATAACATTAGTGGGGTTAAATCCTACTGTATGTAGCTTTACTGTGGTTGCCGTGAAACGTATTATAAATTGCTGGCTTTACATAATACTCATTTCTCAACAGTGGTTAGGAAAAACTTTTTTAAATTACCAAAATAAGACCAATCTTTGATAATGTATATTTGTCGCTAGAGTTTAACCCCTCAGCCTAACAAAATAAGACATTATATACATTTACAATCAATTAAAAGTAATGAGTTAAGTAAATTTCCTTAGAAAATACGAATAAACGAACCCAATGCCACAAAGACTACCAAATCTAACAGAAAATGTCCCATCCTTTTCCACTTTGAAACAACGAGCAATAATCCGAAATCAATAGGCAACTGAATGCAACATGGCTGCGTAATCCGGCGAAGTGAAAAGCGCGGCTTTTGGCCTCCTGCCAGCCTGTGTAACTCAATTAGTGAAATAATAACCATGATACGAGGAGCGGTGATTATTTTATGGACAGCGATGGGTTATGGATCGTTTGCAGGAGTAGTAGAAGACGCAGTGTAGAGCTGAGGTGGATTAGGTTAGGATATTCGTCGAAATTCCTGTGACTTTCTTGGTGATGCAGTCCTAAGTCACCTACGGATGATTAATACAACCAAGTTTCAAAGAAGCGCGCGCGCAATGCGTTCAATGACCATACGTTTAACATTAATTATTATTAATATTATTTTTTGAAAAACATGGGGTATATTAAAATTTTATGATAACACTAGATAATAATATGTTTACGCTATCAACTATACTCATACCAATACCAATACCAAAACATAGTAATACCAATATTACTTGTAGATTAATTTAAAAGGACTTACATGAAAGTACAGAGTGTATTTATAAGCAGTGCTGCTATGTGTCTGTCTAAGAACCCAACTAGTATATATTGGGTAGCCTTGGAGGAAGCCTAAACTGTCTTGGGTTGTAGCTTGCAACCTTAAGTAAAGTACAGCTAGCATCAAAAGTCGATGACAACGTTCAGATTTTAAAAATACGTATCCTATACTTTTTGAAAATCTACCCAATACACGAAGAAAAAAAGTTAATCGTCATCCCTATTGGCCTTATTTAATAATCATCCAATTCTGACACTTGTCATGTTGAGCGATTTAGATAAAATATGGTGCAGAGCAATTTTTATTGAATTTGGTCATCGACTTTTGATGCTGACCGTACGTTACCAGAAATCACACAATAAGCTGTGTGTATACCACTATCTTACAATACTTCCAAGTTCCCAACAAAATCCCAATTGTAAAATAATTGCAACGCGCACCGTTAAGTGGTCCCAAGTACCGACATGGCAACATTTGTTTGTTCCCACTAACAAGCGATCTGAAGTGTTATTTGCCTTCGTTATGCTATCGGTTCTAATTGCCGATGCTTCGCTGGCTGGCTGCCAGGTCTGCAGAACCTGCATTATGATAAAAATATCGTGTTTTTAAAGACACCTTCTGAGTGGTTGATTTAATGGAGCAGTGAACTCCACATTTATAACTTTAAAAATATTTGTTGACGTATGACAGCTGGATTTCAATTCGAAAATATATCCTGCTCATGGCCAGATTTTTGTACAAACTTAGTAGTTCTATAAATATAAATTTACTATTTATTTACTACTAGCTGACCCAGCGAACTTCGTTCCGCCAATTCGTTTGACAGGTACTAACAGTTTGTGTAGGAAACTAAAAAAGTTGTTTTACTACTTTCCTTGCAACTTTTTTATATTTTCTGACCTTTTAAACCTTCCCTGAACTTCCACCAATATTTCAAGATCAAAATTAGCCAAATCGGTCCAGCCATTCTAGAGTTTTAGCGAGACAAACGAACAGCAATTCATTTTTATATATATAGAAGATAGAAGATATAGATGATGTGCGATTGCAATCAGATCTTCCCCTTAGACAGGCATATACACCGTGAATTTTTAATTACCCGAGAAAATTAACTAACATACTCAGATATCGATATACATCGAATTTGGTGAATAAAAAATTTTTTTTTTTAAATTTGAGAAATTTATTTAAAAGGTCCCTAACATTCTGTAAAAAATATGCACCATAAAAGTCCTGCTAATTCAAAAAGTAATCATTATCATTCCAACATTAACGGAACCAAAATCCACCTAATTATAATACTACGAAGATGGTTTACATGTTTTTGGTGCATTAACAGGATTTATTTGAAGTCCTATAAAACGATATTTTTGTATGAACGCTATAATATTTGTGTGTTACTTACTGATATACATATTTTTATAAACGCAAATTTTAGTTTTCTCGGGTAATTAAAAAGTCACGGTGTATTATTATGAATAAAATAATTAATTTCTAAATAACTAACTAACTAACCCTAATGTAAAAACTTCCTACACAAAAATAAAAGCGAGTTTGTGAAGCAAGGAGTCTAAGATACTGGCACCGTTTTCCTATGCTAAACCTTTAAGCCAAAAAACAACTAGATTTTTTAACATTTTGCAATCCAAATTAAAATAAAATAAAGCAAATCAAAAATTAAGTATTGAATCCTCGTGTTTTTTTTGACAGAACTATCACACATATAAATTCAATTGTTGGATTCGGTGGGGGGGTAGTCGAACAAAAAGCATAATCGATCTATTTAAATGGTTTTTATTTATACCTAGCTGTCCCGGCGAACTTCGTACCGCCTCTTTTTTTTGTTAATATTTCAAATTTTTTTATTAGTTATTCTGTTATTCGGGGTGGAGACAAATCCAACAAACCAAAGATCATAAAAATCGGTCCAGCCGTTCTCGATTTATAAATGGTGTAACTAACCAGACTTACTTTTATATATACAGGGTGTAACGAAAAGGTGAAATAAAACTTTAAGGGGTTATTCTACGGCTAAATTAAATCAACTTTTTCTATGGGACCAACATCAAAATCTCAAAAAAAAATTGACGTTTCCATACAAACTGATGTCAGCTGGGCTCGTTTTAGTATGGGAAAGTGTTTATTTTTTTATTTCACCTTTTCGTTACACCCTGTATAGATTTACAGTGCAAGTTTGGTGTAGTTTGTGTTCTAATGTGAAGTGATAAAGATCTAAAACTATTGAAATATCATTGTATTCAACGCCGCATCGAGTGTGAAGTGACTTGTTTCAAGACAACTTGCTTTAGACCCGGTAGCGTCCTGAATCCTGCTTCTACGGGAAGAGTATAGCGTCCACTGAATCCTAGAAAAGCAATAAAAACTAAACACTTGTGAACTATGTCAAGCTTAAAGGACAGATCTATAAGTCCATCATTAGGCCTGTCCTTTTATATGGCAGCGAAGCGTGGCCGCTACTTGAGCGACACAAGCAGGAGCTGCGTGTCACGGAGATGAATATGCTGCGGTGGATTTGCGGAGTGACGCGAAAGGACCGCGTGAGGAACTTGCGCATCCGCGGTAGCCTTCGTGTACGTGATATTGCAGACAAACTGCAGAAGAGTCGCCTACGCTGGTACGGCCATGTTTTGCGGAAACCGGCAAGCTACGTAGGAAACAAATGTCTGGCCATGCCGCCACCGCCAGGTCCTGGCAAAAGGGTAGACCCAAGAAATGCTGGCTTAACGTTGTGAGGGCTGACATGCGTGCCAATGATCTCACAACTAGAGACGCTCAAGACCGCGCGAAGTGGAGGAGTAAATCAAGGAAAGCGGACACTGGGCTCCAAAGCAATGACTTTGGACGCAACCGGGATTGACCGTATAGATGAAGAAGAAGATTGGCATAATCACTGCTCTGCTTTAAGAGCGGGATGAGTCCATAGTAAAAAAAGCCAATTGTTCAAAGACGATCTTTTGTCAGAGTAGGGTAGCACAGGAAAAGCTAATCTCAGATGGCGCCAGCGTTGGTCTTGTCAACCATTGTCCACGTAGATGTCAATGTCTAAAATATATTTGTAGAGCACAAATAAACATAAAAGGTGTTTATCACGCCCAATCCCCGGTTTGTAGAACGCACACCGGCCTCAATGCACTCCTGGATCTACATCCCGACTGCGATCTATTCGCAGACCAATGGGGGGCGATTTTATGTAAGATTTTGTCCTTTTGTGAATGTGTGTGTTCATAGAATATAAGTCGGATTCATATTTGTTTGTCACTTAATGTACCTACTGATTAGTTATGTAATTGGGCACAATGCTCGTGTAACTATTATACAATAAATAAATAAATAAAAAATAAATAAATTAGAGGTATTGTTTTGATTAGAGATACAATTAAGTGTTTTTTTTATATTTGTAAGTTTTTGACGCAAGTTTAACAACTTAGCAGAACCTACGATTTATTTTAATGGTTTTTATTTATCATGAGCTGTCCCGACGAACTTTGTACCGCATTGATATAATTTTTTGTGAACTTTTTCGATTTTTTATAGTTATTCTGCTGTATGACAAACGCAGTGTCACGTTTTTGGCCCAAGTGACGGGGAGGGTGGCACTTGTTGGCACGAGAAGGGAAATAGATTTAAAGAGCTTGAGAGTGCTAGTTTGGTGTAGTTTGTGTTCTAATGTTTGGTGAAGTAATAAAGATCTGAAACTGTTAAAATATAATTGTGTTCAACGCCGCATTGAGTGTCAAGTGACTTGTCTTAAAACAACTTGCTTTAGACCCGATAGCGTTTGGAAACCTGCTTTTTCTGAAGAAATAGCCCTTCTGTTATTATTGTGACATATAACAAGAATACACTCGACATTGGCAGAATCACTGCTATGCTTATTAGAGCGGGATTAGGTCCATATAAAAAAAGTTAAATAACAGAACTTATAATGTAGTGATTATTTGACCAGTAGCAGATCCACTCAATCAGTGATCAAGTAATTGATTATTTGATCACTGTTGTTTTCCTCATTTTTATATGGACCTAATCCCGCTCTTTAAGCAGACCAGTGATTCTACCAATGTCGAGTGTATTCTTGATACAATTCACAATGTGTTCGCATTGTGTCTGGTATATCAATATCGGCAAGACCAGACTCATTGCGCCACCAATCGGAATAGATGTGCAGTGTAGTTAGTTTCCCATTACCGAAGGTTAAGGTTCCGCACATTAATACACACTAGTATGCGTACATTTTTACCAAGTATTCCGCAACATTTAGCTACGGCGGTTAACCTGTACCTGCGTACTCCGCCGTTTACGACCCTCGCCGACTTTGATGGCAGTTATAAAGATTACGACGCCAGGACTGCGAGCCTTTTTATTCGACAGTTTGTCTTAACGTTCTCTGTAAGGGGATAATCATTCTGGATATAATGAAGGAACCCCCTCAACATGGTTATTGTCCAACAAAGAAGTATCTTGTGGAATGAGATTGTGAGTCAGCAGTGCAAGCGTTCGTAGAAATAGCAAAGTTTACTCGTAAACGCGATTCTGCTTTTTATTATTTTTGCTTTTTATATTTTATTTTTTGTCATTTTTATGATTATTTAATATTTATTTGACCGTACGATTTTTTATTTATTGTTTGTTTGTGACATTTCAAGTATTTTATTGATAGAATTAAATTATTACTTGTTATTGCTCAGTTAACTATCGATTATTATTGTAATTTTAAATTTAAAGTTAAAATGTGTTAAAATTTTGCACGCCGAATCGCGGTAAAATAAGCGGACATTATTATTGTGACCACCTGTACTACCATATTTTATGAAATAAATACTATTTCTATTTCTGCTTCTTTTCGTGTCGACGGAAATTTATGTCAGAATTTTGATGACCTGTTCCGCCCACACAAACCGCACTAATCGGTAGCGCGTAACAGGTCATCGCGTATACAGCGCGAAACATAAACTTATTGTGCTCAAATTATTTTTTTTAACAACATCGTCGAGGTAGAACTGTACAGACAACAGCTCGTCAACTTACCAAAAACGTCAAATGTTCTGAATTGATATTGATGACATGTCGGACTTAAAGTTGAAAATCGGTTCAATGACCTTTAACAATTTGGGTAGGATTTTCTCGCAAGTGTAATTCATAGTTCTATAAATAAAAAAGTTAAGTATGCCCATATACATCCCACTGGAGGGCACAGGCCTTACTTCAACTATAAGGTGGTGCCATAAATAATAATTCATAATAATAATTAAAAATAAATTATTTTTGACAATGAAAGCAATCATTATCCCCAAACTAAGCCGAGCTTAATTTAGAAGCAACTATGATTTTTTACATCGAAATGTTAAGATTTATTTAATATGCTAGTTTCATGGGTCAAATATATATTATTCTATATAGTCCGTCAGTTAGATTATTCCAATTGGACCCATATTTTGTCTTTTGTCAATCAAATAAAAAATTACGAAAATAAGCGCATAACAGTTTGGGAATGGGAGCACGTGACGTCACGCCTTGCTAAAAAGTGTCGCAAGGCGTGACGTTACGCAGAACTTTAACAGGCTTTAACTTCATCATTTTATGTTTGATTGAGAAAAGAAAAAGAATATGTGTCCAATATTTTCTGTTAATCCAACTGACGGACTAATTAGATTTTTTTAGGAAACTAGCCCATTACTTTTTTTAACTAGTTCTTATTATTATGTAGTTTTAAATATTATTGAGAAGGGTACAAATAAGACTGACATAGTTAAAATACGACTTAAAAGTCCTTAAAACAAATGAATAAAATAAAATAAAACTCATTTCCTGCGTTGAAATTTATAACTACGTAACTGCGTTTGTTCCATCGATTAGCCTACACTGTCGTATACCTAACTTTCATGTCCATTGTAAGGAACAAAATAGCTACGCTCTTCTCCCCTTTTATCGTTCGTTTCTCTTAATGCCGGTTGTAAGTGGATAATCATTCTTGGCCGTAACGCTTATGGAGTTGTGTCAATATTAAATTTGATGGTTTGTACACTGTTTTTTTTTAAGTTAGTTTTCTTTTGTTCAGTTTGAGGATATTATTGTGTGTGTGTGTGTGTGTGTGTGTGTGTGTGTGTGTGCGCGTGTGTGTGTGTCTGCGTGTGTGCATGCGTGCCTGCGTGTGTGAGTGTGTGTGTGTAGAGATCACGCCAAACTTCGATTTCGCACTGTTGTTTTATGATTTTAAATAAAATTTTATTACGTTATTCAAATTCGATTTATAATAGTGTCCTCTAACACCAGGCACCCGCTGGTACAGCCATCTTGGGTCACCCTGTATATGTAAATCATCATCTTCATCATCATCATTTCAGCATAGGATCCACTGCTGAACATAGGCTAGCACCAGTGAATTATAGATTGGCCGGTTGGAAGCGGCCTGCATAACGCGGCTTCCTGCAACCTTTGCCGGGTCGTCTGTCCACCTTGTACCTTGTGAGACTTGTGGTGTATATGTAAATGAATTTAAATAAATAAGCGAACATTAGAGCTTTGACTGCCAGAACGCAAAGACATGAATATTATTGATTTTTGTACGGGGTAGCCATTCATTCGTTGCATCTCATTCAAACGGTCGTGAGTGAGAGCTTATCATAATCAATTAGATCGTATTAATATTATTCTCAATGTTACACTTAGAACATATTTTCTTATTTTTAGGAAAATGTATAACATTGATAAATTATTTGGAAACTAATTTATGACAAACATACAGAATTGTACACAAGCGGACAGACGATCTGGTAAAGGTCGCAGGAAGCCCCTGAATGCAGCCCGTTTCCAACCAATCAATCTGAAGGTTCTGGGGGAGGTCTACGTTCAGCAGTAGACATCCTATGGCTGAAATGATGATGATGATTCAGAATTAATTCTATGAACTGTTTTATTTGTAAATTGTATATTAATAAATATGTTTCTTTGTTTCAGGTATGAATAACATAATAAATAACAGCGTGAAGAATGGAATCAATGAAACGGATGAAAGTATCATAATTATGAGTTAAAGTGTATACCCTGGTAACAATAAATTGTTAAGGGCCTTCCCGGTCAAATTTGATATAACTACCAACCCTACTAGCCCCTATATGTCTGTGAAGAAAATACTGAACTTATAATTGTTTTATGATTTATTACATTTATTACAATTAATGTACATTCAGCATCAAAAGTAGCTGATAAATAACAAATTTTTAAAAGTACTGTTTACTTAATACATTCAAAAGGTGGGCTTAATTTTATATGACATTTTCTACCAGTCCATCATTACGGTAAACAGAAGTCTTCTAAATATCACTTTAACTTGACTTCTTCAATTTACTTTTGCGTAGTGATTTTGTCAGTTAATTTGGATATGTTTTGCAATAAGATTCTTTTGGGAAATTCTGATACTGAACAAAAAAGAAACAAATACTTCCAACAATTACACCATTTCTCTTGTCCCAAATGAAGCAAAGCTTGTGAAATGGTGACTTGATTACGGAAAAACATTCTTAAGAGGCCGTCCTAGAAATCGTCTTATTTCCGTACATTTTGATCTTTGATTGTAAAGACGTAAATGATAATCAGTGATCAGAGTAGGTAGATTAATTTCAGGTCAATGATCTCAAACATTGGAGTTAATATGGACATTCCTCCGGGGTTCTGGAATTTCTTATTCTTGCATGTGGTTGGATGGATTTTTCATATCATTTTAAAAATAAAGGTAAATCACCAATTGTAACTACCCCTATTCAGAAAAATGATGTTCGAGTTACGTTTGAACATCGGTTTACAAGAGACTACAAGTTATCCTGACAATTCGATTTTAACATTAAAGTATGGTCTATTTGTACATGGGTTGAAT